>CM055196.1:9652508-10252508 GCA_029224185.1 Karalla daura | reverse complement strand
TTACTTATTTATTTATACTTAAATGTCAATTGAGATTCACTTCTGACTCAAAGTGTTGCTGAATATCGAGTCTTTGCTGATTTTGTCCTGAAATTCTCTTTAGGCTGAGAAGGAAACATGCTTTAGAGTCAAATACATAATATATAGATGTTTAATTAATCCCACTCATTATACCATTGTCTCCACTGTGCAAAGGCTTGATTCCTCTCTCAATATCAATCACAAACAGATGCGGATTAGTCCTTCAATCTGCTGTTGTGCATGGAAACCTCAGTATGCTGCACCATACCCACAAAAGCAATGATACAACAGAACAAAACAGCACCGGAGAACTGTCGCTAAGCCTAATTTGTAAGGTCTTTCAACAATACTGCAGCATTGATCCTTCTGCAAGGCCGTTACACACAGCTGTGGTTATTTATAACCGCCACCGTGCCATTTTTTCATTAATTAATTACACATGCACCTGCAAACCATCAGAAGCAATTATCCTGTGTCTCAGTCATCGTCATTACACTGTATACAGGTAATCAGTTATGATTTAGATTTAAGTGCAGCAAAATTTACTTAGTGATTTAAAGGGAAACATACTTAAGAACAAGAAACACCAAAACACATACACATATGGTGAGCACATACAAACCCGGCACAGAAAGGAGTCAAACCCAAGACCTTAATGCTGTGATTCAGAAGTGCTACCCTCCCATCCAACATGTTACCTACTCATATATTCTTTTTTCCATTCCTGCTTAACTCTGCGCTGTGCCTGTGTGAATGCCTGTTCCCATGGGAAACTCTATACAGTATGCCTGTTTCTGTGCATATAAGTGGTTTAAACTTTTGGCTGAGTTCCTGGATGAAGTGTAATGACAAAGAAGTGATGGATCTGCGCACTCACCTGATGTAGTGTTGAGTTGAGCACCTGCACCCCAAGGTGGTTTTCAGATGAATGACATCTGTGTTTTCGGGCTGCATGTCTTGTCTTTCTCAAAGCTTGTAAACAGATGATCATTGTGCTGTCTGGGTAACTTTTCATAGTTCCTAACAACCAAGGACAAGTAGTGGGGGCCTCAGCGCATATCACCAGTGCACATGAGACCCAGGAGCATCTTGAAAAAGCTGTTGTTTGCAGCAGCAAGAGGGGGGATGAAAAGGAGCAGGATCTTCAGAGGACCAGTAGATTCCTCTTCCTCTTTGTCTTTGAAGATAAAAACAGCTCTCTCAGCCCAGTTTGTTATATATTTATCATGAAATGAGTAATAAATATTAGAGGAAAACATAAATGCATCTTAAATGTGAGCGCACAATTGCATTAATGTATGTCTTTAAGATTGCTTTATTTACACTGCCATATAAATTAAGTATCGTATTTGCCTTTTAATGTTCTCCCACTTCTAAATGAAATGTTTTATCTCACATAACAGTAAAGTCAGCCTCCGGGACACTCTTTCATTTATGGACAAAGCAAGGGCATCAACTCCAAGTGAAGTTCTTTTGAAGCCTCTTTCTCTTTTTTTAGGCCTTCTTAATAGGTTTGAAGTCTAAAATTCTACATGCATGCCACTGACCTGTTTATTTATAAGTAACAGTATAATTCCTCAGAGAAAATGTATTCTCAGGCTGTGGGCTGATTGCATCCCCCTCCCAGCCCATCTTCAGCACTTCTTAGTCCTCCACCCTGCACCTCCCTTCTCCTGTCCTCCAGGCCTGCTGTACCATTTCCATACTGTGTTCACATTCCTTACAGTGTGGCATTATCATCAATAGTCATTTAGGAGAGGGCCGCTTTCCACACCACCGAATGCAATGAAGATTCATAGGCACCATTTCAAAAGGGTTGAGGGAGATGAACAGAATGAGGGAGCGGTGGAAATTGTGCACATACACCACTGGATTTTGGGTTACAACTGTTTGGCCTTGCATGTCCAGTGAGGTGAATGGGATGACAAATGCTCACAACAGTAAATGAGTATCTAGTAATCTTTGGAAGACAGGGTGGAGGGAGTGGATACCAAGGCTGTGTCATGCATTACAATGTGTCCTGTAAATAGTGATGCACAATAGAGATGTAAAAGATGCAGAAAACAAAAAAACAATCAAAGGTTTTGTGATTTGAACGTCACCTGCAGCGCTGCAGAGGGAGGAGACTGCTGCAGTTTCAGTGATGTACTTGCTCTTGGCTGTTTATATGTAAATAGAAAAATCTAGGGAAGTTTCAATGTGCAGGCTATTTTGTAGACTGAGAAGGTTTCTCAGGTACTAGATTACATGATGCCCTTGCGCTGTCCACTTAAGCATTGCATGTATACTGTTTACAATATATACGATGGCAGACTTGAGAGCTGAAATTTATGGTTGTCTTTAAAAATAATTGGTTCTTCTTGGGCTTTGACTGCAGAGAGAATATATATTCTTAGTTTCTCAGTGGCTGGTGTATTTTACCAGCAGTGGCTTTA
The DNA here is from genome assembly GCA_029224185.1 of Karalla daura. Lineage (NCBI taxonomy): Eukaryota > Metazoa > Chordata > Actinopteri > Chaetodontiformes > Leiognathidae > Karalla > Karalla daura. The sequence goes on along the minus strand of CM055196.1, from coordinate 10,250,052 downwards.
TTACATAACTAGAATCAACTCCACCCCTGCCTGACTTTTTAATATGTGACTTATGTTAAAATGAGAGTCCTGAGCAGGCTAATTAGCAAGTGGGATGGTAAATCTTGGCCTGTGAAAAGGGCCCGGTTACATTAGTAAGGCCTGCAATTCCTGGGGGGGGGCTGCCTTGAAATGAGCAAACTCAACACAAAAGAGACAAAGTAAAGGAAACTGCTCCAGCATATCAAAAGATCTCCTAATTACGCCAAACAGATTTGACATGACTGTGTTCATATTATCGTATTATTAAAAGAAACAAAATAGGTCTTGTAATTGTATTGTGGTGCTTCTTTTCCAGCATTGTTATGTACTTTGGGACCACCCACTGCTCCTTAATTTTAACAACGCTCTTAATAGTCATGGACACAGCAATGCACGTGCAGTGAGGTCCATGGCAGGGTAGGCAGCAAGACCTTACATTGCATAGTCCATGCAAAAATACATATTTGGTAGAACTCAATATTAAAACTGTAAATCTGATGGTGTTGATGTTAATGGATTACATACAATTAGATGCAAGTGCACATAATTACTGCCAATTAATTTCAGAGACACACATTCACCTGAATTTCTACAGGACTGACAGCACCCTGAGAGCACAAAAACACATGTATCTCAACAACACAGCTCCTCACAATCTTCTGCCCCTTCCTTTGTGTTAAATTATTCAGGTCAAGTGTTGGCTTCCCTGTTTATATTGCATTTTCCTCAAACATCAAATGCATGTGCAAACCACATGAAATGTTCATGTTCATTTCTTAAGGTGCAAAGAAACATGCGGAGTCTGCCTCAGCCCCCTGTGTCCACATTATGTTCTTATTTTTAATTTTTGAAACAATCAAATACACACACACACACACACACACACACACACACACACACACATATATATATATATATATATATATATTTTTTTTTTTTCCCTTTTTTTGTTTTTCCTCTGAGGTGTTGCACTACCACCCTGCCTCACCTGACTGCACACCACTGGACACAAGCGTTAATTTATGTATTGTTTTGCAGGTTATCTTGAAAGCTGGTTTAGCATCATGACACGTCTGGAAGGAAACTCAGCTGAAGATCACGACATTTCTAGCTGGTTAGTTTTTACAATCCATTGTTGAGAGCTTCCTGGCTGACCTTACCCTTTCATTTTAAACCCGTTACATTAATTGATAACATTTATAATCCCTGCAGGCAAGTGAAAGTCAAAAAGGTCTCCATGCCTTTTTATCTTATGCCCAAGTTTAACTTTTCACAATATTTCTGTCTGGACCTCACTCTTTGCTGTGTAATACACTGTAACTTCATGGGCAGATTGATGGGGGGTCATGTGAGTAAGAGAGGGAGTGAGAGACAGACAGAGTGACACACACATCTATGCTCAGATAAATAAAGAGGGACTGTGTGAGTTTTATTAGGGTACGTGCGTGAGTGTTTGGGAAATGAATTATGCCCTGCTTTCAACAGATGTTTTATCGCCTGTGCTGCGTAAGTGCACTGGACTGTCAGAGTGCTTCATCATTCAGTATTTTCCATAAATGCAAATATGCAGCAATGTCATCCTATAAGGAAACTTCATTACAGCCAGAAAGGGTTGGAGGGAAGATGTAGAGATGGAGACCTCTCATAGAATGAAAACAAAACAAAATAAACAAAAAACAATTGGAAACTCCTCAGAGATGTTATTCATTTTCACCAAGATTACATTGTGTATCTGCAGGAAACTACGGATAAGAACAGTACAGTACAGATCATATACTGGCTTGAAGTTAAAAGTGGTTTCATGATCTCCATCCATATGTGGACATTAAAGCAGACCATATATATGTAAATTGTAGGTGGTGTGATGCATTCTGCCTCTGGAGAGCAAAAAGGAGAAAAATCAAATGCTAAAGAGGTAATTTACTCTGGTAACAACCTTTCTCTGCTGCTGATGATTAAGTGTAAAGCTCAGTGATGGGCCCTGGTAAGGGTGTGTGCCTGACTCTATGACTATGGATATCAAAAGAGAGGGACGCCACCTCAACCCTCGCTCGATCACACTTTCACATTCCTACTATACAGCACTAATTTACAGTCCTATCCTCCATGCTCGCTTAGCATGTAGATGAGGACATCACTCCCTCTGCTGTTTCCTGAGACACTCTGTAACAGGCTTGCTCCAGCTCTCTAATAAATCTATTAGTGGGCTGAACACTGTATAATGGCTTCAATTGGTGCTTTGGCTCTATGAGGTGTTGCGTATGAGCTCAAAGTATGAGCTGCAGAAATGGACCGAGAGTTGACTCCCAGCTGCCGGGAGGTGGATCTGTGGAGACTGCAGCTCTGCGTTGTATCTTCTCCTCATCGCAGACAATGAAGACAAGAAGTTACAAGATCATGTCTCTTATCTGCCTGAAAAAATGGTGAGCTTTTGCATTCGCCATTATAATTACATCCTTAATTTAATTTGAAGACTGACAGCAGTTTTAGGATCCAGCTGGGGTTATTCTTTTGAAATGATGTAACCGAGCATGTCGGATGCATGTTTCTCTCAGTGTGGCTGAAGGCGATTTCGGCGTTGCAGTGCTTTTTCATCTGCAGCCACAGTATATTGTGATCATTTGTGCTGCGCTAGTGCCATTCGCCACTCCACAGGGAGGCTTCACCTCTGACCTACCTGATTTGATTTTGTCAGACGTGTTCCCTCGTGCCGCCGGGACCGGGCCAGCTGCTCATCTCTGCCGGCGCCTGTTCATCACGTTTGAGTCAGGGAGTAAGAGAAGAAGAATGTGGGAGAACAGTGTGAGAATCAAGGGGGTGGGGAGGGTGTGTGTGTGTGTGTGTGTGTGTGTGTGTGTGGACTGAATCAAGTCTATCACAGTGGCCTGTCTGAGAGAGATGGTTTTATCATCCCTGGCATCTCAGCGTGTGTCTGCAAATCTGGTGTAACTTTCTCTGTCTCTCCCCTCCCCTCCCACTCATTCAGCATCACTTTGTTTTCCCCCGTCTCTTTCCTCTGCTGGTGCCTGTTCTGCCAAATCCCTGGGCAGTTTGGCTGGAATATCAATGAATCAGTCTCTATTAAGCTCTCATACATTTGAGGCCGTAAGTGAAGCGAAACCACAGCGCTTGATGGGACTGATGTGGGTGAGCGGTGGCACCGCTGCTAAGGCTAACGCAGCACGAGCTGCTCTGGAGAGCCGGAGCTCCGAATTCATTTGTCATCATGCCATTATTATCGGGCCCAAGTTCTCAGTATTGTCCACAGTTGTGTTCACAGCATAGATAGCATGCTTTAACACGAAAGACGGGATTCTCTGCTGGTTTTTGGTGGTGAGAAAAAAAGGGAGACAGAAAAGGGGAAGGAATGGGAGGAGGCGTGGGGATGGTCCAGCGACACAGGCCGTGGGCCTGGAACACCTCTGTGCAGCATCACATCCCATTTCACAGTGAATTCTTCTCACCGGGTCATTTAAACCTCATAAGACTGCCATATATAAAGCAGAATGCACAGTTTCATGTGATGATCTTACAAGATTTATATGACGAGGGAGAGAAATATCTAATACTGAAGAATCAAGTTTTAAAGTAAAATTGTCAGTGCAGTTAAGGGCTTATATTATCCATTACTTTTTAAACATGAATTGTAAACGCTTCTACTTTATACTGCTGAACATTTCACTCTGAATAAATGTTTTTTTCTTCAATAAAACATCTATCCATCTATCTTACCTACAGTACTTTATGCCCATCAGTGATGTGGGCTCTTCCCAGCACATATCTGATGAAGGGATCACTACATGGATATGTTACCAGTCCATTGCACACACACATACACACACACACACACACACACACACACACACACACCATTCACTCTCACACTCCTATATGGGGGCAATTTTTCTGTCCTGTCGACTTAAATGCATTTTTTTTGACTGTTGAAGTTGTAGCTCAGATTGAGCCCAATACCAAGGACTTTTAATTTAGTCCAGAGCACTTTTTGCTCTGCCGCAGTCCATTAAGATGTTTTGCTGTGCTTTAATCGTCATCACAATAAATCATTTGGCATTTTATTGTTCTTGCAGCCACAGCAGGTCCAACCTTATAGCCCGCGCAAGAGGTCTGTGAACAGGAGTGAGACATGAGACATTGCAAGTGCTCTCTGAAAGACACTTTCAGTGAAAGCTAATGTCTTGATCCTGGGTGATACTGGAGTTGCTCTTCCAAACCTCTGCCAAGGCTTTATGTCCCGGCACCTGGTGTCAAACTTCCTATACACTGAGATCAGAACATAAACTTGTGATATTATTGACTGTAATTCCATGTTATTTAAGTTATTAATTACTTGGTATGGTTATGGCAAAATGCCCTCATTCTATCAAAGCTTAAGCAGAGGCCAGCTCGGTGTACATGTACAGTATCTATAGTGTGGTAGAGACGTATTTTGCTCTCTGCCAGAGGGAGTCACACCCTTGAGCGCATGTTAATATAATCTGCCATGCTCACAGACCCTTCCATCGTGGCCATGTTTGCTTGTTGCTCATCTTTGGAATTTCAGTCATCAAAATCTACGGATGCCATGGAGTCTTTGATGTCTGGGTTTCACTCACAACAGTTGTCAGCCACACACTGACAGGGCAGATGCCCTACTTTTCTAGAGTTAAAGTTCCAGCCTTTGAACAAATAGCATTATACTGTAATTTCATCCTCATTCTGCATTGTGAAATATGTGATGTGCTAGCAGTACTCCACACAAGAAAACAGAATCTCCCACCGGCTGTCATCCTGCAGAATTAACATCTGACGTATTATTAGATGAAGTTAGAGCGCATTTAAGGAGCATTTTTATTAATCTGCATAAGACATACTGCATGACGATTCAAGGCTGCCCATATGGCCTCTAAATCTCATGGCACGATGAGGGTGGGTGGTTGCAGGATCACAGATTTATTGATTGGCTGCTGTAGAGATGCACCTTCCCATATCCATATAAGCTGTAATATTATTGAGAGCCATTAATCATCCTGGCAGAAACAAATTGCACCCAGGCATCCTTTACTTACAGCTGAAAGAGGAAAAAAAAACTGCATGGGCAGAGGTCTGAGAGGACTATTACATATGCTAACATCCAAATAGTACTGTGCTGCGTGGGCAGCACTCTACTGTGGCTGTACTTTCCTGGATGTGAAGGACTTATTGGCCCTTGTTCGCTCCCAGGCGCTTCCAACCAATTCTGCCACACACACACACACACACACACACACACACACACACACACACACACACACACACACACACACACACACACACACACACACCACACACACACACACAGACACAGTATTGTCAGCTGTTTTATTTAGAGTCAATAATTTCCTATCATCATTCATTAAACCAAAAAAATCTTCATTATTCAAAACATCACTTTGCAGCGACTGTAAGACATGTACTTTTTTGCATATTAATGTTCCTCATTTTTTTGAGGTACTGTCAGTATTGCTAAGCTGAAAAACCGCCTTCTCCCTCCCTGTAGAGCACATATCTGATGATTTGTGTTGTTTTGCCAGAAGCATACTCTGTTCTAGATTTGGGTTACTTGCAAAGTTACAGTAACAGCATCTTACATTGATTGTTTTGCTGTACATTACATTGAATTTTCTTTTTTTCTGTCATTCAATTGCGTCTTTGGACATCTAACATTTGTTGTGAACTCGAGGCAGACTTGCACTCTTGTTTATGCTGCTGCTTGATGATTCTTGGAGAGGGATGGATCATGGAAGCTGTCTTGTCAGCACATGCGAGCCTCATCCTTCAAGTAATTTTACCTATCATGTTTTCAGAATGTTACTTACAGAAGACCCCATTTCTCACCCCTGTATTTTGGCCCCGGTGCTCGACAGAACTCTGGAAATACTGTCCAGTATGTGTTAATTTTATGCAGGGTAAACACAGAGATTGGGCTCTATATGTGAGGAAATTGGTGTGAAATCAACATATCTGCGAACACGACTCCCCCCGGAGCCTTTCTCTGATCAATTATTTATGTGCTGAAGAGAGCCAAGAAACTATATTTAAAGATCAACTTCTTTGCATTTCCAGTTTTTTATCTTTAAAGGAAATGCGTGTATTGAGTATTTATGTTGATGCTTGTGATGAATGTCAAATGAGAGGAGATCCGTGGTTCGGGGAAGAGGAAGGCGAGATCAAAAGTAGAAAAGGAGAAAAGCCTCCGAGAGTTGGTGGGATGCAGGGTTAATGTGGTACCATGCTGACAGAGCATGTTGGGTGGGTGTGCTCGGGCCCCCAAACTCATCTGCTACCTCCTGTCATTCAGCTGCTGCTGTTGGACCACAGTAATCTAAAGGGATCCTGCCATGGCATTGGAAGCCAATCAAGGATCTCTGTAACTCGATTAGGCCAACCTTGCAACCAATAGTAATAAATTAAAGAAAGTGCGGATGCAGCACTTCGGCAGGTGTGCACTGTGTATGAAACAGATAACGCCCTGCGGCAAAAGATAGGGTGCCATTTGGTTTGAACTTTCTGTGGGGATTTTGAAGACCTTTAGATTCTGTGTGACAAGGTCTGAAAACTCAAAAAGTCCTCATGAATTAGTAAGTGAACTGGAGATGAATGATAATATACTTAATTCAGCTGTTTTTCTTGGCGGTTGCCAAAATTGTCAACCACAGTCTCCTGAAACGTCTCTGTCTGCTCTTACACAAGTGTGTTTTATATGACAGCATGAAGGGCAACAGGAGATGGAGCATGGCAGAGTGTGTGTATGTGTACATGTATGCATGAGCAGCACTGCAATACCGGGGAAGAGAATAATGTGCAAATTCAAGAAAAAAAACCCTTTGAGATCATCACTCTGTGGAGAAATATATTGCACTCAGTGTGTCATTAACAGTGACAAATTTAATGTTATATATCAAATGTAATGTTATATATCAAAAAGAAAATGTGTATGCTGCATTTTAAAACCTGCTCTGCCATTACACAGTGTGTGCATTCTTAAACTTTCACAGGTTCATTTCTGGCTGTTGCAAGGACAATGTAAGATCTGTCAATGGCTACTGGACTCTGTGCACGTGTTGCACATTTATTTATTTCAATTCAGATCTGCTGTAGTCCCAAGAGCGTAATGCCAGCTCAGCAGTGTCATCACAAGACACTTTACAGTACATTTACTGCAAGGCTGATCTCCAGCAGTCCTAAAATAAGCATAAATAAACAAACAGAGCCTAGGAAATTCCACATATGAAGCAGTATTTATACAGCATTGAAAAATGGCGCTTTTTTAAAAATGCAAGCAATCATTTTACACATAAAAAATGCATTACTAATTACATGAAGGTGATCTTGCTGGAAAAAAAAAACGTCTGCGATTTCCTCCTATATTAGTGAATGAATGCATTTACCATGAATATTAATATAATATAAGGTTGAAAAAAATTCAATACACCCTGACTCATTTTATAATAATTAATTAAATCTAGATTTCATAAACGTTTATTTTTACTGCATTTCTGTGCATGAGGGAATTTATAAACACAATTAGAGACATTTATCCTTGATTAGGGGCCAGCTGACTTGCCACAATTCTGCTGCCCTAAAAAAAAAGGCACGTGTCCACAAGGATGTCGACATCCATTACAGGAAATTACGGGGCAACAGGGAGCCTGCTTCTTCAGGACGTTCTCTCCTGGCTGCTTGTTTCCTCCACCTAAGACCACACATTTGCATTTCCACCCCATTTGAATAATTGCATTTCCTTACATTCACACTGAGGTTTGTTTTTTATTCGATAGATTTGAAAAAGATAATTATTCCCTTTGGTTAGGTATCTCATTCGGGCTGTCTTCTGTGATGAGATTTGTTTGAAGATGTTTTTTTTTTTCCTTTCTGTGACCCTTATGCAGCACTCATACTTTCATCCTCCATTTTCTTGTCCATGACTCCGAGCTTTGCTCGGAGTGTGGTACCTGCCCATCTCAGGCAGAAGAAGTGAGACTGAGAATGACGAAGAAGGCAAAAAGAAAAAAAAAGAGAGATACGCAGAGGTGGTGTCAGCAGAGACAGCGCTGACTCTCCAAGGGAAGAGTGAATAATTGAAACAGCCTCCGAAGAAAAGTGTCAAGTTCTGATGGTTGGGCTGTCAGCATACAGTGAAGTAGGGACATGATGCCAAGCAACTTTACAAGCTGTTGAGGGGTCCCTCTTCAATGAGATGGTAATAACCAGTCCTCCTAAGCCCCTCTCAGCTGCTACGTGAGAAAGATGTTTTAGAGGAGAATGTCTTTGTTCCAGGTGCTTTATTAAACTACACAGGGCTCTGTCACCGTGATGGGCCTGTGATTAAAGGATGTGCAACACTAGCACCTCAACTTCTGACAGTTTCTTGAACTAGGAGCCATGTGACTGATATTTGTTTGCACTTCAGTACTGTATGTGTGGCAAACTGTATATTCACAGAAGTGTGTGTAGGAGGGTGTGTGTGTGTTTGTATGTGTGGAAACTAAATCAAAAAGCGGACTGGTAAACAGCACCTAGTGGCTTTAGGCTCTTGGCAACAAAACTGAGCATACAGCATATTTGGTCAAGTACAGAGGGGAATGTACAGGATGATCAATTTATGATGCTAAGGCACTATCACTCCTGATTCTGATATTGAATGATTCAACTGTATTTCAAGCCTTTGCGTAACATGCCTCAGGTGTGTTTCTGTTCTTGAATAGAGACTTGAATTCAGTATGTCTAATAGAGGTACAGAAGATACAATGGAGAAGGACACTATTATAAAGGAATGTAAACAAAGGGTTATATATACTGTATAGCTGCTTAGTTGCACAGGAAAGGTCACGTTGTACAGTAACCAACTATAAAAATAAATTAAAATGATTAATTATTATGGTGTTTGAGATTCATCATACATTATTTAGTTTGGCCAAAATAAACCAATCAATCTATTATATAGACTGCACCACTCATGGTAAAATTTTAAGTTTTTAGATGGATCATTTTCATTTATCTTACATCATCTGAAGCAGCTCCTTCTAGAATTGATATTTTGAGTAGGTAGAAGGGTCATTAAGATAGAAACAAGGAGGAACATTATCATTACTGGGACTGACTCACCAAACATCACTGTGAAACTGGCTTGATTCATCAATCTGTGAGTTGTGTGTTATTTGTGGAAAGCTTTGTTCAAACTCTTCTGGGAAGAAGACTACTGCTGGCAAACGCTGTGATGTTTCTCTGTATTGCCGTACTTGATCATGATCATAATTGCTCAGTAAACACAGAATACCCAGGACACATCTGTGCTAATGGATTTTGAACCCTCCAAAATAACACAGATTTTTCCAACCCCTGAGTCTCAAAGTTTTAGCAGAACTGAACAAACAGGAGGACAACCTTAGCCAGTAAAACACAGCACCACACATGCCACGCTACACTGCTGAGTATAAAGCAGATAAGGAAATGGATAAATGGATTGATGGATATAAATGCTCTCCCTCTACATTTGCTGTATGTAGCAGTTTTATCCAAAGCACCTCTGAAGCTTTCACCTGTTCTTGTGGCAGAGCACTGCATTATCACAGTCCTTAAAGATAAGTAGTAGGCATCAGAAAAAAAAAAATCCCTCACCACAGTTGACAGAAAGTATGGCACTTTATGTCTCGTTAATGCATGTTCTGGTCAAAACAAGCTTTTAAAAGTATCTAAAAATAAAAATAATAAAACCGACAGATTTTCTGGTTATGCACCAGACCCTACAGCAGCTTTACTTATACAAAATATTCCAGACGACCGCCTGCTTAGCACTGCTGCCACCAGGGAGCCATAATAATGTGTGTACATGTGAGTTTGTGTGTTCGTGTGTGCGCGTGTGTGACGAGAGGCAGAGGTCATTTAGAGCACAGGAATTCAGGAGTGCAGTCTGTTGACGAAAAAAAACAAGCTCTCTCAGCATGGCACCACATTAACCTCACATCCCTCAAACACCAACATCTACCTCAAATATTCTCCCTTCCTTTCTTCAAGACCTTTTAAGCTATTTAGCCTTTAATCATCTACAGTACTGCACAAAATGATGAATATCCATGGGATGAACAAGCTGAGCAGCGAGAGAACATATTCCTCAGCAGTTTGAAAGCAAGGCTGATTCCTGTGAAAATGTGCCTATTATTAGTCCTAATTTGGGTCATTATAACAGATTGCTGTTATTACACCTTTTGTTTTCAGATTAGCGCATCACAGCATAAACACCTAGTAATTACAGTAGCTGAAAGTGTGTGAGAGTGCAAGTGTGGTTGACATGTTAGCTTTTCAGAAAAAAATGATATTTACGAGCTGTATGTCACTGTTTGTAAACATTTTGTTTACTAACCCTAACCCATGTATTATGTAAAATAATCCAATTAAGGTTATGTCATTTACTATTTCTTAAGTAATTGAATATACACACGTACCATCCTGTTAATCAAAACTATAGTGACAGTTTTGCAGAGTACTTTGAGAATGAAAATGCCCTCACCCCAGTGCCGGGATGTATCAGGTGCCAGTAAAGGTGGCAGACAGACTAAGATGAACATTAAGGTTGTGAGGTCTTCCAGTCCCACTTCTTCTGACAGATTTTTGGCCACTTTGTTGGCCATGGTGGGGGACACTCGTTTCCGAGCTGTGGTCACATGTCTTCTTGTAATAGTCCCAGAGTTGTGGGGAGAGGTGAGGGGCATGGGTAGTTTGTGGGACTCTCCAAGCAGCTGACAGCTACCAGCAGGCCAAGCGATACACAGTTCTGGCAGTTGCAGTGGCAAAAACTCAGACTCAGAGGAGCTTGGTGAGGTCATGGAGCATTTGGTTGGCCATGATAAAATTTTGGCAAAACATTCGGCATCTCAGGAGGGGACATGTTACACTGCAAACAATGTGGACAGGGAGCCGATGACCTCGATAGGGAAAAGAGTCTGGTTGTTGAATGAATACTGAACTCCCCACTAACACATATTTGAAGGAGGACTCAAAGGTTGGCACACTCATCTCAAGGGCTGAGGTTGCTGCAGCAACAGCTCCACGGTGGCAGGTGGAGGCTGCCCTCCTGGGTTGGAACACAACTCTGCAACACTGCATAGATGATCAAGGCAGCGCTGCTGGAGTGGAAGATTATAGTGGTAGCTCCCTTTTTTTTATTAATGATGACCAGAGGAAACTGTGGCCCTCGAGCTGTCCTGAGGGTTTTACCAGAGATGATGGTCCACAGCTTAGGGCCATTCAATCTCAGAATTTGGTTCACGTCACCAACAATAAATCAAACATTCATTGTTATGGTAGGACACCGCCAAGGCTGCCCTTTGTTCCTGCTTCCCCTCATGTTTTTTTAAGAAGAATTTCAAGGCACAGCTAAGTGTTTGAGGTTGGCACGTTTTGTTTGGGTAGACTCTGGTTTGCTGATCTGTGTAGAAGACGTTGTACAAAAACTCTGACACCTTACAATGCAAGATGGGCTGTGTGTGAATAGAGTAAATCGATGGCTAACCCTTTTCATACAATGCATCGTTACTTTTTTTTATTGATTGGCATTTGGTTGTTATGGATTCAATGGTATTTTATAGACTGTATACACTTTTCTGGCTCTGCTACAGCTCTGCAGGAGGTTTATTTGGTGCATTATACTGCTTGTCAAGATGAAGCCCTCAAGAACTCAAGTGGCTTCTGCCCGCCCTGTAAGCAGTAGATCACATAGGGTGCATCTACTGCTCTGCTCTGTGCTCAAGCGCTTGTGCAAGTCTGCTCAGGTAATTACAGCATCTGTTAAGGGCTTTGCTGATTGTTTTTCATCTCCACATGGTCACCACTCCAGAAAACCAATTACACAGGGGAATACTAAATCACCAAGAATGATTTGTTATTCTATCGCGAAAAGTGGGAAAACACTGAATAAGAGTGGAAATGTGTTTCTGTTTGTTCACATGCAGGTAAAACACATTAACAGTGAATAATACAGGGCAATGCTTAATGCAATGCAACATTATAGTAAAAAGGGAACAATTTTAAAATGAGAATACAGTTACGACAGAGAGCAGAAACTGATTAACCCACAATTGGACTCACAATGAGGTGATCGGCAGGGGAGCAACAACACCCTGCTAAATCACACTCAGTGCTTTTTCAGGAAGAAATTGCTTTTTTCCCCCAATATAAGTAACTTGCTTTTTGGGCAATCAGGGTTGAGCAGTAATATTCATAGTGTTGTTAAATGAGGTAATGGAACAGGATAACAGCCTTAAGTAGGCCATGCTAGTAGACCTAGATTCTGTTTTCACAACACATGCTACAGCTATTTCAAGGATCAGAACTTAAGTGTGTGTGTGTGTGCGCAGATGACTCTGGTGCAGAGATGTACAGTATGTGTCACTCTGAACCTGCGGTTGCTATACGTTTAACAGATGCCTCTATGCTGGGTGCTACAGGCGGTTGTCCTCTTACGAGTATTTCAAATGTCAGCGTTGCGCGGATTCATTACCTCAGTAATGTGACTCAGTGAAACCAGATTGTTTAGATGGATAAATTGTGTGATTCACATTAACTTTTGATTAATTGTTCTCATTTATTGTGCCGACAGAACAGTTTTCCTCCTCCCCTGACCTCAATCTTCAGTGTCCTTTGTAACCACTGTGATGACTTTGAGTTCTATTTTCTCCTCTCTGGCTCCTCTTTTGCTCCTACTTCAGTGCTTTTGCGACAAACCTATAAGCCGATTTAAGTTTCCATTTAAAAAAAAAAAAAAAAATTCCCAATGAGAAAAGTGAAAAGCTTTATTCTCCTGGAACTGCGCCGGATTGCTTTTATGGCAGCGCCTGAACTCTTTTTATTTCGGCAGTCCTTTAAACTACCGTGTCTAATTGCGATGGCATTTTTAATTAAAAGTCGAGGATATGTGGCTGTTTGTGAAGGGAGACTAATCTGTTCTTGCCTGCACCTCTCGCCATTCTAGCTATCTTCCATCCATCTGCCTAATGAGAAAATGGAGAAGGCAGTGCAGTACTTGTTGATATTTTCCTTTATTTAAGTAGATTTCTGTGAATGTATGGTTAACAACCAAGCCGCAGACCATACTCTGCTTTAGCTCAGAGACCTTATGTACAGTGCTGGCGCTACATTTATGGGGCCCTACACGCACATGCACACACACACACACACACACACACAGATTCAATCCCATCCACCCTTTGTAGGTTAGAGTTTTTAAAGGATAATTAAACTCTGGCTGTTTGAAATGTCTGTGTGTATTACACTTTAAATAAATATGAATGTCTTTGAAAAACTATCAGACTGAAGGCCATAGCAAGATACGAAATTAAAATCTCTATTGAAGAATCAATTCTGAAGCATTTTACAAGTAAAGTATTTATGAAACATTCACTGTTTCTCCACAAAGAACTGTTCATGCTCTGAAAAAAAAGGCTCACACAGTGTATCAGAGCAATTCATCCAGAGGGAGAGAAGACTTAAAATCTCTCAAATCTTGACTTTGGACTGCATTTTGTTGCTTTATTTGTAAAAATATTTGCATTTGAAGGAAGAGCTATCATCAACTAATCAACTGATATGCAACTGTGACTGGATCTACACTGGGATACATTCATGGGTTCCACATTTAAGGGACAGATTGGGATGCGAGGCCACAGCTGGGACTCAGCAGAGAGGAGAGATTAACATTGTGCTCCGCCATTCTGCTTCATGGAGAGGGCCAAGAGCCAACCCTTACAGCTGAGGAGGCATCACTGTGCCTGTGGGCCAGCCGATGCCAGAGGTGGCCTACAGCTGCAGCAAAAATCCAATTGATTCTAGCTTGCACAACAAGCAGCCATATTCATACTTGGGCCACACAACAGCAGCCTTTAAGGCTCCTGAGAGAGAATGCCACCTGAAGATCTGTAGAGCGAGAGAGAAAAACCTGCATCCAAACAATATTTTCCTTGCCAAAACCGTCTGAATGCACTAGAACAGGCAAATTCACCAGCACTAGTTTTAAACTAGGCTAGTTTTTAATTTCCATGTAATCAAAGACAGATCATAGCCTTATCTGACACCACATTTTACACACACACACACGCACACACGCACACACGCACACAAACACACACACACACACACACACACACACACACACACACACACACACACACACACACACACACACACACACACAAGGCCTCACTAACCATACTGAGCATTTTCTGGACCGCAACAGGACTCAACACCTCTGACACAAAATGTACTATAGCTGGGGGAGAACAGGAAACTGGAATCATGTGAAGTGAAGGGGAAGTAAAAGAGGAAGGGGGCTGGCAGGCAGTGTCGATTGAGGCTATTCATAAGCTACAGTCGCAGAAGCAGCTCCAGGGATGCAGCGCCCTGGCTGCCCATCAGCCAGCTGTTGAGCTATAAATGGTGGCAGGCATCATACATATACATTTTCTGTTCAACCACCACAGTAACGGTCTAACAAGATGTCCTCCTTCATTGTGGTCATATGTGTGCATGTTTACAAGTGATGACAAATTATTTGAGTGCAACTTCCACCTCCAGGTTTGCATGTCGAAGCCCACAGCATATGCGTGGCAGTGAGTCATATGCTGCACAGTTGACCTGCCGACAGGTCCTGAAGTCACTGGTTTCTCTTGTATCCACTTCCTCTTCATGAGGAAAACATGAAAAACTGCAGCTCAAAAGACATAGTGAGTGAGACTTAGCGACATTTAACTTACTGAGTCCCTGAATCTAAGTTAAATGTGTATGTTGTATTGAATTTAATTGAATTGAAAAGTTGACTGATTCAAAGCTAACAGCATAGGAAAAGATCTAAATGGAGACTTAAACATGTTCCCTTTTCTTCATGAAGGTTTGTGTTTGGAACATCTTCCTGTGGATTTTAGACATGCAACATGTTGCTGGTGTGGCTTCCTGGAAAAAAAAGAGGCCTTGGCAAAGATTCCCTGGGGCTCTTTGGTCATGTAGTTTAGGCTTTGTTCTACTGCTCGGGCTGTTTTTTTCCCGCTCTGCAACATCAAAGATCAGACTGAAGGTAAGGCCTTGTGACAAGTGAACATCTTGTTAACATGAAGCTACTTTACGTTAGAAAATCTAAGAATGGTTTCTGTCGCGTAGAAGACATGGTTTGCTGTGTGAAAGTTTTATTGTCAAAATGACAGAAAACTAGTAGAAGGGACTGCCAAGTTGAACACGGAGCCTACGGCTAGAATCAGAGCATGTGTGTAGGGTATTATTTGGTTCATCAAGACAGAAAATGGTTGGAATTCCCAGCCAAAAACCCTTGAGTGGCAAAAAATGACTACACATCCAAAACTGATTATTGTTTCTCTTTGACCTTCATGATGTTAATGTATTATCATTAGATACATGGTGCTATCACAGCAGTATAGTGTGTTCTGCTTGGCACTTGTTCTGACTTGTATGAATTGCAAACTGGAATGTGTACAATGCAACGTATTATCTGTGCATGTGTCTCTGCTTGTGGGGGTGAAGGCTGGGATTGAAGGGCGAGCCTTAGGCCAGCCGGGTCTGTCCTTGCATGGACTTCTAATGGCCTGTGCATGGTTGTGTGTGGAGCAGGAGGTGGGTGGCGTAAACTCTCCCAGCCCTTCCAGGCATCCGAGCCCACTCACTAGGCATCTTTGGCAGGGAGAGAGGGACCAGGTGTCAGCTCTCGTACAAAGAGCTTTGATGCCAGAGTGCAATGAGATGTTGGATTTGGAGAAAACCCCTTCTGCATAACAGTGCATGGTGTGCATGTATGTCTGTGCATGTGTGTTTGAGAGAGAGAGGGAAAGAGGATGGAGACCAAGACCTCCGGCTGCAAGTAGCTAATAAGGTTGGAGCAACAGAAGTCAGTTTCAAAGGTATAATGTGAGCGATATGACCAGAATTTTATTTTATACATTAAAAAGTGGCCTCACATCAATAGAATATGAACAAGCAATGGCTCTGATGTGTCTTGTTATAGCAGAAATGTCAATGTGTTACAGAGATAGCATGCTAAGCAGCCCCAGACTGTCCCAACGTGTAAAATTACTGTACATTAAGATAAGATAGTCTTTTCACATAGTTCTGGTAAAATTAACAAATTGATGAGATAAACTCATAAAATATTGAAAGCTAAAACATTTTTCCCTATTACCCTGAACAAAAGGAAGAAGAAGGCCGCACACCCTCTATAGTCAAGTTTCTGACGCTTTTTTTACTGGGTAAGATATCAGCTGCCTTCTAAAACATTCATTAAATACACTTCTTCAAACTGCACAGAATCAAACCAAGAAGAAGCAAGGCTATTTTGTTTTACAATGCATTAGCAAAACTCTGTCACTGGCAGTGTTCTTTGTATCATGTGCAGATCCTGTATGAACTGTCCCATTTCCCAAACTCTTTTATGACTTTCTTGCAACTCACCGACAGCTACCACACTCACATCTAAGACATCTTTGTCAACAAGGTTACAATTTGAACAGGATCAACATGTATGTAGGCAGATTTCCCATTTACATAAACCACTGCCCTTTGTATCTCTCCTGACCTCATTGCTATCTGAATAAAGCACCGAGCACTCCTCCACTTGGGACTCACTCACTCAGCTCATGAATTCGACTGTGTGGTGACTCTATTTACAGATGCTTCAATTGAACTTGCAGGAAAGAAAGATCTAACTTTATTCTTTGTTGAACAGAACTTCCACCCCATTCGGTCTGATTTGACTGGAAGTTAAAATAATGTCGCTCGATTTCCCACCTTGCCAAGTCCTCATCCTTCTGCTCACAGTTGCTTGATATTCTCTCTGCACCATTTTCCTCTTCTGGGAGGAGGCATCTGGTCCGGATCCTCTGGTGGAAACGGGCTGGAACAAACTGAAAGAGGTGGAGTCAAAAAGTGCCAACAAAACTTCATATATGACTCAACCAATCACTTCATTCCTAAAATTAATCAGTATATCACACCACAGGTTGAGGGGACTGGACCCCATTTTTTGAATTTATTCACTTTGCATTATAATTTTCATTCAATAGCTTTTCTGAACACTGAACACACTGAGCAAGTGTGCTATCTGTACTTTCAGTGAACTACAGGCCAGGTCAGGTTGACCTGTATTATAGTGTTATGAAAATGACCCTTTAATTTGTAGGTCTAATGGGATGGAAATTATTTTATAATGCCTGCCTAAGCAGCATAAATTTATAGAGTTAACTGACAAGTGGAGGGGGGAGTGGTTATGACAGCGTTTGGCAGCCTCTGAGCTATATTTATCTCCACTCTCGTCAATTTTGTCAAACCACCGATAAAGATCCATTAATCACTGTGCATCTGAATGTCTTCAAGATGATCTTTAACACTGTACTTAATGATTTTCAGAAAGGTGGTGCTTATGGTTTCTGCTCATGCTTTTCCCAATTGTTCGGGGAAGTGTGTTTTTTTTCCCAGAGTAAAATAAGCCAAGGGCCGTTAAGGATGTGGGCTCTCAGTGGTACATCAAAGCTCTGATAGCAATGTCTGACGGGCAATCCCTCATTGCCCTAACATGGTTGAAAGACTCACTCCCTGGAAGGTGAGAGAACACTTAGCATCTCAATGAGGCCGCCTCTGTCACAGGTCAACACTGTGCTGCAGGGTTCATAATAAGGAGAAAGGTGTGCAAACCTTAGTTTAGTTTGTGCTGTCAGCACCTGTGCAAGGTTGCCCTTGAAAGAGGGTTCCTCATTGTCAAGATGCTCGGGAATCACACTGAAAATTAAAAATGCTTATTAAAGGTGATGGATAAATGGATTATGTTTTAATTGGTTTGTTATTATGAGTGGTTGATTGGATTGTCCTTCGCAGGCTATTGATCTTGGGGCTGAGGTTGATTAGAGGTGGACACCAGTGGTGGATGAGTGGACTTTAATACACAAGGAGAATTATATATATGTATATATATATATAAAAAATATATTTGTGTATATGCATATATATATATATATACAGAAATGGAAAATATTTAATACTGAAGGGTATATTCTATATCCTATCAATATATATAATATAATATATTCCCATCAACAATGAAAGACCTCTTTCAGGGATATGGGTATTTCTTCTACATCAGTCAGTGCTGCTTTAATGTTGAACAAGCAACTTGAAACCTGGATATGCATCATGCAACATGACAATGGGTTTTTCCCACTTCTGTTTCCTGTTTGCGTTTTCTGTTACTGTCCTCGTGTGCCGTGTTTTGTTTGACTACTTTGTGAGTTGCACAGCCCTTGGGTTTGTTTATTGTTGATTACATTCCCTCCCTCGCGTATTTATGTCTGTATTTACGCCTCACATCTTTCCTATGTCTAGATATCTTGTGTATTATGTGTTTAAACCTCTTGCTAGTGTTTATTCAAAGGAATTTTCTTTTATATGCCAGGACCTTTCCCCTTGGACTTGATTCTTCTCACCTCCTTGATGGATTTGTCTGCTTTTTTTTGGAATACCTGTTTCAGGATTTGTCTTTGCCTGCCTCAGTGTTCACCTAAGCCTGAGGTCCTGTGATTTTCTTTTATCCATTTTCAGTAAACTAATGAAATGCACCAGGTCCATCTGCATTATGGGTCAAAGTCTGTTTTTTTTCTTTAGCCTGCATGTAACAAAATGACCTCATTTGCCTATTCTGAATATAAATCTCATAATCTAAGCATCTCCTGGCCAGATATGGACAAAATGTTTTGCCTTTGAAATATACATTTGAATGAAAACATGTTGTGAGACTGAAGTATTTATTTAAAACTGCACATATCGTGCGTGACCATCTGGGTTGAATACATATCATTTTCTATGTCTTTCATGAATCAGATTGAAAAGGAAACACAATACAAAACAGTTCTATATCACCTCAGTGAGTGGAGAATAAAGGAAGAAGGCTGGGTTGGTCCATGTGGCTCTAAAAGCAAAGGTGACATCTCCCTGTGACTTTGGGGTAAAGGTGTTTAGATACACACTGCCAGCATGGCTCACATTTCCTGCCTCCCTGGGCACAGTCTGTTGAGGTCACACACCCACAGAAAACCCCTCACTGACGCAAACCCAACAGCAAACCAAAGCCATGGATTTTCTTCTGTTTTGTGCTCTATGATCCTGCATTGGATTTCTGAGGAAACCTACTGGTTGTATTGTGTGAAAATGCCCTAACCTCCAAATTAGATTGAAACACAGGAATTGCTCTAAAATTCTTCTGGGTCACCTCCACTTTCCATTGGATGAAATAGAGAAATCTTGAAAGATTGAAAGATATTTATTAACTGTTTTGTGAAGTGACTGTAACAACATAAATCTGCTTGAGTGGCTTCTTAATCAGCAATAAAGGTATAGAAATTTCAACATTTCGAGTTCTAAGTTTATGAAGATGACAGGTAATAGCTTGAGCATAAGCCAGCTGATAATGTCATCTGTAGGTTGCCAATCAATACTTTTTGCATAGTGTAGGCAAATATGAAGAAAAACCAAGTGAGTGTGTGGGATGACTGCTCAGAAACACTCCTAATGACTACAGCTATAAGGTATTTGACTTCCACTTTGTGTGGAACTCCATTTCCAACTTGCTGAGTTACCAAGTTTCAATTCCCCGAGTGACTTTCATCGCTCGCGGCTGTCTCTTCAATCGGTCAAGAAAAAATATCGAGGGGGCGGGGGGCTGCCAAATCTATTTAAAAAGAAAAAAAAAAAAGACCTACACCAATAACATAGAGAGCTGTAGGCAGCAAACACGGCGCAGCTGTTTCTGGAACTACTTGCTCTCTTTGCATATGACTCAAAATTCTCAGATACTTTTCCAAAGAGGCGAAGCCTAGGTGAAGGACACCCACAGAGACACCATGAGATGACAGAACTGGCAGGAGGGAATGTGAGAAGCAAGCAGTAAAACAAATCTTGCTCATACGTTGTCGCTTTCCTTCACTATAAACTCAGGATCACCAATGGGGGAACTGTTAACATTTTATTAGAGGAAGAGCAACAGTGGCGGAAAGCAAGAGAACAAATAGTTAAAATTGTTCTCATCATTCTTGCTTTCACTAAGCCAGACAGGACAGACAGCGTGAGATATTACTGCAGAGATCTGCACCTTGAATAAAATGAGTCTGCTTATTAATCAATTTATTGCTCAATTTTGAAACCAATTTTTCTATAAATTAAATGAGCTGCTCCCAGATTCTCCGTGTGTTTTGACATTCAAGCCTGGACAAAATTAAAGTGACTTTAATTTTTTTTTCTAAAAGTAGAGGAGTTATCCCTCCACTGCTAACTACCAAACAAACTTAATGTTCCTTTCTCTGTGTATTTGCTCCTGTTCTCATTTGCTTCCATAATTAGTACTCACCATCACCTGAGTCAAAGCTGCAGTTGAAGTCCGTCAGTGCATTGCAAACCTGACGACCCTTTGTCACATGGAGACACTTTTCATGTGCTGATGACACAGACCTCACGCCCACAATAGGAGTGAACAAAAACCTACAAAACAAATCCCCCGCACATTTTCCATGTACACAACTAAAAATACTTGTTCGGAGTGTGTTTACTGTTGCTGGGGGAGCATGGGTCTTGACTGGAACTCAGCAGCAGTCTCTGAATTAATCATCTGATCCCAAAAAATGGCTTCACCCGAGGCTGCTGTATTCAGCAGACTCCAAATTCACCTTTGCTACTCAGTCTGTCTCCTGGCTCTGCCTGAACACATTTAAAACAACAGGCAGTTACAAAGGAAAGCTGGTCTACAAGGCAACAGTGAACTGTTGAACTGACTGTGACTCCTGCTTGGTACCACCTCTTTCTATACGCGGTCAAATGTGACATGCATCACGTAACTTTTTCATTTAAAGCATCCCATGATCTTGTGGTCGTTGCATATCCACAGTCATGACTCAGTGTGATGCGGATGGTGTAAGAGTTGATAAGGAACTTCAAAACTACTGTTGTTTGTTTGCATGTTATACACAGCCTGGGCACAGAGCTTTTGCCAATAAGTAAAAGAAAAATGGCGGCTTGCTTTGTGTCGTAAATTATGATTAAAGTCAAACCCAGTTTGAGCACTAAAGATGTCGTTTTGATTTCACCATCTCTCTTTTAAGCCAGTAATAGTGATGTCTGTATTTAACTTTAAACCCCTCTGCCAATAATTCGGTGCAAATCCATACATGACACCAATGCTGCACTGGGCTACAGGGGGTGTGGGAGTCAGTGTTACTGAGGGATCAGCAGTTTAAATTCCGCTCAGACAAATTCGTGCTGGCTGCTCTGACAAGGTGATGTCACACAACCCCCCGCCGCCGCTGCTTTGACTTCCATGGGAGGGGAATCGCTGTGTCTTAACAGCTTGATTGGTCAAGGAGCACATCAGAGGCATGAGACAACAGTCAGTCTCTGAGCGCAGCTCCGCTGCACCTTGTTTTTCTTTGTTGTCTCACACAGATTAAAAGACAAAAGAGAATGGGCACTGACATCCTTTAGGGTTCACCTCATTTCATTGCAGAAAAAAATGTGAACAAATTGTGCTGGATTTAAAAAAAAGGAGTAGAAGTGGAACAAACAGACACAAAAAAAAGATTGCATGGTTCCATTTAGAAATGATGGAGAGGAGAATCTCCCTGAATGTTCCCTGCAGAGCAGTGCACCGAGGCTGTATAGCAGAATAACCTCCTGCCTGGTGCTCTGCTGACTATTTCATTTACAGACAGGAGGTCACAAGGGGGACATAGTTTGGCCTCTGCAAGAATTCATTACTCCAACCCCATTACCTTGAATAGGAAATGAAGTCTCTGGAAAAAGCTGGAATTAAAAGAGCTAGGGGAGATGCGCTAACTTCAAAAACATAACTGCATTTGGGCTTGGAAAGGTTAACGCTTAACATTTTCCAAGAGGCAGCTGCAGCATCAAGGCGTGCTGGATGCCAAGCTGTGTGAAGACACAATATGTACCTTATGATGTGAGTGACTGGCGAAATTGGAATCTTTATCTCCCTCTCTCTATGTCTCTGTCTGTCCCTAAGTGACTGCCAAGCTCCCGGCATCCCAAACATGTCTGGGTTTGTTAATTAGACACAGAGAGAAAGACACAGAGGCTGTTTATCATGGTAAGGATTCCATCTCTGGCAACGTAGCCAGGAGTTTACACAGTTATCTGTTTTTATGAAGTGAGATAGCATCAGATTGGGATCTTAGGGATCCAGTGTTGCCAGAATAATATTGCCAGGCTGTGAAAGACCACACAAATTCAACCATTTTGAGCATCTCTGTGCCTTTGATAATTCTCATTTGCATTCAATGTCTGTTGGCAATACATGGAACCTAGTGCAAAAGTAAAGTACAGTAAAAGTCCAGTTAAAACTGTGAAATGATGATAAAAATATTGAAACCAGCTTCATCCTCCACTAATTTTCCCACTATTTCCTAATTACATTTTTGGAAAAAACAATCTGTATCGAATTTTTAAGTACTGGTGGTACAAAAGTGATCACAACTGATCACACAATCATATGTCAGACCTGATGTATGTCTTAGTTATGAAACCTTAGATAACACAAAGGAATGAACACAAGTATAAGTTCCATTTACTAACTTGAGCCAAGCAAATGAAGCCACGCTGGAAGCATCTGCTCAGAAAAAGTTGATGTGTACGTGGGGATTAAGCTCAATTTGCAGGCTAGAAAAACTTAGCTGAACAATTTTTCACTGGTTGTTGCTGCTGCAGGAGCCAGCCAAGTTTCACAGGCTGCCTTCTTTGTTAACCCATCAAAACTGAAGGAACTGTTAGAACATAGAATAATGAATCTTTTGCAACATTTTCATAGACAGGAGTAAAGATAATGAATGAAGAATTCACTTTGCTGCTTGAATCCAGTTTTGAGTGCAGTTTTTCTTGCACAGTCAAGATTAGAAGTATATTAGAGGTTCCAGTTAAATCCAACATCTAGGATGACCAATGGGCACTTTTACCTGAGGATATATGGGGACAGTTCTTGGGTCTATAGTTCAAACATTTCTTGAACTAACACAGTCAAGAAACTTCTGGATGACAAGCCTATAAATGTATAAAAATGTATAATATGCATGCATAAATATGCAGCACTGAGACATAATGTGCGTTATATAAACCTTCTTTTAAGATAATCGTATGACATAACTCAATTTTACATACATTGTCATGTTGCTGTGGACACACATTACCACGTCAGGGTGTACTACAACATGTAAATGTACAATATTTGCAACATGTTGCAGTGGCCAGTTATTTGGACAGCCATTTAACTGTAAACATCAGTCTGAAACTACATTTTTAAGATGAAAGCCTTCTGGAGAAATGAATAAACTTGCCCAGTGTATCTACACATTGTTGACTCTGGTCTTTTCATGGGATTAGTGGAGAGTAATAGGCTTTATCCTTAAAGTCATTAAATTACATGGTCATTGCATCGGGGGGTGTGCAATGCACACAATCACATACCCTCCGACAAATATAGCCAAACATTTAAACTGCCTCTAATTCAACACATATTTGAATCAAACAATGCTGAGAGCAGTGTGAGCTGATTAGCAGCCCTCACTTATAACTTTGCCCTCTTTCTTTTAACCCCACCCCGACTTGTTCTCTCTCCTCCTCTCTCTGTCCCCACCCCTCTCTCTGTGCTCTGGGGGTGGGAGTACAGGGTAGATGGGTGCATTAATAATGCAGTGCTGCCTGGAAACCAAACACGCTGCAGCGGAGTGCTGTGTAGAATTCTAAAGAGGTATTTGTTTGTACGCGGATGCAACCCTCCTCCCCCTGCACCTCCTCGCAGCCCTCTCATCTCATCTCTACCCCCACCCACTCACCCACCCAAACACTGCTCAACCACCACCCGCATCAGCGCACAGATATGTTTGTCTCCTTTTTAAAGATGTCTACTGTACGTACCGAGAAAGGGTTCAGGAAAGCCTGCCTCGTGAAGTATTGCTATAATCAAGATGATGCTATAAGTGCATCCACTGAATTGGCTTCTTTACTACTTGTACTTCTTTCCCCTCGAGAGCTGTGCTGCTCCCAAGCTGAACTGCAATGAAAGGCTTCTGTTGTGTATTCTCAGTACAGAAACGAGGAACACCATAAGAAAGACAAATGACAGTCAAAAAGAGCAGTGCATCAGTATAAACTTGAGTCGAGATGATTGTATAAACTACATAGTTGCGGATTGCTGCAAAGTCGTAGCTTCACCTGGTCTTAAAACTCTACTTTCACTGTTACTTCTTCACCCCTCTTTGCGGCAGGCTGGAAGCACAAACACAAGTTGGTTCTTTATCTCCTGTTGACTTTGCTGTGTGGACCGTGCACAGTTTCAGACTGCGATTAGGCCAGTCAGCAACCAGCTCAGGTCAATTAGATTAATGTTTACAACGCTGTAGGCTATTATTTTTCTAATGTTTTTGTTACTGGCTGCCCTTTGCCCCTCAGCTTTACTTCTTTTGCTATCACTGCTGATTTGCATATTCATTAGTTCGAGCTCTGCACCTGCTGCCACCCACAGATGAAGCTGAGCAGATTAGCGGTGCATGACACCCAAATTTCTGGAGTCGATTTGGACTGACTTTTACTGCAAAAATCATTGGAATTGACTCCTGAAAACCAAAGAATTAACAGCTGGGAACTGCTATATTACCAGCGCTCAAAAACCTAATGTAGAGTGTTATAGCAGCATGGATCACTTTGCAAACATTTTTAAATGCACAAAATAATCTCTTAATGGTCAGTCTCCCTTACGCCCTCACTCTAAATAGCCGTGGATACATCTCGTTATTAGTTTATTGTGATATCCCCTGAAAACTGATTCACAACTTGTCAGATTGGCCTATTTTCTTACCAGTATTTTTTCTCAACAATTTTAAGATAGCATATCCATGCAACTTCATCTGCCTCTATGATGCTGCATTACCATAGATTCAGGGGGAGGGCTTAGACTTAGTGGATGAGAAATTAGGTGGAGGGATTGCCCTGTTATCGTCAGGATATTTGAACTTTTCTTCCCCATTTCCTTGTTGGGACAAATTCTGGCATATGATGACAACAAAAAAATATATGATAGGAACAATTCGATTTTCAATATACTGCCAGTAACAATTATCTATGTTAGAAATATGGATGTAATGGGTGAACTGGTTGCAATAGAGTATTGCTGCATTTCTAGATAAAAATCTTCTTGCCATTCTGTTATTTGTCCCTTGTTCCAGAAGGTGCTGAGCCTTGTTCATGTGAAATCAGCAGAAAGAAATCCAGTGTTAAGCTGCCATAAGGTGACATTTTCAGAATGGATCCTCTTACATCTGATCAATGTCCGACTGTGGGCTTCTCTGCACACTAGAACATACAACTGTGAAGCAGAAGATCCGCGCTCACCATCTACCTGCTGCCATAGCCTTTAGCCGCGCCTCCATTATTCACTGTCTATTGACTAATCCGCTGCTTGATTCATGTGTTGTGTTCTCCCGTGACGCCGCCATTACTGTGGAGACACAGTCGAAGTGAACACAGTTTTCCTGACAGTGAAAGCATGGCTGGATTGATCACAGCTGGCACTGGACCCACTGATGGATGAAGGCAGCTCATGTAAATGTGGCCGTCTTTCAGCCTTAAAACACTAGTTAGGAATTTGTAGGAATTTGTCATCGTTAGTTTTGGGAAAAGAGATGAGTAACGCTACCACTTATCCACCCTTGACCGGGTCCATCAAGGGGGTGTGAGGCTGCGGTGAAACGACACTGTGAGCATTAGTTTTCTGCAAATTTGCAATTTATGCAAATATGCAAATTTCGACATGAGATGTATGGTGGTTGGTGAATTGTGCTGTCAACTAACAGCAAGGAGTTGTTCTCCCTTATTCATTTGAACTTCAGCATTTTGTTCCAGATGGAGAGACTTCCTAAATGTGTCCAAGACTTAATGCCACAATGGATGCCTAAAACCAAACTAGTATGGGACAAAATGTGATCAGAATTCTAAAAGCTGATAACTTCCGTTGTTAAAAGACATTAAAGCTCCTATCATCATCTTGATGAAACAAATGACCTTTTTTTAAGATACCCAGCTAACATTCAGAGTCGGATGTTTTATTGGAAAGAAATGCAGTCACTTCAAAATGTGAGTCCACTCACACACACTGTATTTGTTTTGACTATGACTTTTCATTTGTCCAACATGCAGAGTAAATTACTCCTCCAATTGTCCTACATAAAAATCCACTTGTTCAGGACAAGGGTTCTTGTTCAGCGCTGGTGGAGCTTTTTGCTCAAACTATTTTCTGCATAAAGCTGTCTCCTACAGCTGGACTGTTGTACCACATGTGGCAGTAAAAACAGATAATATGTAGTCAGACTGGAATCCAGGGAGACCACAATCAGCATGTGCAGCTGCAATGAAACTGAAATGGTCTTGAGAGAAAAGTGTGTTTTAAGGCAGTCAAACAGTCAATAAATATCTCATAAAGAGTCAGCTGGCCTGGGAGCTCTGCCACACAAAGAGTAGCCTTGACTTTACCTGCATCTCACCTGGGAGGGATGTCCACTGAGAGCCTGAAAGACTCCAGCTAAGGTCACAGATGTTCCCATGCAAAGTTGAGCCTAAGAGAAGACTGATGATCCACCCTACAGGACTACAGGACAGTACAGCAGGATGCACAGATGCCCTCCCCTCCATTCATGCCTGTTTGCAAGATGGCACCAAATCCAAATTTATTGATTGACTTAGTAACACAGTCATGAAATATTACTCAATGTATTGGACTGAGCTGTAGTTTTGTTGCTGTTGTTCAAAAAGTCTGAGAGAAGTAACAATATCAAGTTAAGAAATTCATTTAGTCAAAAATCCATACTATACCACATACATACTATAGTAGACTCTACAGCCTCACAAACAGTAAATTTCCTCACAAGGTAAACTTATTGTGACCTCAGTTTTATTTGCCAGATGATTAAATTTATTCTTATGAATGTAGATGATGTTGGAACGTTGAGCTTTGAGTGCACACAAAGATGCAGCAATGTGAAGTACTGAAACAGCACTTATACCCAGGCAGGGCTTTGTTTCTCAGTGACTCAGTGGCATTTGATGAAATCGAGTCAACCGGCTAATGAGCTGCTTACATATATTTATAATTGTGAGGTTTTTCTTTTTTGTAATAAAGACAAATGTTGGCTACCTGTAAGCTGATTCACAGTCCTGATTTAATCAGTTCATTACTCAAGACTGCGTGAGTTCCCATTACTGAATATGTAAAGTTCTTCAAATGCACCAGAGACATAGCACCTTGTGAAGCCATTTTAAAATAAACTTGTCTCTAGAAGATGTATTGAAGGCTTGCTTTAATTCACGTGTTTGTTAAAAGCAGACAGTAAGCGTGTTGTCACATTAACTAAATCAACACTCTACGGGAGCAGCAATAAAGCTGCCTATTCCTTATTTTGTTATTCAATTTAAATTTAACACCAGTCACAATATTGTCATCCTAGAGTAATGTTCTTTAAAGTGTTTATGCATTATACATTTTAATGAATTCATTTAGCATAAATACTTGCCTGAAATTAATTCCACTGACGCTCTTGTGGAGAAGAAAAGAACATTGTTGTAAATTATCTTAAATGAATTAGGGTATCTCAGTCTTTCAGCTTGGCTATATAAGAGAGAGCCCTATGAAAGCTTATGCTATTTTGTCACATACGCAACAACATGTACCATAAATCATTAATCATAACAAAACTAAGAATTGACCCAAAACAGTTCGGAATCAATCAGTGTGGAACTTGGTTAATGGATGATGAAATCATTCATTGCTCTTTATTTTTGGTGTTATTTTGCCTTCACTGGTTCATCTAATATAATGTAAGACTCATTTGCATCTGAGGCGGGCAGGCTATAAGGTCATGCCCATCTTCTTGAGATCAGAGTAAATGTTGAACGTACAAGCATAGAATTAATTAATGTTTTCTTTATTTACAAGATAAGGCAATTGTCTCGAGGTAATATATGCAGAGATAAGTAGGCACACAATATACTGAGAATATCCTGTGTACATCATGTGTGCGGCAAGTGGCAACAGATGTGCAGGGGAAATACACTTTTAGTGTGTTTTAAATGTTTCGTGACCCTTTTGCGGATGCAAATCCATGCGTGCGTGAGACTGATTGGGTGCATGTGTTAACGTTCATGTGTATGAGCCTCTTTGTTTATTGCAGCAGGGGATCAGCAGTGTTTTGCTGTGCCTGCTCACAACGCCCTGTGGATTCTGGTTGATTGGCCAGTGCCGCCACCCTTAACATTCAGTTCCAGCCATTCTGCAACCTCACAGCTGGTCCCCTTTGAAATACTGAGGAAAAATAGCAATGGCAGCATGGATTGTGCAATTTTTCTCATAATAAGCACAAATTTGGTTCAACTAGTCACTACGATGGTGTCATATGTATTCCTCTATACCCATTTCCCACAAAGGAAAAGACACACGCTTAATCTATTTTTATACTCGGTGAAAAAGAAATGCCAATTCTGTCTCGTCGCCACTCTCACATTGTACATTCCCATTAAATGGGCTTGCAGTTAGGCATCAGAGCTGTTGTAAACTGTGGACCGACCCAAATGTAAAATACTGAACATAATTTGACTCTGGGACATAAAGAGGAAGGGGCTTGGTTTAAATACGAGGTGAAGATGTGAAGAGTTGAAAAATCTTGTGGCCTCACTTGAGTGCTCTGTATTCACGGTGTAGCATCGGCCATCTGAAAATAAATGTCAGGCCAGTGTGAGGAATTCTTAAGTTCTGTCACATATTGATCCCTGTCTAATGGAGTTTTAAACAGAGATCCATGGCTTCCAGAGATGCCCTTGGCGTCAGGCGTGTTACCTTCCTACAGAGGACATCAAACTTTCACATCATGTCGGTTTCATTTAGCAGCCTGTGTTTCTTTGTGAGTTACGATTAAACTGTCAAATACTGCTGCTGCTGCAGCTGCTGATGGCAGATATGGACTTCACCGACACAGTGCTAACAGCTGCACTGTTATTCTAGCAAGACCTTACGGTATTTGGATATAATAGTGAATGGTATTTACATCTCAGGTCATATTTGCAGTTGAGAACCGCGTTGACTCCATGCTGACTTCGCTATTTAGGGCCGTAATGGATGGATGCAAGCTGACAGTCGATTTGAGTCACCCATCCACTTTGTGTGCCTAGTGTGTGATATGGGTTTGTTTGTGTAATATCTTCCTCCGAGGCAGGATGACACTATCAAACATCTGCTAATCTGAGTGTGGCCATGAAATGAAGCAGCATGAAGTATTGTAAACAATTACTGGTCTCTCTTGTCCTCCGGGCAGCCGACCATACAGGCACCACACTGTCGCAGTGCTCAGCCTTCACATCACAGCAAGCTCCAGAAACTCTTTCCCGGTTTGAGCCAACAGCGTTGCGAAAGTTAAAGGTGCTGAAAAGTCCTTCCTCTCTCTCTGTTCTTGTTCCCTTCTTTCCCTATTATTAATAGTGCTCTGTAATCAGGCGATTATTGCACTTCTTTTGTAATTTTATTCCCAGAGAATTCCCCAGAGAAGTCCTAACCTTTCATAGTCTTTTAATATGCCAGCTCTGCTCGGCTTCCTGGCAAGCACAATGACCGTTTCATTTCTGTCGGTGAGTCTCTCTGAAAAGACAATTCCAGCAGGGGTTAAAATTCTATTGGCCAGAACAAAGCCTTAAACTATCTAGATATATGTAACATACATGCTCAACTTGTATGAAGAATTAGACCATGCAGCTTTCAAACACAACTCTAAATCATTATGAGACTGAACCTGGCTAGAATAGAATAAAATACGCCTTAAATCATCCCATAATATGAACATTTCAAAAGTAGAGCTGAAAGCAAAGCAAGGTCAATAATTTGTGACCTAGTCTCAGTAATTTCTGTGTGGAGTTTACATGTTCTTCCCAGGTCTGTGTGGTTTTTCTCAGGGTATCCTGATTTCCTCCTATAGTCCAAACACATGCATTCAGGTCAGTTTAAGACTCTAAATAGCTCCTAGGTGTCAATAGTGTGTGTGCTCTGTGATGACCTGTAGTAGTGACCTGTCCAGGCTATATTTCCTGCCTTGGCTGTATGTGCTGTGGACACCATTGGGTACACAGCAGGTAAGATGATATATGGATGGATGGATTTCATTGCTTGGCTCACAAATGCCACGTGACGCCTTCCATTAAGTTGTAGCAATCGGATGTGTTTGTACTGTAGATGCCTTACACTTTTCTGTCTCATCCTAGAGCCGTCTGACTTCAGACTGAGCTTCCGTCTGAACTGTTCCTGTCCTGGATGAGAGATGGAACGTCTTCAAGAATCTACAAGGAATTCCAGCATGACTCTAGGACCTTTGAATAACAATGACCGCAAGGAAGAAGCAGCACCAAAGACACTTTGCTACTCACACTTTGTATTTCCTACTTTGCTACTGAACTAAATTTCTCACTGAATACTTTAGCAGTTTGATACTTGCCTACTTGATAAACATAGCAATGACACAGAAGCTCGCCCATGTACACTGCATCTATAGATTACAGTTTGTTGCTGTTCCATCGACAGTCATGAAACTGTGTTGGGTGTGAAGCTAGAAATCAGCTTCACTAAATATGTAAATGGTGTGTCAGCGTTCTGCATGGTACACACACACACACGCACGCACACACACACACACACACAGACACACACACACACACACACACACACACACAGTTGTGCAAATCCTCCAGCCTTTCCTCTTACTCAAACTGCTGTGCTTGCCAGGACATGATTACATATTATCTGCCGCACATAGAGAACATGGTGTTGGCTCAAACAGATGACAAGAGGCAAAGGAAGTAGAGGACTAACATTAATACTGTGGGGAGATAAGTAGGAATATGTTCAAGGGAAGAAGTGTGAATATGAGCATAAAAAAGTCTGTCCCCAGTGTACAGACACTGTGTGTTCACAGATATGAACTACAGTATGTGGAAACGCTTCTGCAGTTTTTTTTTTTTTCAGAGCGGAATGTACTGTCATTAGATTTCCCTGGGATTCTTAACAACAGGTTGGCATTTCAGGTACAGCACTATATCCAAAGTAGGTAAGTATGTGTCCCTCTGCTCCCACGGTCTATCACAAGATAGCAGATGCCACACAGCTTCTTAGCCTGTCATTATGTACTGTACACTACATACTCCCCTTTTGTACTGTACTATATCCAAGCATAATGTGCTCTTGCATTGTTAGAGAAATACCTATCAAACATACTTCCCTTAAAATGCCAAAGACTCTCTCTCAATACACTTTGCAGGAGGAGCTTTTTGTACAGAAAAAAAAATCTATCCTTCACTGTTGAAGTGTTTAAGGGTGGATTAAAGGGTGGATTAAAGTAGGTAATACAGCTACTGGTGATGTACCTTGAATTTCTTGGATCATTTTCTAGCTATATGGGGGATATGGATTTATTTATTTTTTTAAATTCAGACAGATAAGTGGCCAAAAATAGATGAGGTGACACAATCTTGGAATAAATACCACATGTTTTATGGAATGATTTATGGAAAAAAAAAGTCTGTGCCAGTTACTCATTGTTGAACAGCAAGGAAGTATCAGTGTATCCATTGTTCCAGACAAATATGGCCTTATATCCATAGGCACCGTCATACAAGAGAAACTATATGATTTTCTTCTTTCTTCTACACTTGAAATGTTGACTGAAATGCAGCCACAACATATAGTAGCTATTCAGTGATTGTTTTTCAGCAACGTGTTTTCATGACTAAT
The DNA here is from genome assembly GCA_029224185.1 of Karalla daura. Classification (NCBI taxonomy): domain Eukaryota; kingdom Metazoa; phylum Chordata; class Actinopteri; order Chaetodontiformes; family Leiognathidae; genus Karalla; species Karalla daura. The sequence continues at coordinate 10,218,140 of CM055196.1, read as the reverse complement.
TTGTATGGAAACATACAAAAACTAGTGCACCAAATTTTGTGTGTTTTCATACAAATTTCCAGTGACACCAGTGTGCATACATGCATTACGCTCCGTACCCGCAAACATGATTGATATCCCGCATAAATAAAACTTAAAACAATTGTTTAAAGCAGAGGATTCCAGTGGAAATCATATATTTCAAGATAGTTTTAGTTTTAGTCGATACAACTTACTATGCCTTATTCCTATTCAACTAGAAATTTTGTGGCAAGATAGACATATAGATAGACCACAGGCATTACTCCATTTGACACCGGTAATATGGTGGCGAGGTTGACATATTCTGGTCCACTCATGGACTCTATTTGCAGACAAAGACAGGAATAATTTAAACATTAAACTAATGTAGCGCCCGAGGTATAGGGCACACTTTCTCTGTCTCTCTGACAAAACTCCAACTTCCAGCAGCCACCGCGTCACATTTTTTCATGACATCATAGCTGCAATACACACATATTGCTTGTAACTTGGGGCCACCCCCATAGTGTCTGCAGATATAATATATCCTCAACACTTTGAGCTAAGAGGCTGAAATTTGACTATATTTATCAGGAGGTCAACAACATCCACCATGTTGAATTTCAGTCTCCTACCAGCTCTGGAAGTGTCTGTGGTGGCTGCTCAAGGAATGATGGGACAGTGAGGGTTTTTTTCTAGAATGACTCATAGACACTTTGAGCTATGAGGATAAAATATGACCATGTTCATCAGGAGGTCAAGAGCACCCAGCATGCTGAGTTTCAGTCTCCTACTAGATCTGGAAGTGTCTGAGGTGGCCACAAAAATTGAATGACAACTGCCAAACAGGCCAAGGGTGACATGGCAGCATCTCTCCAGCAGATGGCAGTCTCTCTCTCCCCGTCAGACGGAGCAAACCGGAACCAGAAGTCAGAACGTCCATTGCAACCAAAGCACTGAAAAAAACAAGAAATTTTGAGAATTGCCTCCTCATTTGCAGTTAACTGCATGCACTTGCTTCATTAAAGCAAGTAAAAACATGTAATGTAAATGATATTTGGATGGTCTCTAATAACCGGCATTTAGCGCACTGATAGTTTTTGTATTTTTTTTTGTACGAAAGCTGAGTGAGAACAGGTTGTTTTCAGTTGTGTGCTGCACTGCTTTGCACTGTGCAACTCATGATCATAAATTACCATGTGCACACTCAGTATGGTAAAACACAGGCCTGCAGAACTCACTCACTCGTAGTTGCTGGCAGTTGATAAACAACAATACGGAAAATGTAGAAACTAACAAAATGGGAGTCGATTTGAACCATGCTCACCAAAATACAAATCACAGCACTTAATTGGGTGAACTCCGTGATGCACGTGAAACACACCCAGTGTGTGCACCTGCTGCCACTTATAGCCACTGAGCACAATCACTGTCGCTACCATTTTAACATGTTTCTTATTTTAGTTGCACTGAATTTTGAGGCAGGAGAGGAGCAGAAAATGAAAATGAAGGCAAAGTTAAAAGAGAAATCCCAACAGAAACAACAGGCTTCCAGCACTGAAAAAAAAAACAAGTAATTTTGAGAATTGCCTCCTCATTTGCAGTTAGCTGCATGCGCTTGCTTCATTAAAGCCTAATTATATAATATATGGGGAAGAGATTGAAATAATATGACCTAGTGGTGAATTAAATCAAATGTCAACAACAATCCGGTGCCACCCTGACTCGCTTTCCATCTGACAGTCATTTTAATGTCCTCAGGAAAGCACTCTGTCCTTTGTAGTCCAAATACATTTGACTTTTCTCTTCCCTTTAATGTTGTCCTTACTCTATTTATTTTCCTCTGTCAATCCCCTTCACGTCACCTCGCCACATTTTCCAGCTCTATGCAATGCTTATCTTCCCTTTCTTCTCCCTTTCTGCTCTTTCTGTCATCATGCCATTATTTTCCTGTTTTTTCTTCACCATAGGTCTTCAAACCGTCTTCACTTCTCTTTCTTCCCTCATTTCCCACTTCAACCCCTCACTCAGTTCTGCAGATTGAGGTCCCCCCTCTTGATCTAGCTGCTCCCTCTCTGTTCCCCTGTCCTCTTTGGTCTCTTTGCAGGCCCTCCTTCAGTGGCTCTGTCTGGTGTGTCAGCCTGTGAAGCTTCTGCGCTACAGTACATCCTGTTGATAGGAAGCATCCTGTGCATCATCACTCCCAGCTGCCTGTGGGTTCAGCTGGCTCAGTCTGGCCCATCTGTGTGATCTTGTGCCAGATAACTGGGGTTTGGCTCTGCATGCTCTGTCCCTCTCCAAATCCTTTGCCAGGAGAAGGAGGTAGGGAGGCTGGAGAAGGGAAGGTGCAGGTTGGACGACAAGCTCGCCACTGACTGCTCTGCCCCAGGAGGAGAGAGGGCTACTCTGCTCTCTCCAGCTCTGCCCTGCTCTCTTGGGATCACCCTACACTACCCTTGTATAACAAAGGACGGAGAAGTCCTTTGCTTATGGAAGGATGTGTAGGGTTGGGTTCCAGGTGAGACGGTGACGCATGTATCTAATCCTGTGTGACATTTAAATGCCATGACTGCTATTGATATATGTTTGAAGAGTTTCTGGCGCATCGTTCCCATTCTGATTGTGCCTGATATATTTTGTGAGAAAACCTAATAAAAGAAATGTGCACAACGCACCAAGCACTACATTTTTGTCGTCACACCTCAGGTTTATCTGACCCTGCATTGTTCGGCGGTGACTAAAAAGGATGGTGTGATTGTGGCTCAGAGGACCCGTCTGAAGGTCAGCATAGAGAGAGCATTGAGGAGATGTGTGCCAACTGGAGATGCTGTGCCACCCGAGTCACTTGCTCTTTTTAGAGGACACAAGTGCTGCTGATACGTAGAAGCACAATCTCAAAATGCACTTAAGAGAAGGGAAGTGTGGAAATATTCCCCTGGTATGAAAGTGATTTCAAACAAACTTTATCTGTCAGTAAGCTATAAACAAGTCTTTCAAAGTAACATCATCAAAATATATCTTTGTCATTGCCTCACAAACTGAGTCACAAGGGGGATTTCTGATTTAATGCCCCTACTGGCAGGAGGGCACTGCCAATCCCAAGGCCATGGAGGATTACACAACTCTATTTAAATTTATGGTTAATGATGTAAATTTACAGTTAAATCTCTTAAGGTTTTAAAACACAAATATTCTAGGCTCTACAATTCTGTATAAGTTTGAAGAACTACTCAATCTGGCACTAGCAAACATGGAAAAGGTTCTTACAAAATTGCTCATCTAAATATGTAAAATTGTATTTGAAATAAACACAAATAACAAAAGTAAATATGAAATATTTTTTTGTAAGGGAATAATATTGCTTTTTGTTTCAACGGCATACAAAACTATTCTTAAAATGACATCTTAATTCATTTTGAACAGATCTGAATCGACTGACAGATCTGATAAATGTGCCAGATCGACAAAAAAAAGGAGCAATAATAATGTTGGAAAGTCACAAAAGCTCGCTCCAAAAACGCCTGATTTAAAGAGTTAAAAGAAATCATTAAAGTTTCTATTTTCTTATGACTAGAAGTTAGCCTGTTACAGACAGCGATGGTTCATGTAGTCACCTGCCAAGTGTTTTTTGAAAGTGTCTGCTCTCACAGACAGTTTCCATGGACCACTTCCCAGATGGTTCTGTATAACAAACCATCTGGCACGTCAGGTTATAAAATATTTTCTCCTGCGGTGATTATGATTTACTCTGTGACCAGAACTCACGCTGAGTGTGCTCGGATCCACTCACATCCACTTGGGTATCAGACATACGGTGTTGCCCGCCCCTCCGCATCCTCCTGGCCCAGTAACCTGTGATAGTAAAATGAGACCCAATTATTCGGAGGCTAATCTAGCCCAGATTTGACTCTTTAATGACTTTAATATATCAGAGCAGATTACTGTCTAAAATTTGTACATTTTCATCACGAAATCAATCAATTAAAAAATTGTGGGAAGTATTCCTCCCTATTGTGGGAAGTATTCTTCAAAAAAATGCAATTTCATTGCATCCATTTCAGTACATTTATTGGCAGAATAAAGCAACCCTTCACTCCTTTCAGTCATTTTTATCTGCAAAATGGTTTAAGAGCTACAAAAATCATATTTTACTGCATAAACAGATAAAAAGTGATTTTTTTTTTAAACTCATAAATCAGCAAAATCTGCATATTTGACAAATATTGGACTTTACAAACATGCAAATATTTTGCTTGGTTTGCTTTTTTGCTTGCAAACCAACCTCAACTTTAAAACAGCCTGGTACATGCTGGCACTTATACCACAATACACTATCTATAGCTTTGTTGGCAATATTTTTTTCCCCAATCAGGCCAACCATGATGTAGCCCAGAGGAAACCCTGTTGTTACCGCTACTCTGTGAAGTTTCCATGTCCTGGCTGCTACTAAAACATTTGATCCTGACAGAAAACAACCTGCAGCAGTCTACAAAAGATTAATGCTGTATTTTTATGGGCAAAATCTCTTGTCCTAATACTATAAAAACACTAAATTCCTATTAAAGGGAAAATCCTTTGGTAATACAGTTTTCGGTCATGCCCTCTTAGCGATCAGACGTTATTTCATTCTTTGCAGCTGATGCATGTCTGAGAGGGCTGCAAGACAACAAAGACATGGTGGTTTAGAAAACAAATTAGGAATATCTGGCCTATTAGTGTGAGGACTTAATGTAGACTAAACGGGAGAAGTTTGCCTGTGATGATCCAGACAACATATTCCAGAGGTCACCCATCGTGATCCTTAAGAGGATTTTAATTAAGCTGCATTAGCTCTACCACACCAGAAATGATTGGGTCAAGAGTCTTTGATGTTTATGGTTAATGATCATGTGGGAAGCGCACTTACTATAAGACTCTCCCCCAAGGGAAGTATTCAGTGGTAAGCTTTTCACAATCACCATGAGCTGCTCTAATTTCCTAAATGAAGCTTTAGAAATGGAAAAGAAGAAAACATCCAAAAGGTTTCACTCACTTTTGTGTCCGCCGCTTTCCTCACCATTGCATTTTAATGGCTTCTACAACTTCGTACAAGATGTCACAATTTAATGGAACACGTTTGATGTCATGTAAGGGGTTTGGAGCTGGACTTTAATAAGGCCGTTAAGTGGTAATGAGACTGAACATTGCTCTGTGAGGCCATGATGACTACTTAAACACTGTGGTTGTGAAGGCCCCCTGTTCCCCAAGGGTGGAGACACCCAAATGTTAACTGGATTAAACTTCTTTGAAATAAATATAATCCTCTACTGCAGCTGCTAAATGGCCTTGTCTTTTTTCTTCGCGCTCTCTCTTTTATACTCTGCTTTAGACTTTTACCTCGATGTGAATGGGAGTAACAAGGGAGGGAAACATGTTAGGGCATCTACAGAGACATTTTTTATTGTCAAATCCATTTTGGGATTCAGAAAACACCACAGAAATGTGAGGGACAGCATTACACCTTATCTGATGTGGGCAGGTATTGATTGCTACTCCAGACACAGAAAATGCAGATTTATGATGGATAAAATGACAGTGCCAACAATGCGAAATCCAGCAACTGATACCATGACAGGACTTTCAGAACGTAAGGTGAACCTGTTTCAGGAACTGCTGTTATACACAGACCAGATGGCACGACTATGAAAGCAAATTAATTATAGACCAGCAAAGGTAGCTGTCTAGCTCCCTGCATTATGTCTGTCCCCTCAACCCCAACCTTAATTATATCCATTTCCCTTTGTGTCTTAAAAAAGTGAACTGTGTGCAAGGGCTCACACCAGACAGTGGGAGCAATGAACAGGTAGATTGTCCACTGCTCACTTTCTATCGTTCCTGATGTTGTCTGTTCCTTCATGTGCCATGTTTAGCCCTGTTCTGGTCCCCGAGCCAATTGGCTCGTATCCCTCTGGTGCCTCCCCAGCCCTCCCCAGCCCTCCCTCATAAGTCTGGACATTTCACTGTGCATTTTTGTCTTGTGTTTGCTTTGGTTTTGTTGGATTGTTTCTTCCACTCCACCTTTGTATACAGCACCTGAACCATGTAGTAAATCCCAAGGTCAGTATTATTGTATTTTTCCCAGGTTCTTCTCTAAAGCACATTTGAATACAAATCAGGAGACAACCGATCACATTTATGCTGTTCTCATGTTTAAATTCATCATTTAATTTGATGCTTTGTGATGAGACAGAATGATCATTCTGATGAGATTTAGACCAAGGTTGAGGCACAAAGTTAAACACTTTTAGTCTATGTTTGGAAAAAAAGGCCAGTCGATGTTTGCCGTAGTTGTCTGAAAACAGAGGTCATCTACAAAGCAGGTTCCCACAGATTGTTAACTCCTCATGCGTCGAGGGCAAGAGATTTCATAACCTGGTGAGGCCTCCATGTTTTTGTTTGCTGTAAGTGTTCATTCACCTGTCACACATGCTGCAGATTTGCACCGAGGCTATATTTTTTTTCTTACTACAGAATTATTATTATATTTCCCCTCTCATTCCTGATTGATAGCATCCCCCCAGACACAGAAAACAAATATAACAAGAGCAATCTTATGTTGCTCTCGCTGCACCTATAGGCAAAGTTGCTTTGGGGCCAGACCACATTATTCCTCCTTTTTTTTAAACAAAAGTCAGCATGGCAAGTAGAGAGGGACACAGGGGATAACTGATGTGAAAGGCATGAGCCCGCAGTATAATGGATATCACACAGCAATCATTTGTCACCCACACTACAATGAGACACATGTTTAACCTTTGAAACCAAAGAATATTGGTGGAGATCCACTGAGTGCACAATTATACTACTGGTTTACATAACCAAAGATCATCACTGGGGCTGCAAATGATAACTTTAATGACATGAAATGGAGGTGATACTCCATACAGCCCACCCAAATGAAAGTCATCAAATGCCATCCTCTTGTGTAAATATGAAAGCAGAATTCATATATTTAACACATCAAATGAGGCAAAATGAACTCATCAACAGGCGCCTTAGAGGGACTGGACCCAGTGCGGCTCCTCAGAGCAGTCCTTGGTCCCTGTTGAGCTCTGATTTAAAGCCTGTTGTTTTTATTCCCATAAATACTTGGATGTGGGGAGAGCAGTGTGTTTTATAGGCTGGCTGTCTCTGTTTCCGCTTACCAGAGTTTACAGGAGGATGGCTGTCATATAAACATGGTAATATACCAGCCTCACTCATAAGCTTTGGGAAGAAATACTTGAGGCTTTAATTCATTTTATCGCAGTATTCATTTTATCACAGTATTTTATCATGAACAGACAGGGGGAATAATCTGCAGTGTAAATGATTGCAGGAATGAGCAGAGTGCAAAGTGAATGGAGTGATAAGCAGCTGAGGATGAGATGAGACAAAGTGGAGGGCCAAGAAAAGCCACACCAAACATTTAATATTACTTGAAAAATTATTATAATTAATTCCTTTTGCAGATCTTGGAGGAAACTTAGGTATGAATGTATGTGCATGAGCATGAGGAGCTCTGGTGATGATTATACCATAATGCGCTCTTTTATTTGTCAAAGGCGGCGCCCTAAAGCACATCATCATGTAACACCAGGCCTGGAAATGGAATCCGTGTTTACAAGGTTTCTCCAATAAAACCAGACGCAACAATCGGCTCTGCAGTGACAGAGAATAACCAAGTGAAAGTGACTACAGCCTGCGGATCAGGAGCCCTCGGAGGTCGCGAGATAACTTTGAGAGATTGCAAGGTGACAAAACCAACTATTTATGATATCCGTAGTAAGGCATACACACAATCACCACTCAGACTCACGCCAGACAAAGAAGAGTTGCCAACCTTCGTCATGAGTACCTGGAGAGCATGCAAACGTGACAAACTTTCTTTCTCCATTGAGGCACCCCTAAACTAACACATCATAGTTTTAATAGCAGACATGTTAGATGGCGTTTCTTCATTTGCAAATTTTGCAAGCAGTGTGTGTCTCCAGTGAACATACTAAATTAACAACACTTCCATTTCTAATGAGAATTAGACTTGTTTCTTCACTCTTTGTGATCAAAGTTGGTCACAGTTGGTCAATAGCTATGCCTGGGTACTATCTGGTGGCTGCCTGAGGGACACTGATGAGACCAGTGAGCCCAAACAGTAAAATTACCAACCAGAAAGCCAAAACAATATCTTTAAATACACTAAAACCCTGAAGAAAAGACATGAAGTTGACTCATTCAAGAATGTAGATCAGTGCAGCTTGACCCAGAACAATAATCTAAAACAATCTTTATTTTCCCCTTTAGACTTGTAGAACTAAAATGTGTCGGACGGAAACATCTGTTTGGCCTAATGTGAAACACTGAGGGGATCGGAGGTCACATGAAGACAATGCCAGCCCTGTGTCTGTTTTTAAGGCACCTCAGTGTAGACTGTGCCCACTTGCTTCTACAGCCACAATTCATAAAACGGTTTGCTGGGCTGAATATCCTGGCACTGTAATATAAACAGTATACTCTACCTGGCCTAAACAATAAGGCTGCTCATTAATCGCAGTGCACCTCACAGGCCATGATATTCAGCACCTGCCGCATCCTGATAGAACGTAAAAAATATTTAACGCTGCAGTGATATTATTGTTTTTTTTTCTCTATAAAGATGGATGAGTGAGCAGCTCATCGCTCCCAGTTAGGATGTGAGGAGACGCCACTGTCCAATAAACACAGTCCAAGAGTGTGAATTACATCTGTCCTCATTGTAAGTGTCTCATTAAGCCATGCTCCCTTGATTGAGGGATACATGGTGGCAAATTATAGGGGAGAACTGTTTGATGAAAATGTAGTACGCAGGACAAAAAGATAAATAATGCTAGCGAGTTGAAGGTGAGAACAATCCATCAGTTCCCCTGTGGAAATGAATGCAGGGTTTTTTTTCCTCCTCACAAGAAACACAAGACAGACAAAGACTAGACAAATCACACACTCCCTGATGACAAGAGGAATCACTTGAATGTTCAATCACAGCCAAATGACATATAGCTCTTAAGTGAGAGGTTTAAAGTCTGTGTAACAATAAGTCATATCATGCACAGAGCTTGCCAGCAATGAAAAGTGTTGGCTTGGATGCCACTTAAAATGTCAAATGTAGCAAAAAAAAAAAAAAAATCCATCTTAAATAAGAAAAGATCCAAGTTGAAATGTCTGACATGTTTCTTTTGAGTGAAGTTGGTGATAAGTAGCTCCACTGGATGATTTCATACTCAAATAAGCTGTGTGTCAAAAATAATGAAAGTTAGTCAAAATTGCAATGTCGCCGACATCTTTCAAGACAGAATTGTCACAAAGAAATGTTGTAGATTTAAATTTAGATCATGTTGAGTAATGGCACAAAGGCCCCATTCACGCAGAGAGATAATTGAAGTGCCGCTCAGGAACACAGGAGACGAGTATATGTGGTGTTTTTAAATGACGATCTGCTTCCCAGAGATCATTAGTGCAGGCATTTTGGGAGAAAGCAAATGGCCACACACAACAAAAGCGTCTCTGTTCAAAAACGACAGACTGCACTTAAACATGTTCAGTTTGTCAGCGGGAGGCGTGAAAGAAGCTGTGCTCCGTGGGGTCAATCAACAGCATCAGGCTTAAAGGTCCACTCATCAAATATGCTCTCTGGTTTTCCCTCTTGTCACCCGTTCAGTTTGTATTTGTTATGTCACTGGATGTTTCATCAAAAAGTCATTATTCGGAGATATCTCACATCGCACAAAAACACAGCCCAATTAGTGAGGCAGTTCTGGGGGACATTTGGGAGGCTTTTTTTTGTTATGATTTTCTCTAAAAGGAATGTTAGAGACTACTAGCCAAATAACCTTTCTGGAGGCCCTGCAGGGAGAATAATGTAGTCAATATCCAATGGCACGCTGCTTGTGAATGTGAGATAATGAGTATTTGGGGGTTCTCTTGTGTGCTCATTTACATTGTGTTCATTTGAAAGCCTGTGGCTCAAAGTGAGAAGATAAGCACGCTAGCTTTGTAATGGGCAGTTGTCCTGCCCCTTTAATTGATCCTCATCGGAAGCCACATTAAAATTATAGTAATGAGCCAAGTGATCTGAATGTTAATTTGATTCCAGCTGTTGAACCTGCTTTACCTGACAGCCCCTCTCTGCATCCAGTCAACAGACAGAGATGCTTCATTGCCTTGAACACATGTGTGCGACTCACTATGCTAACGCCACAGACTGACATGCGCCTGATGGCACAAGGCGAGGCCCTGATTGGAAACGCTGTTCGCAGTCACGCCAATTCATCTGTCTGACGATGGAGCCGCGGCACAGTTCAGAGAAACAGCAGACAGCCGAGCGGACGTCCCCTGTCATCGCTCCATTGAGGAAAAATCCCTAAATTAAAAAACAGCGATACATGAAAAGCAAATATAACCATTATAACCATTTAGAGAAATACTAACACAGCCAAAAGGCAAACAGATTTGACTCATTTCATGCTCGACTGCCAAGCCCGAGCTTCCACTTTCAAAATAAATGAGAGAAATGCATATTTGAAAAACATGATGTAAGGTCTCCAAAATCTGTCAAGCAGTAGTGTAAATCCATTAGGCCTCCCATGAGGGAGACATCCACTGACAGTTTCCTCTTCCTCCTCGCCCTGATAGATGCCACAATTACACATTTAGCGACAAGTCAGATCACATTTGATCAAGCTGCTCTTTGCTGTCAATTTTTTAGGCCCTGTCAGTCATTTGAAAAATGTTAAGGGAGTTGGGGTTGATGCAGTGATAGGATGCACTGCTCACTTTCACACTATTGCGGCATGTGAATAATTTCTAGGTTGGAGAAATGTAATGTTTTTTTTTCCCCACCCACCTTTGTTTTATCAGTATGTTTTCTGCCTACTTGTAGACATTGTTGAAAAGGGAACATGGTGTAATGTTCCCATTCTGGTTTCAAAAGTTTTTATTTATTTATTTCTTTATTTTTTGCCTTTGAAGATCAGTGGAACAAACATGGTGCCCGATATACGGCGCTTTAGTTCAAATGAACATCAGATATTACGCCTGCTGTGTCATCTGGCTGCTTAACTTCTCATGTCTTTGTCCTTCCTGCTCAATACATGATGAGACAACAGCATCGGATATGAGCGCTAATCCGATTAATGTTCGGCACACTGTCACTCCTTCATTCTCCCTCTCCAAAGACAATGAAATAAAGATCTACACACCTTTCTCACTCAAACATGCACACAGATGCACAAAATGTCAGCAGTGAATACATTAATTACATTTCCTTAATCAATAAAGCACATCGAGTGAAGTTTACCAAAGACCAATAAAGTATTTTTAACCCTGTTGACCCTCTTATAGATAATTCACTTTCTTTCATCCACTTCCTTCCCCTCAGTCTCTTTATTTTGTTCTCTAATGGCTTTATGCTCACAGCAGCTTTACAGTTTGACCCGTCCAGCAGGGGTCACTGTGGTCTTTAGAGAGGACCCGCAAATCTTTTTTTTTTTTTTTTAAGCTTCTGCACTTCCTCCTCTCCCATACGACAAACGCACATCCTCGGTGTGGCATTGTGAGATGCCCCATATGAAATTATACAAGAGTGCTCACAGTGCAGTGAAGGCCTGAAAAGGATACTGGCACCACCTGATATTTTGCTGTGAGACGGTTAGGGGTGCTCACACGCTGAGTAGGGGTAACGTGGTTTTTAATGGTGTTGGCCGGCAAATTGCTTCCTCTGATAATGATTTGTAGAGGGCTAAACCGTGTGTGCATGTGCATGTCATGGACACCCTTTAATACCAAAACCAGAGATAATGAACTCGTGACATGGACTTGAGCTGGTTAAAAATAGCTCTGCAGACCTTTGCAAAGTAGAAGAAGCATCATTATGTAAAGAGTTAATGTCTTGAAAGAGCACAGCATGTTATACTTAAGGTTTTTTATTTACATTAGCAATTTTCACATCATATTTCATGTCATGCCTCATAGCATGTTCACTCTTCTCTTATTACTTGGAGCAAATTTGATTCAAGGTAATTCTGCAAGCTGAAGACACCATTTGGTGAGATGAAGGCTACTGAAAATACCCCTGAATCTGTGAGAGTCAAGGAGATTGCTCTGTCTTAACAGTATCAGCTGAATGGCAGCACGCTGGCTTTTCTTACCTGAGAATGCTGCATTATTTGATGTATTGATTTGTGTGTGCAGGTCTGTATGAGTGTGACCACAAGTCAAATTCACACCAGCCTCCATAAATGGAAAGCAGTGAATGCTTTGGTCAGGCAGCAGACTATTTTAGGGCATCTCTGATATTGTATTTGGTGTTATTCTCTATGGCTGATCTGCTACCATATGTGTCCTGCAGCACAATGAGCTCCACAGAAGGAGAGGAGAGATCCTGTGTGTGTCCTCAGACAGATGTAGGCTGCACAGACAGCACAAGGACAAAAGCCTAGTAGGGGTAGACACTCGGGCACATGCATTGTTATGTAGGTGCTTTGTTTGTGTGTTTTTTTTTAAATTTATGCCACTGCATGCATGTGCTCAGGAGCACGTGCAATAATTCAGTGAGGAATATGCCTGCACAGACACACGTGTTTTTCTACACATGTATAAGCATCTAATAAAAAGTAATTTGTCTCCTGCACTTGTACCACACAACAAGTGGAACATCCACCAAGCAGGCAAGGTCAGCCTGCCCTGTCCCCCAGCATCTTCAACAATAAACACAATTAGCACCATCTCTCTCTTGTATACTGCAGATTAGACTCAATGTGCTTTGGCATTCATTTTCTCACTGGTTGTTTTCTTTATTCCTTTTTTATCCTGTGTCTTGGTGATGGGGGAAGGTTTTACAGAGCTTGAGATGGAGACACTTTCTCACTGATGACCTACTGTATAGGAACATTGAACAAGCCTTTTGCAGCCCTATCAGGGAGCCCTGTCAATGAGAAAAAGAACTACAGGACATTGCGATAGATCTGCCAAGGAAGGGATGGTGAGGGCAGTGAGAGGGACAGGAAGAGAAGGATGGAGGAAGAGATATAGAACATCAAACCGAAGAAAAATCAATGACCTGTTCTTGTCGTGTTTCTCAGGCTTGGGAATGATAAGTTAATTGGCTAACGATCCTCAAACGTGAGCTTTTGCCTAATCTCCTGGTGCCCCGCTTGACCCCCACTGAGTTAAGCTGTGAGACTTTCAACTTGATGGTCTGTACTTACTACACACACACTAACACAAGGACACAAAATATGGCTTCCAGTGATAACATGCAAATACATCAAAAGAAACGTATCAGAATATGTCTTACTAATGCAACAACCTCAGGCTACAGCACACAGAGAAGGAGGTTTGAGGCATTTAATCATATAATGCAAGACTACACAAGATATACAACACACTCATTTTCTGAGATTTATCAAAATCATTTCTGTGTTTAAATGAGTCAGTTCCTTGCACATTTTCTTTGGAAACAAGCAAGACCACTTGAGTGTCAACCAGGAAAGTTAAGCTTGGTCCAAAATCAAAATCAAAGTAAGGAAATAGACCAGAGTTCGGGTTTCAAATACTGATAATATAAAGAAAATAAATCTGGCCAGGACCACCTTTATTCTATTATTGCAAGTAAATTGTTTTATCACAAGTATTGCAGAATATTCCCCTGGATATTTATAATCAGTAAATCAATGGTGGTGAAGTGTATCCTGCAAAGTGCAAATTGGCACATTATTCCTCTGAGATGTAGGTGAGGTTGCAGCCTGATGTTTGTTGGCCTGCTTACAAGGACAAGGAATTACAGTATTTCACATACTTCAATGCCATCACTTCCCTTAATTAGTCTAATATTATATTGCTTCTCACTGAAGGGTTAACACTTAAGATTTCACAGTCAAAACAAAACCCTTCGTTCTCTTGGTAATGTGACCTCCAGAGGTGAAACCTCAGTCGCTAAAAGAAATAATTAAGGCAAATATGCCAACTTTTGAATAGAAACATTTCAAAAACTTTGTGCTGTTGAACAGGAACACAGTCAGCAATATTGTGACATCACACGTAATGAAGTGAAACTCATCCAATGTCTGTCTTTCAAATGTGTTGAACACAAGATGCAGTAGTGAGCTTTAACCATCTCTGTTACACTGAAATCTAACTGTGACAGGCTTCCCTGCCCACTGAAGAAACTTTCCCCAAAGCTCCTGGTGAACAATCTTTTCTTCTGTCCATCAACAAGCTCATTAAGCGTCCAACAATCATTGCTCTGCCAAAATGCACACATCTCTCCGATACTCCTCAATGTTGCTGCCAACTCCTCACTTTGCCCAACAGCTCTGAGTCTTGTACCACATTAGCCTTAGTGGACACATGCAGGGATTTCTCTTACTGCTGTCAATCAACAAATAAGCCAAGCATATCTTATAACAACACATACATGGAATATTTCAGAAAAAACAAAAAAAAGTTCTGCACTTATTGCAAACATTTGCTGTGACTGGCAAATTCCTCTAATCCTAAAATAAAGTTCCCCAAAGAGCAGAGCCGATATAAGACAACAAAATACTGTTGGGCTCACAGGCTTGTTGCACCAAATATGTAGCTGCTTTAATATTCATGGAAGATGGACCTGCCAAGCATGTAGCTGCACTAATAATATTGGTGCAAATTGCACCATTTCCCATCATCCTCCATGTACATTAACAAGGTTCAAAGGGGGTGCTCTGCTGACACCTTATAAGCCTCGGGAACGGATCAGATCCCCTGAAGAGGTTGCATGTAGTGCAAGAGTGCAGAATATTTCCAAGCTTGCTGCCTGAGAGATACTGTTAGTTCCAAAGTTATATTTACTATGGGATTTCAACCATGATGCCATGCAATGCTAAGGAAACATACCCTTCATTCACATTTAATTTGAAAGCTGTGTGGATTTCATGGGGCTTGGTATCAGGGGAAGCAGGGTGAGGAAGTGAGGAAGCAGGAGAAAAAGAAGGAATAAATAGAGTTGCTGCTTGGAGCTGCTGCCTTTATGCAAGTAAAGCTCTCCTTTCAAAGGTGGGTGAGAGGTCAGGAAATGAGGCGCTGAAGATGGGAGGGTTCTTGGATAGATGCTTCCTCGACCTTGCTCAGGGTTATGAAACCAAATGTGCCATAGCCCACAACACATGCACATGATCATCTCTGCTTTTTATGTCTTTTAAGAGTTTGCCTTCCTAATAAAGACATCCAGTCTTTGTAAATATGATGTTCACACTAATTGTATGAATTTTGTTATTATGCTCACAGAGAAAGAGAAGGATGGAGTCAACAGTCACTCTTTTTGTTGCTTAATTTATTACCATAACTCTATTTACTCTCGCACTTTTGACATTTACATGCAGCTATTGAAAGGTTGAAGTAAAAAGTTGTTTATCCTCTGCACTAATGTACTTATTGGATCACACATACAATCACAGATACTGTATAATCACAGACACAATAAGTGACTAAATGTTGGTTTCTGGGTGCACTTTCACCTGCCATGTATCAGCCCTCCAGGTTACGATCTTTTTCTTGTGGATATGAACCTGAGGCCATGCGAGTTTTTCTGATTTTCACATTAACATACACATTTCATTCACACATTGACACATGCAACTGTGCCACACATACAGTCTAATCCCAGAGGTAGAGGGAAAAGTGAGACAACGGCAACTGACAATGTGCATGAACTTAATATGGAATCTGTTTCTTTCAGTGTTTGAGGTGAGCGTGGAACGAGGGAGATTAGCTGGCAGGCTTGTTTTCCCTATCAACCAGAACCGGGATCCTGTTGACGTGGAGATGCACTCCCACACGGCATTAACCAATCACAGCACTTGAGGGCACATCTAAGCATGAATTTTTATCAGGCCTCTAACATAAGTCTTTTAAATTGAATAGCGTTTGTCATATCACCTCACTTCATTCGATTTATCCTCGCAGGGTCATGCTGTGTTCTTCAAATATAGTGTAATGGAATGACAAGCAAACTGCATTCAAAATCAAATTGACCCTCAGAGCCAACGAGATTTCAAATCTCCACTGAGTGTCCTGAACTGTCGGCACAAACTCGCCAGGCCTCTCCAACTGTTCACGTTGCTGCAGAGCTCAGACTTATTTATTTGTCTGCTTATTTTTAGCAGGAAATAAAGCACAGATGAGGAATGGGGCTTGCAATTCTCCCCTGCACCGCTAGCAGCATAATAGCTCAAAATGATGGATTTATCTGGGCATAGTATATCTAGGTGCTGTATGTGCTCTGTGACTACGGCGAGCATGTGTGCCACACAGTGTGTGTATGTGTGTGTGTTGGCGACTGTAAGCAAGTGTCAGTGTTTACACCCCTCAGGAGGCAGGTATCACATTACTTTTGCTCTCACAAGTAAATGGGAGCTTAAATACCTTACTCCCTTCCACTTAACTTGACAAGTCTGTTGTCATGCAACCAAACACAAGAGCTGAATTATAAATGAAAGTGACCTTTGCTCTTTAAATATGCCTGTGCAACTGTGGTGCATTTAATGTAGAGCTGTCACTAGACAACAAACTGTTTTGTCACACATGAAGTTATTTATGCAGGACAGTGAGTATTAGTGTGCTTCACCTATGAAGACATATTAAACATTGCTCACCAGCCAATTGTGAGCTATTTCACTCCAGTACAATGCCACAAAACAATACTGACTACACAACTGTTTTCATGGCAAGTGGCAAGTTGCAGAAATGTTGAACTGAACATTTGCATACTGACAATGAACTGTGCACTCACATTCACCATCCCCAATCAGGTAATATTTCAACACTAGCAGGACTTGGCTGATATTAGCTGGAGACACTGCTCCACTTTCATGCAGAAGAAGTCAGAAGATTCTCCAGACTAGAGCCTTTGTTGCCTTTGTTTGGCAAACCCTCACCAAAGACAGAAGCCTGGAGGCAAACTCCACACTCTGCTGTCACAGCTCTGAGCCTGACCTCAGCCACGTCACTACAGCTCAATACATGAATGTGCTGTTTCAGGAGTCATTGTTTTTGAACAGCAATATAACAGAAGAATTAATGATTGTATTAAAAAAATGAATTCATTAATGTGCATTATAAAACACCCAAATGTGTACTTCAAGTACTTCAAGGAATAAATACATGTAAGTGTTCAAGTTGGCATGTCAAGAAATAATGCGAGTGCTCTGGATTAAACGTTTTGACGTGTGGATGTGTGGGTAGCAGCAGTCACACTCTGTGCTACCCTAAACAGGTGTGAATCTAACATGACAGTCATATTATCCTGTCAGCCACATGTCATGGTTATTGACAGAGCAATGTTAAGTAAAAACATAGCACACAGCAAAAGGAATAAACCATCTCCAAGACTTATCTTGTCTAGTTTGCTTTGCTATAAGAGTCAACATTCATTGCCGAGGTGCCAAGGTTTTGGTGCAGTGCACGTGCAAACTGGTCCTAATAATGATAATCTTGCCCTACTTGCACAGTATACATTTACCGAGTGCCTCTTACAGCCACCCATAATAATATAATAAGTGCAGTCTGGCTGAGATAAAGCACTGCATCTGTGAAACAGCAGGGTGACTGAGCACACAGCACACCACTATTACAAACGGACCAGTGCGCCGTGGGCCCTATCTTCTACACCTGGGTGACCAGATAAGAATGACAATAAGAGGGTGGGGGTTAAACCATCAACCAGTGGATATATTGGGCAGTGTTCAGTGAATCAGGAAGGCAGTCAGGGAATGATACAGAGCAGAGAATAGGGACGAGGAGATGTACGGTGAATTAAGAAGTAAAATAAAGCCAGAATATTTCATAATCTGCATTTGTTTAATTTGTTTCCACTGCCTATGAGTGTTTCAGGCTGTTAACTCCTGTGTCTTTTAAGGGTCAATACACAGGCTGTGAGGAAGAGAGAGGGAAACTAAAAAAGATGAGAGGGGAGGCATGGAACGCACAGTAAATCCTCTGCTGTCTTTATCCTCTTACAAACTCCAGGTTTGCACTTCGGCATGGAGCTTTATTCCACAACACTCACCAGTGTTGGTGAATAAAATAAATAACTGTTTTGATTCAGTGTTGGCTGTGAAATGCACCCAAACATCAATGGAGATTCAGAATAGAGTTGATCAGACAAGGACGGAAACAGCTAAACAGTGAAGGGGACTCCAGTACCGAGATGCAGTTACAGTTCAGAATTAATTAGACTAATGCAATATGATTCCAGTGGATGTTGGTGATTAAATGTTAATATGTTTACAACAATGTCCGGAATACTGGCTGATTACAGGCAACAAAAATAACATTTTTAATACATCTTATGATCCTTGTGAGGGTGACACATTGGATGACTGTATTACATCTGTTACAATAAATGTATTTTGCATGCTTTGGGGATATGATGACAGCAATATATAGTATATAAACAGTGCATACAAATGTCAGTTAATGAATAGAGGCCAGCAAAATGAGGGAAAAAAGTCACAAACTGTTTTGTCATATTTGCATTTGTGGGTCCTTTTGTTCCACCCCAAGCTTAATGTCCCCCACTCAGCTCCACCCTGGTCCCTGCTCCTCAAATTACATTTGTTTTCCATCAGTTCCTTCCTGCCTCCAGAACGCTGCCATGTTGCTTTTACGAGCTTGTTACATGGACTGTATTGGACTTAGTGTCAGCTCATCATATGGAATATTTAGAGCCATAAAAGCATTGCTTGTGCATGTAATCTGGATCAGAAGCAAGCCTGACATGATGCACAGGATTTCTGGACAGATTAGCACATGGGAGGCTAATTCTGAACCTTTTGATTGGCCTTGAAAAGGTAGATGTCGGAGTGGATGGGGGGATTAAAGGAAATGAACATGCTGCACACGGGATAGAATTTAGACTGCTCACTGGGAGAGACTCTGGAACGGGCATATACTTGAACTCTTTGAAGCATTTTAAAATGATTGGTAATTACATTTAATCTGTGCTGTTTAATAGCGTCAGTGAAGGAAATAAAAATTTCAGACATCCAAACATTAGAAGGTCAAACATTCGCATAAATATAAATTCATGCAGTCACACACTCATACGCAAACTGACCTTTGGTCTCTTTTTCCCCTCCATTGCTCAGCCATGTATTAATCTTTTACACAGAGGTGTATACCCACTCTTACTGGCAGCTCTCACAGGGGTCATGAACAATTTAAAGGCTTCATCTCATCTCTACCTGTAGTCCCAGAGGATCAAATGAACCATATATGTAATGCATAATACAGTACAACAGACATAGTCAACACACACTGAACATGTACGTGTAGGAGAGTGAAACAAGCCAAATCAATTTAACAAAACAACACTTGCATGACTGTGAAGCATAGAAACAGGTGTTTTTTTTTTTGTGTTTTCATAAGTTCAAGAAAGTAGTTCTGCTTTCTGACCTGAACTTGATCAGAAATTACAAATGAGAGTAAAAAGTAATATATTGGGAAATGTAATAAATAGTATAACACTATAAACAGTGTATAGCAACATGATGAATATGGTGGAGAGCACTGTCTCACTCAGTCATTGGAAGAAGGACCCTGGTCCTGGTCCTGGTCTGGTAAGAGAATTACAGTGTGCCTTTTCTCATTTACAAACTTTGAGACTGAATACACAATTTTACTTACTTAGAAGCTGTGCTACTTTGATATCTATGATGCAGAGAAGCTGGGCAGGTTGTAACTAAGCAGTGGAGGTCACAGAGACAGGCAGGCAGAATTGACAAAAATGTCAACTGAACTTTCGGAAGGAAACAAGATCTGCCCACGTTGGTTATTTTCTGAAGTTTGGCAGCCGTTCCCTGTAAATTTACAGGACTCCCCTGGAGGTAATGGTATTTCTAAATAATACTGTAAAAAATGTTTTTTTTTCTCAGAATGTATTGCAATTTAAGATGTATTGATTTTCCTGTAAGTTTACAGCAAAGGCTTACAGCGAGGACTTTGCATGTGCTCCATGCATGTTTAGGTGGATTGAAGATTCTTAATTACCTCAGGGTGTGAGTGCAAGATTAAATGCTGTGTGTGCACTGGAGACACCAACAGACTCCTGCAACACCACAGAGCAACGTACAAAGCTGGTAGGAAAATGGATGGACAGATAACAGTAATCTCATTGGTGAAATCTCTACTCGATAATACTCAGTAAGAACCCAAGACAGGCAACCTCTCTCCTCTCTTTTGGTTCCACAACAATGCAAAATTTACTCAGCTGTTGTACTAACCAAACAACAACAAACAAAATAACATGATAAAAACCAACAAGATTGACAGATTGTACACATGCTCATTGGCATGTGCCACATGCGCGCGTCTCCTTGCTGCTTGAATGAGTAGCTATGTGAGATGAGTCAAGCTTCAAATTGTGTCAATCAATGAACGTCATGCATCAACATGACGGTTTTCAATAATGGGAATACAACTGAGAAAAGAAGGCATATAATACATTTCCATGCACAAGGACAGAAAAGAATAAGAATGCCTTGTATCATTTTGACATACAGCTCATGTGATATCAAATCACATCAAACCATTGGTTTCATTAATACCTTCAGAGTCGACCCCCAGTTCAGTCAACAAGGGTTTTTAAAGAGCATGCAGCTGTTCAGCTTCGTTCTGCCAAAGGGGACAGGATCATTTTGAGCGAAGCCCTTGAGAAATAGATGCCTGTCAATCCAAATGCAAAAGTGGTACCTGTTTGGCGTTTATTACAGCTCCTTTTCAGTCAAAATTTTTCCTGTGTTTCATCAATTATTTAGAATGACCCATTTCACTTGTTCTGCTCCTATATTTTGGATGAACCACAATGCACAAGAAGCAGAGCAATAATGTGAGAGTGAATATAATGTACAGTAAACAAGGTGAAGCGAACCACTGAACAAAATAGAGTTTAAGAAGCAGCCAGTGAAGTACTTGCAACCAAATGCATTCACTTCTTTGTAAATTAAAAAAAACAACGCAGTTTTTTTCTCAAGGTTTTTACTCTCTAACACACTCTCTCTCTCATTCTCTCTTTCCCTCTCTCTCTCTGCTTCTTCCACTGTCTCTCTCTCTCTCTCTGTATATTCCTGCTGACAAAGAGAGAACTAAAAAGTGCCAACCCTGTTCTCTCTAAGCTTGAACTCTGTGTGCAGGCGGAATATAGAGTTTAGCTTTTATTTTCTGTGTGACTTTTTGTTCAATGAGATTTGGAGAAGGTGACTTTTATCCCTTGGGGAAGAAAAAAAAAAGAGGATGCTCTTATGCACTCACACACAGAGTGCAGCAATTGGTTGACTGAGAAAAATAAAAAGGCTAGAAAATAAAATGAAAAGCTACTGCATAGGGACCCATTTGCTTAGTAACTGCTATCTTTGTATTTGACTCCTGGACTGCTTACTGGGACGAAAGCAGGCACAGGATATAATGAAATACAAAGATGTATTATGGGATATAAGTAATGGAGCCATGCACCAAGATATTTCAAAGCTTACTCTCTGTGTTTAATTTCCTCTTCAGAGAATGAAATGACCCACAGTATTAACCTTCAGGGGGAGAGGGAAGATGCTTTTTGTTAAACACTAAAAATAGAGAATAATCACTGCTAGATTGCGCAGTCACCAAGGACACAGCTTTGCGTTGAACTCTGGGAGACTATATCTGACCATGGTGTCCGGAGACGCAGTTGCGAATTCTGCACAACGTGGTGCGAGCCAAATTCTCGGCTCTCTCCTCTGGCAGAGCTGATCAAAACCCTCACGTCCAGCGTGTCTGACAGAAACAGCGCATCCATTTCTAATGAGTCCAGTGGGGACGACATCCTGAGAGGCTGCCTCTGAGTCTGCCCTCAGGGTCATGGCGAGATGGGGCACAGGGATGCTTTAAAATTGTGATTAGCCCCTCGGGTCAAAGCGGGGTTGATCTGCAGCACACCTTGAGGTCCGGCTCAATATACTACTCCCAAGTGAGTGTCCTGTTCTCCTTCATTTCCCCTTTTCACTGTCCACACGAGTACAATCACTCTAATTTAATCTTTTTCTTGCAGGACTACTCTTTGAGCTTCTGTGCCTGAGGGGACTTGGTCAAATAGAAAGTATCAATGATTGATGTGTGTTATGAAATCATATAAATCAATAAACGCTATCTGAGTGAAAAAATCATTGAAATAAATGCTTTAAACATGTCAAGTGACAAATCTTTTGTCAAATGTGATATCATTGTGGCAACTGGGCCTGTGGCTCACTGATAAAAGAGTTTAACATTGGACAGACTGTCTATACTTTGAGGATTGCAAACTGTGTGTCTGGGGCAAAGGTCTCATATGAGATCCTCTGATAAATTATTGCTAATTACATTTAATTTTATTCCCCTTTGTTGCAGCTTCACATTAAAAACTTTTGCTGAAATTAAGGATGACTTTAATCATCAGCACAAGAAAGACTACACCTCTTACAGTGAGCTTTAAACCGAAAGATGAAAGTTGAACTTGCCTGCTTGATTTGGCACATTTAGGCTGATGAAGCATCTTGTCAACTTCAACAATCTCCCCTTGGTAATATTTGAAACTTTCACTAGCAGTGTGCTAAAGATATTGTAAGAGCTACACTCTGTCCGGGGAATCTGCAATGTTCTGTTGAATTACTTTATCTTTGAATATCTAGCCACTCTCTCATATATTTACCCTCTCTGCCACCCTTCTGTGCCTGTTCTGATATGCATATCTATTCCAATTGTCTACATTTTTTTCTTTTTTAGCATTTGAAACCCTGTTATCAACAAAGTGCTGCCTTCTCTCCACTGCTGATGAAAACATCCTCCTCCCTTCTTAAGTTCATTGTGCTTTACAACATCTATTTTTACGATTTACTTAAGGCTTTATGTTGTTCTTCAGCGATGTCCCGATGACATTTTCAGAGTCCAAGTCATTTGATTTTGGGCATCTGCCAATACCCTGTCTTGATCTCATAGTTTGGCAATGCAGTCAAGTCAGCTGCAGAAAGGAAACCAACCACACAAATATGTAAAAGCCAGTAAGTCATTTATCCCACCACTTATTCAACATTTGCCACAGGTGTGCTGACACACAAGGTGCATTTGGGTACCATCAGAAATTTGTTGATTACTTCAGGGGGCATCCCTATTATTCTCTAAAATGTATTTTTCAGTAAGTTCATAAACCATTCATCATCTCACCCACTATGTACCCAAAGAAGCCTTTCTCTGGCTCTGGACAGGTCATCAGTCTGTCGCAGGACACACAAAAACACCATTCACCCTCTCATTCACTCCTAGGGGCAATTTAGAGTCTCAGTAAGTATGTTTGCCCAATACAAGTTGGAGGCAATAGGACCAATAGATACAACCTATTTTCACCAACCAACTTTCCTGTTGTGGAAAGTTAAAACTATTTCAAGTGAAGATTGTAAGAGCTGAAGAGCACCCCCATCCACCTCTGAGTCTGCTCTGAGGAAGCTGCTCGGCTCGCTGCACGAACAACAACAGTCACATTAAATTACAAGGCAGCACGCGCCATGTTAACAGATGCCTCTGATAGGTCCGTGTCAGGATTATCCATGCTGCTCTGAGGCTGACTGTGTTTTTTTGGGGCAGCGAGGAGTGAAGTTAACAAATGACAAAACAAGCAGAGCCAATCACAGTTCGGGCTGCCTGATAGGATGCCACACAGACTTGTCCTCCAGCAAGAGCCCCCGTGATGCATCTCCCTGGCTGTTTTCTGTTAACTCGGCTCTTTCAAGGCCATCCATTCTAGCAAGCTGCCTGATGTCGCAGCAAAGTCTTCCAAGTCAGCCACCTCCCCCCACCTGCCTTTACAATCCGTCTAGCGGCCGTACTGATACACTGTTTTTTTTTTTTTCTACGAGGCTGGGAGTAGGAAATAGCTGTCCGCTTAACACAGCAAAAAAAAAAAAATAGAAAACTCAACCTTTCAGTTGTCCCTGACATTTCACTGGAAACGTCTCAGAAAGAGGGATGAGACTCCTCATTGTCCCGTGCTCCCGATTTTATCTTGATTGCATGTGAGAAGACTCCCTGCACATGGCTGAGCACATCTCAGCTGCTGACCGGCCACTTTCCGTCCCACAGTGATTCCTTTTTTTATTGCTCATTCACCAACCTCTGGCAATGAAGATTGCACTACAGCAGGATGGTGTGTAACCCAGCCCATTCAATGGCTGTCAGGCCACTTTATCATTTGGATGCCTTGGTCAACAGTAGACTGGTGAACTCCAAGTGCTTTCTTTCCCACCAGCAAACCAAACCGGAGATAAAAGAAGACAGAGATACTGTATTCTGCTGAGGCGAAGACTATTCAGTGCAGACGGTGTGAGGTGAGGATGTTTTTACCAGTATCAATATCATCCATCATCGACTCCCCCAACTCCCCTTTTGCTGTTCAGCCGGAGTCTGAGCATTCTGCAGCTGTTGCATCCAATCTCTGAACTACAGTTTCTGAATCATTTTATCACCATCCAGTCATTCAGGGTAGACAAACAAATATTAAGGCAGGTTTCCACTGGCTACCTCAAATCCCCTTTGACTGAAACATACGGTTTTAACTAAGAGAAGCACATAATACATCAAGTGACAATGCCCCAGCAGACCTCAGATTACTACACTGGGAAGCTCATCCATAGCCTTTTATTTCTTTTATGTCTCACTCAGGTCACACTCTGCCATCATCTCAGAGGCACTTAAAGGGAGTAAACAGCTCTCTTGAGATGAAGAGTAAGCACTTAAATGCTTTAGATCTCTGTCATTTCTAGATATTTTCTTTGCTGATACATTTTGAACCTACCAAATGATTTTTTGCATATGCATATTTTCTGATGTTTGATCAGAACTGCACAGTAGTGTTAGAGCTGTAGCCTCACAGCAAGAAGGTCACAGGTTTATGTTCCAATCTCAACTTTTTCTGTAAAGAGTTTATAGATTCTTGCTCAAGTGCACAGTCCAAAAATCTCCATTAATGTCAATAGTAGACTTTGAAATAACATGCAACATAATGGCTTTTGTATACAAAAATGACCCATCTGCATATTCCCTAAATAAATGTATCAGTGAGAGTTTGAGTTACTTAATAGATCAAAGAGCAGCAGGGAAACAAAGGCTGAGGGGGGGCATGTCAACAGTGTGTATCATGTAAGTATCATTAAAATGATTTGGCAGAAAAAATGATAATTGACCAATTCAAATAAGGATCCCAGGCTTGTAGATATTTGATTTTTTTTTGTTTTGATTTACTGAGGTCTCACCAAAAGTACAACTTTTTTCAGTCCAGGGACTTCTCATGCAACATCGAGTGGTAAATCTCTGTGGTATTCAGCTGACAATAGAATAATAAGATACAAATGTTTCTGAAAGTGAAGGTAACAAAATATAGCTTTTTGTGCTGCCCCACACACAACAGAAATTTTGTAGTTTACCTTGTGTGACTCTGACAAGTTTCACTCCCCTTCATGTTTCGATGGGGCATCTAAGTTCTACAGGAACTTTAAATTATAGAGCAAGGATGCTTTCAAAAAGCTCCTTCTTGTCTCCTTTAAAGGGAATCCTTGTCAAAATGAATTGCAGAATACAGTGGATGCTACAGCATGAATTATACTGGTCATTATGCAGAAAGCAATTTCTTGGGTCTGTCATCAAAGCTTTGAAGACAAAGTAACAAAGCAATGCAGACAATACATACGGCCTTAGTTGTAAAGTAAAAGGACCATATTATTACTCTGTAGGGAAAAAAAAAACAAAAATGAAAAAGCAGGTGCAGCTGTTTCCAATTGTGCAGCTGACTCATTGAAGCTTTCATGCAAATGAAGTCAGCATTGTCTTTTCATCTCGTCCACCAGATGGGAGGATCAGGCTGAAAGGAAAATAAACTTTTGCAGGTGTATTAAAATCAAGGCATGCTTAATAAAATGCATAATGTGACAGTAAATCAAAAGCTTTTTCTGTGCCCGTTTATATTTCCAAATATTCTGAGTTACAATGATGCTTTGTTTTTATTATCCAAATAAAACAGCGGTTTTATATTTGGTGGGTTCAGTTGATGGGTTTATGACCTTTGGAAATAAGTATGTTGTCAGATGTACCATCAATGGGGAGCCATCTAAATATAGTTCTTTAGTTGTGATTGCAGCAAACAGTTATTTTCATCATTGATTAATCTGCTAAATATTTGCCTTACTAATCATTCCACAGTCCTTAGTTTGTAGCATAATTTTAACAAATGAGAACACTGTAATTCTAACATGACCCGTTTGTAACCTAAAATACTCATATGTGTATTGAAAGATTGAAAACAAAAAATGAATCCTACTTTTCTTTGCCATTTCCATCTACCTTTCTTTAGAAACATGGAGACAATAAACCTTTAGTATAAGGCCTTGAACAAGGCCTTATTTAACACTTTAGGTGTGATCGAGGGACTTTTAATATTAAAAATAAGAGAAAAGGTAATACGCTGGCTAGAAGAGAAGAAATCTGCTGATACAGAGAGGCACAGTTGGTGCTACGCCTGGATGAATGAATCCTGCAGTAGTATGGCCAGTATGGCACGGCAGCACATTTCAAGAAATGTTCCATTAAAAACCTGGGAATAAAAAGCCACACAGCATGTTACCACCTGTCTAACCCTAACCCTGGGGGATTATGGTAGATGTGGGTCAGAGAGATAGGTCTCACTTCCACCTGTAACCTCTGAACCTTCATCCAAAAGCAAAGAATCACAGCAGCATCACATCGGGGGACTGTGGATTTGGGAGCACAAACTGAACTTTGTGGCATCACTAGCATCAGGCCTGTGTACTGCATCCAACCAGGGCATCTCTCTCTCTCCCTCTCTCTCTCTCTCTCTCTCTCTCTCTCTCTCTCTACGAGCTCCATCTGTCACTGCCTAGGCTTGCCACTGTGTGCGTGACCCAGACTATGTGGGTGAGCTTTGGTTAGACTGTTTTGAGTTCTCAGGCCCAAAGCCTCGGAGATAGGATGAGATGAAGATCTTGGCACAAGAACCCTCATGGCTGATAGAGAGGTAACAGAAGCAGATGCATGGGAAATCTCCATGTCATCTTGAATATCCCACTCCTCAGACCTGTAGCGTTGTGATACACAGCAGTCACAATGTCAGGGGAGCAAGACAGACATGGATCAGAGACACACTAGGTGCTGTTTTTATTGTCATTTTGGAAATGTGACAGTAGCCAGACTGATCAGCCAGGGTCAAACCACACAGTGATCATGATTGCCAAGCACATAAGTGTGTCAGTTCTGTGATTAAGAATGGGAGACTGAAATGGTTCAGAGCCGAAGTTCACTGTAGATTGACTCTCGTCACACAACAACATTGTATGAGTATTGTATGGCTTCTCTGACTGTGATAGTATTGAGAGATGCACTGACATTATCATCAAAAAATGATTTAATTTGAACTGTTTTAAATTCAGAGTTTTTAAAATCATCTTACATGCTTTATTCCCAAAACATCCTGTTCCAAGGGGCCAGTTTGTAAAAGGGCTAATGACACTTAAATTGGTGCCGAAGAACAAAGCTTGGTGATATTTCAAATTATTTTAGAAACTTATATGATACACTTCCGAATGTCCAATAGAACAGCCACAGAAGCAAATCCTTCAAATTGTGTTTACGCCTTACTCTGTGTTGCTTGTCTCCTGTCAAGTCATAGTAATAGAGCAGTATTTCTTGTAAAATTTCAAACAGTTGAATGATGAAAATGTTGTTTTCCGAATTTGCTTGGCCTCCCTAGAACGTGCAAGTAGAAGTTTATGGAACCCTGCCTAATGTTCATTCATCTGCAGTCAGAACAAGCCCCTGAATTTGCTTGTCAGGTTTAGATGCCCACAGGAAGCTGTTGAGCTTTGAGCAGTAATGCTGAATCAACAGCTGCCGAGTATAACTTAAGGCCTCCTGAATTGGTAATCACGAAGTTGTAGCAGGACCTCAGTTTGATCTCTCAGTGATGGGGGAGCACACTGTCCCCTTGTGTGTTCACTTCTATTAAAGTGCAGCTTCAGATTTGAGGTTTGGCCTGCAGTTAACAAGAAAACACAGCAGGAGGTTCAGACCACCGCTGTCTCTCCTGTGGTCTCCTGCTCCTCACTTAAGGGCTTCAGCTCTTTGTGCGTCAAAGAGCTTTGTATACCAAAAACTACAGAGAAATAACGACACCAGAAGGCAGCAGTGACGACAGGCAAAAACGTAATCAAATCTTTCTGACAATGATCTACCCAGAGGGGAAAAGAACTTTTCTCTTTACGAGTTTCTGAAGCGAGACTGTCTTTTACATCTCTCAAGACATCATTAGTGAACTGTGCCTTTCTTTGTGGTTCATGGTTTTTCTTCCTGTCTCCTTAAATTTGATTAACACCAGAGCTAGAGCTTCATTTTCAGTTTATGTTTCCTCCCATTTTAATTGCAGTCTCACAGTCCACCAACATCCTGTCATGCATACAGTTGATTTATTTTGTGTTTTTGTGAGGCTGTCTAATGGTGGCCTACATTTTATGCATATAGACACTATATGTAAACTTTGCATCATCCAGTTTCCACTTGACTTTAATAACTAATTGCATAATACAGTATTGTTATTAAGATTTTAAATGTAGCATTTGTTCAGCTCATGTTAAATTTCTTCAGTGCTTCCTTTAAAGGTTTGAGTTATGCTATTATGTGCCATGTTGTTGTTGAAATACAGACAAGTTAGCCTTTCAGCTGAGACTGTTAGTCATTTATGTGCCAAAAATAGAAATTAGGGCCCTTAGCTTGCAGTCTTTCAGGGTTGGCACTTGGTTCATTGGTCAGCATATTTCTTGTCACATCTCACGGGTCAGTGACCTCACTTTCCTTGAAGCAAATTCAAAGTTTCTGTGAAGATGTACGAGCAAAGGTCCCGTCTGTGCTCTAAGGTGGAGAATTGCGAGTACCAGACATACTCGTACGAGGTTATTTTTGGATCACTTTGCTCTTTTAAATTTACAGTTGCCTGCCATTACAATGTGTCTGGGGAAGATTTTCTCCTGAGCTTTGTCTTGTGTGTGTGAACAATCAATGAGAACATAACCTGTTCAAAGCAGGTTGGTGGGGTTACATTAGAGGGCTCCTAACAATGAGTTCAGTGGTTTTATTTAGGATAAAAGAGACAAATCAGAATATAAATTACTCACATTTGACACCCAGGGTTGTGAGAGGAATAATACATCAATAATCAATTCAGAGGTTGTGTTAATATTCCTCCTGCTATAATCCAGGTGGCTGCTAATAGACTATCTGAGATCAGAGTTCATTATAAAGTAATGCAAGCATGCAAATAAGTGCAATACCAGAGATGAAGCCAAGCTATCATAACCTTTTCAGAAAACTTAAAAGGCAGAAGTCAGACTACCTCTCTTTACACCCTGCAGTGTGTGCTGTTGACAGTGCAATCAATTAACCCACTCCCGACTCCTTTTGGTGTTGAAAAGCTGTTGTTTAGGATTTTACAAAATATCACAATGTTTTGAGCATGCTCCACATCTTTCTACTGTACTTTTGAAATTTACAATAACTAAATCTGCAATCTCTCTTCAAAGACATCCCTGTTCCTCTTGAGGCAAATTATAATAAACTTAAAAAAAATGTATCAATGACTTAATAATGGCTGTGTTAACATGCAAAAACCATCAGGGTTCCTGTCGTCAGCGTTGAGGTAGGTGCTGCACCAGCTGGGCCCTTAGAGCCCGTCTGTCAACTGAGCGTCTGCTCCAGCCTCACCTTTGCTTCCCTCTTAAGGCTAAATATACATGGTAGACGAGGGCTGGAATGTTAGCACAGTGTGGAAGATTACTCACAGTCCAGAGAGGTACTGAGTCAACTTAGTGGTCATTTGGAAAGCCAGTTTGTGATGATTTTCAGTTGTGTTTGCATTTTTTTGCACAATTTCAGTGGAGCCACTTGTATATTATCAAATGCAGCCCCTGTGATGTTTATCACTGAGATTAGAGACAGGGGTTTTGATGCATATGGCAGTGGTGGGATGATGATGATGCAGAGGTGTAGAATATGAACAACACAACTGGAACCTATGCTTTTATAACTATCTAAGACGGAGCAAAGGGGAGTACCTATACTGTATGGGTTAAAATGAAAAAAAAAAACAAAAAAAAAACAAAGCCCTCATTTTGCAAATACAAAAAAAGCTCATCGGCTCTCAATCCAAGAGAGAAATACATGTACTTTTGGTTTTATTCAGGGTATATCTAGTTTATTCGACAATTCTTTTACAAGAAAATGCAGCAGCTGCCTTTATGTAACGATCTCTCCCGTTGCTACTTAGATGTGCAAATAATTACTGTCCCATAGTGAAAACTGAATGTGAAACAGTGCACCCTGCCACAATTCCCACCTCTGCAGTTTATGCTGCTGCTGTAAACTGTTGTTGTAAGGTTGAATCTGAATACCTTTCAAGTGTGTTCTTGCTGCGTTAAGAGCCACTTGAACCCTGCAGGAATCAAAAGCCTGCAGTATCACATTATCAGATACAAAGACACATGCATTAACTGGATCCAAAAATACCGCAGGACTCTTGTGTGGCTGGCTGAGGAGTTATCCTCAACATGCTCGCCCCCCTAGATTTAATTCATGCATTTATGAGCAGTCCATCTCTGCCAACGCTGATTTCAACATCAAACCTCAGTCAATCGCTGAAATATTCTAACGTTAGAAAAAGTTAAATAAATCACATCCTCACACTAAGTTAAAGCTCCTCTGTATGACTCTAAATATTTGGATATTTTTCCCTTCTTCAAAAATGTTTTTGCGGCACCTGATTCAAAAAGAAAAAAAAACATCTACCAAGGTTTCCTGTTTGATCATTGTGCTTAAAAAAATACAAATAAGCTCTCATAGTGGAAAGAATCACACCAGCAGAGTTTAGAGTGCTCTGAAAGTGCATTATATCCACGGGAAGAGGCCCTGCATAGACATGAAATTGACTCCTGCTGTTTGCAACTTCTT
Source organism: Karalla daura (assembly GCA_029224185.1). Taxonomy (NCBI): domain Eukaryota; kingdom Metazoa; phylum Chordata; class Actinopteri; order Chaetodontiformes; family Leiognathidae; genus Karalla; species Karalla daura. The sequence goes on along the minus strand of CM055196.1, from coordinate 10,187,054 downwards.
CCACTCAGCTGGAGTCCTTCAATCTAAAGAGCCTGGGGTTTCCAGAGCCCATCCTCCCTCCACTGATGGAGCAGCATCCTAAACAAACAGCAGCACTGCCCTGAGAACGGTGATGCCAGCAAAATGCAAAATGTATTCAAAACAGCAGCTATTTGCATCAGCTTTTGAAGTAAATTCAACATGATGGTGTACAATCTTTTTTTATTTGATAAATGAAAAAAAATACAACACAGCATTTTACATTAACATCAAAAGCCAAGGCTTGTTCAGTACTTTCCAAGAGCTGTTAACATTTAGTTGCTGTTGGTTACTAAATGCCCAGCCTGCTGATGAAATCTCTAAATCAAAGCGCTAAATGCTCACTTTGACATTATGAATGCGTCCATTTCAACATGGCTTTATTAATAATTCATTGTGCAGCTTTGCTTTTGATTCCGTTTATCATCAATAAACATAAACTTGGCTAAAATGGACAATTTCCCAGAATACCACTGATTCAGAATGTGTCCAGAAAGCAACTGACTGGGTTTTGTGTTGTCATGGGTGGGTGCTGACAATGAAATTCATCATTTATCACTTTCTCCTGCTAAGGCTGTGTTGTAGAGTGAATGCTACAACAATGCTATGCACATTCACTGGAAATCATCTATCATTTTATCTACTACAGTGTCTAACCTGCTACGGGGTCTCTTTGCACATTCACCAAAGGGCAATTCAGATTCTCCAATCTGCTGAAACATACAAGCTTTTGGATTGTGGGGACCTGAAAAATTATCTGCACAGACATGGGTAGAGCATGCAAACAGAAAGGCCCTCAGTCCTCAAACTGGAGAACTTTTAGCCGTGAGACCATTGTGCTTTCCCCAAATGCACTGTGTCATCCCTCACTGGAACTCATAAAATGCAAAACCCAGATCAGAGCTTTAGACTGGCATGAACTCTTTAGCTCAGCTCTTTGAACTGTTGCTTCTGCTGTGTGTGTGTGTGTGTGTGTGTGTGTGTATTTGTGTGTGTGTGTTATTTTCTTCAAACTGACATTCTGTCCTTTAAAACTGCATTGACCTGTCTGACCAACGAACTAATGTACCATTAAAGGTCAGTTTTTAATTACGCCACCATGTACACATATACATGCACCCTATTTAATAGCAAGTCACATTAGGAACATAAATACTAAAACATCGTCTTGCGATGCCAATCAAAACATTACCATCAAAATATTTTTAATTGCTGTTGTTAAACCTTTTTTGGTGTGCCTATCAACTTTCATTATAATATGCATAATACAAAGTATCTGTTTAAATTCTAAATAAAAAGCAAACAAAAACACTAAAGGACTCTTTGCACTTGAGAAAATAGTGTTTTATAGCTCTGCAGATAAATAAGTTGATATATGCCATTCAGCTGTATCTGTTTCTGATTTTCTTTCACTTCATTTTTCAGCTTTACTTCCGATTTTGTCCCCCACACTTTCTTTTGTTTCTGTGAGCTCTGTTGTTTTTTGCAATTAAGAAGTAGCACACTCAGTCAGTCACTGTCAGCTCAGAGCAGGAAGCACAGATTGTATGAGAGCCGACTTGTCAGGATGAGAAAAATCGGTCACGGTGACGATCCAGTTGTATGACAAGTTCCTTGGAGAAAAAGCAAATATTTTAGCAGTAGTTTTGCTTGTATCAGCCCTCTTAGAGAGGTCAAGAAAACCAGTCTATTCATGGTGGAACATGGAAAAAAAGCATTATCTAATTAGTTACTTTTTACCCCGGTGGAGGACGTGACACTTTAACACAAAAACAAGCTTTTTCTAACACATTAACAATACCTGGCCAAGACTTTTAGAAAACTGCAACACAAGAAGAGTATGGTTTAGGAAAGACTACCAATGTGACACTCTTTGAAATACCCCAAAACGATGACTCTAAAACTAATGTTTTGCAGTTTGCAACAACAAATTTTAATTCTACCAAACACTTCAAAATGAGTAATTAAAATGCTGAACCAGACAAACATGCCACATGCCACTTTGCAGAAAGAGTATCTTGGGTAAATATTTTCTGTTTGTGTCTGGCAAAGATATTCCTTTAGTTTAAGGCGCACAGAGTCTGAAAAACACGTGCCTCAACAGATGCAGTTGCCTGGCTGCTTGTTTTAGTTCCTCACAGCGGATGTTTTCTTCCATCTCTGTTCTTCCAGGGCTTTTTGCCACTGATCTAAAACCCAGCATACACAAGAAAATGTAGGGCAAACTTTTGAACTTAAAAAAAAAAAACATCTGTGACTTACAAAAATTAAGAGAAATGCATCCACCAAGCACGCATAAACAGAATGCATGTTAGTTGTTGACATTTTGTAGTCTTGATAATTTAGGTTATAGAATAGATTATTCAGTTTGTTTCAACAATGATTTGATAGCTAATTATGTATTTGATAAAACTGTCTCCATGTCTGTGGTATTTCTCTTTAATCTATTATTCATGCCTACTGAGCTCTTTCATAAGGACAACTAACCTTTTGTTTCTTCCCTACTGTGACTCGTAAATATTTTGCTACCTACATATTTACTCATATCAAGTCCAAATTCTAAAACATGTGATGTGCCTCAAAGCTCTCGGAGTGTGTGATTATTTAGAGTATACATATATTCTTTGAGATTTTCTAGCTTTTTACTGATTACTTGGAGTAAATCCTCACACAGGAAGTAAGCTTTCATTGACATGTGTGTCACTCGTAGTTTCTCTGCACCAGACGTCAAGTGGACCAGCTGTAAGGCAGACGCAGCTGTGCTTTATAATGTGGTTTGCATTCTCTGTTCCCCATTAAATCCATTCCTCGGGACAGAATCCAACTTGTGACCCTTCTATTAGCCCTCGTGCACCCAGCCTGGTGATTAGAGGAACATTAGGAAATTAAAGGCAAATTGCATTACCAGAGAAACAGACGGAGGTGCTGCTGAAGACCCAACATGCAAGGAACCTGCTGATGCTCAGACTTTCCAGCCTTTCATCAGTCTGCCTATGATGCTAAATGTCACCCCCAGGTAGCAATTTCTCAGGTGGCACACTCTGATAAAGGATAAGGCCTATTAGTCTTGCTGGAGTGTTTTAATCTTACAGTTTGTTTAGGTGCATGGAAAGGCTGGGTTGCTATTTCAATCCTCAGACTGCTAAAGCATGTTAATGAGATGCAAGTAACTTCACAACACGGGAAAAAGAGTGTTTACATGCACTCTGGGGTTTTGAGGAATATGTTCCTCAACTGTAAGCAAGATAAAAATATGATGACGCAGCTGTAGAAAATGTTGGCAAATTTGCATAAAAAACAAAAATGCCATAAGCGCTACGCTATCATTGTCTCTAAAGCACATCATAGGTCAGTTGATGAGAACATTACAGGAGATATAATATTTTCAAAAACACATCCGTTTGCTTCAATGGTGATTTTCAGGTCCAAAAAAAAATCATGAGAGTTGACACAATTAACCAATCAAGGATCTATTTTAAGAATGTATCTCTTTGATATATTGAATATGTGTGGAATTTGATATATCTATCAAACTATATCAAAACCTATTTATCAAATATCTATTAAATTGGGAAATGAAAGCACCTACAAGTTTAGTCTGCATAATTTATTACAAATGTTCCTCCCAGATTGTCCATTCCCCTACTAAGATGTATTAATATTTTAAATGTTGCCCCAGTAGAGATACGACTCATTGCTCATCCTAGGATGGTAATGAGAGGCAGCCTTTGAGCTACTGAGAAAAGGTAAGGCAAGGTAAAAGAAGGTAAAGTAAGGTGAGGTGTGGGTCAAATTGTGCACCCACACTGAACCAAGAGATGCTTTCTAATAAATGATTTAACATCGTCATAGCCAGGGTGAAGTTTAATTAATTTAAACACAACATCTTTCTTCTAGATATGACCCCACATGTATTGCTCTGTGCTCTTCCAAATTTCCAAATGACGTTACCTCCACAGTCTCCCAGTGAACAGAATATTTCCACTTGTGTAATTCTATGCTTTTATATTTCACAGAAACTAATAAATGTGTGTGTGTGTGTGTGCGTGTGTGTGTGCGTGTGTGTGTTTTTTGTTCTCTCACTCTCGGCTGGTGCTCCATGCCTAGAGCTATGGGAGTTGCGCTGGTGCTTTGACAGTGTGACAGATTTCATGCTGGGAGGATTGTCAGATGTCTCTCTTGCCAAATATTGTCCTCAGTATCTACTCACAGATTTCCCCTGAGCCCACGTTATCGCAAATAGAAGGCTCAGAGAGGTACACTACGAAGGTGACATTTGTAGACAAGAAAATGTTAAAGAAAATTGTAATTATGGCTTCCATATTTGTATATCTCTGCATCTGGCATATACAGTATATCAACTGTAAACTGATGCTATTAAGAACCTGTGATAAAGGAAATAAAGACACAGTCCTTGCAGCCTCCTCCCTGCAGAGACACAAGTTGTTTTTGGAATGGACAAAGTTTTATAAAAATGCATTAAACATTTAGACATCTATTTGCATGAAGCACAAGAGTCTTACAATGAGTGAAGCCATAACCGCCTTATTACCTCACAAAACAAACTCCATCAACCTTGTACTCATCTATCTGTCAAGTTGCTGTCTGGAGACTCTAAATTTCTCAGAGGTATGACAGTGGATGGTGTGACCGAGTGAGTGAGTGAGTGAGTTTGTGTTTGTTTGTGTGTGTGTGTGTGTGTGTGTGTGTGTGTGTGTGTATATGTGCATGTGTGTCCTGCGATAAACTAGCAGCTTGTCCAGGGTGTATCCCTGCCTCTCTCCCTATGTGTCCTGGAATGGGATCTAGCAGATCTCCACAACTCGGAGGCTACAAAGCTGGTTGAGAAACTGAATAAATATTGAATTGAGTAACTCTGAGGAAAGTCAGCTGAAAGACAACAGTACAGTATGAGTATTAAAAAATGTGATGGAAAGTCACAGACTTGTCTATTTGGGAAAGTTTAAGTCGGTGCTCAGCTGAATGACTTGTCTGCACAGCCAGGTGAATGAGGTGATCAAAAAGCACACAACAGAGGAATATCCCTGTCCTTAATGTGGGTTGGTACCATGGGGAATGTGATGGGGGATGTCATATACATAATAGGTGAGATGTGGGACAAAGCATTGTGCAAGTTTGTTGCTACATGAGTGTCATGAGTGAGGTAGGGTGTCCCTGATTAAAGTTGCTGGAGTCAAGTTGGTGATGTGTATTGGTGTATTGCCATTATTGTTATATGATAACACTTTTTTTTTCAGTCCTGTCTTGGTACACTGTGAATAGGTCACCAAACATTAGCTGGGGACATCAGACTGAGACATGAAGTATGCCACAATCTTGTACAAGGAAATTAAGAGTTAAATGAAGTATAATTTTGCCAAAAGAAAAACATTACAAAGTTTACGAGATGATTGTAGATCAGATCAATTTATAGTGGACAAAACTACCCTGTCTAGTCAAATGTCACTGAGCAGAAAACTCAGTGACATTGTGGATTGTGGAGTTTGCTTGTTCCTACCACAATCCAAAAACTGCATCAAAATCAGTTGGAGACTGAATTGTTCCTGGGTGTCAATAAGAGAGTGAATGTTGTGTGGGCCCTGCAATGGACTGGGGACCTGTCTGGGGTATACTTCATGGCTTTCACCCTATGTGAGCTGGAGATGGGCACCGGCACACCCTGCCACACCAGTGAGCATAAAGCGGGTATGAAGATGAATGGTTGATGGGATATGCAAAGTGGATGTTCCCACTGTGTGAGCATGCTTTACTTATTTCAGCATGTCAAGGGATCGACGTGTACATGGTTCCAAGCACAGTGCGGTAGTGCGCAACAGTGAATGATCCATACTTTTAGAGACACATGTCTCTCTTCCATAAAGTTGACAGGAAGTATGCATGGGATGAACCTATGTGGGATGAGGTGTTGCATTAAAGGAAGAAAAGATAGTAATTTTAGATTTGGTATATGATGACAATTAGAAAGACACTGCCTCTGTGACAAGCTGTGTGAGTGTTAAAAAAATGCAATGCATCTGCTCCAGTGACCATGAGGGAGCAAATAAAAGAACACTGTAGCTGAGATTATTTTTACACTCAGGAAAATGTTTCTCAATCCTCAGTGAAACAGACCGCCACCCATAGCAATAACAATATGTGCAGATACAGATTATCATCCTACAACACAGAAGAAGATACAAAAACGACTCAAAGTCCCATTACTAAAATGGCTGTTACCTCTCTGAGAGCTCCAACTGACGGACCATTAGCTGAGGGTAACTGTCATTTTGTCACACTCTGTGCATTACTAAATAACTGCTCTGCTTTGAAGCCACTGAGGCAACTGAGGCAAGACATGTTATGAAAGCAGAAATTTACATCCGTCTTGACTCGATTTTAAAAGACATTATGATACTTTCGCCTTTTGTTTTCTCTGTTCCTATCCCTGTACATCAACTCTTCTTTTTATAATCCCTGGTGAGCGTAGAAGGACAGGCTTTGGTAATGATGGCTGACCCAGTATGTAGCTTGCAAGGCGCCAAGTTCTTGTAGATAATTCTTCCTCTCGTTCTCTGCTCATGATTAGGTAGCTGGCTCATGGCAACTCAAACAGTGCCCAGAAATTTGATCGTGTTAACGCGATTGGGGCGAGGTCGGGGACTGCAAAGACCCATAGTAATCACCACACAGGGATAAGCGATGTCTTCTAAGTAAATCAAACTGAAAAGACCTCCTCTCTCCTTAACATGTCCCTTCCATGATTTGAAGCCATTTTATGGGTTTTTAAAGCACATCACTGGAGGATGCTTACTCTCCTCTTCCCCTCTCCTGTTTTCCCCACTGTGTGTATGCATGTTGGAGCATGTGTGCATATGTGGGTCAGGAATTTTTCGCACTGAGGCATTCACATTTTCAGCATTTTTCCAGCACATATTGCATAGTACAAGAGCACGTAGTAAAGTATTAGGTCTCCCTATCTGTCCTGAAGAACCATCTAATAGCCAATTTCATGCAAGAACGATGAAGACAAAAGTGGAGGTTATTAGTGGAAAGGAGAATAGTTTGGTGTCACACCTCAGGGATCTTCGATAGAAAGTGAACAAGGATAACTATGGGCAGTGGCAGAGCTGTGAGACAGTGGCAGTGCTAGCAGTGGCTCCTTGTGCATTGGTGATAATGTAAACAAATCCACAACAAGTCGGAAGCATGTCTCTCAGATTACCATACACACGTGCAGGCGAACAAAGAAGAAAGGATTGACAGTCTTATTTGTGTTGGAGCTTACTCAAACGGAGCTACGGACCACGCTGACATTTCAAATGTTTACATCAAAGTATAAAGCACCGTGCCTGCCTGGATGAAGGGTGACAACCATTAGCCTTGTTACATATGTCAACATTTCCAGCAAGAGCATGCAGATCAAAGCAAAACACCGTTGAGGGTACTTAAAAAGGAGGTTCTCTTTCAAAGTACACAAATGGAAGAAAAAGGGAGAATAAGCATTTAACAAGTGAGAGCCACTTAATAAAAGCTTTTCAGTTTTCCACTCAGAAATATACTCCCCACTCCCAGCCCCTACCCCACGCTATCTGATGCCTGTCTGATACTGACAGAGCTATCTTTGGGCCGCATTGTTACTTGGCACAAAACGCATCTCAGCTATTCCCGTTGCAAGTGAAGGATTCTAAATAAATTTGTGATAGCACCCAGAATATTCTGAGAGAGCATTGTCGGGCGGGGTGTGGGGGGGCTCATATGACAGAAGATGCTTTATTAGTCTCATGCTTATCATCATTTGGGTGCCGGGTGCATACTGATGCCATTGCACAAAATCCCTATAGGTTGCTCAGCAAGATCAACATAATTAGAAGGCATTTAGAGGAGCTTCATATGCACAAAATAAGTTACATTTAATTGATGTCTAAACCATGGCAAGGTATCTCTGATGCAGTCCCATAAGAAATATATATATATAATTAAAAACCTCAGGTGGGCAGCTTCATATAGAGAGAAGGGGGGACTTTATTAAACCCTGTTTCATACAAACATTACAAATGATAAAAGTTTTCTCAGTGGGGTTTAGGGAGATCTTTTGGCAGAAAATGAAGATCAAATCTGTAAACATGATTTCATTAATGTTTAATCACCTGTAAAACTACTTGGATTTCAATGACCTGGACAAATGGGAATCTCCACAAACATCCAACAATGAGCTCTTTTTATCTGCAGGGAGAAGGTCTTCATTTACACAGTCCAGCATGAGCCATGACCAACAAACAAATCCAGACTCCAGAGGGGGTTGTTTGCCTCCATAGGCCTCTTTGAAATAAAAGAGGCGGTTGATTGCAATTTTGAATCTCTCTGCCACCAGCCACAAGAAGATACAAACTGATCAAACATCACAGTTTTCCAGTAACCAACATTCTTTAAGTTATGCTCGACAACAGATGAGAAAGCATGTTCATACAAACCGTACAAACCCTGGTTGCTTCTAAATCAAGCACGTCATTGTGGGTGACATGAAGGAGCATCCTTCATAGAGATGTGTCATCTGGAAGGGAAGCTGAGTCCTGGCATCATTCTGATGGACAGGGGAGAGACTCCTGTGCAGGGCAGGGGTGATGAAAGAAGTGCCACAGTTTGTTGAGGAGTAGGCACAGATCAAGACAATCCAGGTGCACTGATATATTATAAAATCATCTAGCACTTGACTAGATCAATCCCGGTTCATGCAACATTAAGAGGAAGTAAAGTTTAACGCAGTGAGCAGGGCAGGGATTCTAATTAGACAAGATCTATTTCTCCTTCTTTATTCATTAATGCATTGCAAATGCTGATGGGCTAGATATCAGTTTTTCAATGTGCTGAATCGTCCTTAGAGCTGTGTGCATTATGCAAGGCTGGCATGATGTACAGTATAGCGTTTCATTTATTATGAACATCTTCCGATGCTGCTTGTGACTGACTCTGGGGCATAGCACAGATCTTCAGACCTCATTTTAACATTGTTTGTTTAATGACAGACAGACCGCTCCGGCACGTTTAACTATTCAATGTTGATAAATAATGACTTATGCCTATTGGTCTTTAAATACATAATTGTGCTCTTCCAAATATGCAGTGTTTGTTTTTTGTATAGAAATTAAGTTTGTACCATGTGCTGGTACAGCAGCAGTTGTTGCAAAGCTGTCTGTCCTGTTCATTTTCATTCATGTCCATTTGGTGATGATTACTTACTCTGGACATAACATTGTGTAAAGGCTGCATTGTTTAACAAGCAAACCAGGAAAGATATACATTAATTTCTCATTAAGACTAACAATCCATCAATGTTAAAGTAATCGTGTCTATTGTCTGAAGAACATAACAGCATGTCTATATAGAGACACTGTATGTGGATTGTATTAACGTTGTACAACCTCATGCAGCCTTTAGGTCTAGATGCACCATTCTGAAATAGTCCACTTTGGCCTTGCAATAGACTTGAGACCTTTACAAAGTCTGTTCCCTGCCTTGACCATATGTACTGTAGAAAGGCTCCAGCAGATCCCTGTGTAAAAAGGGAGTAAAAAAAACATTTGGATTGATATTCCACTTTACTCTTCTCCAGCCAACACATTGTTTGACCATGACGATGTTTTGAAAACCTTTTATGGGGCATTTAAAGATAAACCCTGATCTTAAAATTCTCCATACATACAAAAAAATACACACACTATCATCTCAATAAATATCAAAGAATATTTACAGAAGCACGGTGAGTTGATACTGACAGAAGCATTCATCTTCATACCAGCTTCATACTCACTTATGTAAGAGGGGTCTCCAGCTCACTTGGGGTGAAAAGCAGGGACCACTGTCCATCGCAGGGCAACTGACAGCAACATCTACAATATAATACAACATCAATATAAAAGCTGAGGCAAAATCACACATGAAGAAATCGAATCTTAAGTGCTCACTTAAGGTGCATCAGAATCACACAGTGGTGCCCCATATTAACATCAATCTGCTTCAAAGTGATCCAGACGGGTTTTGATTTAAGTGGACGCGGGGCAGTGAGTCTGAACATGGCCTTAAATGCCTCTTATTGGTCCAGTGTGAGTTTATTCATGTGTGGATGGAGCGGCTGAAAGGGAGGGGTGTGTTGATGGATGTCTCCTTTCTGAAATGAAGAAATGTTCTTTTATCTTTTCAGGAGGCAGTGGCCATCACGATCAATGCAACACAATGATGTGCTTTTAAGTGCTCTTTCTAACAGGGGATTAAAGCCATAAATGAGGACTTGAATTGCCAAGAATCATTCTTTGATCTGTGACAATCTGTGAACACAGAGTAAATATCAGAGGAAGTGATATTCCTCCTCCATGGCTCTGTTGTGTGGCTGTTTTATTCACGTTCCAGCTATTGTATTTGTATTCAGATAACACCAGAGGTGGACATGGTTCACACCACAAGTGTATGTCTTTGACATTCACTTTGTTGGGTCTTGCAAATATATGTAGTATACCCTGAGGCTTACAAGTCACGTAGGATGGGCTAAACACAGACATGCATGCAAACCATGAACATAAATGACAAATCCCATCCAAGCCATTGCAATGTAAACCTGACTTGGCTCACTGAAGCCACCCTGCATCACCACCTAAAGCTGAGAGCACCACACTGTCAGACACAAACTAACATAAAAGTTGAAGACTGTAACAGTAAAGGTGATCTTGAGACATTTTAGATAAATAAATAATGAACTCTTCATGAATGAATTATGATTAAATTATAGATCCTCACATTAATTTCACACATATCAGACTAGAGCAATCCCTCCTCAATCAAGGGGATTGAGGAGGGGTTACGAAGTAGAAGTAGAAACTATATGTTTATATGTTTTTTTTTTGTTTGTTTTTTTTTTATATGGTAGCGTCCCGTGGTGCAAAATTACACCGCCAAGTGCTTTTGACTCAAAGTTTAATCAGCCACAAGCTGTGGGCCATAACCAACGCTAAAGTTGGTTCAAAGAATATTCAACAACTTGTAACTCACCTCACATGCTCCAGCTCCAAACACACACACACATACGCACCTTTCTACGAACAACTGGCATGGGAACCACATGACTGACATGACTGACTCTCAGCATGCCAATGTCAGCACTTTCGCTGGCATTCGGTGTGATTGATAAACAATCAGAGCACATTTTTGTGCCTCGAATATCAAACTTTTAGAATATTTTAAGCCTTTTTAAACCCGCCCACACTCTTATAAACATTTTCCTCAGAGTTATACACTGTACTTTGCCAGAATAAAAAGACACATTTTCTGGAGAACTCCACTAACCAGTAAGAAATGCATGCATTTATATTTGGATATTTTTCCATATAAAATAATAGGTTACACTTTCTTAGACAGGGTCTACATAAGAGTGACGTGACATGTCATGTCATGCACAATAATGATACATTAATGATGTTCATGAATGTTGTCATGATGTTTACGACTGTTGTCATAATGTGTCATTTGGTTTTTGGAATGTCAAGATGACATTATTTGGGTGTCATCATTATGACAACATGACATTAGCCAAGATGACATTATTTGACGGTGTCTTTGTCATGACAACTTGACATTAGCCAGGAAAATATAACCTGTTTATGACATTGTCAGGACGACACATTTGCCAAAAGAGAAATGCAAGGTATTTGGCACCGTATTGTCATGACAACTTGACATGTAACTGTGTGGCCTGACTTATCTTCGAGGTTTGTAAAGTGATGGGCCTGAACAATTGGCTGTCATGACATAATTATAATTGTGTCATGAATACTTTCCTTTGCATCATATTGCCATGCAATATTAATTATTAAAACATTGAATAATGAAAAGATTGAAAAGAGAAAAAAAGTCCAAAAACATTGACAAAAAAAGTGCCAGCCTGTAATATGGTGGTCAATATGCAAATACTTCCATGATTAAGAAGATATCAGAACTTTAAGAAATAAATGAATATGGGCGCGTCCATTGGGTTGACATGGGAGCCTCACAGAAGCAAGAGCACCTTGTACGTATGACCATGTTATTCTCTGATATTCACTATAGATCATATGGATCGGTGGGTGTGTTGAGGAGGACAGAGGAGAAAAGTTATATCTGTCATTCCACTCATTTCTTGGCTTGTCAAGTTGTTATGACAAAGACACCTTCAAATAATGTCACCTTGGCTAATGTCAAGTTGTCATAAAGATGACACACAAACAATGTAAACTCCACATTCGAAAAACCGAATGAAGCACATGACAACAGTCATAAACATCATTAATGTGTCATTGATGTGCATGACACGTGTCATGTCATTCGTATGAGGGTTACATGTCACTCTTTATGAAGACCCTTTCAAAGAAAGTGTTACCAATTAACAATAATAATATAGAGCTGCAGAAATCGACTAATCAACGCATCTATTCTGAGATTGTGTATGTGAAATAAACATCCATTAAAATTAGTTTCCAGTCATTTTTGCTTTCATTTTATAGGCACCCAGCACTTTCAATTTCTTCCTAAATCATTAAAATTGATCAAAATTAGAACACAAATCTCAAAGGTGTGTTATTGTGGCCGCAAAGCATTCATATGCAATTTTAATCAGAGTGCAAAGGGCAAATTGATCAAAACCTCAATATCTCACCGTCAAACGACACATAAGATATTTCTAGATGAGTTGCAGATGTGAAAATGATATAATCAATATACCCAGTGTATGAATGCCAGTACACTGTCAGGAAGCCATAAGGGGTGAAAGTCAGTTGGGAGTGCAACAATGATGCCGCCAAAGAATCAACGATTGTGGTGGAAAGAAAACACTTGCTAGTGTGCAGACTCCTTTTCCCCATTAAATTTGACAATATAGCAGTTCAAAGCACCAAAACAGAATCTGTATCTTGGGATAAACCTTTTAACTGACGGTGCCATCATACAATTACTGTTCAGCCTTTCAACAATGACACAAAATTTGCTAAAGAGGTTTGGAGATCTTTCAAATCTTAACTATGGTTTAACAAGAAAAAAAACACAGAACAGCTAGTTGCAGCATAGAGCTATGAATAAAGTGAGTGGGCAACTCAGTTGTACAAAGACTAGCGTGAAATGCAGCTGCTGTCTGTCTGAGAGAGGGCTGACAGGCTTTCTGAGCGTGGAGAATGGAAATAAGAAGTGTCATTGAAAGAGGCCGGTTCCTTCCTGGAGGAGTTATTGGTGTCTTCTGTGTGCCTCTGATTACCTCGCCAGCCCAATCTCAACGATTCCATGAGTATTTATTCCCCAGTTCTATTTACATGGATCTTTGAGGGCATTTCTCTTTGATTTCATGAAACAATTTGAGTGTAAACAAGTACACAGATGCATGTGGCAGCTGGCTGGAGATAAACCAAATATGACACAAGTCCATATTTGTTCTGTTTAATTCATTTGTTTCATTGGCATATGTGCCAATGACAATGCCAACAGTGCTGGGAGGACTAAAGCATGTTGTGGAACTGCAAAATCATAAGCATGTATGGATTAAGTTGCCAAGTTATAACTTGTTGAATGTTGAGTGAAAAAGGAAAACCCAAATACATCAACCTTTGCGTAATAAATTATAAGGTGCAAAAAGAAGATGATGAATCACAAAAAGAAGCACAAGTTAATATAATTAATAATCAATAATCTATTGTCATAAAAAGGGCTAGCTCATCACTTTTCAGCCATAGTACAGACAGTAAATTTAAAATTATTTCCCTCCATAGTTTAAATTGTGTATATTGTTACTTTTCATACAAAATACTGCACCACTGTTTTCTTCTGGTCCTAGTCTCTGGTGCAGCAGTTTCAGTAGGTAAACCTGACACGCCTCTCCCTGGCCATTTCCACCAACTCCCCTGAGAGGATCCTGAGATGTTGAGTCATCTGAGAGATATAATCTGCCCAGTGTGTACTTGGCCTGCTATTATATGCTAGATTATTCTCATGAAATGATTTGGACATGCCTTCTCATCCACTACATGTTAAGCATGAAGAGAATGGTGAGGAGAGGACCCGGGCAGGTGGTGTGGAAAGCATCTTTGCAGGTTCACACTTTGCATGAGAGAGAACTCTTACTCTCAATTATTTTCATGAATTTTTCATTACCCAAATAAGCAGCACACTTCAAAAGGCTAAAAAGGACCCAAGAACTATACAGCCTACAGGCAACCAGCAGCCGTCAAACAACCTCTGCACTCTCATATGGATTTGTAGCTCATCACAAAATGGAGGACCCCAGAATCACTTCAAGGAAGAAGGGTCTCACGCAAGGTGCCATCAGTTGAAAACCCCATGTCTTAGATGAATGCACTCATATTAGATAACGCATCAGATTGCACAAATCTGAAAATAAAAAAAAAGCAAAAACAGAAAAGTGAAAGATAAAATTAAATCATTAGCTGTCAAGCAAATGATTATATCTCAACTTCTTCTGACAGTCACTTCGCGGTCGATTACTCATTTATGTAATTCTTGTAAACATTTTGTATCCCAGGCCTCGAATTGATGTACAATTTCCCTGAAGCACCAAGACATCAGGGAACCACAGTAGCTTCAGGTAAGAAAACAATTTCTGTTTAATTTGCGGTTTAAAGACTGCTGGAGAGGGTCAAACTAGCCTCCCAGGGATTCTTCTCATGCGGCTTTAACAGATGAAGGCAGCCATATGTTTTTTCACTCTGTCAGCACTTGACAGAAACCCCTAAGAGAATGTTGTTAACAACAGGTGAAGGGAGGCCCAGGGGAAAAGGCTTATTGGCACACCAGAATGATCAATCTGACCGTGTCATTAGTATGTGGATGTGTTCTTTGGTGACGACACACTTCACATGTTCAAATGATAATCAGAAGAAACATTTGTTTGATGTTCCTGATGCTATAATTATCAAACACCTGACATAAGAAACACAATTAATTACTGTTCAAGATTAATCAATCTGTTTTTCTATTAACTTGGCAAGGACACAACAACATCCGTCAGAATCTTCTCCTGTACCTGAATACCAGTATCTTTAGCACGAGACTGATAACACAAGGTCGCAACTTTGTGAACCAGTTTCACAAATTTACTCACCGTATTATCCAAAAAAGTTCCTGGCTTCCTGACTGTGTGGCCCATAGAGGCCCATCATGCCTGTGTGCAAAATGAATGAGCAATCTTTTCTCTTCTTTGGAGAGCTTTTTGACAGATATGAAGCCCATGATTTAAAAATATACCATACAGGGATTAGTCATAAGCTGTCTTTACAGAAGGAGGCTTTTTGTCAGCATATTTATAGCTGTCTCTTTTACTATTGTCATATATGGGAAAAATGCTTTTTGGGCTACAGGAGGATTTTTTCTTGCAGTACCCTGCGTAGCCACTGGGCAAAACAGTTTGCCAGCAGAGGGGTGATGCGCTGCCTGGTTTTGATAGTTTTACTACAATTTCTGCTCACAGTCCAAAAACATGGAATGAGGTCAACTGGAGACTCCAAATATTCAGTAGGTGTGAATGTGAGAGTGGATTGTGTGTGTACCCTGCAGTGGACTGGCAATCTGTCCAAGCTGTATTCCCTGCCTTTCAGCCTATGTGAGATAGGCACCAGCAGAACAACACCAGTGGGTATAAAGCAGGTATGAAGATGAATGAATGAATGAAGTTTAGTGACTTACAGTAAATTGACCCCGAGTTGACCCCTAGAGAGTATCTAAGACTATGTTCACACGGCAGTGAAATGTGACTTCTGAAATCTTTTTGCCCATATGCAAAAAGATTTTTTTTTATACCAATGAGGGTAAAGTTTTTATGATTGTATTACATTTAGAAATAAACATAAGTACACGCACAAACACACAGCAAAAAAAAAAAACAGCACAGTTTCTGACTAAAGTGGGGCCCTATGCAAAAAAAAGACAAAAGGGGCTTGGATTTTTATTGTGTGTTCTGCATATAGGCAGTAATGGCCCTGCGCAACAACAACTCTTAGCGCTATTATTTGGTGTACAATTCAGGGTAAACAACAACACTCAGTACAATTCAGAATAAGAGACAGAACTGACCATAGCGAAGTCTCAGAAAGAGCCTGTAGACTTGTGTCCATGCCAACGTAAATGAAATTTAACTGCATCCAAACTCTGTTTTCAAAAGCACCTCAGCTGTGAGAGCCTCTGGGCTAAGGTTCAATTGCATCACACACACGGACACACACACACACACACACACCCTGTAACTGTACTGCTACACACTGCTGTTAGCCTGGGCAACAGTGTGCTAGCATGACTAATAGAGGTGAATACTGTATGGTGTAATCTGCACCCGGGTCCAGAAATAGACTCTCCCAGCTTTCTGCCTAGAATTTTATGCAGTCAGTGACAGAGATGCTGTCATTTTGTACAAGTATCAGTGTCTCATTACTTGCTGGTGGTGTTCTGCAAAGGTACATGACAACTTTTACCTTAAATATAGGCAGTGTCAAGGACACACTGTAAACAACTCCCCTTTAATCAAGTATAGGCATGATTGCTTGATATTTCCTGAATGTACAGTCAAAATAAAAACCTCATTGCTTCTTGACATGTATAACCTCAGAGGTAAGTGCAATTTATAATCTAATATCCCAGTGTCAACATAGATTAATGGTGAGTGCAGCCATTTTTGCATGATATTAGTTGTCAGGGATTTTGAATTAAAAGCACCACCATACTAACTCAATAAAGTGACTGCCGTTTTTAGAGATCATATAATATCTGATTATGAACATGACCAATTTACGATGAATCAGGGACAGTGACTCAGTTACATCTCTCATGATTTCTTTGTTTCATTCACAAAACAGCAGCATTGTATCCAATACTATCTACAGTACTGTGAAAGTGATATTTATGAACATGATTGCAGTGTTATGGCCATATCAAGACACTGGTGAAGGTTCAAGCCCCTCGGGCCAGAATTCTGTGCTCCTGTTGTAAATGACAGCCCGGGCTCAGCTTGACTTTGTGGCATCTTGATCAGATGTGCAGATAGGGGGGGCCCTGGAGAGAGCCGTGGCTAATTGGCCTGGTGGCTAGCTCTGAGGTCAGCTGTGGGCCAGGTCTGCAGGTCATCTGGGAGCCTGGTGCTGAGCTCAGAGCTGTGGTCCCTGGGGGGCAATGTTTGCCACTGCACTCTTCCAGACATCAGTGAGGTATTGATCCAGTGGCAGCCTTTTTTTGAGCATTAGAGTGCTAGATAAAGTCAGAGAATTTCTTTTCATTTTCTTTTTTATATTAAAGGAGATTGTATGTGTGTGTTTTTTAAGTAATTCTCCCTAATTTACCTCCTTGTACGAACTTTATTGTACTTTGAGATAGGGATCAATAGGCAAGTGGAATAATACTCAATGATTGTGTTAAATCTCAACCCGTTCTCATCCCAACGCGTCAAATACCGACTATTTGTCACGCCCCTAAGCGTTGCATATGGACGCCAAGGGTACCCTTCCGCGTCTGTTTATTGACGCTCCGGGTTTTCCATTCACTCTCATGCAAACCCCAGCTCGGCAGGACGGGACGCTGAGAGCAGAGGCTCCAGCCAAAGCCCCTAAACGTCAAATAGAAACGCGGAGGGTAGAAATCCGCGTCCGGATTTGACGCTGCGAGTTCTGCATTGACTCTCATGCAGACCCCGGCTCGGCAGGACGGGACGCTGAGAGCAGAGGCTCCAGCCAAAGCCCCTAAACGTCAAATAGAACCGCGGAGGGTAGAAATCCGCGTCCGGATTTGACGCTGCGAGTTCTGCATTGACTCTCATGCAGACCCCGGCTCGGCAGGACGGGACGCTGAGAGCAGAGGCTCCAGCCAAAGCCCCTAAACGTCAAATAGAACCGCGGAGGGTAGAAATCCGCGTCCGGATTTGACGCTGCGAGTTCTGCATTGACTCTCATGCAGACCCCGGCTCGGCAGGACGGGACGCTGAGAGCAGAGGCTCCAGCCAAAGCCCCTAAACGTCAAATAGAACCGCGGAGGGTAGAAATCCGCGTCCGGATTTGACGCTGCGAGTTCTGCATTGACTCTCATGCAGACCCCGGCTCGGCAGGACGGGACGCTGAGAGCAGAGGCTCCAGCCAAAGCCCCTAAACGTCAAATAGAACCGCGGAGGGTAGAAATCCGCGTCCGGATTTGACGCTGCGAGTTCTGCATTGACTCTCATGCAGACCCCGGCTCGGCAGGACGGGACGCTGAGAGCAGAGGCTCCAGCCAAAGCCCCTAAACGTCAAATAGAACCGCGGAGGGTAGAAATCCGCGTCCGGATTTGACGCTGCGAGTTCTGCATTGACTCTCATGCAGACCCCGGCTCGGCAGGACGGGACGCTGAGAGCAGAGGCTCCAGCCGTCCATTCACTCCCATAATAACCCGGTCACGCGAAGCATGACGCCGCTTACTACTGTCTCATTGAAGAACCGAGTATCCTCTGCCCGGAAGTGTTTTTCTCACTATTTTCTCACTATTTGTACACTTTGTCCCGAGAATATATCCACTGACACGTTAAACAAGGCCAAAATGTGAGATACCTGGCTAAATAACTACGTAAATAATGTGAATTTATACTAAAACAACAATGATAACAGTGGATAAATTGGATTTCAACAGACTGTTTACATTTACTTTGGACCCGCCCCCCTCACGTGTGCGGCGTGTTACCATGGAAACGAAAGGACGGCGTTGCTTCAGGTAGTCTCGTCAGGGTTTCCCCAAAAAAATGTATACAGACTTTAAATTATTGTAAAGTAAACGTCAATTAAAATGCATTTAATTTTCAAACTGTAATGGAATTTCTAAACATTATTTTTATTTGATTTTTTATCATCTAAAGTCTATGCCATGAGACCTACAAAAGTCACCGAATTAATTGCAGCTACTGAAAGTGAAATATGCAAATAGAGAATTGTGTGCAATCCACATTGTCAGCAGTGACTGGATTAAATTATTGATTATGATTATTATTATTATTATTATTTGGTCGTTCTCCGTCTCACAGAGAGAGACAGACAGAGAGAGACAGAAATATGTCATGTTTATACATATTTCTTTGAATATTGACTTGGTATATGAGAATCTCTGAGCTCTGATGAGAAGATTGAAAGATTGATGAGAAGAAGAAATTGTAGTCAGGAACCTTGGAAGCTTATTATAGATTTTGGGGCCTGCTTGAACGGTGTTGCTTCTGACCTCCCCATAAACATTCTAAAATGTCATCCTCATTGCTCAAAAAATCTATGGAGGGCTGGTTCTTGCCATAAGTGTTATGGGCAGTCACATGGAGCGCCATCTGCTGGAGGGGTGCTGTCATGTCACCCTTGGCATGTCCTTCAATTGTGTATGGCCCTCTCAGACACTTTCTGAGGTAGTAGGAGCCTGAAACTCAGCACGATGGATGCTCTTGACCTACTATTGAACATAGTAAAATTTCAGCCATTTAGCTCAAAGTGTTGATGTGGAGTCCCTGATTGAACAATGAGAGGGTCTAAAAGCTATAGCAAACTAGACCATCAGATTCTGAAGGCCAATCTGGAGGAGATCTCTTTCTAAAGGTGCTGTGAATCTGACATTTTAGTATGTTGTAGGGGGCCCCTGGACAAGATGATATGTGTTGGTTTGGTCCTGATTGGAGCCATACTTTTCAAAGGGCGGGGCTTTGAACATTCGCCATTTCCCACCTTTGAGGACTTGCCACGGTCTCAAAAATACACCAAATGGCCTGAAACTCAGTCTGCAGACCCCATAGCGGACCTGGAACAGATCCTCCGAGCCCTGCCTCCATAGACCCTTGGGGGCCCTTGGGGACGCAAAGTTGCTCTAGGAAGGTGCTATTAACTTGGAGGCAGCAGATCCTAATACAAGACCTTCTGACAAGTAACATAAACAAAAACCAGGAGGAAATTCTAAGGGGAAGGTATTTTTCTCTCCCCTCCTCCCTTTTGACTCAGACACATTAGGACTACAAACAAAATGGCGGAGCACATGAGTGTGTATTGCAATGTAGTTCATTTTTGGTTAAGGCTTCAGGGGGTTCAGAAAACCTCTTTCTAAGAAATATATATAACTACAACATATATATTTATTTAATGTGACACAGTACATTATGAATCATAAACATTTACATTTATTAGAACTAGTGTAGAACTAGTAGACACTGCATAGCCAGCTTATCATGTGCGGCGCAGCTATGACGTCATGAAAAAGTGCGGCGTGGTGGCTGCTGGGAGTTGGAGTTGTGTCAGAGTGAAAACGTAGTAAACCATAATAAACAGTTGTGGGGTTACCTCTCCAATAGTCTCAGTTCCTGAGTTTTTGGCAGTCATAAGAGCAGTTCAAGAAACCCTACACCTCGGACGCTTCATTAGTTTAGTTTCGATTCCTGCCTCAGTCTGCAAATAGTAAACACTCACTTTGTGTCGCAGACTGAAGAGGGTGCATTCAAAGTCAAAATTGCTTCAGCAACGTTTGAAAAACACTTCCTGTGCTTTTTTGTTTATTTGTAAGAACTAACAAACAAAAGATCATATCCACTCACTGAAGGAATAAAAGGAGACTATAAGGAAGCGAATTATGTCGGCACAAATGCGAAGCGAAACAACCCTTTCGTTTCCATGGTAACACGCCGCACACGTGAGGGGGGCGGGTCCAAAGTAAATGTAAACAGTCTGTTGAAATCCAATTTATCCACTGTTATCATTGTTGTTTTAGTATAAATTCACATTATTTACGTAGTTATTTAGCCAGGTATCTCACATTTTGGCCTTGTTTAACGTGTCAGTGGATATATTCTCGGGACAAAGTGTACAAATAGTGAGAAAATAGTGAGAAAAACACTTCCGGGCAGAGGATACTCGGTTCTTCAATGAGACAGTAGTAAGCGGCGTCATGCTTCGCGTGACCGGGTTATTATGGGAGTGAATGGACGGCTGGAGCCTCTGCTCTCAGCGTCCCGTCCTGCCGAGCCGGGGTCTGCATGAGAGTCAATGCAGAACTCGCAGCGTCAAATCCGGACGCGGATTTCTACCCTCCGCGGTTCTATTTGACGTTTAGGGGCTTTGGCTGGAGCCTCTGCTCTCAGCGTCCCGTCCTGCCGAGCCGGGGTCTGCATGAGAGTCAATGCAGAACTCGCAGCGTCAAATCCGGACGCGGATTTCTACCCTCCGCGGTTCTATTTGACGTTTAGGGGCTTTGGCTGGAGCCTCTGCTCTCAGCGTCCCGTCCTGCCGAGCCGGGGTCTGCATGAGAGTCAATGCAGAACTCGCAGCGTCAAATCCGGACGCGGATTTCTACCCTCCGCGGTTCTATTTGACGTTTAGGGGCTTTGGCTGGAGCCTCTGCTCTCAGCGTCCCGTCCTGCCGAGCCGGGGTCTGCATGAGAGTCAATGCAGAACTCGCAGCGTCAAATCCGGACGCGGATTTCTACCCTCCGCGTTTCTATTTGACGTTTAGGGGCTTTGGCTGGAGCCTCTGCTCTCAGCGTCCCGTCCTGCCGAGCTGGGGTTTGCATGAGAGTGAATGGAAAACCCGGAGCGTCAATAAACAGACGCGGAAGGGTACCCTTGGCGTCCATATGCAACGCTTAGGGGCGTGACAAATAGTCGGTATTTGACGCGTTGGGATGAGAACGGGTTGTAAATCTATATCTGTCTCTGTAAGACAGTTTCATCCAGCATTTCAAATATGTTGTTCTTATCCATCCATGCATTTCTTGAATAATTTAGAATAGTCTTGAAAATTGTCTTTGTCACTGTACATATTTGTTTAGGTTGGACATGATATTTACGGCAGACTTAATAGGATCGGACAAGAGGATAAGATAAATTGAAATAGCCGTGCAAACTATGTGATTCCAATCGAATGTTGAGGTTTCGATTCACGCTATAGGAGAGAATTTGATGAATACAATCCCACCTGTACTTACCTTGTGGAACAGAGGAACCCATATACACCCCCACACACACACACACAAGCCTGGTTATATTACATCCCAAAAGCTACGGGAGAAAAGAGACCCCTGAGAGTTAAACAAATCAATAGGATAAATGCTGGTGAAATGGCTGGCCCACCCAATAAATTATAGAACAGAGACCAGCCCCCATGTCAAGAAAATAGGTGTGTGCGCCTCTTCCCGGACCAACCTCTTAGAAGATGAGAGGACATCAGTTCTGTCTTTATTTTAGGAATTGCGCATCATTATTATGGGTTAAGTGACATACAGCCAATCCCTATAATACAATTTAGTATTATAGCTTTAAAACATTCAATCAAAGCCTTTGAATCAGATATACCAGAATACAGTTTTAGCCTGTATATAGCAGACACCAGTGTGTTGTGGATTAGATGTTAGTACAGGAGATGGTGTGGATGGAAAAGTAAGATGTAATTTGGTTAGATAAAGTTAGAAATAAGACACATTTTTGCTCTGCGTGATGCACTCGGTATCAGGCTAAAATAATAGAGATAAAGGAAAGTATCCTGGAAGAAGGGATGTAAGTCCGACCAGCTTAATGTGGAGGCCTTTCCCTGGTTTTCTCTTACACACACACACACTCACACACACACACACACACACACACACACACACACACACACACACACACACACACACACACACACATCTGGTTGATGATGCACAGTTACTGATGAGGAAATGATTCTCTGTCTACATTGGCCCACTGATGAACTCTGAGAGAGTCTGGTGGTGTTCATCCATTGTGTGCATCGAGGAGGCTGGATAAAAGCGAGCAGGTCAAAATGTGAATGAAGGCTTGCTGAAGGTTGTGCTCTGCTTGTATTTGTGTTAAGACAAAGATATTCCATATTATTTGGTTTTACACAGTTCTATTGTGATAATTTGCCTAGTGGTCAATAAGACGAGAGAATTATATGTTTATCCAGGGTAAATCACAGACTATATCATCTTGTGATCTGTGAGCTCTACGTTTAATTGATTAGGGAAGGAACATTTTTTTCTTGTTATCATTTTCCCCCACATATCTATTATTGAGCATGAAACACAAATTCTTCCATTTGTATGACATTAACTTTTGGTTGCACCGTCCACATTTGGCAAATATGCTTTCCAACTGGCTTTTTACCACTCCTTGATGTAGTATTTAAAAAATACTACATTTTCTAATACCTCATTCAGATATTTTCCAACTTATTCTTAATACTGTTTCTCAGTTAAGAACTGCTGCTCTGGCAAAGTGCGTTGTTGATTTGCATATCTTCCTACAGTTTTGCGAACAGACAAATTATATATCAAATGAGACTCAATCAGGATTGGTGTGCTATCAAAAACTGGACATTTTTTTCCATTTGAATTAATTGGAAGAGAGGAACAAAAAGCATTAACTGCAGAGGAAAACTTGTGGCCTCTTCATGTTGTTTTCAACATGTCGGTGTTGTATAGGTTATATGTTGTATAGTTTTTAAACCATGCAATCGTGAATCGAAATCATGCAAATCGTGCAACCGGCACAGCTCGTAAACAAGGGGCTGAGGAACAACACAGAGAGAGGGTATATAATGTCATATTATAGTTCAAATGAAAGGCCATCTCCATTTCTGCATATTGTAATAGCTATAGCTATTTTAATACATGTTGATTAGTTCAGTAGTTTTTCATCTATTTGTTTTCAGAGACCCTGTGATTCCAATTGACCGCTGGGTGCCTCACAGCTTGACAGGCTGGTTAACACGGCAAGACACACACACACACACACACACACACACACACACACACACACACTCACGTACAGGCTGTGTGCCTGTGTCTCTCTAGGGTCCACTGCCACTGGGCTACTTTTAAATAACTCTTTCAATAAGAGTGACTGACACATTATTCATCTTATCGCCAACTTAAGCAACTCATTTGCTGACCAACATTCAAACACATTTCTACAGTTTTCACACAGAAATGTAAAAATAAAACTGTCTTGAAAAGACTGCTGCAAAAAAGCTAAAGAAAAAATGTATTATTTTTTAAATTAATTTTTATTTTTTCCACAGATTTTGTACATTTTTCTTTCTTTCTTTCTTTCTTTCTTTCTTTCTTTCTTTCTTTCTTTCTTTCTTTCTTTCTTTCTTTCTGTCTTTTCTTTTCTTTTCTTTTCTTTTTCCTAACCCCAAATGTTTCTTTTGAAATATCTTCCACAAACATAGGCTAACACCAACAAAATCTTATGCTATTTATGATTAATCAAATACATCAAAATTAGAAGTGTGTTTTCACTGGTAAAAACTCAAAGTTAAAGATTTCTTTGTGTGTGCAACCATTTTCAAAATGTGTTTTTGCCATCTCTTTCAACCTCACAGTATTTTTAGTTCTCTACACCTACAAGCTTAGATGTTGTACTTGCTGATTTATATGTAATTAACACAAAATAGGGTTAAGTTCTTGATTACAAGATTCAGATTACATTACATCATGTTGAAGCGGACTTACCAAAAGGAGTGACTGCTGCATGTGTGAACAGAGTAATAACTTGATCCGTTATTTGAGACAGTGGTGAAGCAGACTGAGAGCTATGGTTGCGATGGATATCAACAGATGTGCACATTTATTAGTTCTCAAATATTCACACAGTTGAAAAATTCAAAGAAGAAATACAAAGTATGTGACAAGTATAATTTATAAAATATGTACCAAATATTGATTCTATTTGGGTGTTTTGGAGTTTTAATTTGAATACTGAAAGAGGCTTATTAATTGAAACATGTCTCTTTTGATGTAATGTAATGCTTCTAATTCAGTGGATCTCTCCATTCGGCTCAGTTTGGGTCAGTAGAGAGATACTTACCTCCCTATTCAAGGAATATATGTGTAATTCAGAAAAAAAGACAAAAGTATGTTTGAGACAAATCAAATGAAAAGAGCAAAAAACACTAAAAAAGGTTTTGATATGTATCAAGATGCAATATCTATTTATAAACCTCTGCACAGACTGCCGAGAGTAGCAGTGTTCAGAAGGAGTTCAATTGTGAATAAAAGGAGGAGGATCATCACGTGTGCTCCAGGATTCACCTTAACCTTCCACAAATAGAAAGGTCTTTGATCCTCATTATAAAAACCATTTTTTTCAGTCGTGCAACTGATGTCTTTCGCCTAGTGTATATTCACTCACAGCACAAAGTAAGGCAGTAGTGACACCATTGTTTCAAACCTGTTTTCACTCTGTTTTTTGGCTCCTTTGGTAAAACATACAAAAAAGGGATGTGTGGTATTTTAGGAGACTGTGTGCCTTTAATCTGAAGTTTAGTTAAGCATTCTTTTCTTCTAAGAAAACCATTGAGTCAACTCTCCAGTTTCTAAAGTAAAGAACACTTTAAAATGTGTCTGTAAACCTGATGACCCACTGGGCTTTGTAGTCGAAGAGAATCCAATCATTCAGCAACATGTTTGCAGAACTACAAGAATAAATTGCACAATTATATAAATAAATAAATGAAACATTCCATGGTGAATTAAACTTCTCTCAGAAGCCTCAGACCTAAGTTTTTTTTTTTCCACAGCACACATTATGGCCATCACATCTCTGGGATTACCACTATTATTTATTTATTTACCTTTATAGAAAGCAGTCATCAATCCTCTGTGACAAACATACAGTGTAGTCAGCTCCCTTAAGGCACCATATCTAATGAAATATACCATATACCTGTCCTCAGCTGCTTTTTCCTCTCCTCTGACAGCCCATGGCCATTTGCAAGTGCTTGGGGTATAGCAAAATCATTCAAAAATACACTTGAGCCATTTAGTGATGTTTTCATGCCTCAGGTTTTTCCCCCCTCTGTGGGCATGACTCAAACGTTAGCATATTTACTGTCAGGCTTCAGATTAATCAGCTTTAATGGTGTATAAACACCGACATGCTGTTATCACTGTGAAGCTGATGGGAAACCAGAGCGCAACAGTTGCTGCGTGGGCAGTTCAAATGTTAACTTACCTTGTAATACAATACTCTGTCAGCAAATCAGGGTTTACCGGTGATTTATTTTTTGGTCAAAAGGAACAAATCCTTGTGTTTAATGGGAACACTTAAAATCCTGCTGAGACAATATTGTCACTGTTGACTGTGCTGCTAATCACTGGAGCTACGGCTGTGAATCCTTACCTTTTCCAGGCTGCAGCATCGACTATCATGGTGTCATTGACACCTTACAAAGTTGAGAGGAGTGAGATATCCTGGTGTTACCATGTTACTATGAAACACCTTCCTGTAACAGTCTTCATCCTTGGCTATTGTTGCCTGTTTTCAAGAGTTTGCTACAAAGACCGAGATTACGTGACATTATCGTTGGGTGTTTCACAATGGTTGTGTCAGACTAAAGATTCATTTATACTCTACGTGTGTAGCATGTATGCATGACCCTAGACTTGTGTAGAGCATGAATACTCCCATACACACAGTGTGTTGGCCTGGTAGTTATCCCATGGGAGGCTGCACTTAGTTCAGAGTTCAAGGGCCAGTGATTGATGTCACCTACTTCCTCTGGCTTGTAATTCAACAACAGCATCAATACAGTTCTTTAATGATCTAACTGTTTAAAGTGCATGATTTGAACGAAAACAGCTGACAACGACCAGTGCATGACCAGTGCAGGCAAAATGCATGCTAGCATGCTAGCTAATTGGCTTACTGAAATGACTGTATCTTAAGCGTATTCAAGGAAACATGACACAATTGACAGTGGATAACATAAAACCACCAGTGTTGTCTTGTCTTTGAGCACGATAGTCCACAACTCCCTGGAACACAGTTTTAAATCCTTTCACACATTTTATGTGGAAGTATTACAGATTATGCCTCTAAGAATAATACATGAGTACTGCCCATGCTGTGACCTGCACAAAGATACCTTGAGGTGAAGTTAGACAGTTTCGACACTGGAGAACTGTGAAAATGAGTGTTTTGAGCGGCTGCATGTCATGAATGAGGGATGGCGTTTGCACATCAATAAAAAAACAGTCTGAACCGTGCCTCTGTGTCTCTGAGTGCAAATGTCTCAGGGGGAGCTGCACTGACTTGTTTACTTTCTTATTCGCTACCGTTCAGCAGCCGTGCTGATATGTTTAGTCATTCAGTGCTGCAGGAAATCAGGAAAGTTATGTAGTCGCTCCTGTAAAACAAAAAAGTTCATTCCCTTTGGAAAAGTTTTTTTTTTTTTCCTACTTCCAGCCACAGAATGATTGACAGCACATTCACCTTTATCTGCTCAGCGAGTGGTCAGTTACAAATGTGCAAAGTGTGAAGCTCTACAAAAGAACAATTTAAATATGGTCTGATTTAGCCAAGTGGAAGAAGAGTTCACTTGGGATTTAATAGTAATACAAATGTTGTTTAGTAACGTCAAACTACTTTTTTTCACAAACCAAAATTGTCTCTTTCATTTACCCACTCTCCTTAAATAGTACATGTATTAACAAAAAACATGGAATTATACTGTTGTATTAAAATCTATGGATTTCTCACTCTGTGATGAACATATTTTAGTTTTTATAGTTTTATAGAACAACCCAAATTTCTGAATGCAAAAAGAAAATGAAAATCAATTGGTTCAATTCCCTCTACTTCAAAAGTCTAGCTCTTGACATGACTTCAGGTGCACGGTGTTTTCATCATATAAATGTCAATCGCACCTTGCTTTCTGCAGGCAACTTTTAAAGCTTTTTGGTCCTTTCGGCCATGATCAAAATGACAACTCCGCCATGGGTTGGATTCATTTGTAGGTTTCAGTGAGCCCTGCACAGTAATTGAGTATGAAGAATGGGGGCTGTAACCATTTCTCGTGTTCCCTTGTCCACCTCATCACCTGCCAGCTATGTAACTGTCCATCTATTGTCCCCATGGGAATCCAATCCATCATTGCTAGTAATGGCTTTCAGGTTTTGCAGATAATGGCTTAACTGAGGTTGGGTTGCAATTTCTCAACACGTTGGGATGAGCAGCAGTTTTCGAACTATGCACGCAGGCATACACAGATATGTTTTTTTTTTTTTTTACTCACCATTGCTTAAGCACACAAAAATTGTGCTTCAGCATCCTTCACATATACGTGAGGCAAGCTGTGGTGACTGAATTCCATTTTGCTAATCGAAGAAAAATCTGTCGACAAAACCACACAGCCTCTGTCTTGGTTAAACTTGAGCTGAAAATCAATACAGAAACCACATAATGGAACAAGCAAGATCATGAATAGACCATTAAGGTAATATCAACCAAGTTCCTTTTAACCTCTCCTCTTTTCATGGAACTTTCCTCTTTTGTAATCTCACTATAGCTGCAACACATAAGCAATTATTTCACACAAATCAATCCACATACCTATTTTTTTCTCCTTCTGCATAGTATTTTACTTTACCATTTCCTACATGGTGCCCATGAAGTTAAAAAAAGATGAATTAAATCAACTTGACCACCATAACACACTCCTTTCCCAAAGCAGACCCATGAGATTAGATAAGCTTTGCAACCTTTAACTATCCTTAGCACCAATTATAACATGTTGGTCATCCTGTTACAAAGCCATTTGTGTGTCTGGGATACAGGACCTATACCCTCTGATTACAAGGACACTTTTCTGAAGGACAGCACTCCGAATCAGTAAAGTGACATAAAACTCAATTAGAATCTCCTGCACATCTATGATTGAATTTCTGTGGGGAACGAGAAAGGGTCTATACTGTAGCTCTCCCATCCAACAGGCCAATGGCAGTAGCACAACAACGTAAAACAGAGCAAAAGCGACTCAGCAAATGGTCTTATTGGATTCTCTTGTCCGTATCAATATGT
The DNA here is from genome assembly GCA_029224185.1 of Karalla daura. Lineage (NCBI taxonomy): Eukaryota > Metazoa > Chordata > Actinopteri > Chaetodontiformes > Leiognathidae > Karalla > Karalla daura. The sequence continues at coordinate 10,158,185 of CM055196.1, read as the reverse complement.
GGTCAATATCATGATGACAATGCATATGACGACCACAGAAAAGGCTAAGTTGAAAGTTTCTACTACATGTCTTGGATTTCGTGAAAAGTGGTGGCTCTCGCTACAGAGCTGATTAATGGGTGTTTGTTTGAGGCAGGTGGAAAGGCTGTTGCAGTGGTCGAGGTGTAAGCAGATAAAGACTGCTGTGTTGTGTGTTGCAGCTGCAAGCTTAATTTACTGTCAAACTAAATGCCAAGATAGCTTAGCTCCATCTCTGCCAACACTGTGTACAGTAGATGGAGGGATTTGTTTTACTAGAGGTGCTAGGGGCCAGTTTCAACAATTTGTTTTTCGTGAGTTAGACTGGAGAACATTTTGAGACAGCTGTTTTTTTCGACATGGTATCAGCAGTGGGGTGATGAACTCGGCATGATCAGTGGCTCTGAGAGACAGGTGGACCTGCGTGTCATCAGATGAAGAAAAACACGAACCACCACCCTGGATAAAAAGCCTCAGGAAAAGCATGTGAACTTGCTCTTTGTCTGAACTAGACAGGACACAAGCAGATGCAAAACACTGAATGATTATGTGGATAATTTTGTTGGTGAAACATTTGGTGAGCTGGAAGATACTTCCATCATTTCAAAAGCTCAGACTAGGCAATAGAGGAAAAGTGCTTTAAAATGTTCTGGGGTGGAAGATCGATACTAAAGTACTTCAATAACAATCTGGCAATACACAGAGAAGAAGAGAGAGAGAGAGAGAGAGAGAGGAGGAACGGGGTTCGAATGGTCTTGAGTGAGACATAAGCAGTCAATCACAAGGATGAGACAGGAGATGAGATGGTGCTGGGTGTTCACAGTAACAGGTTTGTTTTGATGCCTGCGTATATATCACATATTCCGACAGGACTGATCGACTGATAGAATCCTATCAATCAACTTTTCCCCTCCTGGGATTTATGCTCCAAGTGGTAAATGGTGTCATTCAGGCTTCAGTAAACCATTGAAGTTGTTTGGCTTAGGTTATTGACATGTCACTCTGCTAAGGTTATTTATATGTCACTTTGCTGGTGTGTTTTCCAATGTTCTGTTGTGCATATATTTTGGATGATTTTGAGATGATTTCTTTAGAACAAATCCTCCAAAAATATGAGAAGACGAAGAAGGTTGAAGTATTCTTATGTCTTTGACTTTAAACATGCAATAAAAATAAAGTATACCACTGTCTAATTATACACTGCTATACTGGGGAAGAATAAAACACTGTATGGTATAAAATGATGCAAGGTTGAAAGGGAGTCATTATTAGTAGCAGTGCCTATTAATATAGGCATTACTTTGTTGGTTAAAAGTATGTTCATTCTCTATTTTTCAGTTGCCTTTTTGAAAGTCAAGACACCGAGAGTTACTCATTAGGGAGTATAATGCGCACACCGCCATTGGCTACAGTACAACTGCTAATGGCTCTTGCTGTCAAATCACTGTAATTTTAAAGCTCAGTGAAGTGGAGGAGGGCTACGTGCATCTGTATACAAGCAGCGACAAGTCGTAGTGCAAGTTACATGCATGGCTTTCACAAAGAAAGCAGCTTTTTTTTCACTTTCATCAAAAGCTGGTGACAAAATTGACGGTGTACAATAGTCGTGTTCTATTCTACAAGACTCTGACTAGTTTGTGTGATTGAGGGAATAATAAATGTAGTAATTAATGCACATAAAAGAGAGACACAAAGCGAGAGACAAAAAGATAAATGGTGCATCTAAAAAAAGATATAATGGTGGATCATACCACTGACACCATTACGACTACTATTACTAGTAATAGTAATAATGATAACATGCTAAGTAAAATCTAATACAAAAAACAAAGCTCTTAGGTGAATAAAAATTTAAATGAATTGTGTTTTTTTTTATAACATCTTTATCATAGCCAGTGTGATGAAATGACACTGAATACTAATTAAGGCTCTAGCACTATGTGTATGTGTATGTGTGTGTTTGTGTGTGTGTGTGTGTGTGTGTGTGTGTCTTCAGTAACCAGGAGAAAGGTTTCCATCCTTCCCAGTGTTTCTAAAGTGACCCCTAATGATAGCTAACACAGAATTCACCATAGCAACTACAAATTCTGTTATTAGTTTGTTTCACTAGCAGCCAACAACCACAGTTACGCCAAGAATAGGCTTCACATCAGAGGTGAAGCATCTACACCCGTAAGGGATGCGCTGATTTGTTTTCATATGAGGAAAATGACATTTGATATTCAAAGGAGGCACCAGGTTGATCTTTGCTTCTCTGAGGAGGAGGGTCTCTGTGCCATATGGACCCCATTCAACAACAATCACACGCACAGAAAGGGAGCGAGAGAGACACATAATAACTTTTAATGACAAGATTGAGTTTCAGATGGTATGCAAAGCTTGAACTTTTCTGCCCTCGTACTGTATTCAAAATGCCTCATTTCTATCTGGTTGTATTTCCAAGGCTAAGTGACACAACGCTCCACTTAAATGAACCTGTGGTAATTATTATCTTTTACAGTATTAGAGCAAGCAAATCAGCAGCATACTTTTTAGTTCTGTGCTATACATAAATGTGGAAGACAAACAATTTTCCTCCAGGCAGTTTTAAGTCAAGCACGCCCATGTAAACATTTCAATTTTCCAGAGGCCTTTTTGATGTGAATCACCTCAATTAACATACCATTAAAAATAAGCTTTAATGTCTTGCTTGGATCATATTTAACACAGAATCTTTCATTTTCTCACTAGAGAAACTTAATGGTTCAAAACTGAGACAGCTGAACTAGTAGTGACTCTCATATTAATACGTTGCAACTCATTGGCAAAGCTGACTAAAGGTCTGACACTGATTTGCATCCCTTCTAATCACTGAACCTGCTTGCATAATGATATAAAAAAACACCACAAAAGTGTTGCTGAAACAAGATGAGAAAACTCCACTACCACAGTCAATATGACAAAAACAGGTTTGTAAATTAACTTTCAAAGTAAATGATGGAGACAGCAGATCTGCTTCCTTTGTATAGCTGTGGTATTTATGTGTCTGTGTGTGTTTCTATAGAGAAGCAGAGAGACACAAACCAGCATCACATAAAAAGCGGCTTAAACTAAGAGATAGGGCTGTGACAGTGTGCCAAGAATAGGGGTTGTGCACTGCAGGGGGATTGGTGTGGAACGAAACGATTGTTCGATAAGAGAGATGACAGAATCTCTGTAGAGAAATATAAACTAACTATAACAATATGGAGTCCTTGAGAGGATGCCTGTTGTAATGACTCAGTCAGGACAGTTTGGTAAACTGATCGGTTAAACTGACATACCTAGCATATCTACTCACAATTCATTGAAATGTGGTCTGAAAGGCATTTAAATAACTTTTTGACCTGATTTGTATTTGGGAAGATAGGGGAGACAGTATCTCATGATACCATTCTTGACTCCTATGTTAAATATGGAATTGTAGTTTATAGGTTTTTTTTTTCACAGAAACCACAAATGTTCATGTCTTCTTTGTGTATCTCTGACACAACCTTATCCTTTTACCAGGGCCCTGATAAGTGTGAAAACAGTCTGAACAGGAACAAGGCCTAATAATATATGACATATTATGACATGTCATAATTCAAGGCCAAAGTAAACATGTACAGTATGGATATTCATTTAGAAGCTGCAGGGGAGCCATTTACTCTGACTTGTATTGTACACAGTCATTTCATTTGTGTTGTGACATTGTCATTCATGACAAATTTAACTATTGTAACTATTTGATGGGCCATTGGCCCAGCAGTGCTGCTTACTTCATTGCATGGGCAAAATCAAGATGCCTGCCTCTCTCTCATGTTAACTGCAATCCTAACATAATTAGGCAGGATTAGAGGAAGCCCTTTCTCATTATCTCTTTAGAGTGTCTAAGGCTCATAGAGTTTTAATTGTGCTTGACTGGCAGGACCTTGCTGCCCCCTCGCAAGTATTTGATCTTCAAAGAGCCTGCTTCATGTCACAGCACAAAGGGCCCTCCATGATGTCCACTTACCTCTCCCTTTCCTGAGTGCTGTCACTGCCAGGGGCTGGATCTCTCACAATCATCCATGGCACAAGCTGCCTACGCTTCATAGCAAATCTCAGCACGTTGACTGTACACAACAACTGCGAGTGTGTAATCCTGAAACAAAGTTAGTGAGAACCCGGGATGAAGACATGCTGACTCGGACTGTGTAGGGTGCTCGGACACAGTCACACTGCAGTGTAGAGACTTCACACAGAATGGCTCGACCCACACGCCAAACGGCCTCAGAGCACAAAAAGACTTGGAAAAAAAAAAAAAAGCTGGATGTGTCCTTTCATTGAAGATCAGACAAGGAGGTCTTAGATAAAATGGCCAGAGACAAAACACCATCAGACCGAAAGGCTTCAGACAAAACAATATCTTGGTTAAACGTCATCAGACAAACTAACCAGAGATAAACGGTATCAGCAGAGACGGCCTCAGACCCAACAGCCTTGGGCACGAGCTGGTGGACATCCGTGCCACCGCCTGACAATGCAAGATACACTTTTACATGAGGGTTTAAAATTCCCGATTCAGAGGTCTGTCCTTCCAAATGGGATTGCAAGATCTGAAAACTCTCCAGTAAGTTGAACAAATTTGCTTTGTATTTGATGGTACTTTATATATATATATATACACGGAAATGCCTTGTTTATACATATATATATATATATATATATATATATATATATATATATATATATATATATATATATAAACTGCAAGTTTAACAGCCTTGGGTCATTACTTGAATCAGAAACTGTGACTTAATCAATGAATTCCAAATTGCGATCCTGTGAGTTTGCTTATGACAGTTATTTGAGTGAGTGTGTTGCTGCAGCTTGATCTTTAGTTGGTCTGCACTTCACAATTGACAGTGTTTTCCAGAGACCTTAAGACTTTTGGCCTCTGGAACGATGGCGTTTGTTCATCATCTGAAGACTGGCCTAAAATATGTGTACCCATGTTGTGCGTATTTAGTTGGGTAGGTTATTGATTGTTAGCAGAAGAATCATGATGAGTTTTTCGCCATGATTCTGCCTTTGGATTTGTTGCTGCCTCAAAACCACCTCAGTGCTTGCACATCTAACTCAGTCTTTTCATCCCCCATTTCCCCTTCCAGTGGGCCTCCTCTGTGACATGACACAAGCGTGACTGACAGACTGAGTGTGTGTGAGACAACAGCCCCAGCAAGGAAATTGCAGTGCCGCACCCCACGTGTACTCCCGGAGAATGCTGTGACATTTCTCCCATGAGAAATATTTGTGTGATTTTGCAGCTTGCCACCAAAAAAAACAGAAAAACATATTCATACACATAACATGTGGGTAGTGAGCGCAGTTCATTCACTGCACCCAATTACTGAGAGCACTCCAAGCCATTTTCTGCGCTCAACTTTAATTTACTTTTGATAGTCAGGACCCAGGCTTGGTGCAACACCCTTCATAAATCATATTTTTTGGTGCAGTTTTAGGTTGGAATGAAACTGCACAATTATGGCATACGGCAGCCTATCCTTACTGCTACCAATTAGAAAAATTAACTCCAAAAATCATCCACAACCACTAAGCCGTGCCACATTACATTCAAGCAATGCTCATTCAAGGGTATTTTTATAAACCGTTTTGACTTTAAAAACTAAAAATCCTTAAATGTTTACACACTTTGTCCTGAATGTCACTTAGGCATTTTATCTGCTTTCCACTTCATTGCATTGAATGGCACTATAACAGAAAATAACCTTGGGTGATGAAATCTGATGCATTTTGCTCTGTCTTCTCCCCCACTATCGCTATCCATCGCCATGGGTTCACAAGGATGGTGCTGAACTGAATAAATCATTTTACATATGCGTCCTCTGTGAAGTGTACAGTGTTGACATACATAATACAAAAAGGAAAAAAAAAAACTGCCTGGAATATTACTCAGCTCTCTCATGTGGAGCAACAAGAGAATTGCCTGCGGAGGAGAGATTCTTTCTTCGAGAAGGGGCTGGTTTTCCTGGACAGGCCGGCTCCCCATTCATGATTTGGGGGTAACATCATACATAATTCTGAGGTTTATTTTTGAAAATAAATCATTCATTATTCCACTGCAGCTCACACTGTCAAATGTGTGTATTGAATATGAGCGTAGTGTGCAAGGTTATGACATATGACCATGCTACAGGGAAGTGAAAAGACGTCGAGAACGACGCAGGAAATACAGAAATAATATTGCATTGGTTGGAAAAAACTGCTGCACCTGTAAAATATTCATGAGCAAATATGTTTGGGGATGTTGAAATTTCTGAAATACAGTAGCTATTTTCAGGAAATCAAAAAGTGATTTCACTGTGTGGGAGCAGAGTATGTTTGCTATACCTCCCTGCATTGCTTCATAATGGCTTTAGTTCCAAGGCTTCCAACAATTCGCCTGCCATGTATTAAGTCTGATCTGTAGCTATGCACCTGGCTTTACTTTCTGTCAAACTTATTTATTCATGGCTGTTCTGGTAATGTTGAGGTAATCTGTTATGTGTCCAGATTTAAAATGAGCCGAACATCCTGTTCGACCGCTCCACTGATAGTATTGGCCTTTTAAGTATTGACTGCTCCATCTTTATTCACAGCTAGAAGAGCAGTCATTTCATAGGCCGATCCGCTGGATCTCAGTCCTGGCTCCTCGGGCCAAGCAGCACATTCGCTGCTTGAAGGGAGTCCAGAACATCTCTTTTAGTAACACCGTTTGCCAGTTCAGGAAACAGTGCAGGTTTAAAAAACACACTTGTTGGCTGTAAATATCAGGAAGTCAATTGATTAACCTAGTACACACACTGAGTGTGATCTGCAGTATTGGCAGAGGAGTCACCTTTAGTTGTTTTAAAGAAACATTACCCACTGATGTGATCACAGACAGAAGTTGCTGCTGGTATGTACAGTTTTTGCAAAATAAAAGTGACAATTCACAAGTACTACTTGCAGTATTTAGTAGTTTTGTGTATGATCGTTCTCCGTCTAGTGTCACAAGAATCCAGTATGAGGAAGATGGACAGAAAAGTTCAGATATGGCACACAATCTTGTTTATAAAGAGTTGCCAAACATTTTGGTGATATACTTTTATATCAGTGTCACCTCACCTCAAGACAATATAATTTTTTTGCAATATGTTTCCATTACCATTTTTTGTAATTGTTATATATAGGTTTTGCACATTTCTAAGGGGAATGGAAACACCTATAGACATTGCCCGAGTCAAAAGTTGGCAAGGGCCTTAAGATCAAATTATCCCAAGTAACAAATAGATTCAAAACTAAGCTAAGGTACCCATGATGCACTGCTGCTAGGTGTCCAGCAAATCTGGGGATCTGTGAAGTCTAGACAAATTAGACTAATACGGGCTATGAATCAATGGTTTTAGCTATTGCATGGCTCAACGCTTTTCTTCTGTCAGAATAAATGCTTTAACATGTTGTTTCTGGGGTACAGGAATGACACTATGGCCTAATAACCACAGCAGCACTGAGCTCTATTGGGCTGCAGTTAAAGTGTCTGGCTTTCTGGGCCCCGGCAGTCTAAAAGGGCCATTAGAGTTGTTTAAAAGCTCTCGCGCTTGTCAAGACCAAACGTGCTGACATCCCTTTAAAAGACAGACTGTTGCACGGACCCCTCTGTCCCATTTCTGAATTTATCCAAGAACCCTGTGATTTTAGTCACTGGACCAGTAAACACACTGGCAACAGAAGAGAACACTGACAGCTGCAACTGAGCTGTCAGTGCTGTGTTTCCTTTAGGAGGCTTTGACAGGTGTGACATCACCTCACTGAGTGCCAATTTGGAACAGGGTATGAGATTTCATACCAGACTAAACAGAGCAGTGTACCTGTGTTTGAAACTGGTCCCAGTGAACATGTTGCTATGGATCTGCCATCCTTTGGACAACGACAGTGTTCCAAGCAACTTTAGAGGGAAAAAAAGGACATTTTTATCAGACTTTCCCCAAAATAAACCATTGGTGTGACCAGTTTAGACTGAGACTTCCCATCATATCTATCTATATATATATCTATATATATATATATATATATATATATATATATAAACTATCCTTTTACAAATACAAAAAGTAGCACACCGCAATGCAGAATTTTCATCCAATTCACTTACCAAAATTAAAGGCTTCACTCCTCTTGACCCATTTTATTGATAATAAGCTCCTTAATTATCAACGCTGTCATTAATCATGTCTTGGATTTATGACTGATACTTAAATTTCTATCGTCATTTTTGTGTTAAAAAATGGAAAGAGCTGACCAGAGAATCCACAGTTTATCTGACTCACTGTGTGCTTATCCAGTATCTAATTAAACCAGGAAGTACTTCCCTTACGGCATCTGCAATTGAAAAACAACCCCAGAGAAGCTGGTCGCTCGGAGCCACAACAATGTATCACCAAATGTTTGTAAGCCAATACTTCCATTAATTCTCACAGCAGCATTAACATCTCCCTTGCTGACTTCAGCAGAACTGCATTAGTCCCTGGCAAGATGAATTCGCTACCACTCTATGTATCTTTTTCCCCTCGTTCACCACAATTGTCAATGTGTGCATTTACATAGTAAGCGTTCATGATTATGTGAGTAATGTGAACTTTAGTTGTTGCCGCCCCGGAGGGAACTTCTGACAATAACAGAAAGCAACAGCGAGCGAAAAGGGGTAGCCGGAGGTGGAGCTGGCCTTGGTTTACAATAAGTCAAATGACAATACTTCAACGCTACCTTGGGGGCTGCGGGTTACAAACACGGAGAGGGTGTTATGCAAAGGCAACAGAGCATGGCCCTGTATTACGGGTCGGATTAGATAAGTGTGGCGCTCTAGTTGACTGGCAGATTCAATTTGTTCAGCTGTATTGCGGACGAGGCCTGTCTCAAGAATGCAGGTGCAGGGTAGGTGAGGTGCTATTGTGTATGGCACAGCATTGAGGTAATACCTATAACACACTATGGTCACTGGGGAGAGGTTGGTGAAAAGTCTCTACTTGATCTCAGTTCTCCAAAGGTTGACGCACAATTACTATGCTGTTTCTGGGAATGATATTAGGGCTTGTTAGTGTGATGCTTTTAAGATATTTTGTGTGCTGCTCAGTAATCGCTGGCACGTTGCCAGTTTTTGATTCCAGTAAACACACTGGCATGTGTGCAACTGGATTAAAAGCTACTGCTCAGGGGAGAATGTTAATTTCGGAATAACAAACATGTGATCTGCTTCTGGACACTGTCACTGCGCTGTGTGCGCTTGAGGAATCTGCAGTCCCTGAGTAAAATGAGATGGAACAGCTGTGGTGTTTACATACACACACTTGTGCATGCCTAACGCTAAAAGATGAAGAGGTAATGGAATGATTACACAGTCTGTCTCTGCCTTCTGAGTGTTATCAAGAGAAGACTTGAGGGTGTCCTTCCAGGAGATTGTCAGGGATGGGAAACATTTGCACCCTGGCCAATACCTTTTAGTTGACGCATGAGTATGAAGCAGCCAAGCACAACAGCAGATTGAGTGTCAGCTCTGCAAACGGCTCTGCAAACTTGTGATTGCGGTGTTACTTGTACAATTTGCGTGCACTGAATTAATAAACCAAAAAACAAAATGTCTGAGTCACAAAGAACGGACAAGTGCATTAACCTAATTACCATGTGGACAGGCAATCATGTTCATATGAATGTGTTTATGTAAATCTGGTCTAAAGTTAATCTACAATAAACCATCCGCAAATATACATAAAGATATGCATGTTTAAATCTTGACTAATTCGTATGGAAAAGTATGGAAACTAGTGGACCAAAATTTCATTTTGGTCCACTAGCGTTTTCAAACAATTTCTAGTGACACCAGTGCACATGCATGCACCACGCATCATACACGGAATCGAGATTGGTACTGCATAAATCACATTTAAAACATTATTTAAAGCAGAGGATCCCAGTGGAAATCACTAATTTTATAACAGCTTGGGGACAAAATGTTGTTCAGGCTCACAACCAAAAGATGAGTTGTGAGCAACAAAATCATTGTGTTTTGCTGCTGTAAGGGATGAGCATTGTAGCTGATTTATAGCAAGGATCGAGGTCTCTTGCAATGTGACTGTGAGAATTGTTTTTGTAAGATTTCCCAAGAACAAAATGTGGCATTACTATTGCATAACAGTGATACCAGATCTTCATGCAAAACTATATTTTGATATGATTATAAGATGTGATTCTATGCAAAAATGATGCTCTGTTAGGTCTCGTAACTGCTATGTCTAAAGCCAGCTCTATATATCACAGGGTCTCTGCACGATGTAAGTAATGGCCTATTATAGAACTTTACAGAGTAAATGTAAACACATCCACACACTGTGGTGCAACTCATTTCTTCAGGCATCGCCGCAGGTGGTGTCCACTCATTTTAAAGATTTCTGAAAACAAGAAAAAAAAAAAAAAAAAAAAAACCCTGGTAACCAAACAGATCATTATGGATAGATGCAGCATGAAAGGTCTGTTGGAGCTCAGGGCATGCCCTGTGGCAAAGACTGGATATAATTGTCTTCCACTGAATTGAGATATCTAAACTTTGACAGACTTGTGTATTGCAGACGAAGACAGTGGAGTGAGGTGAAAGAAAACAGCAAGAGAGAAGAGAGGAGAAACAATCAAGGCCACGCACACTACCGCTTCATACAGTGAACTCTAAAAAAAACAGTTTACAGTTTAAAGACTTAGATATAGTCAGGTCTGTGAAGAAGTTGCTGGCAGGAAGATGTAATGACGAGAGATGAAGTAAAGATGTGATACGTATGGCTGATAGTCATTTTGAATCAAATTTTAATCACTCATACGCACCGCAACACTTGAGATTTGGAGTGACACAGCTAATGGCCAATCATTATCTGGGTGCGGTAAACGTGGGCCAGAGGATAACAAAAGTCAAGACATGAGCACGCACAATCCCCACAGGCATGCATTATACAGCCATCTGTATCTGTACATCAATCTAATGGAATGACATACAGGACGTCTGTGAAGGAGACATTTAATGCCTTGTCAAAACATTACCCCTGTGACTGTTCTCCCTAACTTTGACAGACTACCTTGTCAAGGCATGGAGCGTTTTATGTCTCCCATCTGCCTCGTCCGCTGACAGGTGGCTGAGTCAGACGGTCTGGCCTCAGAATGGATGCACAGTGCCTCACTTACACACTCACACCCACACATTCACTGACCCATTTACCTTTTATTTGTTCATTCACACAACACATAGCACATGCGATTACTCACTTTTTGTGCTTTATCAGTTGGTTTGCCTGCAAAGTCTGTCACAGAACTATGATTATAGGGATACAGTCACAGTCAAAATCGATTTGCAGCTCCATGAGGCATGACAGGGGAGTCTGACTGAAAATATAACGGGACCTAAGACATAAGGCGTTTCCTATTGCTGATGAGCTCTAAACACTGATATGACACTTTTCAATCTGTGCTTTTTGCCAGGCATGCTTCATTATATATTATATATTATCTAACATTCATATGCAATATCCGTGTTGATCTCTTTCTCTCTTCCTCTCTTTCTCTCTCTCTCTACAGCTCTCACTATTGCTGTTACTATTCGATAAAAATAATCTGCAATATTTGCAGCAATACAGAGATCCTGTGTATTGTACATATATTCTCTTGACAGCTTCATACCGTAAAAGCATCACAGACATCTGCTAGAGTCTGTCTCCATCAAACAGAGGGCAAAGGCAGAGAATGCACCCTGGACATTTCTACAAGTCCATTGCTGAGCACACATCCTTCTTTCTTTCACATACTGTAGGACTTATACTATATTACTATTATACTGTGCAATAGTAAAGATGCACCCCATCATAACTTACTACTACTACTATACTATGAAAATGAATGGCTCAGCTGTAGAAATGACCAATTTATAATATATGGGTTTTGGTTGTTAATTTTAGCTTCAGTGGTGAAAGCTGATCTTTAGAGAGGGTTTAGTTGCACACAGGTGAGTAATCTGCATAAGGAAAATAAAAAGAACAGCATTGATTAAAATCAAGGTTTGGAGTCCATCAAACATTTTTTAATGCTGATTTGGTTTTCTATTATATGCTCAACATGAATAAAGTTGAATGCTAGACGAAAATACAATGAAATAATTGCATGAAATTGTATTTATCAGTAATGATTTTACAGTGATCCCAGCTCATGCGGTTAGGCTTTTCAGTGCAAGTCGACTTGTTCTCATTCCGTTCTCCTTTCATAATCAATCATAGTAATATATTTCTGTCATTTACAACTGAGAACATTTGAAAAATAAGGACTTGCAAGAAGCATTCATAACTTCCCTTTGTTTGTGCTGTCTCTTTGTACACCCACTCACATCTTTCCACTGACTTTATTTGCAGTTGTGTCTATAGCTCACCTGTGAAAGCCACTTCCTCTGGTTTTCAAAGGAGTGACAAGATATTTCCTTATTGTTGTGGGCGTCATCTCAGGCCGTGTCAGGCAACAGGAAGCAGGATGTGGCACAGTCCCCTGGGAAACCCGGCCCAACCTAGTTGCTCCTCACACCTCCCTCTGCAGTGACAGAGTGAATTACTGTCTGGGCACAGACAAATCAGCAATGTTATGTGGGGTTATGTATGTGTATGTAGCAGACATCCATCTTAATCAGTCCTAGTAATTATTATAACAATGTATAGCAACACGATTCATATTCATGAGGTTATGTATAAACTCTCATTTGAGTTGCTGGAGAGCACCCATTCAGGACTCCCATTCCAAATCTTCATCGTTCAAGCAAGCAATCAAGTACCTCTGTCCTCTCCTGTTTTGGTTTGAGGGTTATTTTTGTTTCTCTGAATCATGTTGACATCTCTGAGTCTCACCCTTTTGGTTTAGATAATAAAGCTTGACAGGTCCCATCTAATATGTGACGGTATCAAACAGACTACGGGTTAAAAAGAACAAAAATTGCACAATCATACACACAATGGAAATGTATACATTTCGACTGGCTAGTTGAATCATTATCAGTAAAACAGAAAATCTTGTGTAAAATATAATTTGTGTCTTCATTTATGACCTTTAAAATAGAAAATCTAATTTAAGATTCCTATATAATCAGCATATTTGCTACTATGTAGCATAACTAGTACAGTACCAATGTTGATTTTAAATTTAGCAGCCACTGTGTGGTATATGAATTCTCTCCCACACATCTTCCTGACATTGGCTTTGGAGTGTGTTGGACAGTGTCAGCCCATTTTTGTATCTTTCTGAAAGTGACAATCTCACATTCACACCCATTTCACTACACGTCTGGCCAGATGTGCACAGATGAAAGAGGGGCCAGGGTTTAAAATTTTCACTCTCTATTTTTTTTTTCCTATTCTTCACACCACCATTTCGTTCACTGGCTGTGTGAACAACCAAGGGCAAAACTATGAATAACCTCTGCAAGAGCTTGGCAGAAAAAAATGCACCATAAATCCCATATTCAAAGAACATTGTGTCTCATACCTCTCTACGCCAGCCGGACCTCCTCCTCCTAATTTCAGTTTGACCATGTAACACTATTTTGGGTTGTGACATGACTGGGCAACATATCGGACAAACCAAACGTTTTTCAGAGTGTTCATGGTGTGGCGGTCACATTTTCTTTGCATGCTAGGAAAGTAACAGCCTACTCTGAGATTAATCCCTATGACGTTGATCCCCATACCATTTCTCCAGCTTCTGCTGTGCCTACCAACAAACTAATAGGGCAATATATTAATATATTGGACCTTAACTCAATCATGCCAAGAGACAGAGCAGGTCTTTGTTAGATAACCTTGAATCCAGTAAAGCCATCTCCAGTGAATGAGTTATCATGAAAAGGTTTGATGATAGTAATGATGATGGTAATTATCATCAGTGGAATACTGCAGATTTCAATTGAATGCAAACTTGACATTTGTCTATAATTTCACATTTTACTGCTCTACCATTTCAACAGAATAGCAGTTTCAGGTGACAAATTGGTATAATACCTAGCCTTTGTGGAGCCCATTGAAGGAATTATAGCATGCTTCGTATATTAACTCTAAAGCAGGTTGAAAAAAGGATTATGATTTGTAGCACTGAATGCCTGGTCCTCTATGGTAACTGCAGATAATACCACAGGCACCTGGGAAGGCTGAAGGACAGAAGCTCTCAGGACTGTCAACCTCAGAGCACATCCAGGTCCACTGGGATGATGAGCTAATGCAATCTCCTTCCTTGCCGTCCTCTGCCTGTGATCCTCTCCCCATCCTCACCCACACTTTACTCGCCTTCCTTATTTCCTTCCCTCTGTGTCTTATCCTCCTCACTCACTCCTATCTTACTCTGCTACCTTTAGTTTTTTTTTCCCTCATAAGCTTTTCTCTTTCACCCTCTTATCCTCCTGCCGCTGTATCTCATCTGTCTCCCTGCCATTCGCTTTGTATTGTAGCTGCCAGGAAATGAGAAAGGCACTCAATTACTGTGCTCATTGAATCATTAATGTCAAGGTTGTGGTGTGCTTGTTGGCCAACAGGCAGCAGCTAACAGACAGAGTGCCTAGTGGCAAATCTTCTGTCTCCCAACAAGACAGACATGGTTTGATGTGGGGTTTGCTGATAACAAAGCCTTGAATGGAGATCATGGCAGACATAATGATAAGAGAGTATTAATGATGGACCTGGATGGCCCTGTGTACACAATGATAGCATGATTTGGGATTTTAACAGCAGCAACAGGAACATATCAGATGAGAAAATGGCCTGGAAAAGAGTCATTACAAAGTAACCTTGTAAAGCTGTCTTTTCTGTGGACATGGCAGAGCTTTTAGGCAACTTAAGCTCGTATGGAGGATTATCTGCTGATAGCATGTGGTGGTGTGGACAAAGAGCTGGTACCTTGACAACCTATGTTGCAGTTACAATCAATGTTTTATATTAGGGGTGGATCAAAGGGCAGTTTGCCTCAGCTCTACAGAGGTTTAAGCATCTTTTTACTTATACTGGTTTCCTTCTGGAGTGGCTTGACTTTGTCAGCAGAAAAAAAGAGCTTTAAAATCCCATTCTACATTGGTGTGCTCAGCACCAAACAGCGGACAAAGTGAGTGACAAGCTGGCAGTGAGCACAGTTGTTCAGTGGCCAAAGGGCAAAATGGAATAAAAGGGAGATAATAGAAAATCCAACGATGAAATAAATGTCAGTAAGTCAATCAACAACCATATTCGTGAAAACAAAGCAAGATATTTAATATATAATTGTAATCTTGTAATCTTGAACACTTCTGGACTCTGGACATAGAAACATTACAGTATAGACCTGTGCAGAGATTAATTTAATGGAGTCAAAGCACTAGCCCTGCATCTGTATGAATCCCAAATATAGTAAGACAAGAACTGAAACTTGCTGATGATATTTTCTTGGTAAATTTAGAACTTGCTATTTGTGCTGTTGTTTGGATTTGTAGCATTTTACAAAGAGATGTCAGAACGATCAACTACTCCTCGTCCAGTTTCTATGGATTAAATACAACATTCTAATTCTCTCATCAACAATGCACACTGGCAACGTTTCCTGCTTTGACTCTTTGAGGATGTGATGCTATTTCTGTCTCAGTTGTATTTGGCAAATCATCATCAAAATATAATGCACCGTGAGCTTACATGAGATTATATAGCACCTGTGCCAACACAGTGAATTTCTATTTCAGGCAAAACATTTTTTTCAAAGTCTCTGTAGAGATAGACTGCCATGGTAATGTGGGCACACTGGCAGTTTTTTGGATGATCTCCAAGCTGCTATTCCCTCCCACCTACAGAGGTACAGTAAGGAGAGGTTAACTGAGCACAGGTTTGCCCCATTGTCCTCAGTGAGCCTGTCCTGGCTCCCATCGCCACTTGACCTGCTGTCAGCCCTGAGTCTGAATATGCTACTCACTTGCTTCTCACTAAGTAGGATAAATGCCACACATACCCCTGTCACACTGAACACACAAACAGTAATATCTGTTTTTTTTACAATGGAAAAAGGTCCAGCGAGCATTCACTCCCAAGTCAAATGTATCTGCAGTCATGTCTGCATGCATTTATTTTGTGCTGTTTTCTGGTATGATGTTCAAAATTCTGGACTTTCATGCATGAATCCAAGGGAAACTATTGTTCTGTTGCAGACTATTAGAACAATACACACCAGTGTTTTTTGTTCTATTTAATCGAAGCAGATGCAACAGTAGCAACATTGCAATGTGAGAGATTGTCTCCTGGTTCAAAGGGAATCGTTCAGTTGGCACAGAGGTTGAAAAAGAGATACTGGAGGAAAATATAAATCACTGTAACATCATCCCTGGCCTCCAAGCAGCTTTTTACTTTTCTGTCTCAGGGAAGTTAATGGGTAATGTTTGTTTGTGTAAAGTGTTTGACATTGACATCAAAACTGGAGGTCAAGACGTGAACATGATTCTCCAAGCCTAATAGAGTGAGTTGCCAGAAAAAGTTAAAGAATGAACAAAACCCATCATCACTGCTGTTCAACTTTGGTACATCCCTTCCACTCAGATCTTGTGATGTAATTGCATTACTGAAGCCATTCGTTCTACATTATCACTCTGGTAATGTGAACGAGAGCAGACATGCTCCCCAGTGCTACAAAGTCTGAAGCAATGTTTACATGACGGTGAAAAATTGATTAACTATTTTGTCGTATTCAGAAGAGCATCCTGCTGTTTCGTGTGGGTGCACCACGACCATCCTTAATATTCACTGATAACTTACCAAGATCTACTGCCAAAATCCTGCTTGGAACCAGGACAGAACACATCATTACACACCCTCGCCCTGGTATAACATATTGCTTCAGACTAGCAGTGGTTGTCTGGGCCCTGTGCTCCAGCTGAGCCTGCCCCATCATTTCTGAAGTCAACAGATGTTGGTTCTTTCTCCTTTAGTTTCTGCTTGGAGTAGCCATCCTAAGTATCCACCTACAGTTTCTATTTTTACAACCAAGCACAAAACATTACATACGCATCCTGTACCAATGCGTCTCATCATTTCCTTTTTCCATGGTGCATGACCTTGCCCTTCTCAGCCCCAACACCCGAGGCCGTGTCATTATGTGAACCCCCACCGCACCATCCCCAGCAGCCCGCTGAAATGAAACATTTAGGCAGAGTTGAAACTGCTGGATTACAGTGACTCACTCTTAGCTCGACTTTCTCCATGCTCGCTCTCCACTGCTCTTTGCCCTGTGCAACACATGCCCTTGTCTGTGGCCTTCCCAAATTGATGCATCTCACATTCTTCCTGTTTGCCTCTGGCCTCCAGGGAGCAACACACCCTTCTCTCTGAGCTGCCTTCAGTGTTACTCCAGGCTGCGCTGTGACTCTTTGGGGTGTGTTGCTCCTCCATCCTTGTGCTAACCTTTGACCACCTGGCTGCAATTCCTCCATGCGCTGGCTCTCTAATGACATCTTACCCACAGCAGAGGCTACAGAGTCACTGTTGACATGCTGTCATAGTGCAAAGACCCGTCTTTTCAGACACCACTCTTCCCCAAGCAAAACATTATTCAATATCTGGAGTTTTCATACATACACTGTTCTGGCAAGTGCGGTGCCATTATACAATTTATATTCAGTATAGGTAGAGATTGTGTTGTTTCACTGTATCAGCTCATACTTCAGTTTTTTTTTTTGGTTTTTTTTTTGCAATTTATGCTGTAAGCAAACCAATACAGTGGGATCAGATTTGTATATTTATTCATGGTAGTACATTCTTCAGGCTCTTAATTAGTTAGAAAAAAAATCTAGCACAATTTCAGCTAAGTTGTGGAAATGACTATGTCTAAGTACTATCATGTTCATGAGCTCAAAAAGTTCCTCTACAAAGGTGGCATTTATAACATATTCTGCTATGAAATGTGTTACCTAGATGCATTATGAGAGCTCAGAGCTGACATGAACAATATCAATATTTTAAGTCTTTATTTCTAAGAGAAATGATAAGACAAATTACATTATGGTGGTTGAGCAAAGATACACAAAACATAACCAATTCTGAATAAATAAAAGACTAAATTATTTACACAGTACCTTATCACTTTCTGAGATAACAGCAATATACTGTAGAGCATCATTCTAAAAGCAGTTTGTCTGCATAATCTAAAATACTGTACCATCTCAATCAAATATTGAGTAATTCATCATAGGGCTGTGATCTTTTTTGGTTTTTCTTATTTTTAATGTCATGCTTTCTCAACAAGCATACAACTTAAAATCTCTTCCACTCCCAGACTGCAATTGCTTCTAATTCATTTGCAAAAATGGAGCAAAATAAATAGCAATTAATGGGGCCTGAATGGAAACTGGCATGAGGGAGATGTGAGGCAATGATTCTTGCTTTGAAGGAAAGCTTCTAAGAGCCCTCAGCTCCTTTCATGTATAATGGGGTAATAAAGCAGGCACTCTCTCAAACAGGTAGTGTATTTCATTACCATTACCCCTGGTCTAATCAGTATGCCCTCAGGAATGATTTCCCAATGTTTACCCAAAGAGTGCAGAACATAACAAACCACTGCGATAAAGATTACTAGAAACTGCTGAGATTATTGATGGATTTGATTGCATCATTGCTTTCTTCAAGTGTGCAAACTTATTCAATCACACATTTTATGTAATTTTAAAATAAATATTTGTCCGATATAATGGTGATACACTCATTTTAAGGTATCTAGTAGACTGTGCTTTTTCTCTCTTGAAAGAAACAGCATTTTCTTTTTTCAAGGGCAAAAATCAATAAGACAATTCAAGTACAAAGTGTACATGAGCGTGTTGAAGAAAGTGATTACAAGACTGTCAGCTGATGATGGTGCCACCTGCCAGGGGATGTTGTAGAACTTGAGAATTGTACTGACTGGCCTGAGGGTGCTGTTTCATTGATTTAAACATGCAACTTGGTGGCGCCATGCATCTCAGCAATGCAATCTGGCACAAGTCTGAAATTAGTACCTGCCAATGCCACAATAGTGTTGTCTCTACCTCCTCTGTCATGCAGCACAACAGCATCTATGTGAACATTATGTATAGAACAAAGTGCTTTTTGTTTTGTCCTGCAAATTAAAATGAGTCATTTTCTTGTGTTCAGCCAATCTTCGTGCTAAATCTGACAATAGGTTTCAGTATTGTCTTCTCAGTTAACTATCTGAATGCCTTCCTGAAGAAGTTACCTTATGTAGAACTCTAAACAAGGACAACAAGGGAAGAGATACATTCAACCATCTGTTTTCTTGTATCTGTTTTGTACCTAATGGTTTCATGAGGGTCTGCCTGTGCCTATCTCAAGCTCACATAATGGAAAGAATTGAACATCTCCAATTGGCCTTAACATTCATGTGTTTGGACTGTGGGAAACTGGAGAGCCCATGCAGACACAGGGAGAACATCCAAACCCCAGATAAAATGACCTTCAGTCTGAACAGGATGTGAACTAGCGACCCTCTCACTTAATCTTCATGTAGTGAGAATAATTACATTACAGTGAAATAAAATAAAATATGAAGAATTATATTTTTCTTCTTACGCGTTTAAGAAGATCATACAGAAGAAAGGTGGGAACCAAATTACTTGTGTAAATGCACTGTTGTGAGAGTAGCACCGTACCTAATAAAAGCTGTGCTTTCTCTATGAGAGAATACAATCAGTGCCCTAAAATTAAGAAACACATGCAATTTAGGCACAATTATATCTTATCATGCATTATGAAATTACATTTTAACATGCTCTTTGATTGTATTTGTCAGCATTTCTCTTTTATAAAGCAAAAATATGCTCCAATGTTGTCTTTGTTTTGTTCCAACATTACAAAGAGAACTTAAACAAGTATTCGATTCTGCTAAATATGATTTCTGTAGAGAATCTCCAATCAGGCACAGAAGATGGTAGATGTATCAGCTGCTTTGCCTTGCTCTTCTTGTCAACTTTATTGAATTTCTGATTAATTTCAGTCTTTTTTTGCAACATGTTCTCTGCCCACGTGAGTCCTGTCGCACAATATGACAGAGAATAATTTCTGCACATCAGATGGTGGGAAAATAACACTTTTTTTTTGCCATAATCAAACGATTGAATGTCTTGGAATTTCTGTTGCCTGTATTACATATTGCAGGAACTGAGAAATACATATACAAAGAGTAAATGTTCGCAGGCCAGCGTCCATGAGTAACTGCACTAACTGGCCTCTTCTGAGGACTATCTGTCGATCTATTTCTCAATGGGGAACAGGGGACTCTGCTCCACATGTTCGTGTACATGTCCAAAAAAGGGGTTTTCCTTCATTACGCCTCCTTCAAAAGTAAACCGATTGTCACGAAGGGTGGGTATCAGACTCTACCAATATATGGATGACACCAAGCTGTGTGCCAGGAAGGGAGCGAAAAATCTTACAAACAAAGCCAGCTGTGGTTGCCAGGCTGCGAGAGACACCAGAGAAGCAGAGGCCAAGAAAATGCACGGCCTCCTCAAAGAGCAAGTTGGACCCCCAGCTGCAGGAGAAAAACAACATCAGACCCACCCAGAGTTGCAAAACTGGCAGGGTATATTGGAGCAACCAACGCCAAGTGGCTGGAGCGCCACAGAGCAGGCTCTCTCCAGAGCAAGAACAAATCTACAAACCCACAAGTTTTCAGCACAGGGAGAGGCTCTGATACCCTGAGTGGGGTCGAGAGGGTAGTGTGTTTGATGTGTTCGATGTGTCAGATCTTGATTTTCTTCTATGACAGACACCCCGACTTGTGAGTTATTTTTGACTTTAAAGATTTTACCATCCGGCTTTAATGTGCGTGCAAAATTACTGGATTACCCTTAATCATTCAAGCACTTTGCCCTTCATCCTTTCATATGCTCTCATACATCATTATACTCCAGATAGCTTTAGCTGGCCTTTAAGTTACTGATGATGGCAGGCAGATTTGGTTTGAAGCACAGGCTGATAAGAAGACGACTCCAATTTATACAGACTTTATGAACTGTGTTCAGTTAATGCTGCCATTAACAGTGCATGGCTGATTGACCAGCCACTTTTTTTTCACAAACCCTTGCACCCTTTGCAGTTAGTCTTGTTAGTGAAATGGCTAACCACTTGTTAAATATTAATCTCCTCACATCGGATATTTCTATGCGTAGTTGTTCGTAGTGTCACTACTTGTTTACAATTTATGGGCATGTTCCAAGGTGCCTATATGCAGTAGGGCCCTTCACACTGAACTAATGTGGGAAGAGGTGGTTTCCTCCATGATGAACTGCTTCAAAACTGATCCCATTATTTCCAGGCCTGTGCCTGGCAGCGGCTGTAAAAGACATAAAGTCTTGGCGCTTAATCCTGTTAGTGCTGCAAACCTGACACTGCTTATTGGCTCTGTGGTAGTGTGTGAACATTCAGGATCTAAGTGTTTGCCCTCTAAATATACTGTACAGAATTAAATGATTACAGTCATACATTACTGCCTTCATAGTGGTGTGGCCCTTTTGCTGCAGGAGTAGCAAAACATGCACTGAAACAGGAGTCTTTGGCATTTGTTTGGTCCGATTAAGACAATGACGATAATGCCACATAAACGAGGCATCAATCGCAGTCAGGACACAGTTGGGGATGTCACGATAATCGAGGAAGCAGTGAAACCTTTCGCATGTCTATTTCAGTTCTCCTTGATAGAGGGCGGACACACATGACAACCAGAGTAAAGTTACTCTGCAGGTAAAGATGGATTGGCTTGTCAGCCTGGGGGATCTGAGGTAGCGCTGGTTTGGCAGGTCTTTGTCAGGGCTGGGATCAGGGGACCACGCCTAGAGGAGGGACACCAATGCTTTAAGGTGGTAGCAGAGTGGAAATAGGACACTAATATTCACTATGGTAGAAAGACCCCATACTATGACTGCTGAAAAGGCTATTTGTCAAATGTGGCAGCTTGAAAGACAGAGCCGAGGTCATTGAGCGCTCTTTTTGAAGCTGTGTCAACTTTTTGTAAATGTGATTATCACTGTTACTGTACAAAACAGGCTTTTTTGTGTGAGTTTTGTTTATTAATTGAATAAAAAGAGTGTGACGAGATTGTTTGGTTAGAGGCGACAAAAAATCCGCACCAAAAGTTTTAAAGACACCCACTCGGATACAGAAAACCACAACATCTCACTTGAAAATAAGTGTCCTATTGCAGAGGATAATGGACCAATCTGCATGGTAATGGATATATTTGGAACGGTAAGTGGGGAGTTAGACAAAGCTGAAATGGGCTGTCATGGTTTGGTAATTGTGCTGGGGAAAGCATACAATTGCTTCACATGGAAAGCATTCAAGAACAGGGGACTCTCAAAGACAAAAGAGACTTGCCACGAAATATCGACTCCTGGATGAATCAAGGTTATGAGACCAGAGCATTAAACATGCAGGCTGCCTCATCTGCCACATTTATGTCTACTGCTGCTTGAGATATATGTGAGTCTTGTTCTGCATTCAGTCAAATTGACACCAAAATTCCAAAATGTAAATCACAAGTATTTCGGTAGAAACGTTTTCCCCTCCAATCAACCTGTGTATCTTATATGTTTGGAGAAATCACACAAGTTGCTTGCAACAAATTATATTTTGGGATTTGAACTCAAACTATTACAGTATAACCTCAACTGTAACTGTTGAAATTCAGTAAAGTAGAACTTGTGGCTATGGTTAATGAGAAGACAATGCATCAGTGTTACAGTGTCAGGGAAATAAATAGTTATTCCAAGAATTAAATACAACAAAAGGAAAAAAAAGACAATCACACACTTGCCTTTTAATCTGATAACAATAAAATGTAATTGTTTATATTGTCAATATAAATTACTTTCTCATGTAGTACCAGTGATTCCACCAGTATTAAGTACTAAATCAAAATGTCATGTAATTAATTGCTTTAAACTGAAAACATGCATCACTAGGCTGTGGAGGGGTAAATTGGCATGTGAAAGTTTATTGGTGTGTTTCATGCTTGATTCGCTATCAATATAGCGTTTAATCTCTTAATAATGTGTTTAACAATATGTGACCTCCACCAGTCAGCGAGCACTTGAGAAAGAAACCTTGAGGCATGAAATCCCACCAGAGACAGTAGAAGAATCATCTAATCTTTTAGTAATGTTACATTTCGGGAAGGCAATTTGCTACTTGAATAAAACAGGAGTGCATTAAATTCTTGTCTTGCAAATATAATACATTTAAGCAGCTACGTCATTTCGACACCCTAGTATGTGTGTGCGTACACCCACTCAGACACACACAAAGAACTTTTGATCTTCTTCAGGTATCCACTTTGATTAATAATATATCTTGCCTTCTATTCCCCTGAAATGAATCCCAATTCAGCAGGCACTGTCAGCGACACCACAACAACTAAAACCACAATAAGACAAAGATTAAGGACATGCCAGGTAAGAGATTCTGATCATAAAGAGTTTTTTCTCCCAATACTGCCGACAACATCTCAAATGTAGTGAAGCCGGTTAGCGTTAGGGTTACGGTTAGGTTTGTGAGCACTAAACAATAAATACCTTAATGTTTGAACTGTCCCTGCTTTCCTGTTAAATCTTTTATTTGCTCTTCACCTGTGTCCCTTCCATGACGTCAACTATAATGCTGTCTCAGCACCAAGAAACTGTCCTTTATTCTGTGTATCGTGGCCAGAGGTCTACACTGGTATTTGCACCCTGCACACATGCCGGTACAGCCAGAGTAAGCAATTCACTAGATTAGAAATTATTACACTTCATTGTTTTTATTGCAGACCAGAACATACAAATACATCGTCTATTCATTTTCTTAAATAATCTTGGAGCCAACTGCGACATTATTGAGTCTTGAGAACATGACAACAGAGGAGTCCTTGGTCAAACCAGGCATTCAACACCTCCTTGTTGTGAGGTGACAGTGCCAACTCCACATCCCACTGGAATCAGAATCAGATTTGATCATAGACTGATCATTGATATTTAATTCAGTCAGGAGCTGAGCAAGATTTTACAACTCTCCTGTGAGCAGGGCATTTTCATAGGCATAACAATGGATGTGTTAAGGAGCAGGGAATGAGCTTACAGTGAAGTTGTTGAGTCTTTGATGGCTGCAGCACACAGAGTTCAGGCTATATCCAAATGAATACTGACATTAATCGAATGTTCCTAGATACATGTAATATTTTCCACCACAGTAGGCATTTGCCAAGACAAATATCATATATTGTAACTCCAGACATACTTCATTTAAATAAGTTATAGTTGCATACTGCATCAAATTACAATTACTTTTCAATAAAACAGTTTCTAAATTATGCTTTTCTGCAAAGTTGAAGGTTTAATAGTTTGTGTTTTGCAAATATCAATATCATTTTACTTAAAGGGACATTCTGTAAGAATGAAGTGGCAGGAAAGTCATAGGATTCCCATATCTGCCTCAAAAAAACTTTAAACTACAAAACCAAGTAAAAATGTGTTTCTCTATGCCTGTTAAATCAAAGAAACATTAATAATAATAGAACCAAAAGGGTGAAACTCTCCCCAGGTGTCCAGTGAACATTCTAACATTGATCATTAAAACAATGGACAATGGGTAGATCCTTCCCATCACACTACTGAGCACACATCCTGTCAACAGTCGAGTCTAAATTTGATACAGGCTGTGTGGTTTAATAAATTCAATTGTATAACTTATTGGCTTAGTTATTCTCCGCACTTCCCCATGAACAAGTGGTAGAAAAGCCCATGTGAAGTGGTCAGTCAATGAGCACAGCTGCAGGCCTCAACTGCAGTACAGTGCACTATAAGTAAACATGATATCAAGTTATTGATATAGATGGAAATAATACACAGGTGCAGCACTGTAGTATCAAGATGGCTAAACCCTGGTAAATGCCTTCTCAAATTTACAATTTAAATTAGTTCATAACATGAACACACAGAATACAATGAGCTGTGGTTATGTTGCTTCATTTTTTGTTACAAAACCTTGATGACCATTGGATCACATGTGGCTACCACTGCATCCAAATCAGGGTCCTGCGATTAGTACACCATGGTGAATCTGTATCAGAAATAAACAGTGGGATGATTATTGCCTGAGCGAGGGTGAGAGGCTCCTCTTAAATGCCAGCGATAAACAGAGCACAACTACAGCATGTGGGTCCAGGAGACAATTAGAGAAGCTCTGCAGTACCAGGAGTTTGTCCAGGAGCAAGACAATAATGAGGCTTATTTAAGGATGTGTTGGGGTGGTTTGATCATCTATTTTTAATTGTGGGACATAGGATAATGGAAATGGCTGTGAGTTACGGAATGGCCGAGCTGCTGGGCATAAGTTACATGTGTAATATATGGAGCACTTTTGTATATTTTTGTACTACTTTTTGTACTCATTTTTGCACTAAGACAAATCATCTCAGTACTTGTGTGCTAACCAAGCTTTTTGCCTTATTGTATGACTTCTGGTTATTCCTGTTCATGAATTCAGAATATCCATCCATACTGATAACAAGCTTCTCCTTCACCACTGCTTTTTGCCAGCTTTTCATTGTTGAGTACGATGTGCTGGTCCAAAAAGCTGATGAGACTTGCCTCTCAAAGCATTGGACTGGATGATTTAGAAAACCACTGTGACATTGAGTGTATTTCCATTTAGTACTCAAAAAACCTGAGACGTAGGCGGTTCATACACAGCACACATAACGCAAACTACTTACTGAAAACAATTGAAAAAGGACGTTTTACGCTGAAAACGCATCATTATTTGGCCCTGAGGCATATGAGAATATGAGGTAGGTTCTTGGCAGAGGATTGCCATAGTGTCTGCTTTCATAATCCACTTAAATATCGACATCAAAACTAATCCAAGAGACACAGAACCTCAAAGAAATGCTCTTGTTGCCAGAATCTCTTTTTATATCAATCAAGCTCTTGCACACATATTAGATGTATCATCACCTCTCTTTACCAGGTCATTTAAAAATGTAGAATATTAAGTTAAAATCATGTGGTTAAAATTTTCTGTATCGACAGTACATGTCCTCCTGTCTGTTAAAAAACACGGATGCACAGAAACCATAATTATTTGGATGTGTAATTAACGCACTTGGAGAATATAGTCCATGTGATCTGAGGATGTTCCTGGGAAGTAATCACATACACACTCACACACACACACACAGCTTTACGTTTGGGGCTAGATGCAATGGCTCATCTCCCTCTCTCTCCAACCTAATTACTCTTTATTTAACAAACCGAGGATTGTAAATAGCACTTACCCCTTTAAACAACCATGGTTCTCCCACTTTTCAGCCACCCAAAACACCAACCATAGCAATTACAGGAAAATCAATGGACTTAATCATTGCGGTGGTGGGTATTCTTATGAGATTGTTAAGGTTTGGACAGAACACAAAGTGAATGTGAAAGGTACAGGACATTTTGTAGCCTCTCCTAACATCGTCATTAAACATCAAGGCGAAGCCTACAATACAAAACACTACACACTACAAACTACAACACACTACAAAAAAAACACTATAAGCTACACCAAGTATAGCTTATAAGTGTATTTTAGCAACTTAATTTTGATATAGAACCATACTCACTCACCATAGATCTGAAACTCGGAGAACTGAAATAACACCAGAAGGGATTTAAATTGAACAATTTCATTGTTTGGCATGAAATGAATGGGGAGCAAGCAGAGCAAACTTGAGAAGGCCTGATTTAAGCAACACATGAGAGATGCCTGTAAATTGGCCTTTGGAAGCATCTCAGACACGGCTTGTTGTACTAATCGGGTTACTCCGGCAAAAATAGACCGCCTCTCAGGGTAGGACATGGTTTCCTGGACATAGTCTAATCATAATTACAGCAGCCATGGTAGTGTTGTACTCCTGTCATCCTTTTAGTGCTCCCCAATAAAGAGTTGCATTTGATTTGTCTGCCTGGTCTAACTGATCAGGTACTGGTGTTTTGTTGTAAATGACAGGAAGCCTCCAAACCATTCTGGGACTTTTAGCTAAGAGGTCTGTTTTCGTATTCCCTCTGTAAAACCGTTTCCCTCTACTTTTGTAATGAGTACAACAGTCTGAGCTCTAATACGTGGTGTTTAATGCTGATGCCAAAAGGCATATTCTGTGTTGCTTTGTGTGTGTAATGTGGACAGACAGTGTTCCCAGGCTCTCATTTTGTGTCCTCTAAAACAAGGGAATAAAAGGTTGTTGAGCTAAGCCTACTCTATCTGTCAAATGAGCGGTGCAAGCCAGGTGACTGAAGCTGAACGGCCACTGCTTCCTCTGCTAAAGGTGCTCATTCTTGTTTGCTGCCATCATGCTCTGCTGAAAAGCTGCAGACACAAGCTGTTTTCAGGCCTGATGAGCAGCAGGGAGACTGATCAGTGACACCCAGATCAAGTGGCGCAGGGGACACTCCAGGGACCAGCTGAAATGACCCAAGCTATACCAACATTTTTGCGAGGTTAATGAGCTGATACATGAAAGCACAAAGCATAAAAGGACATGCAGACTTTTGGCAGCTAGATCCGCTCTGGTAATCGTGATAGATTTTAATTCTAGGTACTGTTCTGTCACAGGTATTAAGACAGATCTCATCAGGCTGGATCCTGTATCTTAGCCAAATCTTCCCCACTCTCATTTCTTTTAGAAAGACTGCTAACTCTGGATTTTCTTAAAGCTTATACTATTAGGGTGAATAACATCCACCTATCCTTCCACCATCTTATTCGCTTCATACTCAATGGAGGCATGGGTGTCTGCTGGTGTCTCCATTTATTGTATGAGTGAGTAAAACCATTTCAAGATTCCTTGATAGCACATCATATAATGGGATACGTATGTAGTTAAACAACATTAGAAAAAAGAAAGGGAAGGAGGTCTGATAAAATAATGAATTTGGTATTCTGGACATGTGCACCTGGGACTAGACCCCCCCAACCCCCCAGGTGCAGAACATGCAGGTGGAATTACATAGTCCATCTGGTCTGGAAATGTCCTGGGATCTGTCAGGATGAGCAGAGGAAGGTGTCTGGGGAAAAGAACATCTGGGACAGTTTTCTTAGCTTGTGACCTGGACCTGGGTAAGAGGCACAATTTTATTTCAGGATTATTAATACCTTTGAAAATCATGTTTCCAATATTTCTTATGATTGATGCTTTCCGGTTATACCCATATTTTTCTTACTACAGATAAATCATGAGGATCCCTCTTTTTTGAGCTGCGCTGATAATCACATCAGTGTTTAACATGTTTGTTATGTAGTTTTGAGGACAAAGGCAAGAATCTAGTTCAACATGGATTTCCCATAAAATGCTTTTCCCATTATCAACAACATGAGGACTAAACCTAATTATTCTAAACATACACAATCTACAGTTCAGTGAATGGTAAAAAATAATAATAATAATAAAAATAATTAAAATACATGAAGCTGTTGCCGAGATTTTCATCAAATACAGTTCACTGGCCCTCCATGTAAAGACATGACTTTACCTCAGCCTATCAGATGGGGCATGAAGCAGCAGTGTTGGCAGTCTATCACAGGCAGAGCAGACAGTTAAACTGGGCCAGACAGCAGCCTGCAACACAACATGAGGGCCACACACACTGGACAAGAACACGCTTGTTTTCCTGATAAAGTGTGCTCTTTTTCCATAGTCGGAGACATGACCACAGCCCTTGTCCAATCCGCCCAGGTCGCTCAACATTAACCAAATAATCTTGATTCGGGAAAAGGGTGCCACTAATGATAGTTTGCAATTTGTAGGCTGCAGCACAAACCATCTCATGAGGAGCGAATCATCACATGCCAGTTTGGTTAGATGCTGGTGTGGCCCTGACAACCTACTGCCAACAACACACTGTCATCCCATGAAATTAGGAAAAAGCACGTTTGTTTACTGTCTGCTGTTCCCTATGGTGGCACTCTGGAAGTCTGGCTTCCTGCCAGCTGCTGTCAATCAAACTGACAACTCACTTCATCTCGCTGAGTTTGAAAGGAGCATTCCTGCGCTTTCCCATAATAATTTGTTTTCTTTCCTTGTAAAAATGGGAATTATTTAAGATAGTTTTGCAATTATGCCAACTAAAATTTGACCACACAAAACAATGAGGACCCTCTTGGGTTTGCCATCAGCAGCAGCTGGCATTTATAATACATAAAATTTCTGATGTTGAGATTGTAATGAAAATATGCAGATGTAGTACTTCCAGATCTATCTTTTTGGACTGGTGAAATGTGAAATGTGCCATGAAATCACAGATGTTCGAATGAGTGGCATGAATTGAGTATTTAACGTTTGAATCACAGCTAATACCAAAAAACATGTGGTACAGTAACATCTAAAGCTGAGTTGATCATCTGAATATCTCTAAGCAGATAAATAATAGGCCAACACGATGTAATCGTAGTTGGATCAAGCACCTCTCTGAGTTTGTTTGCTATGTGGGTTTTCTCTGGAGACTTTTCTCCAACCGTCTAAATACATGCATGTTTAGATTGACTGGAAACTCTAAGTTGTTCATAGGTGTGGGTGTGAGAGTGAATGGTGCATGTGCCCTGCAATGGACTGTTGACTTGTCTTGAATATATGAAAAATACCTCTATTGTAATATAACTTGTTTTGTTTGTTTATTTGCTTTTTTCTTCTTTTATATCCTAACAAATACCTGAACTATTGTAAATTTGGTGTGAAAGCTGCTGAGGTACAGTGAGGCTGTAACATAGACAATGACAGTAAAGAAAGATTAATGGCATGGGAAATCTCACAGTGTGATAATGCCAGACAGAAAAGCTTATCTATAAAACAGTTCACTCTGTGCTGTGACTTAATGCCAAATTGACACAAGCTGATTATGTAGAATGCGTAGATATTTGATGATTTATAACTTGTTCAATGCATAAATCATCTACTGAAGTTGCAAAATTACATCATATAGGTTGCATTTTGATTGAAAATGGTGCAGTCTGCCAAATAAAAGATCCTGGGCTTAATTTTGCATAATGAACTGTAGTCCTGCTCCCAGATCTTTCTCCCCCAAATATAGTTGGCGTACTGTAGAAATCCCTTTCTTTCACTTAAGTGCTAATGGAAAGGATGAGTAAATCAATAATACAACTAAGTATTTAAGATAATCCAATTCTAGGAACTACTTTGAGCCAGCGTCTTCTTTGCGAGGCAGTAAAGCCTGCAACAAGAGGATATTTTCTCTTTATACTACCACTTCATTGCAGAGTCTTACTGGATGTGATACAGAGAATTTCAGATGTGACTAATAAGCAATGATTTCAGGTCATAAGGAAGTTTACCTCATATAAATGTGTGAAACATTATATTATGGGAGACGACTGCTGTGTTATTGTCCAGGTTTACTGTTAATTATGCTTAATTTGTCCTAGTTGAATAATTCCATGTTTTACTATGTACTTTTCCACCATGTTGAAGACATGGTCAGAGTGGGAACAACAGTTAATACAAATGAGTAACATTTTACCAGCATATTGGGCATAGTTTATTCTGAAAATAGAAACAAGCAGGCAATATGCTGATGCTGAACCACAAAGACAAAGTCACTTATTTAAAGATTCAATTAGTACTTGAATGGATGTTTTCCTTTTCCCGTGGTATGAATGAGTGTTGCTTTATCACTGTTCCTTACTTCATTATCATAATGCATTTATAATTCAGGCAAGTGCCTTATTAAAGCACATATTTGTTTCTGAGAGAGAAAAAATAGCTCTTGCATTGTTACCGCCTCTCCCTGCA
This sequence comes from Karalla daura, assembly GCA_029224185.1. Lineage (NCBI taxonomy): Eukaryota > Metazoa > Chordata > Actinopteri > Chaetodontiformes > Leiognathidae > Karalla > Karalla daura. Next base: position 10,127,273 of record CM055196.1, on the reverse strand, counting down.
TGGGTGAATATTAGATACAGGGCCTCAGGGTCAATGCCTGGTATCATCCGGGGCTGGGGCGTGTGAAACACAGAAAACAGAAAAACAACAAAAAATGGTGAAAGGTCATGGTCAACTGTGTAGCTGTTTACATGACACCACCCCCTGTGGCAAATGGTCAGATCCGACTCTCTCAGGACAAAGCATTAGATCTCCCATTTTCCACTTCCCAAGGATGAATGCATCAGTGAATGCTCAACTGATTTTTTTTTTCTTCATTCTCATCCTATGCAAAACAGCCTCCATGAGAACTACTGGGCTGTATAATGTATACTATGCTATTGGAATTTTGTTCAGGGTACTGCTTTGTACTTTCTCACTCGCCCAAGAGAATAAGAGTACACATTATTTCAAGGCTTTTCATTGAAATGCTGGTCATGAACATTAGGGAATCAGTAGGCCCATTAAAATAAAGAGCACTACTTAAGACTAAATGGAATCTTGGCAGATCCATGGCTCTTTTAACCTCTGTTTTTGGGTAAAAGAGGCTAAAAACCTAACACATATAGGCTATGTATCACAAACTGCGCAGATGAATGGCCTTTGATGTATACGATGGGTTTTTCAAGAAAACAAGCAAAAGAGAGACCCTAACACATCTGATTATTCAAAATGACAAGGCTGGCGATAATCAATTTCCCTGAACCACAATCCCTCTGATTAGGCATGGTAGCTGTGCGTGATGATGTGCTCTGGGAATCCTTGAGTGGTGACATTCACTGAAACAAGCAACAATATTTCACAAAGAGATCAGGAAACAGTCAGCACAACTCAGAAAGAAAATGCTGTATTTTTAGTTCACTGCAAAGAATTCTTGAGCTGAACTTGTGCATCCAGTATGAAATAGTGACACTGAAACATTTGTGGTGAAATGCCTATGCAAATAATCTAAATTTGTCTTTTTCTGTTATGATTCATGTAGGAGTAACAGCCACTGATGGTGCCTTGATCTTACACAAGTGCTCCACTGAGATGCAAAGATATGTATATGTCAGATGTCAGTGTAGGCGGTATGTCACTACAACACTTCATGTCACCCTCATGAATAACTGCGCTGAGTATGTGACTGATTATTATGATGGGAAAGACCCCATAATGCCCCGATAGAATGAAATCTAGCTAAGATTATATTAAGGTGACCCGATGACCACTATCTCATCCTCTTTCAGTCAAGAGTTCACCAAGTGGCCCTGTTCCCTTTCTGTCAGTGGAGTTAATCACTTTATAAGGGAATGTACTGAAAACTCATTTTTAAGCTTGTGTGTTCACTTTAGGCAAAAAGTCTGGGTCTATAGAGAATTTAAATTGCTTCTATTTCATCTGCAATATTAAGTTCTTAATATAGAAAAATCAATAATTACCCCTGCTGACATTACTATTGAGAATGTGTATCTTTCTTTCTATGCCATATAAGGTAGAGTTCCTCCTCCACTGGAGCTGTCACATTTCATCTTATCTATATGAGTGAATGCATATATGAATGTACACTTTATGCCAGGGCATGCACTTCTAGATGTGGATCTTCATGTGTGTGTGCCAGTGTTTATGGGGTCACCCATGACCGTGCTGGAGAGCTGATGGTTGAGTCATCCAGGGAGACCAGTCAGGCATGATTAGATGATGTGAAGTTTGGGTCAAGGTTAAAGTCTTCTATCAGACGTGGTTTAAATTGCAGTGAAACCCTCCGACAGTCTCCTCCAACATGGAGTAGACTGTGAGCTCCATACCTTAACATGACCTTGGTTTCATCCATTTTTCATGAGACAGAATGGAAGAGGGAGAAGTGTACACCATTCATGCAATAATTAGTCAGCAAAATCAAGGTGAATTTTAGCTCCACCACCTGCCTTAGACTTGAATTTTTTTCCAAACAAAGTGTTTATGCTGCTTTTATACATGCTCTAACATTTCAGATTTTTGTTCTGTGTGAATGTAAAAATTAACCACATTTTGTGAAGGGGCAAAAAAAAGAAACATGGATAGAGACGCTTTTGTAGATCTAAGCGACCACGAAACAGAGAGTCCCACAGAGAAGGTCTGCAAAGCAGAAGCTGTCAACCAGGGATTAGCAACATGAGCAAAAACTGACAATAGGCAGCAGCTTATACACTTTAGAAGACAGGATTTCAATTTTAATCCACTACAAATGAGGGGAAAAAAGTCTAAAATACAATCACCACTTGTGGGCCTAAGTATTCACTCCTGTATAAAAATGAAAAATATATACTGAACTATGGGGATAATAAAAAAAATACAAGTCAGTTGATAATAAACATAAAAACACAGTGAACATGCAATTACATTGCTGAAAAGTAAGTTTTGGTGAATCCAGCAATAACATATCTGGTGAATTTTGTGAGAAATGTTGACTTCCAGATTTACTTGACCCATACAGGTCACAGGGTTGGGCAAAGATGTTGACTGACAATAGAACATCATTGAAAGGAGTTGGTGCCTCAATTTAGTATGATCGTTCTAGTAGCACAGTAGCAAAATAAAAATCTCACGCAACCTTCTTTTTCTGTTCCACATTGAACACATTTCAATTTTAAACACTACAGGGCAAACCACCACTTATGCCTGCATTATTTTTCCCCACGTCAGTCATTGGTTCAATTAGCCCTTTGTTCTTTGATAATAACCTTATACCACAGCCATCTGCTCACTGGCCCAGTAATTCACAGAGCTGCAACAACACCAACAATCTTGGCAGGAAGGAAATGTAAGTACTGATGTTAAACACGTTATACTGTAGTACTGAATTCTGCAATGCTTTAAATTAGATTACGAAACACAACAGCCAGAATAATGGCTGGATATCAGCTGGGTCACGTTGGACTGATAGGAAGCAGCAGAAAAAACAACTGCAACTACATTACTAAAAGTTTTTTTAATGTAATTTTCCTGTTGTTTTAATCTATAGAACAAATAATGAATTACCTACAGCAGAGAGGAGCAGGTGGCCATCACCACCACGCCGCATGACAACTTGATTTAGTCTCCAGTCCTGAAGCTACGGGTGAGTCAGAGCCGTTCTTCCCTACTTCAGAGACACAAGATACAGAACAGGCATGTTGGGTCAAAGGGAGGCCATGTTATTCACATTTTCAGGCTTCAGGATTTTTTCATTGAATCTTTTTATGCCTGAAAACTATATTTTTTTTCCTCACTTATAAATAGCTTTATGCGACCATAAGGTAAAGCACACAGCCTCAAATCGCTTCTGTTATGACAGCACGACATCATGGCTTATAGCACTGACATGGAAAACAACCCCTGCTTTCAGCTAAAATTTGTTTTCTGACATAAGTCAGCTTTAGCATGGCCGTACCGGTTTTCTCAGCATAGCCGGGCATATCAGGTTCCATTAATGTCAACGTGATTGCTGAACCACTTACTCATTCCTTGACTATTTGCTTTGGAAGGGTGTAAAAATGCTCCAGCTTTGCTTTTAGGAGTCTGCATGTTAGGGCGCCTGTGACAGATGAAGTTTGATAGTTACTTTTAAGTAATTCTGTCCTAAAACAACAGTTCACTGCCTTTAGTCCTTGTTCAGGAAGCATTGTGCCCTTTCAAGAAGAAAAAAGGGTTTTTACATTTTTACAAAAGCTTTCCAGTTTTTACAGATTTTACAACTGACCCTTTTTCACCTGCAGGGTTCAGGCTCATTTAAAGAATTTTCAATTTCTGTATTTTTCTATGTAATCTACAGTTGAGCTGCATAGTCTAATATTTCTGCTTAAGAAAAAAAAATGGCATCTGCTTGAATTCTGCCTCTCTCTATTGAGCATGCTTGGTCTTCACATTTAATTTATATTGCCTACCAGAGGGCAATGAGCACTGACCAACATTAAGAGGAGCGCTGTGGCCAAAATAACAAACTGAATGACATCTGGAAGGCTTAAAGCAGTGAATATCATTGAGGGAAAAGGAAGCGAGAAAGAGTACAACATTATTATTAAACAATGAGACGGGAGAAGAAGGAGAGGAAAGGTTAATTTCTGTTCAACTCAGCCTGAAGACAGCACACATTACAAGGGTGCACTCTAAACACATAGACAGATTGGATTCAAACTCCTATCTTTCAATAAGTCACTTGACTGGGCTTTTCACTGGCTGTATAAATCACCCGCGAACACAGAGCACAGAGAAGGCTGAGCGACACTTATGGTCTGACTTCAACTATGAGCGATTGTGGTGTACAAAATAAAGTGGCATGAATCTGCCTTTGACTCAGTCACCTGCAAAACAATTAATATTGGTTTCATATAAATAGAGTTACCATCTGCCAATAACTATTCTCTTTTGTCTCTGGTTTCTGTCCAGGTCATTTGGGATTGGTCAGGCAGTTCTTCACGTTTGACAGATGCTAAAAATTGTTAGCACCTCACTAATAGGGGACTTAAGGTGTTTCCACGCAGGAGAAAGAGCCACTCATGAAAGGAATATATCAGTCTCACATGATTTCCTGAAGTGTAGCCACATAAGCTCAAATCCAGACCCTCCAGATCAGGCGAGCAATGAATAAAGGTACTGCATTTACTGGAACTTGACGCCATCAGAACAGGAATTTACTGTCTGCTATAATGTTCTGGGTGCAACTGACAGGTGTAAAATCAAATCTCACACAGCTAATACCTTAAATGAACTGCTTAAAGAAAGAAAATAGTTCCAGCACTATGATATAAAGCTTAAGGCAGAGCTATGGTCCATCCCTCCATTATCTCACCTACTTTGTACCTCAACAGTGTTGCGAGGTCCATTCTAGCTCATCTGTCTGTTAACCGATCATAGGGCACACACACACACACACACACACACACACACACACACACACACACACACACACACACACACACACACACACACCATTCACCCTCACACTCATAGCTTTGGGCAGTTTGGAGTCAGCAATTGATCTGAATTTGCATGTATTTGGAGTGTGGGAGGAAACAGAGAAAATCCGAGTCACAGTCAAACTCTGGGAGTTGAACTCGGGACCTTCTTGCTATGAAAAGGTCAACCACTTCGTGGCCTGTATTGCTAAGCTAATACATTGATTCAGATGAACACGCTTAGATTTGTATTCACGGTTGGAAAAAAAAAAAAAAACTTGGCAGAGAAATAAATCAATATTTTCAATGCCAGTGAGTATCTAGTTTGGATATGGTTGAAAAATGGTCACTGAGTTTACAACTAAAGTGGCAGCATTCATTACTGGTTAAATACATAACAAATAAATGCCTGGTTTCATTCTTTGGTTTTATTCTAAAGATGGCATACTTACTATTCTTATTTTAACAATTAATGTCAGTCAAGCCGCATGAGCTGTATTTATCAAGGCTATTATTTTGACAATCACTGGATACTGTCCACTGTGACCACAGAACAATCTGACACTGCGGCTAACAAATGTACAAAGAATACTTCCATGGGGGGCTTTGACTTGGCATAAAAAAAGATTACTCAATATTAAAATGCAGTGTCAGAACAGAGAGTTATTGCTTTCCGTACAAGCACTATGTTGTAACCTTTGTTGCAAGGCGCACATTACTCTTATCAAGAACTGACAGTTTAAGTACATTTGCTTCCTCAGCAGCATACTGTATGTCGATATGTCCCATTTTCTTAAGCTAAAATGTGATTCAGCAGAACTGATTGCTGATAGCCCAGCCCTAAAGCCGTAGCTGATGGTCCCATTTAAAGAGACGGGGAGAGAACGACAGAGAGAGAGAATGCATTGTAGCCTTTTCAGTGGTGACTTTTTTTTTCGTCTTCTGCCAACAACAGATCAGTTTCCTGCTTCACAGTATGCAGTGACATGAAAAGACATGCCAATAGGTGGCTCTGCTGCAGGCATTTTGCTTTCATTTTCTCTATTGATTTTCTCGGAAGATGGAGTACAAACAGGAAGGTCCTACCATTGGTACTAGAAGTGAGGCCAAAGGGCCAGTGGCAGATTGAGAAAACATAAGACCTCTAAATGCTCCTGACACACACACACATATATACACCTGAGGAACATAAAGTTTATCCTTTACTGTTTCGTGGAATTTTCTTTTGCAAATCCTTTTTTATCATATAATACATGTTTTCTAGGATAATAAATAATGAGTAGGACTGGGAAATATAGCTAAGAAAATGACATTGCTATATTTTTGGGATATTTCATGATATGCAAGTTTTGATTGATATTTAAGTTTTAAATAAAGACTTAATTTAAAGAAGAATTAAGATGTGTTTTTTGGTTGTTGCATCAATTGTACTGTAACTGAGTAAGACTTTGATTAATGATATGATTAATTAGGTAACTGCTGCAGAGACTTTCTTGCCTGCTTTGTCATAAGGTGTGTAACATGCCAAAGGCTTAAAACTAAAATGCTTAACCAATTTATTTTACTTGAATTGAATGTCACCAATCCTGTGTTTTCCCCTCTCATTTTGTGGCTGTCTTTTGTTCTGTTTATTCTTCATGTCTGCTCTTTTAAATATATACCAAATTAGCTCGACACCACCAAATTTTCTTTTCAGATTTTAACCCAGCAGCAAAACCAGTTCACCATCTTCATCCACTATTGGGGAGGAAGATGGCTTTTTGTTGTACTGTTGTACTGTTGTTTACTCTGGTGACCACAGTATACACATTAGTGGGAGTTACAGCACCATCTGTTCGTAACTGACACTAAAAACATCCTTTTTTGGGTAATAGGCTCACACAGTGTCCTCATAAAGAACAACTGCAGGCTATGTCCTGTGTCTGGAGTCCGCCTGCTGTTTCTAACACAACACTCACCATGTGTTTCAATGCATACTTCTGCTCATAGGTTGTATTTACAGGCAGCTGTGGGCAGCTAAGAGTGAGTCAGTTAGGTAAGGTCAGGAAATATAGACAAACAAAACAAAAAAGAAACAAAAGATCTTGATATGCTAGTTAAGAAATGTCGTTTAATGTTGACAATCTTGGAAGTTGTCAACAAATGTTACATTTATTGATATGCACAAAGCCCCTTTGGCAGTGCTTTTCTATTTTAAATTATTACAGTTTTACAAGTGTTGAACAAAATATTGACACAAGCACTTTTGGATAGTTATCTAATATAGATGTTTCTGCCTTTAAAATTCACTAAATTATTACACTATTAAAAACATGATGTTGCTTCATCCTGACGGTGAATTTTTGGATAAATTATGAAATCTCCCTTTTGCCTCAGACTGCACTGGAGGAAAAGAAAAGAGAGTGTGAAAGAAAAGTCTCAAAACTGTGTTGACTCGCTAACGTCTACTGTCTCTCTGCTGAGGTCACTGTCCACCATTGAGAATGAAGAAATGATGCAAATGATGAATAAAATCCATCCAAAATTGATAGATAAATACGCCAAAGTTTTAGCACAGACATGGAATTTGAAGGTGCATCGTTCAGAAAAAAAATCTATTTTTTAACCCCGTTTTAGACTCTGAATGGACTGTCTAACAGTAAGCAATTGTAACTGCCACATTCAGAATGCATACGCATGCTTAGTGAGTTGTAACAAAAACATTTTAAAATTTGAAAGTCTTCGTTCATAGTGAGTGATATAAACTACAGTAATGTCTGTTTGTCCTGCTTCATTGGTGGCAAGTCGGATTCACAAAGAATGTAATTACAAATAATGACATGGTTTATTACATCTTTTACCATGGTGAGTTTGCAAACAATTAAATTAAAATTATTTTCTGTCACTGTTTGCTTACACTGCAACACATACTGTGTCAAAAATTCATACTGGCCAAGGGCACTGACTTAAAACCCTGTCATTTAGATACCTGACTCCTTGTGGAACAGATGATTTCTGATTTTTGCTGGGGATTTGTCGCAATTGCTCCAAAACAAAAACAAAAAACAAACAAAAATGCTTCTTCCCTTTGAGTAAACACAAGTACAGTGTAGCAGACCGCCCACTTGTGCTAGACAGAGCGAATACAGTAGCAAACCAACCCTCCTCTGCACAGAAGCCAGCAAACACACTGACTGCTGACTATTCTGTGGAGCTGACAGACAAAACAAAAACAAAGCTAGACAGACAGCATTGGCATCTAACAACATTAGAGGTGTGTGTCAAAGAAAAATCCCCATCAAACATTTTTTTTTTCTCAATTGGTTTATTCCAAATAGGTTGCAGCAAAACAGAACTGCTCAGTCAAGGCATTTTTCAAAGTCAGAAAGAGTTCTCACAGGTTTTACTGTAAATTTTAAATATGATGATGCACGTCTCTGTATTCTGCAGAGCACGCAAGTCAGAGAGTGCTTTGATACCATGCAGTAGCAGACGTCTTTTTTCCCTGACAGGTGTTGAAATTAAAAATTTTGAGCCTTCAATTATATACAATTGTGCAACTTGATATAAATGGAGAGTAGTCAATTCATTCATTACTTTACTGGCTTTGCACGGTGTTGCAGGGGGCTGTTGGAACTTATCTAAACACCCGCAGGGTAAAGGTGGGGAGCATACTGTGGACAGGTCGGCAGTCTATCACAGGATACACACAGGCCATTCACACTCACACCTAGGGGCAATTTAGAGCCCTGAATCACCTTGAACATGCTTGCATGTTTTTGGAATGTGGGACGGAAACTGGAGTACCACAAGAAATTCCACACAAACACAGGAAAATCAGGGAAACACCACATAGACAGACCCTCAGTCCAGCCAAGATTGGAATCTGGGACAAAGAGGTCAATGTTTTTATAAATTCCTGATAAGATTGTGGACAGATGGAGGTTTTGGAAACTGACAGAATCCATGTCTGTGTCCACAAGTAGACTCGCAACATATTAATCTTGAAAAATTCAGTACAGATATATACTGTATGTTTTAGAAAAAAACACATGATGGCATGAAAAGGGAACAAATCACACACTTAAGTGTTCTTTTTTTTTTTCACCTCTTCCTGTATTTACTATATGACTGTGTTGGTCAGTCAACGAATTAACAACCTGCTCCTTTTTACCCAGGCCCAGAACTTTTAGGATGTTTTATTAAAGCAGACACTGTGGGTTCATGGTGTTTTTCTTCTGCAGAACCAGCTCATTACAGCTGAGGATCCAGCCAGTGGGAGATTCCCCTGAGAAGGGAGGCACCGAAGCAGAGGCTAGACAAGCCCATGATATTATTGGGCAGATAAAGACCCTGTAGCTCTGGGATCATCATGTTACAAGATATTTTATTCCCTCATTAAAAGAGACGAAAAGTGTGGCATTTGAAATCAATCAATTGTGCTTTTTGTTTGTTTTGCTCTTATCTGTAATCTCCACTCAACTCTTTATGGCAGCACAACAAATGAAGATTTAACTAGATTTCAAAAACCTCCTTCAAACAATGCATTTGGTCTCTTTTGTCCACAGTGTTTGTGACTTTGTGACCATTTTATGATATATATCTCGAATCAACATTATATAAGTGGTATGGGGGTAGAATAACTACCTCAGTTCATTGTTGAAATAAGAGATACTCAACAGAGATATCGGTTACACTGTCTGCACGGCACAATCTCAGCAAAGTAAATTGTGAATCTCTGCAACTACTCACACTGAAGACTTGTATCTCAAAATGTGTAAATCCTCAAAAGCGTTAGGGAGTAAAACACATTTCATCGAGATCAGAAACAAGTGTACTTCTGAATTACACAAGGCAGAGGCTTGTCTGTCTCCTAACACAAATAATTCAAACTATTCACAAAAAACTAAAACATGGCAAACACTTAAAAGTTATCACTGGTGAAAACAGGAAGAAAAAGAACAATTATTTTCTCTCCCAGGCAAAAAAGACTCAAGTGCTTTCAATTACTATTGTTCAACCTGACTAAGTTCAGTGTGAGATCAGACATCTAACATTGACGATCTCACCTATCCCTCACCTGTTTCATCTTCTGTGTCTCACAATAACCTGAGATCACACACAACAAATCACCTGAGAGGCTACAATCTTGTGATATTTATTTTAATACAGGTTTTGCATGTGCAACACTCATATTGGCTGCTTTAGGGCACCAATCTCTCCTTTTTGGCCTTTGATATTCCCTTGCAGCAGAAAAACTGCATTTTTACACTGCATTGCATACATTACATTCATTTTTAAACCTGACCTCTTGTTTCCATCTACAGAACACTGTCCTTGACCCTGTGTCCTCCCACTGAACAGATCCCAAGTTGTTAAAATCAGTCACGTCAACAACCAAGGTCAGAAATACCCTGCATCTACAAGACCATTCACGCATACATACTTTTCCAACACTTTTATGGAAAGAGACATATGAATGCCACCCAGGTGTTCTTAAGGTAGGTTTTATCTGGATGACAACCATGTTTAATTCTAAGATAAAATCCAGGAAGGCAGATGATGAATGGATGCCTATCACAGGGTTCTTGACTTATTCCCGTTCCATCTTGGTCATATTTGTTTGTCATAAGTAATAGGAACATTGACCATGTCTGATAATTGGACTCTTGTCTAGATTCAGGTGCTCCTCTCTGTCTATGCAAAGAGGAAAAATAGACGCCATTTTCTATAACACCTGCTCCTCTTCCACCACACACACACATGCATTCGGCCAGACCCTTAGCCACCGCCATCTACTGGATGGTTCCAGTATTTCTGGTATGAGGAACGCACATTAGAATAGGATATTTCTTTGTGAGGTGGTCATAAAAATGTCTAAAGTCACTCACAGATCAAAGAAGTTTATCAAGGAATTTGCAAGGAACCATTTAAGAAGGCTTAAGTGGCACCCACTGCTCTAGGGATGGGCTGAGCCACACTGCTAGTTCTGATTTGATTCTACTACACAGCTGCCTATACAGAAATGGCTCCGATACCACTGTGCTGTAGAATCTCTCAAAATCTCAAACAATGCAAGGTGGGGCAGCTTAGGCGCAGCGTGCAGAAACTGCTGTTGACTGAAAACTAATCAAAATAATCAAAACTGGGGCTTGTAGGTAGGAAGACACTGAATAGAACATGAGTGTGAGTGTGTCTAACACTTTCCTTTGCACGGTTTCATGGTCAAGGACATACTTCAGACCAGTATGTAGTAGTATGTAGTATGTAGATTAACTATGAATCTGACTGAGAAAATCAGCCTCGATACTGATTATAGATTAGCTCTGACCAATCTTATCTTGGTCCTTTAAGAAACAAAGAGAAATGGACAGAATTTTTGTTTGAAGGTAATAGTTTCTGTGTCTCTCCTCTTTTTTGACAGTTTCTCTGACAATACAGATCTTCAAATTGTGTTGACAGAGCAAACATCAATATAAATAGATAAAATTGGTTCTATCTGTTAAGTGTGCTTCAACTGTTGCTATTCCTGCTTTTGGAAAAAATAAAAAAATAGCTACACTCAGACTGCTCGGTAAAAAATTGCAGGACAAAGAGAAGTGCAGTCTGTGCTGCACACAAGATGTGCTCGGATGCACACAAGTGCCACCCTCGAGCAGTGTGGGCTTTTACCACCGACACAGCGATAACCCGGTCAGTTCACAGCAGCACAGTTTACTGACAGAATCAGCAGCAGGTGCAGTTTTCAGAAGACAAAGGACAGTGTGAGGCCTGTTAAAACACCAGGCCAGATGTGCATCTGCAGTAACACACTGAGGCATCAGAGAGATTGCAGATTAAACAACATTTTACTACTGTATTGATATTTGAGTGTGTAACCCACCACTGAGTATATACACGTTGATGATAGGCCAGTTAAGACAATAGGCGATGGGAGAGAGTGAGAGCTGAGATAATATCCTTGTGTGGTGAGAGAGAGACACCATACAAGGATATTAAAGTTTTCTTCTTTAGTAATGAATTGAAAAGTACAGTATTTACAATAACCCAATTTAAAATTTGACCCTTTTAAAATAGAATAAAATAAAAGATTGTCCTTCAAAAAGTTGTGTAGTAAATCCTCAAATGCAAAAGTTCCTTAAAAGTTGGAAAAAAGAAGAAAACAAATAGTTCTGCTCAAAAGTTCAGTTCAGTCAGGTCAGGTCAGTCATAGTCAAAAGGATGTGACATGGGCTGGCCACAATCCTACCAGATATTCCATAGTGAATGACATGAAACAGGAGCTCCCCATCAAATACAGTCATCAATTCTTCCATGGAGTCCGGACCCAACTCAAAAAACTTGACCTGTGTAACCACACTTTTAGTTAAGCTACACATACAGGCCAAATGTTTCTCTCAAATATCATCAAACAGTTCAACAGTTGTTTACTAAATCTTCTCAACTTAAGCTATGCAGACTGCATACACTTCTTTCATACTGAAGAGCATTTCATACCATTCAGTTAAGTAATCAACATGAAGTAATTAAATTGAATACTATGAAATCAACAAAATCATGAAACAAGCTGAAATACACAAAATCATGTACTGAAACTACAGTAACTCATTTCAACGGTAGGTCAAAACAAATAGATAAGAAACACTGGAGAAACAAAGCTTCAGGTCTTCAAAAAATATACAGAAATCACAGAGCTGATCGCTCAACAAAAAGAACTTTAACTTCATAAAAAAACCCATTATATTTTCTCTCAATTATGTCTAATTCTGAAGCGGAGCAAATAAAGAGCGCAGTCTAACATCGCTCTCATCAGTCCAACTGACAGCTGACACAGGAAATGAGTGCGCTGCAAACAGCATGTCAAAATAAAAGTACCCACTTTTTTCCCAATAAAAGTAAACCAGTACCAGTAAGTCGTGCTTTTAATAATAACAACTCATCGTTTGAAAATTGTTTCCTGCTATTTATGCTTTTTATCAACTATTTATTGTCTCTTTTAATCATATATTTGTCAACTGGGTTACAAGTTAACCCAACTTGGCAAGTATGTTCATATGAAACAGCCTAAATATTTCCAACACCTCCAACATTGGTTGAAGGTGGAATATTTGGGTTGAATTAATGTAGCCTTTGCAGGCATGTGACTGCTGGCCTTTACAAAAATTGGGTGCTGGGAGACCATATGTTATGAACTGGAGATTAAAAACTCCCTTTTACATTACCTACTTGATTGCAGCTGAAGCTCAGAGTAACTCTTAGTAATAGACACCTTCATTACTTTCTGAGCAGTTCCTCACTTTAATATAGACAAAGAGGTTTGACCCCCCCCCCAGGCAGATGCGTCCTATTTATCAGAGACGCTGACAGGGCATAAATGGTGACAATTGCTATTTGTTTCTCAGCGGGAAGATCTGAGGGAGTTACATTATCATCTTATGAGCTAAATCACAAAGAGAACTGATTTTGTAAAGGAGACATCCTTAGAGAATCCCCATTCCAGGTTTTCTAACACAAGATGATGATTATATTCTAAATATACTTAAAAACCCAAAGTGCATCTCAATACAAAAAAACATTTGCTTTCACATTTAATTTTGTTTTTTTTACCACCAGGGAACAAAATACATCATCAAATGAGTGAGACCCACTAAGGGGCACACACACATAAACTCAACTGAGAAAGATTTCACCACTAGACAATAAAACAAGTCGTGCCTTTGTGAGACATTCAGGGTTTTGCAACCCATTGCAAAAAATAATGTTATGAATATGTGCTAAAACTATCTGAGGCTAAAAATAATAATTCTGCAATAATACTTGTTCAGACTAGAATCTCTATTCCTTTTATCACAACATATTGACACATTTTAAATCCTTTAGAATGACATTTAAATAAAACCAAATAGATACTCTAGAGAACCAGGAACACCAAGTATATTGCTTTGCTCAAAACCCCATGGCTTGGAGAACCAACTGGCTCGTGGAGATAGACAAATGTGCCCTGAGGCTGACCTCAGGCTGGCTGGAAATGATCTACCAAGGGGTAGCAAGGACCTAAATGTCACAGACAGTCATGGGTCACGGGTGCTGTCACTTTGAGACACGAGGGGCCGCCTCTTCTTCATCTTAACAACCTTCCCCCAAGGTGTCACTTGGGTGGCAGAGACGGCTGCTTTCAGTTTGTAATCGGGCCCTGCTACAGGTTCCGTTTTCACAAACCTTGTCTTATGTCAGGAGTTCAGACTAAAAAAATGAATTGTCCCTGTGTGGGTACTTGGAACTGGAATAAAATCCAAGAATACATATAATACAGTTATTAAGGCAGAGGAGAAAGTAAAATTGAAGGTTGGCGCTAGTTGAAAAGGACTGATTTGGAATAATTAGGAAAAAATAGCTGGCGGGCTGTGACCTGTGTCTTTTCTGTCTGCTGACAAAATAAGCAAAGTATAAATGCTAATTCTTGTGTCTTGAGACACAGATGAGGCAAAAGGACAGAGCAGTGATTAATGTTGTGTCAAATTGTGCTCATTTGTCTTGACTGTGTATGTACTTTGATAGAGATCTGCATCTTTTTCAGGCATGACTATAATAAGCACATTCAATATTTATCACATGTTGCGAGAGCTGCTGTCACATTAAAAATGGATGCACAAATCAATACGAACAAGTAATTTGTGATAATCACTGTCATATATCAAAATCATCCTTGAGCAGATGATGACTGATAATGACTTTGAAGCATTTAGCAATGCAAAATCATAATGGAGCAGTAATTCATTTGGACTGACGAGGGCCAAAGCTTTTTGTGTGTCATCTCTCTCCAGCACCTTGGAGTAAGCCTCAGAAATTAGCACTTCAATTACAACTGAGAAGAGATGGTGTCTGTGTGTGAATGTGTGTTCAAGCCTGCATTTAGTCAACATGTATTTATATTTTCTATTGTTATACATATCATCACACACCTTACCTCCCTTCTTTAAAAAGTCTGTATAGCAAGCCATCATGTTCAACTGTTTCATGAGTATGTATCTACACTGGTCAAAATAAATAAATAAATAAATAAATCCACTGTGGGCTTACAGTGAGTGATATATGCATCAGTATCACCCTTGAAGTCCATCATGCCCTCTTTAAATTAACAGTGCATGTACATACTGTACTGCCCACAGAGCAACATTCAGTGCCTTTGGAAAAGAAATTAAATAACAAGAAATGTGGTTAGTAAAAAGTGTGAATAATACAGTGACTATAATCCACAGTGTAGGCGTCAACAATCATTTCAGTATCTTGTATAACACAAAGTCTGCAGTCTGTAGTTGATGATAAATGTAACCGATTACACCTGCTCAAGTGGCACAGAATGCAACAACTTATAATGTCTGAGGTCACCAACAGTATTTCAGCCCAAAACTGTCAGCAAAAGCCACACACCCATACACACACATGTCATTATTTCTGCTCAGACACAGACCCATGCAATGCTGGAGCAAAACCAAGAACACCATTAACATGCCAAAGAGGTAGGCAGATGTGTTACTACCATACAGTATCTAGGTCTGTACCTAGTTTTCTTGCTTTGTAAATAGTCCAACTGAACTGAAAACATAAATCAACATACACACCACTGATCTTGAAATGAATGGATGAGATGGGAGCATGAACCAGAACCTGTTGAATTTGGCACCCATAAATAATTCCTTCTTTTAGAGCAGTTGATAGAGTTTCAGACCTGCCTCCATGTGGAGCTTCCTCTGTAGACAAGGAAGGGAGGACATTTAACATGCTGGGTTGATGCAGGGTCAGAGGGCAAAATCAGTCAACACTTGAGAGTTGTGTTGTGAGGGACACAGGTCTAGAGGTTATATGCAGATGTGTCGCTTTGAAAATGTTTTTCACCCTTTCTTTTAGGCAGTAATGCCTTATTAAGATGTTATAAGCATTGAGGTCAATAGAGCTCTTAGATAAATCATAATTTTGTGCTCACGAATACTGCTACTGGGGCATAATATATTCCTGGCTGTTAAAAGCTTAAAGTAGAGATGCAACTGCTATTGCATAGTTTCATCTACACAACCCCCACAAAAAAAGTCATATTCACGATCATATTCTACTAAGAATTCAGGACTGGGATTTACAATATTTACAAAATTAGAAATTCATTCAGCTTGTTTTTTTTTCCCTTGGAGAGTGGAACAGATAAATCTACATAACTGATTTTGTGAAAGAAAGGGGTTACCATTGCAAGGAGATTACTGTAAACATGCAAATAAATCTTCTGTTTAAAGACCATTACACATGGATACTTTTCTTTTGGAGCCCATTCCTTATTGTGGTGCCAAAATCATATCTATAAATCAGCAATAATGTGTAATTTGCAATGTCTGTAAAACTGATGTACACGTTGAAGATAATGCTGCTTAACTAACACTAACAGTATAGTGCAGATCCAGATCTCTTCTTATAAATATCCTCAATTAAATGTAAGAGATTACTTGGGAAATTACAGACACAGTTTACAGTGATTTTTGTATGTTTGAATTATAGAAATAGTGACGCAACAAGTCAACCTTCTCCTAAAGTGCAAATTCCATTAATCAAACCAAATTATCAACCAGATGGCTTTAAAATCATGTTTAACTTAGTAAGACATACTGTAAGGGTGATTTAAAAATGTACAGGTCAAATTACCTTAAATTCACTCTCTATAATTGCAGGTTGAAGATAGAGCAAAACAGGACACACATGCATACCTGCACTAATTTCTATGGTCGACATAATACTACAAACAGCAGGACACAGTTAATGCTACAAAACATGCGTGTTCCTTCAAACAAATACATATAACAGCAGAGACAAAGCAGCACTGCAGATGCCACATTTCCACATGATATTTCCACACTGAGGTCACTGGATGTGAGTCTGTCATGGCACAGGTCGCAGCTGCCACAGGAGCGGCATTGTGCGCAACTTCAATAGAGAGCTCATTGTGTGTCATTTAATTAGTGGCTACATTAAATTATTGTTCATAAGTTAACGTTCTTGTTGGTATGTAAGCTTTCAAAATATACAAGGAAAATTACAATATAGCAGTATGTGCTTTCTCTGCATTTGCATTATAAGAAAACCCCATTAAGCCATTTTTAAATGGGGCCTTAATATTTAGATATGATTAGTTACACAAACATATCACAACTGTTAGATTCTGGGAAGATTTTAAGCCCTACTTATAATTCAGTCTTCAAAACAACCTTCTGCAAAATACTCAAATGAGTCTCACCTTGAAAAATGAAACACGGGGCTTAAGGTCAACTCTCCTTGGTTTTCCTCTCTATCATCTGTGATGCTGAAAGAATAGGGCTCACAAACTGACCACAAGCCTCATGCATTTTTTCTCCTCATACCCTGACCTCACATGTTTAGCCTCACAAAAAACACACATAACAGTGATGACAGTGGCTCTGCTGGCAGCACATTTCTGGCTTAAGATGAATAACTGTCATTTGTCATTTGTTAAATATAAAACCTGTGTCATGATATCATCAGTATCATGCCATCTTATAAGCTGCATTTCTCATCACTGATTTTGCTTAAAGTAAATGCATGAGAAAAATCAATTATGCATTTAACTGAAGCAAAAATGTATTATGCAGCATGTCATTTTTAAGGCATATACTTAATATGTAACTAATGAAAAAATACAAGTTTATAGTCCTAAATCATATCCAGAAGAGCACCAAAGTTATTCATGTTAGGCTATATGCTTATTTGGTTGAGTGCCAATGAGTCTGGCACTGGAGCCAACTGGTTATCAGCTTAGTTTATCATTCAGATTGTGACCATGAGGTTGCCAAGAAATACTTCAAGGTAATAATTCACCTCCTTCCTCACTAACTGCTTTGTGCACATATTTAACGTACAAAATATTGCAATGATTGTTTGGCAAGACACTTCCATATTAAGCGAAACAATGAACACATTATACATAAAGGCATGCCTCTTCACTATGCCAAAATGGCTGAGAATAATTCTAAAAAATATCTAAAATGGTCTTTAAATCACTGAATTGATTTCTACAAATTTATATTTATACTGCTACTACATTACATTCAATACATACATATTCATGGCCATAGACGTCCTCAGCCAAAGACATAATTTCGGAAGTCAATATTTGGGATAACAGCTGTGATAAATTGCATTGTATACAGATCTCACAGTTAGACAAGATCTCAACCTCTTCATGTCTTTTATTCTTTTGAAGGCAGAATTATTTGCTGTTAATAACCATTCTCTCATTTTCCTTCCTCCATTTCCTTCCATTTTTCCTTCCTCCACCACCACTACCACATGAAGCACGTCGACAGCAGAAAACAGCATCTGTCCAAGATACAGAAATATGCCAATAAACCTCCAGCGTCTGCACAACAACTGCAAAGATTGTTTAAAAAGTAAGTGTGCAAACAAGATGCATCAATGTTTGATGATATTCACTGCACAGAAAGTGTGGCCAGAGTATTATATATAATATATTATATATAATAATATATAATAATCAATGACGAATCAATCAAATTCTTTGACTTGAGTTCCTCTGGGCCTGGGCCGGGGGATCGGCTTCCTTCCAACCTGATAGAGATTTTTTTTTTACAGGCAAAATAGCTTTAACTACCACACATGCAGACAGAAAGTACTGAAAACAGGTATCATTGCATCCAGGGTCCCATTCTCGGGTACCAAGAATCGGTACTGTACTGATTCAAATATGAAATGTACAGATACCTAGATACAATTCTCAGTTGCACTTCATTTTTATTTTGCCATGGATAAGAGAGATGGAAATTTCTAGATCTGCTATAGATTATTTGTACCAATTACCCCAAGATTCTGAAAATTGAGTTTGTGATTAAGTGATTGTGATTAAGTATATAAATATTGTGTATTTAATCAGTTTAGTGAACCTAAAACATTCATGTCATGCCTAAGTGTTTTTCCCTTGTGTGGAAAAGATGCATAAGGCATAGAAATAATTCCAGGTCCCAGCTGAGTTTCATTCAGACACTCATTGAGTCTTTGATGCCACTGTCTTTCATTATCTCACGTCTCTGATGGCATCAAGTTAAAAAATGAACAGATTCCAGCAGAGAAAATATTGGGAGTGCCTTGCCGAAGAAAATGGAGTAAAGCCTCATGTGCCTTGTAGTCTTATTCCAGAGGCATTTGAGGAACTGAGAAAATCAATCTCAGATATGTTAACCAGCAGCAATGAAATTATTGTCTTGCTGACTCTGCACTCACTTTGGTGTCGTGCTGACAGAGCCAGCAGCTAATGTCTAATAGAGCCTTCTTGCAATTTAGATTGTAACAATGTGACTCCAGACCAGGACTGGAAAAAGCATTAATGATAAAGCATCATCTAAGCTTTATCATATCCAATTGTATTCTCCATTAAAGGGCAATATTATAAATGACACTAGCTATTGTTTTATTTTAAACAGTAGCTAGTGTCATTTCACTGCTTGATTCACATGACCACTCGCTACAAAACAACAAAAGAAAAAGTGTTGCACTTCAAAAATGAGTACTCATATTCATCTCCAGCTCCAGCAAGGAGAAAGTAATATTTGGCCAGTGCAACAGTGAGAAAATAACAAGCGATGGCTTGTCTTGTACAATAATAATTATTCTTTTTTTGGAATTATTTGCTGACATCTTTTGAGGTTATATCTATATCATAATGTATATACTTCACCATTTCACTCGTCATTGTGTTCTGTTTTTTATCCTGCAGTGCCGTAGGAGTCAACAGTCCAACATAGCACACACACACTTCAATTCAATTTAGATTTTCAGACAGCCTCAACATGTATGCTTTTGGACTGTGGGCGGAAATTGAGTATACAGAGAAAACCAACATAGAAACAAAGAGAAAATGTAAAACTCCTCACAGAAAGGTTCCAACCGAGATTTAAACTTATGTCAGAGAGATCAACATTTTGGTTAATTACCCTGAAGATTCAGGGACAGATGGAGATTCTGGCTATCCATCAGTGTTATCCATCAGTTTAATTTGTAAGTATAACACAAAGAACTCTGACTTGGGATCTGCACACAAATCTTTGCAAAACATAAAAACACATCCAAATGTCTCATGAAAGAGAACTGATATCAACTACATCAAGCAGTTACACAGCACATCTGATGGAGGATATTCAACCTGAAAGAAAAACACATCGTCAGCAAGCTTTACTTTTGAGAATCAACTTTGTGTTGGCCACGTGCTGTGCATACCTTTGACACTCTTGACAGGCACATCAAGGCCTTTCCCTGGCTGGCTATAACAAGCCAGAGCTGTCATAGACCTGACACTGACGTGCTTATTGGGTTTGGCCTCTTGTCATCTCATCTCAAACGTGAGTTTGCTTTCAAATAGGTAAAAAAAGAAAAAAAAAATGTTTATTCCAGTTGATCCCAGTATTGTCTGCTGCTTCCATTACCAATGCCCTGTTCTCAGACATGTATACACCCCTGCCATGTATACACCAAAACAGGCAATCTCGTAATGCACTAGTGCATCTAGCGACTGCAGCATCACTTAGCTTTTGTATAGTTTTTTTAAGCACTGACAGATTCAGATTATGAGAACATTAGGACCCTGATTCAGAGGAAATATACAGTCTATGGTTTGCAGTAATCACAATGTACCACAATGTAGTACAATGTACCTCCCTGACATCTTCCCTAAGACTTGATAGACATGTATGCACAAGTATATTTAATTCACTCAGTCAAACAACTTTTGTGTTATACTGTGAACACAATCAAGACACCAGTTATATATTTATCAGGTCAACATCACTGCGAATGCAGATCTCTTGCACATACAGGTATCTTGGAACTTAGATGACTGTCATTGTGTGAGAAAAGGCTTTGAAAGCCATGCTCACCTTTCTGTAAGTGAGTGAGTGAGTGAACCATATGGAGATCACTGAAGCATGTGGAGCATTTAATGGCTGTAGTGTAGTGGAAAGCCGATTCTTGAGGGTAGAGTTTGTGAGGTTGTTCACTGACAATGTCAATGTCATCTGCCTGTAGTGTTGTATTGTTCTTGTTCTTGTTTTTAGCTGGTAACCATCCTGCAACACACCTGCTGTTCATAATTTGCAGTGATGAGGAGTCGGTGAAAAGGTGTGTCACGCTTTTTGGATGGAATGTAAATCAGTTTCACATTTGAGTGAACTACAGTCGCTCAGTTTTAATTGTTTTCTTTCACTGTGTGAGAGAAAGGATTTTAGAAGATCATTTAGGCTTTTTTTTCCCTTTTGACCGTAACGTCCAATTAATTGGTCTGTATGGTCCCTCTGAAAATTCGTTTTATCAAGCAGTGCAATGTATTGTACTTAATTTGTTTGTTTTTAAATGTATGCTAACCCTAGTTCTATGTGTGGAAGCAGATTATGAGATAAGGTTGCCTCAATCCCAAGCACTGTCATTTGTAATCTCCCTGGTGATTTATGTCTCTGGGCAGCTGTTTTCTGTATCTTTGTGTTCATTTTATGTCTCTTAGCGGTTAATATGTGTCCCTTTGTGGTTGTTTGACTATATAAAAACAATATTATCAATATCATCACTTAGAGACTGTGGATCAGGATCCTAGACTCACTGCAATTAAGTATTTCATCCATCCATGAAACTACTGAGACTTGTGTGTGTGTAAGCGTGGGAGAGGGAACCTGCATACATTGTAAATTAACTGATGCTTTGTGAATGTGTACACCATGCTTGTTACACAGGTGTCCCAGTGGCCATGGACTCCCATGTCAATGTAGCATTTCTAATGTTGTTGAGAGCGTGACAGAGAGCAGCACTCTGTTTGCGGCCCCAGGGAGACCAGACTTGGCTCTGATGACAGGGATAAAGTCAGTTTCATTTCCTCATTTCCAGATTTAGCTTTACTCTTCCCAGTGAGATGAATTAAACCTATCTTGGCTTCCAAGTGCCATTAAGCCTATCAGATTATAATGAAGCCAAAATATAAACATGTTCAGAAATATACTGTATTGCATTCAGTGGCGCTATTTTCACTGCTGAAGGTGCTGTGTTTTAAAGGACTAACAAAGTTTTCATCTTATTTTGCAGAGGAAAAATCACTGTTTGGTTGATTTTGAATCTTTCTCTCCACCATTCCTCCACAATACCATCTTGACATCATTGTTTTAAACATAAATACGAGCTTTAGATATACAATAGTTACAGGTGAAATAATCAATAAAATGGATGGTTAAGCTTAGATATTTGCAAATCCATTAGATATGACAATTTCCAGGTGCTCCGCTATAGGTCCTGTTATTTATCCTGTAACTCACAACTCTTAGCACAACTAACCAAGAACATATAGGAATGCATAGCTCACAGATTTAGATATATATGCAGTGTAGAAAGGTGCATTACGTGAACATGAATCATCACATACTGGGTTGGGAACAGGATTAAGTATGACAACAGATGAACAGAATGTTGAGCAGTATGTGTCAGTGTATGATATGTGATGCATCCTCACAAGAGAGAGGAGAGCAGGATGCAGTGATTGCTGTGTAGCTCCTCTGTTTGTCATAAGATGATATAACATGTGCCCAATGTGTCCAAGGAAGGAAGGAGGGAAGGAGAAAGTACAAGTGTGGGTGCATCTCAACAATATGGGGTCAAAATGGATCAGGGAGTCACAGGTGCATTGTGTCAACTGCATAGACACTTGTCTCCACATGAAATGTTGGGAGGTTCCAGATCGGAGAAGGGCATCTATTAAAGTAAGTAGCATAGGAATGTTAGTATTATAGATCCCATCCATTCAGAAATGTGACATGGGAGAGCACTATTAGAGGGATATGTCCAAGGTAGGGCTCCAAGACGAGGGGTTGCAGCTGTGTCAGGACAGAATCGATGCACATCGGGGGAATAAATGGGCCAATCACTCAGACGGTCAGCCATATTGAGCTGGTGGCAACAGGCCACAGGCTCATAACAGTTAAGAGACACATGAGAGAGTGCAGATTATATGAAATATGAGAGCATGGCGGCCATGTACATTACTGATATGGGTGCATGCAACATCAGACTTTGGATGAGAAGGTGCCTCCGAAGCCTAAAGATGACACTATTTCTAATTTCTCATGTTTAATTATTTAAAAATATTGTTCTTCAGTTATTGTAGGATGTGTTAAAACCCCTCTCCAGCATCTTATTTAAGTAGTAGTGTATGGTGTATAGTATACACACTCATCTACAGTATATACTTGAAAAAGTTGTGAAGTGTGCACAGCACCCATTCTGAGTGTCTGTCTTGAAGTGTTTTGCAGATCCAAATAATTTTATCCAAATAAACTCCAAAGGACCTGCATCTGTTATAGCCGAAACAGTTGGATTTCCACATATGCAGTCCTTTGTGTGTACAGTACTGTAAACAGGTCCAGCTCTGTCTCACCCAATTTATTATGTAGGACGGACATTTTTCTTCTTCCTAGAAGATGAAAAGCATAGACAATATTGTTCCCCCTTCTATTGGTCACGTTATTCCTTTTCCTTTTTGTGAGTGTGACGTGTTATGGGAAGTCTTTTTCTAGGGTTTGGTGTGTACACAATCACACCATCTTACCTTCCCCATATGCTGTTTCTTGCAATGTTTGATTCCATCAATCCCCCACAATGTTTGTGGGGTTGTTTTCAAATGAAGAGGCTATGTTGAAGCCGTTTTTAACAAATCCTTCCTTTTCCTGGATAATACTTTTTCTATTTTAGAAATTTTTGTTTTTATCAATAAGTTAGTCCTAAGACATCTGACACATACATAGAAAGCATAGGTTAGCAGGTAATGTACGTTATCAACATTCACTCACATCAACCAAATCTGCCTACAACTGTTTGTCAATTCCGCTGTCATGCACATGTTATGATTTTTTCTTGCATAAATATATGCATGCGTATGCGCTCACATCTTTTCTCTTACACAATCATATTTTCACATGCAAAAGCACTCATAGCTATGCTACTCCTCATATTTTAATTATACTGTGTATTGTAGTTGTGTTTTACGGGCATGGGTAGGGAAGTGTTTAATCTAACTGCTAGATAATCAAAGGCTTAGGTAAATAAATTGTTCAAGGTTTGATCTTCTTGAGACCAGCATGACTTTCTAATCATTATGTTAGTGGATTACCCGCTTCTTCCCTCTCCTCAGCCGTCCTGCCACTTGGAAGTAACAGACCTGGAAATACGATTACAGGACGCAATCCTTGTAACAGATTTGTTGCCCATAAAAGTCCAGGTGCTACATGTGTGATTCTTCCCCTGATAAAGAAGGTACGTTCTGTGCCAGACTGGCGAACAGGTTTTATTTTATGACTCTGTAATTCAGGAAAAAGAACTGTGAAGTAAGCAAAGACCAAAGTCAAAATTATTTCTCTTATCTGCCTGTGCTGTAAATTAAGATGCGGCAGTTAATGAGATCTAACCAGACAGTTCAAGTGGTGTCAGTATGGTGGGGCTTTTGACACCAGTCATTATCTTTTGTGTGTATGAGAGATGAAAAGCACTTAAATGAAACCTCTCCTGTTTATCAAAAGGCAAGATGTGCTCATCACATTATTCCCTACCCATTCTACAACTCTCATCTTATTACATATAAAGCAGGTGTAATCACAGCATGCTGTTGTCAAACAGGAAAATGAGCTATTCATCATGGCATGAAGCTACTGATGTTTGCCAAGCAGGTGTGCACCATTACAGAGCTGTACTTTATGCACATACATGGGCAAGACTCAGAGGATATTTTTTTCTTGGGGATAATTCAAACCAGGGTCAAAGATTAACAAATATAGGGACAAATCCTGACTTTCCTTTCATCCAGGGCATTAATAATCGATTAATTTTGTGCATCTGATTTTTCTCAAAATCAGATGACATGCACCGACTGCTTTGGACAACTGGCATTTATCTGCGGAGGCTGACAGTGGGTTGTTCCAGCACATACCGATTATGATCATTACTAGTGGTGCACTGTGACTTTGACCACACTATGTGTATCTGGTCTCCCAATATGCTGCACAGCTTCGAGAAAGGGGCATTGGATCATGGGACACCTGTGGGGGATTGAGAAAGGGCAGCTACTGCTGTGTTAGACATTTGCCTGCTGAGACTCCCCAGTGACAGACAGGAGAAATGTATGCTGTGTTTTACATGAAAAACAACTTAATATCAGAATAGATTTTTCAGACATTCTGTATAGATCCTTATGTTTGTCAGACATGTAATACTGGAAATTCTCTGATCCCATCAGTAAAATGTCAGTTCATTAGTGGCAAACCGTGTGCACAACAGCTGGGCTTTCATGTCAATCGTCAGCAGCAAAAAATGGTGTCATCAAGGAGAAAAAACATCAGCATGATGAATTTAAAAGGGCTGAACAACTGTAATTTCCTAGCTAACAATGAAAAGCTGCAGTAACCCAGTCTTGTTTTCAGCCACTTATTTGGCAGGAGCAGCAAGTTGAAGCCAAGACACTCTTCTCCCCAGCTACATGCAAATCCTCTGGGGCCATCCCGAGGCATTCTGAGGACAGCTGAGAAATATAATCTCTCCAGTTAATCCTTGGTCTGCCTCTAGGTCTCCAACCAGATGGACATGCCTAGGACACTCCATGGGAAGGCAAGAAGGAGGTATCCTGATTGAACCACTTCATCTCAATGTCGTGGAGCAGCGGCTCTACTTTGAGCCTCTCCTGGTTGTCTCTAAGGCTCAGCACAGCCACCATGTGGAGAAAACTCATTTCAGCTGCTTACACCCATGATCTTATCCTTTTAGTCATTGCCAGACCTCATGACCTTAGGTGAGAGTTGGAATATTGACTGAGCAGTAAACGAGAACTTTAGCTTGTGGCTCATTTCTGTCATTACTACCACAGACTGGAAGGGTGACTACATCACTGTGAACGTCATCCCGATCTACCTGTATATCTCCACCTCCATTTTTCCCTCACTGACCCTGAGATATTTGAACTCCTCCACTTGAGGGAGGGACTTGTCCCCAATCCAGAGTGGGCACATCACCCTTTTTCAGCTGAATGATAACCACAGACCCAAATTTAGTGGTGCTGACTTTCATCCTAGCCCTTCACACTGGATGGAAACCACGCCAGTGCAAGGTGCAGGTAATTTTTGGACGAAGCCTGTAGGACCATTTCATCTACAAAAAAACTGAAATGGATTCCTAAGGCCACGGGACCTGACACCCTCTGCCACTTAGCTACACCTAGAGATTTTGTCCTTAGAAGCTATGAAAAGAACCAGTGACAAGGGGCAACTTTGGCAGAGTTCAATCACAAATGGAAACCAGCCCATGTCAGTAAGCTGTCCACTCCATTCTTGCAAATCTATTTCTACAAAATTATGATTGGTCACTCACACCAGTACACATAGCTGAGGCTTTCTCATTGTCTCCTGAGGTCTTAAACAATAAATGAGCAGCTTACCGGGTCCTGATTAAAACTGACAATTCTGATTGGATTACATGTTTTCAGGGCATATTAAAAACATATTAAATGGAAAATAAAATTATACATATTTATATATACACACACACACACACACACACACACACACACACACACACACACACACACACACACACACACACACATATATATATATATTAATTGACTTTTTTTTTTTTGTCCAGAATTTCCTGAGACCTTCTCTGAAAGCTTAGAAGGGATACCCCCTGAGGAATAACTGCAGTTCATGAACTGCAGTTCATGCTTGGTTAGGGGCAGTATTTTGTGTTGTTGCCTCACAGCAAGAAGGTTGCCATTTCCCATTCCAGGCCTGGCCATTTGTGTATGGAGTTTGCATGTTCGATTGGAGACTCTTGCCCTGAGGCTTGAATGAGAGTAAATGGTGTGTGTGCTCTGTCCAGGGTGTATTCTTTGTCATCACCTAATCTGCGCTGGAGATATGCTCCAGTTGACCCCTATGACACCAACAGTTATACGGCAGGTAGGACAATGCATGGCTGGATGACTTGGTCAATTGCTCTGACAAAAACAGGGTAAGAGCAATCTGTGGCAGACCCAACCCAGCCAACACTCACTTCTATCCTACCAAAAATGTGGATTCCTACTTTTGGTTTACTCTTTTTCTTTTTTTCTTTTTCTTTTCCCCACTTACAATTTGCTATATTGAATCTCACAGAGCATAACACACACCGAGCTAGGGCCCTGACAAGAGGGGAATCAAGACCAGAAATGATGAAGTCATGGATCAACAAATGCTCTCATTTCAGGCTGTCTCTGTAGAGTGGAAAAGTGCCAGCATTGTGGAGCAAATCTAGGAGCAGTTGAGCAAAGGATCACCTCTGCACCATTGTCCACCACTGCAGGAATTCAGTGATGCGCTCTCTGGGGAGGACATCACTGACAGCTGTGGGAATACCATCCTTTGTAAGGCTGCTTCAGCTCCAAAGGCTCCATCAAATATTGCTGGGAGATGATTCATTTTCACTTTGCACATGTGGCATGATAATCTCACACAGTGATTCTCTGACACATACACCGCCATATATAAAAAAAGCCACCTAAAATGTAGGTATTTCTTTTTCTGCAGAAGTAACCTGAAAAATAATATAATATTGTTTGAATAAACTGAACTTCGTATGGATGTCTTCTGCTACTTCAGACTTTAAAAAGGAATGTCTGAAGTGGTGTTAGCACCAGCAAACAAACTTTTTTCAGGAACCAAACCCTTGATTGAAATAACAAGCAACAAAACCAGCAAATATATCACCATCTGATTGCTTTTTATAATGCAATGGGACACAGACTGTAGTGACAGCACTCTGGTTCTTTCTGCCAACCAGCAATGCTAGATCATCTTGCCTGAAATCCATTTCCAAGCCAATAATCTGTTTTAAGTCCTAATAAACAAACTAACAAATTATGGGACATGATTGTTTTGCAGTCATTGCTTTTCTACAAAAGAGGGCTGAGATTAAAGAGGGAATGAGAAATATAAATGTTAGTTATGTAATAATGGCAATGTAGGTCACTAGATATCTTGATAATTATCAGATGGACTGTGATGAAATGTTATTCTTATGCTTCCAGGATCCATGTTAACAGGGTCAGGGCCCTGTGAATATAGCATGCTGGAACAACCTACTGTGCCTTCACATGAATCCTAATCACCCTCCCCTGACACACTCAGAAGACCAAAAATATCATCTTAACCTTTCCCACTTTTTTACATTTACATCCTGTCCAAATATCCTAAGTAAGTAAATAAAATTTGAGCTGACAAAGGTTATGGATGTAGACACTGCCTGATTTTAACTTGTTGTCAGCCACATCCTTGTCTTTATGTGGTGAAACTCTGTGATGACAGTAATGAAGAGGGAGGGTTCTCACCAGAAATAGGGTACAGTGAAGGAAAGAGACAGGAAGAAACCAATGGCAAATGCTAATTAAGTGGCTCCTCAACCTGTCATTACTGGTTGGAAGGACTGACAAATGAGACAAATGATTTTCATACAGAATTGACATAAACGAAAGACCCTTGTATAATCCTGCCTCCCTATATATTACCAGAAAAGGCTGTAAAACACTGAACAAATTTTTTATTGTATTGTATTGTTTGTTGATGTTTTTGTCATCCATGTACCTAAAGTAAAGTAAATATTCCAACAGATTCTCTATCAAGCTGCAACACACAGAATGCTTTAAACTTCACATCCTGAAATATAAGATCATAGAGATTATGCTGCCACTGTTAATTTAACTTCAACAAAACATGCACACTTAAGAGAAAAAATGTCATCTGTCATCATGAACCACATGTGTACAAGTGGGGTTTTTTTGGTAGTTAGATAAGGAACAAGAACAGATCGGTCACATCAATGCTCCAATACCTCCTCACACAGTTTGACTCACCATGCTAATTAAGAGCCCTGTACAAAGTATTGATTAATCATAAATACTTAATAATACTGATCAATCACTGTATGTCACAAGAAACTGGTTAAAGCTGTAATAATCAGGAGTGGACTCAGAAAAGCATTCACTACAGAGTACAAAGGGTTGTGTGACAATAAGAGCTTCACTTAAAGCTCTTCAAATATACAAGCACAAAGATGCACGTAGAAGAAGGGTGGTGACAGAAGACAGCAAAACAAAATCTGAAGTCTGCATGGGCTCTCTTACATCTCCCATATGTCCATCTGGGAACCACCTGTTTGGCTGATGGTGCAGTAATCCTACAGCAGAGCGTGGGCTACAGCCAGTCAGAAGCAGTAGTACAGATCCCACAACCAGCTGTATAGGTGAACTTGCGTTTAGGACTAAAGAACATGGTACTCCTTGTAAGGCACGCTGCAATATAGTTTGAAGCACTTTGGAAATACATGTGCTGCTCTGACCATGCAGCTGATGTCCTTTGTGTTGGTTGCTAGGCAATAGACAAAGAGCAGGTTTGCTGCTCACAAAGCAGTGGGGCTTTCAGAGGAGGAAGAGCAGTGGAGTGATTTATTTCTCTCAATCATAGTTCATATTGAAGAGTCTGACATTGTTCCAGTTTTCTCCTGGAGTCAGAAACATGAAGCATGCTCTCAGAGGGGTACTTCTTCGAAAAGACACTTACTATGGCCTGATCGGGGAATAACAATGAAACTTTTATTATTCTCATTAAATGTATGTACTTACATTTGTCCTCAAAGGTGGGGTAGGAGATTTCATACTGGAGCACTGATTTGATAGAAATCCTCTTAACACCTCAAATGCAAATATGCAACTAAATGCTTTAAAAAAAATGAAACAAATCATTTGTATGGGGAATGAGTAATCCTGGAAAAACACAATCCAATTGCACTGAGTGTCATACTATATACAACTGGTCAATCCATCTGTCACTCCATCTGTCACTCCCTCCACCTCTTCTCTGTGGTAATGTGGCAATGATATCTTGCTTAACGTGGTGAACACAGCACAGCCCAGTGGGAGCCTCCAGCTAAACTGGATGCACAAATGCACAGAGAGCACACCACTGCCTGCTCCTGCACTCTGGTCAGAGAGAAGTCTGTGGAAAGTGGATGGACTTTTTCTGTGTTTTTCAAAGCATTTTCAAAGTGTGACCTGCTCGAGCTGTCTTTTCGGAAATTGCTTAAACCACCTAAGTTGCACTTCCAATGACATGACCACAAGATGGCCAGAGGGTGTAAATTTGATGATGTCTCCTTTTCCTCTTAAAGCTAAAATGTCATGAGCATATTCCAGAACATACTGAGCATTGGTCTATGAAATGTGTCTGGACACAGCAGATAGGGGTAGGGTAGGGTCAGTGTTTCACAATTTCATTACATATCTGGGTTTTCTCACTTTATTTCATTTTTTCTGGCGGGTCGAGGCCTCACTGAGAGAGATTCAAGAGAACAGGGGAGGGTCACATACTGTCAGATAATAAGTACATACACCAGATCAGAGACTCAAATGGTGTATGATGACACAGTGGAATGGACACTACACCACAGAAACAGATTATCTCATGATCCTGTTTGCCCAGTACTTCTTCAAACGTACTGTACAAGACCATATAGCCATATAGCAATGTAGGCTGCTAATGAGTAACATATAACCCGGGCAAGTCAATTAATGCAGTCCCTGTATATGCCTGCCCCTGCTCCCTGTTCATCTTGCCACACCTGGTTTGTATGTTGTTACTTCCTTAACAGTGAGATGTGAGATGTCACTGATGTTCACAGACACACACTTTCCTCCACATTGTCAAATGCCCAAATGTTAAACTGGTCTATTTGTCAGAGCAACAGATTGTTGGATGTTTCCTGCCATTTCAGAAACAGTTGCACAAGTCTTTAATCCTGAATATGATGATGTGTTATTCAACAGTGCAACAAACACAACTCCTGCTCGGCTGGGGAAAGCCTCTTTCATGTATTCACTGTCTACGAATGCTTTCCTATGTTTAGCTATGCACTATAAATTTTTGAAGCTGCCTTCAGTACCTGATTGCTGGTGACAAGGCACTACTTTTCTTCGTGCAAATTTACACTGCCTTCTTTGTTAGATTGATTCTGAGCTTTGTCAGATTAATCTTTGTAGTTTTTCTCCAGTTTAGTTGCAAAATGATGCTTGAAGATTTTGATGTTCTGCACACCATATTTTTACTGCAAAACACTACAAGGCTCAGTGCATGTTAACCACTTTTTGTAAATTTTGTCACGTGTTGCCAAAAAAAGGAGCCATGCTAATGCAACATAAAACAAAGGAGCACTAATTTATATTATTAGATTTAGTATCAAGGTAATACCAAGGTTAATATTATATGTTAGAATACCTTGCAATAAATGTTAAACACTTAACGAGGACATGAGATTTCAAAAGATAACCAGATAATTGGATGGCTGCCAATCATTTCATCATCTGCTGTGTCACACTGTGTGCTGCAGTCAATATCCCCTGTCTATCAGGGTGCGCATAAAGTGTTCCTTTGCTCCAGTGTAGTTCACGTTTATCAGTTAATCAAGTGGACAATTAACCACCATGGATCACATCTTTTCAAAACACTCTCTTGATGCAGACACATTTACACCAAAATCTGCCTTACTTCAACTTCTAAGTTTTCAACATTGCCACTCAAAAGCTGAAATAATAGCTGATACAAAGTCTGGTGAAGTCCTCAGTTTAAAGGTGATCATATTTTGATCTCCAAATTCGGGGACACCTGGCTTGGGGGGAGGTCCGAAGGAAGTCTGTCATCTATGTGGGGAGACTGATGCTGATGCTGCTGCCCCTAATCCATTCTCTACTGGTGTCATTTGTGCGCTGCTTGCTTGCTTGCACTCTCTCGCTACACTCCGCTTAATTTTTTTTTTCTCCCACTCAAAATCGGGGACATTTTGC
Source organism: Karalla daura (assembly GCA_029224185.1). Taxonomy (NCBI): domain Eukaryota; kingdom Metazoa; phylum Chordata; class Actinopteri; order Chaetodontiformes; family Leiognathidae; genus Karalla; species Karalla daura. Next base: position 10,095,467 of record CM055196.1, on the reverse strand, counting down.
AGACAGGGCGGCCCAATCAGGGACGGTCCCTGGGAATCCGGAATGTCTGGTCATCCTGTTTTAAACAAATAAAGAAAGAGATCTTACTCAATTGGACATTTAGACATACAATCAGACACATGGTCTTTGCTGTAGTGATTGGATTAAAGTTCTGAAAATAGGAAAATATCTTGCATTTACCATGTCAGTCAGTGTTGCATAAATTAGGTAATTATGGTATTAATTATTCACCTTTGAGCTATTTTAAGTTAATCTTTAAACTTTTAAGCTTTTCTAACAAAAGAGAAAATGAAAAACATGTTTGACTTCAGTAAATGAATTTCAAATAACTTGTGGTGATTCAGTCCAGCCCTGGACTGTTTGCGGCCATTGTGTCCTTTCCATTACTCAGAAAATGATTCAAAGAGGAATGGCATTTGTGATAACCTGGTTCCAGCTAATCATGAATTTGTCCAATATGTCTGCAAGGCTCACTAGAATTAATATGAAAACGCTTTGTCACTGCCTTAGGAAAGTTAAGACCGAGCTCTCCACAGAAACATGAAACAAGGCAACCACATGGCTCACAGAGTCTTGCTGCTTTGTCCCATAATGCCATGTTCAATAAAGTGCTTCAAAATGTTTGGAACCGCCTGACCAGATGACAGTGACTTAAACTGGATGCTGGTCTCAGCTAAAAAAACTCTCTTTCGTTCCCTCTCTACGCTTTTCTGTGCAGTCAAATCTCCCCCTCCAGCTTACTCCTTCTGGGCAATGTTGTTTCAAGTTTCTGTTCCACTTGATGTCTCTTCCTAGCATTTGCCTCTACCAGTAATAATTGCCCTAGACAAAATCCTTTTAAATGCACAGATCTGTGAAAAAGTGTTGAGATAAAGGCAACTGCTGTTGGTGCAGTCAAACCCGGCATGCATGATGCCTGGAAAAGCCATTTTACAGCATTCCTGCAACCATTACGATAACATATCATGTTTATGCCCATCACGGTGGATTTAGTTTTAAATCTTGCCATTGCAAGAAGAAGAAGGGGGGGGGGGACAAACTTTTTTGCCAGCTGTCATTGTGCCCTCTGATAACTAACAAACAGAAGTCAAAAACTGCAGATGACAGAAATAGTATGCACACTCCTTCGAAGACGACAACATATATCACTGTCTTGTACCAATTACAAGAACATACGGCTTGTTGTGTTAGCAAAGATTTAGACAAAGAAGGATGGTGAACACTTGCATGATAGATTACCTGCAGAGGTAACAGTAACAGCTTTGCCGCACTGTCTTAAATTTGAGATTCAAAGCGAAGGTAAATAAGTTATTGCATGACATCTCGTCAGAAATCAGGGTCACTGGCCCTGAAAAGCTTTAGATGCACTGAGTGCATGGGTAGACACATTCCGTAGATGTTTGATGTTCATGTGGCTCCTAAAAGCGCCTATAGATTTCTCAGTGTTCAAGTGCTTTCACACAGTGTCTCTAAGGCAGGCAGATAACTGAAGAAACCTGCTGCTGGATTAATTCTCCTATCAGGCTGTATTTCTCTGCCCAAGGCAGCACTTTGAATGCCAGCTCTCATATTCATTTCTTAGAGTAGTGAGGGAACCTCATTTCATTAATAAGAAATACACTACATTTCACAAAATGCATTGAATACTGAATATCGTTCTTCCGTTGTTTCCGTTATGGTTTTGATTTGTCTTCTTTTCGTCTGCTTCTTTGCGTACGTTCCTGGTGATATGAGGTTAAAAAAACCTCTCATTTAAAGTAACAATCTCACAAGGATTTCAGTTTAAATAAAAATCACACACCATTATACTATAGATGGAGGCCTCAAAGAGTTGCTAATTTAAATATGGATCGGCAGATATGGAGATTTTGTACCCCCCTTCAGAATAGTCTCCAGCCTCAAGAGGTCAGTAAGTAAGAGGAACAGAAGAGAGGAAGGAGTCATGTGACCTAATGGTTTCTCTCCTATGCCCTGCCATCTGTGGGCCATCTGGGCCTCCATCCAGTTCAACATGAGGAGACACAGAAATGGACCCAATGAAAACAGCATTTGAGGGTCAAAGTATTTGTGAAATAAAACATTAAGGAGCAGCCACAGTCATAGATATCACACCACTAACCTGATGTTGATGAAGTGTTGTATCTACAATCTGGCATGTTTGCCATAATGAGGTCTGCTTGTCAATCTGGTGATGGTGTCTGTTGTAGGACTTCTTCAACACTCTGAATCAGTCCTCCACTCAAAATCTGCCAGTGAACTGCTCTTAATTGTCAAGGTGAGAGCTCCAATAATATCTTGGAACAGCCAATAACCAATATGCAAAGCAGAGACCGAAGTTTCAGGAACAATTCGACTGTCTCATTATATCAACTCTAGTTTTTAGTACTGATTTTGATCAAAGGGATTCACTAGTTTAACAACTAGTTAATAACTCTAACACATGGAGCAACTACAGAGAAAGAAATTGCTTATGAATTTCAAGTCATCCTTGCCTGAAAACCATAGAAAGGAAAGAAAAAAAACTAATATTTTAAATGACTCCACAAGGTTTCTCCAGAGCAACAAACTGAGGCAATGAGATCCAACTTTCCTTGTCCTGCCTGATAAACACACAATTGTCTATTCAAGGCTAATGCCACTTGACAATGAGCGCAATTGTTCTGAGAAAAGCTGGGCCAGGATTTATACTTAAGAACTTTCTGATAGGAGGCAACAATCAAACCATCAAACAGTTATTAAATATCAAGCCACTAAAATCTGTATAAATATTTAAATGACCAACTCACATAAATAGCAAATCAAAGCCACCCAGTGTGATCCACTCATAATGTTTACATTTTACAAGCCACAGATATACTAGGGGATTTTATATGGTTGCAAGGTGCTTTATAAAAGTAGATGCTTAATTCATGCTGCTAATCAGCTGAAGTGTCTTGTTTAGACTTATCTTTACAATGATAAAGAAACAGACTGAAGGTAAAGCTTAGCCCATCCATCTTTTTACAAATCTATAGCTTTCAACATTAATAGGCTTAACTCAGTATAATCCAGATTTTTCATCTCTGCTTCCTAAACATGCAAATCCTGTTTTGACTGAGGAAGCAACCAGGGTAAAGCAAGGATCTCGTACACACAGAACACAATTTTAATTTCTGAAAGGTGTAAAATAAAATGACAACCTTTCCCTATATTAAAAGCAGACATTGCTTCCATTTCAGTTTACTTCAATTAGCTTTATCAGTAGCACTTTATAATAACTAATAAAGCATTTATTAAGCATTATTTAACCTATTTGTTAATCATTAGTAAACAATGAACTCCTAATTATTTCTCATCAGTTAATCATTAATATTTCTTTTAATGCTTTGTCCATGTTGAAGAGGTCCATCTTATAGCCATTAGTGAAGCATTATTTAACACATTGGTTAATCATTTTTACACACTTACCTCTGATTTTTTTCTCATGATTTAATTCTTAGTAAATACTTTATTTAATGTCTTTAGTCATCATTAGTAAATCATTACTAATGCATCAATACTCAATACAGTTCAGTTGTTTTCTGCAACAGATAATCCTGAATAAATTCACTAGATTGCAAATATTCTCTCTATAGTCCACCACAAAACTAACAGACAGGGAATAGAAGCTTTTCAGTTTCATTTTGAGCTATGTGGAGCTCAGATAGGTCTTTTTTGGCTGCCCTAGACAGACTGACAGAGAGACTGACAGACAGTAAACAGTGATTAGTAGCACGTGTCAGTGGCAATCTGGGTCTTGTATTAGTTCCCTCTACCCAGTTACTCTGAGTGTTAAGTGTTGCTGTTTATCTGAGTTGTGACTATGACCAGTCTGCCAATCTGGGACCGACTCAAACATTCCCCTTTAAATTGGCCGTACACCACTGGAGGTGAGACAGCACCTCACTCAGGATGCCGATTATTGGGACCTAGAAGAGGAAAACCTAGATTATTAGCTTATTATTATTATTAATTTTGAATCAGGGCATTACTCCTGTTGCTCTGCTCTGCAGTTCTCATACAGAATCTCCTCTGTCCCCTAGCACACTGTGCTGTACCATGCCAGGACGCATTCCTGGAGGTCCGCTTAAATTCCTTGTTCGGATCGATGAGCGCTTGGTAGTTTTCAGGATTGGGTGCTGTGGCGGCACTGGTGTCTCATACACAATTATCTGCAGCCCTGTCCAGACTTCCCATAGCGACCCCTGAGAAATAGAGGGACAGAAGAAGAGGGAGAGAGAGGTAGAGATGGATTGAGCTGCGATTGCTGTTGTTAAAAAGATACGCAGCAAAAATGATGATGCAGGCCAAAGCATTGTTATTTGGTGAGGGGAGGCCAAATCTGGCAGCTGCCTTGTCATAATCTGACTCCCCATGATACTCCAGATTGGTTGGCGGGATCTACTCCAAATTGACTCCAAAGTTATCAAGCATGTTGTGAAAGGGACACGCATCAACAAACTGTGATAATCTGACTCCCTGGAACTGGATTGGATAGGGGTGCACTTTCTGGTAGGAGAAAGAAGCAGGAGCTAGATCAGATTAAAGACGATAGGTTGAAAACCTAGCAAAATCCAAAAAACGATGGGTTGTTGATCCACACAAAAAGTTAAGTGCAATGAATGAGGATGCCCGAACACATTCAGAAGAACAAAAGACTTTATTGGGAGAAACGAGCAAAGCACTACTTTTCAGAGCCTCGGAGATGAAAGCACGTCAGTAACATACATTAAGTAACACATCTTTTTAATATTTTTCATATATCAGATGAATAGGAAGCTCCTGTTGCGCAGCGGGACAATATAACTCCGCCACGTTTTCAGGGATAGGTTTAACTGGGGACAGAGCGGCCGAATTGGGGACTGTCCCCAGAAATCTGGTATATCTGGTCACCCTAGTCAAGAGGAGCAGTGAAAGGGAGGTTGTTCCAAGGGTTGCGGTGGAAGGAGAGGGATCTTTGGTGTGTGTCTAGTATAAAAAGGCAGTTCGGAGGCAGGAACCTGGGCAAATTTGGTCCTGCACATGTGCTGTGGTGCGGCTTGTCCCGCCTTCTCGGTAAGCAGGTTAGGTGATTGGCTGAGGCAGCTGAAACTGCCCTAGCAGGGGGTGCTGTTGCTGGATCCCCAGCTCCATGGAAAAAAGTGGGGAAGTGGTTCAACCCCCCCTTTCCAGGTATCAGCTGGAATTCCTTTGTTCCCAGCTGCTTGTTTTCCCCCGAACTCGCTCTATGAATTCGTCTGTTTGTCCTTAACATGATCCTGTAGCAGTCCCAACATCTCTATTAGTGAAATGTGTGAATGCCTTTAAGAAACAAAGAAAAGAAACAAGAAAAGAAAAGAAACAAAGAAAAGAAACAATCATCTTGGAAGATGCAGTGCTGATGGAAGTGACTCTTTAATCCACCTATATTGAAAGCAAATAGATGTGAATAGACCAGTGCAGCACTTACCTGCAGGGCATGTCATTAGTTACCATTGAAGTGGCCTGGGGCCAGTCACCTCTGGCCCACCAGATATGGTACAACAGAGAGCTGAGAACTTGGCCCATATACAACAGAGGAATGGGGTGAAACTGCATGTTATTCAAATTTAGAGAGTGAGGAGTAACACTAATTTGAGGCTGGGATGAATCACAGGTCCCTTTTCCACCAATGTTGTTAAGGAGTAGTGTGCCGAGGATCTTAGAGAGATGGCACAGGTACAGCAGGAGTTCAAAGATGGAGCTTTTGCCATTTTATGCTTAACCACAGTGCAAACAGTGAGCCAGTGACACTGGAGTGAAAAAAAATACTAATACTGTGCATGTTTTACACTATTTACACAAAAAAACAGGATATGTGAAGCCAAAGCAAAACGAAAAAATAGTCTAGCTGAAGGCACAATCAAAGATTCAAAAAGACAACTCAACTCAACAAGTCAACTCACACAGAGGTACAACCATAGACTATATATAAAAGATGGACATAGTCTTCCGGTATGAAAAGGAGGACCATGTGGAATTGACTTTACTTGCAATACCACAGAGATCTGCTAGGCCTTGTTCCAAAAGACACTTTCTCCAGTACACATCCAGTCAAAAACACCATTTTCAATCATGAAATACTCATTCAATAATTTTTCACGACTTTCACAACTCACACCGGCTTCAACAGCTAATCAGATCCCACAGATCTGATCTGCAGATCGTTTTTTTTGTTTGTTTGTTTACTTTTATCTGTATTTCCAAATTCATGATTTATAATGGGCATACATCTTTGGCTAAGGATACTCAACAGAGCAAAGGTAAAAGTGACTTTTCATTCTAAATCCCCCTTAAATATGTTGTCTGCCAAATGGTTAAGAAAATAATTCACAATGTCGTTCACATTTGTTAACAGATCGTTCCAAATCTGAGTGAAAGACTCTTTTTTTCCCAATTATTTGCCAAACTATTTGACTGAGGGTCAATCAGTATTCCTTTTTGAAAGTTATATTTTTTATAATGTGCTTTTTCGTCCTTTCGCTTTAACTTTGCCCCCGTATTTCTCATTCCACAGTACATTTAGTTTGCCTTTATAATCTATTGCAGCTTTTACCCTGTGGGCTCACATAGCAGAGACACAAGGTGTTGTCTGCACACCTGTGTATTTGTTTGTGTGTGAGTGTGTGTGTGTGTATCTATGTGTGGAAAAAAATGTCTGTGTCAAGGCCAGTAATATTAGTCTTTAGATGGTCTTTTCTATCTTACATTAGAAATGAATTCATAATGAAGTCACAAAAGACAAATATTATCAGGGTTCATATTTCCTATGAGCAGCAAAGTGGGATATGAGTATATTCACAATCATAAGAAAAACATCACCAACAAGGATTTGAGGATTGACCTGGGATTTTATGTCACCAAGCTTCCAAACATAAACACTGCTGTCCTGTTTTTTGTAAATGCTGTTTACATAGCACATATAGTGTTGTTCTATATTTCAAAACATTTTTATCATATGTCCATGGTGAATCTATGCAAAGTTGCATAACATGAGGAGTCCAGTTGTAACCCACCGCCCATATTTCTCATGCTTGTCAGTCTCCCTGAACGAGTTGTAACAATATCAAGAGACCTGCTCCCAACCACCATCTCATCCCTGCTCCCACACCAAAGAAACAAGACACTCTAACTGCGTCTCGCTCCCAATACTTTGGACTTGTTTTCATCAGCTGTATCTGTGTTCCCACGTATTGATTCTCCAACAATTTATCTGCACAAACAGGCAGTGTCCCTTCATAATTTCATTTGATTTCAGTTCATTAGCCTAATTTCTTTTTTCCTTTGACTTTCCTCTTTGATCATACACTTTGGGTTCAACAACTCTGCCTCAATTGTAGTGGGATGAATCCAGGACCTTTGCTTTATCTATATCTCTGTTGAGATGTTGTGGAAAGATTCTTGATCTGTCTGGTAAAATCAAAAAACAAGACTGGAACAGATATCAAGTGTTTTTAATCTGCAGAGAAGGAAGACAACACACTGTCCACAGTCACTGGATCTGAGTGCTTCCCTGAGGGAGAGGTCACAGTGCATTTTATCCTGACCCCCAGGAACACAGCCCCAAATGTGAAAACCATTTGGGCACAATAAACAAATTGTCAGGAGATTAGCAAGATTTTACAACTGGTGTCCTGTGAGCAGCTTTCGTGGGCATACAATGGAATAACAGTGGAGGTGCAAAGGATCAGGGAATGATCTTGCCGTTGATGGCTGCAGCTAATCAAATGTTCCTAGATGCATGTAAAATTTCCACCACAGAAATCTGTCATTCTTTGTAGCAATGAACATTTTCAAAAACCACACAGAGATGTGCAGAATAAATGTGTTTGTTTACAGGGTTGTGGAGACCAAGCTAATCCAAATATCTTTAATTAGAGAAACCACATTGTTTGAGTTTTCCTCGTCTTTTCTTGCCTGAAAAGAAATATTCATTTTACATATGCTATCAACCATTTCCCCAGACAGCAATATCATGCAATTTGTGACTAGGCTCCTTGATTTCAGGGAAACTATCAAGAAAAACCTTTCCCTGCTTTCTCCCTTGAGCTCATTGTGTTTGAGCTGTTGCCTCACCGATAAAGAGCTGTGAAGAAATAAATTAATAAGTGAATGAAAATGATCTATCCTAAGCCACAGGCTCTCCAAGACTTTAATTTACATGAGTAGGCCTACTGTATTTTGTTTGTCCCCCTGAGTGTGATGGATGGTTCCCAAGACCCTGATGAAATGGAATGCATCAGTTAATTAGTTTTCCCTGGACAATGCCGCAGACTCCACTGTAAGCTATCAGTGTGAGATCCCATCTTTTACACAAAAGGAACCAAAATATTCCATCCATGAGAAGAGATTCACACTCCATACCTTAAACCTGAATTTAGTACATCTGATGAGTGGATTATCCAATGATTTTGTCTGCATCATTTTATCGTCTCCATCATGAAACTGAATATAAAACTGAAAAACTGGTAATATTGAATTTTAGCTGTCATAGCCAATACATCTGGCTGGAGTCATGATTGCCAAGTGAGGAAATTAACAGTAATCATGCATACAAATTAAGTACAGTAAATATAGTCAGAAAAGACTAATTAAATTACTAGATGTCTTGTATTATAGTACTGTATATAAAAATAATATTTGTGACTGAATGTTTTCTATAAAACATGAAAGCCATTTCTTAAATTTTATTGTGATAAACTGGCCAAAATGGAGGTTTTGTTAAGTGTTGTAAGAAGCCTGATGTCATTGTGAAAAAATCCTTCCTCCACCACAAATAGTGTCCATGATCACAATTTGCAGCTCCCTCATTAAAATCCCTGCTGTAGAATGTGTAATTGTTTACACTGTCTTGCTATAACTAGCCTCTAGACTAAAATGACAATTCAAGCTTTTTAATTAAACTTTATCCAACAACGCTGCCTCCAATCAAACTCAGATTAATAAAACTATTACAATAGTTACAATAAAATCATATAATCACATTATGAGTTTATAAGGGAAAGTTTGCTGCTTACAAGTTCTGCCCTTTGTATTTTGACTCAGTACAATGATGCATTTCCTAAGATATAAAAATCTGTTCGGTTTTGAGTGCAGATACTGAGAAGCTAAACCTGCTTAACTCTCATCTAGTTGAATATTAATGAAAGTGGAACTGAAAATACATTGAAATAATGTATGATTACTTCTAGTTTATTGGGGAGGTAGACATTGTGTTGATAGGTTTGGCCTTGCGAGCAGTGTTGTGCTCCATTACTGATTCACGGACTCCCAATGTGGGGGAAAAAAAAACAAAAAAGGAAGAGCAGAAAAAAAACATTTTACAGCCACATTACATTGTTAGCCAAACTTATCTGAATTACAGATCAAAATTAGGCCAATATCCTGGGTTGGAAGTTGTAATGTGTGGTGAACCAACAAAGTACAGTTTTATGTCACAACATCACAATATAATCACATTGTATGTATGGCAACTGTAGTTGCCTGATTCACTTGTACATTTTAGATTAATAAATGAGCTATTACTTTATTATCTCAATTTATTTCTCTATCATGAATTCAGTCAGAGGGTTACAGTTGGAGCTCAGGTTGGAGAAGGCACTGATTTTCTTAATCTAGTTGTCAGGAGCATTTGCACATTCACATTTTTTCACTCCTATTCTTAGATTTGTGGCAGAGACTACAAGATTCACTTACTTATCCAGCAAGTCCTATGGACCATCAAATAGACAAAGTGCCTTGAAGGGCAGATTGGTTTCCAGTAATTTTTCCAAAGTTACTTCTATATGCAAGTTATAGGGGCTTCAGTACAACCATCGACCTTCCTGTAGGTTGATGACCGGACTACATCCTGAGCCACACCTGCAGGCAACCATGATGTTGTACCCCAGAGATGAGGAGACAGGCTTAACTCAGAGGAAAACCTCATCCAAAGACCATAATTACTCACCAGGGACAGCCACGCTATGAGACTCAGCTGCCGCATGATTCCAACACCTAATCGGCTTTCTGATTTTTGATATTCCGGGGGGGAAAAAAAGCACATAAGCAGCCAAGGTTTGGAAAGTGTCTGCATTGAGGCCATCAATGCATCGATGGCATCTTCGCTACAACATGCAAAGTGTCTTGGTAGTGTGTTTTTGGACAACCATTTCTGATCCAGCTGTAGTTCTGCTGGAGTTTGCATGTTCTCTCTGAGGACAAATGTTTTTTCCAGGGTACTGTGGTTTCTGCATACAGTCCAGATATATGTTGTTAATTGGAGACTAAATGTGTGTGTGTGTGTGTGTGTGTGTGCCATGGTGTATTCCCTGACTTCACCCAGTGTGCACTGGGACAGGCTCCAGCCGACACCCATGACATCATAGGTGCAAAGTGGGTAAAATAATGAATGGATGGATGTGGGTCTGGAGAATGGTGGTCATTAATTTAGCACCTTGATATTGCCCTCATCTTTTATTCTTATTGTCCATCATCACCACTACAGGTGTGTCTGAAATCACTATCATTGCTGTTAATTCCTAAATTAGCAAGAGATCTCAGGCAGAATTGCATTTTTATTGCTAATTAACCTTAAGCGTAATGTTTTTTTTTTTTTTATTTATTAATTAACTGCTGCTCAGATACTTCCCACCCCCTCTGATATTGCAGTATCCCTCAAGGAACCATTTAAATATTCCTTTTCCTACTTCCCTCCTACTTTTTTCTCCTTTACTATTGGGTCTTTCCTAAATGTGCAAATGAAAACATGTTTTGAAAGATAGTGATAAGTATGGTAAAAAAACAAAAAGAAAGAAAGAAAAAAAAATTACATTACTAAGGGAGAGTTAGAGGTTTACTCCAGTTTAATTTCATGCCTTTGGGGGTGCAAAAGCCTTTGATCTGGACATTCATCATCCAAATACATTTTGTTCCTGCATCAAGCGTTAGATTAATGAATTGGCACAGTTAGGAGGATTTTACCTCTTAAGATCCGACCTTCAAATGTGTGCTTGCCAGTTACAGCTGGCTCACCGTTACACAGCACTATAAAGACTATGAAAAAAGCAGTGTGCGGTTCAAGTGATGTACTGCATGCTAATGCAACATCTATATAGTGCCCCCTTCCTTTTTCACCATTTCAGACCTAGTATTATGTAACATATATATATGACACGACAAGGTTTTACACACAGGAACAAAATTAAATGCATTACTAAAGACCAGGAACATTAATTTGTGCATCATGTAACATAATGTTGATGATTTTACACTGATAGATCTATTCTTGTGTCTGGAAGAACACAAAAAGTCCGTCTCATATGAGTGAGGGAGGGGATTGTAGGAGCTCTGTTTACTCAGTGTTTTGATGTTGTCCTGTTGGACCGCAGTGTTCAGCAACCCCTGCATGTTTTAATGAAGCATCTTGTCTTCCTGCCATTCCGCACATCACCCTTACACCCTCTCTCTGGTGTATAGTCATGCTATAATATGTCTTGCTTTAATAGGGGCTATGCCTTTTCTCCTTTGGTTGTAAACACCACAAAATCCATTTGTACGAATCCTCAATTGAGAGAAAGTGTATCACACCTATATATTTAATCACTCAACTCACTTCACAGAGATGGCTCTTTGAAATCTCAAGCATCTCATTTGCCAGTCATCATCATGGGCCATAAAATCAGCACAATCTCTTTGCTAGTATCCCACCTTGCCTTGGCAATGAGCTCCAATGGTATCAAATCACTCAATGTGTATCATTATGCAAGGGTATTATGCACACATATTGAGGGCCATTTAAGTTGAATTTATTGCACTTAAATAATTCATCACTGTAAAATGGCCATTATTGTTAGTGTACATTACTCAAACCATTTGGATGACTAATGAATTCATATTTTTCACTCACATAACTGCAAATATTGCTCAGCTCACTCTGTGCCACAGGAGAACAAGGACAAAGTACTCAAACTCTGCATCTCTTCATCTTACTAAGAATCCTTATGACTAATATAAGTGAAATTATGTACTGAGAAAGTAGAATAAACAAACCTTGGCTTTAGACACTGTAGAATAAATCAGAGATGAATATAAACCAAGAGCTTCAAAATCTGAATGTTTCTCAAATGTAAAAAATACATCCATCACTCTAAGTTGTGATTTTTGCTCCTCATGGTAAATACAAATCTGTCTCAGCGCCTCTTTCAGTGTTGCTCTTATGCTGTTGTAGCATTTCTGTGACCTCTGATCGTTGCATTGTCTGAATGATCTATGAGGGTGAGAGGGCACGCAGTCACTATCTGTAGTCTGATGACCAGCAGAGTTTTGCCTCACAGCACGGACCCTCTGCTTTTGTGTCAGCTGATAGGCATTCATGAACATTTGTGCTCACATTCTCAAACAGATCTGACCTGTATTTGAGTCTAACGTGGGAAAAACAAATAAGCATGGGACTGCAAAAAAACAAAAATCCCGTCTCAAACATTAACCCATTTGAGCTATAATCTGACTGCCTATTTCCATTTGCAGGCGGTGATGAAGAATAAATGGTCTGGTCTTGGAGAGGTGGAGGAAGAGGATGAGTGCCATTTCAGCCCTCGGCTCACACAATACATTACACAGTCAGCCAGAGAAAGAGGGCATTAAATGCATAGTATTTATGACTTGACCTGAAACCTCATCTAGTCTATGCTTTCTCACAGAAAGAGATAAATTTAGTAATGGCAGCGCAAAATACATGTATTTTTTGAAATTTAGATATTCTGTGTTTGCTTGTGTAACATGATATCCAAATCATTGATATTATTGTGCAGAAGACAGGTTTTAGCAGCAATTTGCTGCTGGCAATCCCTCTTCATAGTTTAGCTGTGATCAATGAAAGTACCCTGTAGCAGTCAGCAGGTCCTGCACTGCAAAATGACATGTTACACTCAAGGTCATGGTGCACTCAGGAAACCCAAAAAATATTAATCTGATTTAGCTTTACTTCGATATGTTTAATATCCACCTGACAGAAACAGATGGCTTCTATTTCACTTTATTGATCATTCCTTTGCAGCAATGACCCATTTACACTACATGACTATCAATTACTCCAGGTTTCCCCTGTTACACAGCACCAGCACACATTTCCTGGAGAGAATATAGTAAATTCTGAGTTTAGTGGATATAGTGGCAAGGAAAAATATAATGCATGTGACAGGTAAAGGCTTACTGTACGTAGAAATTGTTAGCCGTTCACATGGTTAGCACATGATCATGATGTGTCATCTTTAATTGGACTGCTGCTTTAACGGTGTACAGATGCACCTGTTGATGAGCAAAATGGACACGTTTGCAAACCTGTGATTTGGGGTCTGTGCTTTTGAAAATATTAAACTAGATTTCTTGGCACTTTCAACACTGATATCATCTTGCTACAGTCATTATTTTTCAGGAAGTGAATTGAACAATTTCTGTATATAGTCAGATGTATTGTGCAACAGTGAAAACATACCACCTGCAAAGTTATAATCACTTGATTAATCTCATGGGTGTCTTCCAGGTCCCCACAGAGGCCATCGGATTGATTTTTACTACAGTAAAGAACACATGCAGCTGGGCATTTAAATACCACCTCAAGCTGTCAGCCTAATAAGTGGATCACTGTATTGATCGCATCAACTTATGAATGTCACAGAAGTCCTGTCAGCTGCAGAGAGCTAAGACCTTTTTCTATTTTTTTTGTTGCTGCAAGATCCAGACAGAGAAGCTGACTTATTTTTCCCTACACACTCTGAATGACTTGAGCTTCCTGACTTAATCAGTCATATTTAATTAGAATAGCATGTTTTTGAAGAATAGCCACAATAAACCAAGCTACAACAGAACACCTTTAGTTTCTTCTTTAGTCGTGTGTCTGTTTCGGACTAATAGGTCTCAAATTACTAATGAAAAACAGGATCCTCTGTGTTGTTTAAACACTAAAGATAGTTGTGCAATTATACATGCTGACTGTGTCAGTATCCCAAAGTAAAACTGACTATGTCTGCAGTGAATGTTTTTGAACTGAATGTGCTGTTGCCAACATTTTCCTTTTATTATTGTGATTTTAGTATTTGTTAGGATTACGAAAGTGTAAGTTACAGTATTATTTCTTGGCACATATATAAATATGATGTTCTAAAATATGTTTTTGTGTGTGCATGTGTGCTTGCATGTATGTGTGTGTGTATGTGTAATTCTCTAACGTGTTTTACATCACAGCAGTCGTGCCTAGAGGGCACAATTCAAACACTGTAACGAAAACTGGATGTAACTGGTGTTTTGATTTAATTAAGAAAAATAAAAACATTGTTGGTAAATGTTACAGTATAAGAGGTTCTGAGAGATGCCAGTATTGCAGAAAGGGTCTGTGTGCACAGCTAATTTCTGGCATGCTAAACAGGGTCATTCAGTGCATCCCACTATCACAGTTTCCACGGGAACACAGACATCGAACGTTGCAGCAGCCGATGGTGCCTCTAACAATCGCCCACACAGAGCAAAAGCTTGGCCATTGCTGCAGCTTTTTGTGGACACATGTACATATGTGCATGTGTAAGAAAAAAAAACTGAGGGAGACACAGGAAGCAAGGTATCTGTGTTCCTCTGCTCTGTTAAACATGTCTGCTGTATATGCAGCTGCCTTGCTGCGCTGCTGCGTCCCCGGGAAGCCGCAACATGGTGAGCACACCCTCGGGAAGTAATTCTGCTGCTGGTGAAGGAAAGCTCTATGCTGGAGAGTGGGGTTTTTTTTACAGATCCTGCGTGCTCAGAGTTTGAGCACTCCTGGAGAGCAGGAGGATGACAGTAGCTGCACTGTGACTCTGCTCTACTCCATTATCCTCCACAGACATGCCCTGGTTATAGGACACAAGCTGCACTCAGACGCATCAATTGCCTAAAGCAGCTGAAAAGTTTTTGTTTGGTCTCCAGCTTTGCCTGCTGTTATGCTGTGCTCAAACATGGAAAATTTATGGCTATATGTTGTTAAACCTGGACCAGGCTGCGGCAGTAGCTACCTGTGCCTGGAATGTAGTCATGAGCAGTTTAGCATAGGAAGACCAAGCCACCCAACAGGTAATCTCTGGCCATAAATTGCTCTCCTAAATGTCAGCCACCCTGTGGCATGAGCTTGAAGTAAAAGTCATCTCATGTAACTTTTTGTTTTCAATTGTTGCTCTCTGAGATGCTGTATCCAAAAAAAAAAAAGATTGTATTGTAAAGTATGTGCTTTTTAAAAAAAATGTGTAAAAACGCATGCAATTATAGTTTTTCTTTTTGGTGGTTTGGTCCTGGTGGTAATTATTTAATTCTTCAAACTAGATGTGGCCACAAAATCAAATTTCTTTCAATGCAACAGCTTAAATTTCCTATTTATGGAGCTTCTGTCACTTGCTTCTTCACCAATTAACACATATTCTTACTAATGTCTCACCAGCAACGAAAGTAGAAATATTTTTAACCATGAGCTGCACCCTCATAGAAATCTAATGAATTGTAATTTGGCTGAATGTTTTCCGATGGCTTGTTACCTATGTTACTAAAAGCATTGCTAACTTTAGATCCAAGAGTGTGACACATTTGAATGATGCACGTTGTGATGTTTTATATCACACGGGCCTCTGGTGTTAACTGCCAGCTCACCCCTGTGGAGCAAACAAGAGCTGAAATTTTCATGTGCCAGTTGAGCATGACCCAGCCTGTGGAATAATCAACATCACATCGCAGCTCCACAACCACCATCTTCGGCCGTCTTTCAGAGTTGTGTGGCTAAAGACGTGATTCCCTATACTCACACTGACCTCATCTGCTCTTCTCTGATGTGATGCTGCCCATCCTATTCCTGTCTCATATCAGCGCAGATCCCTCACTCCCAGGAAGCAGAGGTGGCATCCAGTTTGTACAATGGCCCCTATATAGCACGTCGAAGACCTAGAAATAGGATCGTCTCCCCATTTTACTGTATTATTCCCCTTTTCTACCAAATTTCCAAACTAAATATGAGCCCAGGACCGGCATTGGAATGGTTTTGGTGTAAAATGGGCCTGAGTTGGGACCATTCTGTACAGGAGTTACATTACAATTGTTACTGAGTGGTGGTAGAACTCATCTGGATCAATGCTTAATCCACCCATCCATCATGGGCTCTTCTGTTGCTATCTTTAATGCTCATAGGGCGAAGGCAGGGAACACACCCTGGGCAGGTCTCCAGTCCATCAGAGAGATCATAGCTGAATGTTCATTCTTTTTTTGTTTTTGGATTTTCAATCGAATCAATGAATCCCTGGTTCTCATCGCACAATCCATGCATCCCTCTGTTCATTTTTATCTGCTGTCCTCTCAACATTGTGTAACCTTTGGTATAAAGCTCATGCTTATAGTGTTTCTCTTCTCCCAGATGATATAGAACACACTTTCCTCTGATCTTATTTTGAGCCTGTCTGTCGTGATGGAGTATCTGTAGGAAAAGGGCAGCCACTGACCTCAAAAGAGGAACTGTCATCTCAAGGCATCTGGCAGCCTCAGGTCCCAGGGCAGAGCAAGCTTTGAATAAGGGCACACCATCAAATAAATTAAACATATAAAAAAGACACTTTTCCCCTCTCTTTTGCAAATTTTAGCTGATATGTTTATAAATCTAGAGCTGGCCTTGGTGGAAAAGGCTTAGCAGGAATCATTTGAGTTGAGTGCTCTCTGTCTACACACGCTGCCAGTTTTACTTGAATCAAGGCGGTTTATAGATGAATACATTTCTTAGGGTGTAATAACCAGTCTTACTATACAACAGATATTTTTTATCACCAAAAGCACCAGGAGCAGAGCTTTATTAATGCTGTCAGCTTTAAATGTTTAAAAAGTTTTGTCCGTAAAATATGTGCATTTTTATAATTCACTTTTCAAGTGAGATCTCTTAAATTTATTCATTAATTCATTTATTTTATTGAACAGATTTATGCACAGATGGTGTTGCAAGGCTGTAACCTAAACATACCTTGTGTATAAACTGTGTCAGCTCATGTGTAACCCAGTTAACGGTGAACAACTGTGGAAGAATGGCAGAATTAACTAAACAATAAATTAGCATTTAACCTTTTCAATCGGTGACACACTCATCTTCATAGTTTTCTATCTAACCTCAAAAGTAAAACACGTAAAAAACAAACAAACAAAAAAAAAACCCCACTAGCATTCCAAACAGTACACTGGCATTAAGCACCCATTAATTTACCCGAGCCTCAGGAGCAGAATAAATAAGAAAATGAGGAGTTTAATGGTGCATTAGTGAGGAGCCAGTGGAACAGGCCGTGGGCTGTGTTTTGAATAGGCAACTATTATGAAAACCAACCTGTCACATACTTGAAAGAGCAGACCAGTTGGCATTATACACTATAATGCAATGTTTCCTCAAGCAGCAGACTGCACGCTTTAGTGTGCTTCTGATCAGCTGAAACAAATGAGCAAAGAAAATGAAATAGTTGGAAAAGCACTTATGGTAGAAAGGGGTCACATTGTGATTTACAGTCCAAACAATGCTATGTCTTTAAAATGGGCAGTATAACAGAGAAATTAGCTCACCACAAAAATATACAATTTGAGTGAAGGGTTACAGCAGGTTCACTTTTTAGCTAAGAGTAAAAAAAAACAAAAAAAAAAAACTTTGTATTATAGTGGTTTATTTCAAAGCAGATTTTTGTACCCTCTCTTCAGTTGACATATTCATGCTAACAGCATTGTACTTCCACATTATGAAGACATCCATACATAAAAGATGCTGATAATGCACCCACCTTTCTGCTTTTTTTAATCAGAAACTCTGGTTGTGCAAAAAAACGGGAAACCTAATTAACACTCCCTTTAAACCTCGAAGATAGATAATAAGCAAGGGTGATGATTTGTGTAATTGAGAGATGTAGCACTGCTTGACCTGTGTAGCCAAAGCCATGCGGTGTTTATATATATGCCTGACTAGTGCTACAGGTATGATGCGCCGCTTTATACTTTTTTCACTATGACTTTTTCACACTGAATTTTATTTTAAAAAATCATTAAACATAACCATAATTGTGACCAAAGTCCAAATTCTGAGTAGAAAACAAATAAATATATAAAAATATAATTTGAATGTGGATGGTTTCTGTGTAACTGTGCAACATCTGTCATAAACTTCAGTCACTGTTCGCTTGGCAACGACTGCCTTACATCAGTGAGCGATATATTTGCATTTGAATGTTTGCTGTTGGCTTGATTTGACTGAATCACATGATGATCACAATCTTATTTTATTTGGCTAATATACCAAGTAGAACAATAGGCCATGAATGCTGCTGATAATGAAGACACTAATTAAGAAATGTAATCATCGTCATGTTTGCTCTGTGCAGGAATCTGTTCTGGATAAGATCCCAATCACGTGATGTTTTACTAATAAACTTTTATAACGCTCCATGAGCTAACAGAAAACTGTGCTGATTGAATTTTAGTGGATAGATCGCATCATGGAGATGTGCAGTTTGAAAATAGCATCATTAGGACGTTGTTAGCAATAATGACTGTGTGTACTCAGAGTGCTTGAGTTATGAGTGATACGTAATTGAATGTGAGTGTAATGTGAAATCTAATTGCTATGTAGCACTGAAACCCAAATTGTTTTGAGAGGGTCAGTTATCATCAAAACCCATTGTGTCCAGAACATTTTAAAGATTTAATGGAATGAAAATAATATTTTGTCTTCACATTGCAGCAGTTCCGGTAGCTCCTGAAGCAGGTCTCAAAGTTCAGTTTTCCATGCAACTTCTTTCTACAGCCACACAAGGTAACAAACAGACAAACATTTTGTGGCCACACAAGGTTTTCTTGAGGTTTGGATAGGTTTATTGTCACCTGCTTAATCTCTTTGGCACTAAATCTAACAGTGGTCAGTAGGGATGTAACGGTATTAGAAATATTGAAAGGGATCCCCCCCCTCTTCCTTGAAAGCTTAAGGCACTGGAAGCTTCTGTTTAAGTTACTACTTATTTAATTATTACGGTTCATTCGTGGAATAATGGAGTAAGTCTCATACTGTGAAGCTTTCCACATTATTATCGTTGACACGATACCAACACCTCACATCGCCTCAATAAATATCAAGCTGTGGGCCTGTTACTGAAATATTGAAATATTGTGTGATTTTGATGTTGTTACATCCCTAGTGGTCAGCGTTTCAATATTGTATTTGTACATCTGTCTATCTATCTATCTATCTATCTATCTATCTATCTATCTATCTATCTATCTATCTATCTATCTATCTATCTATCTATCTATCTATCTATCTATCCATCCATCCATCCATCCATCCATCCATCCATCCATCCATCCATCCATCCATCCATCCATCCATCCATCCATCCATCCATCCACCCATCCATCTGTTAAGAACAAGAATCAGACAATACAGAAAAACAACAATAGTTTATTTTAACCATATTTTGTGTATGAACTACAAACTCTGGTCTCTATAATCGATCTCCATATCTTTTAAAGGTCATGAAAGAATGCTTACATGAAAATCAATCTCTTACTCGTTTACATCATGTTTCTCTTTTTCATTTTTAGAACAGGTTGTTGGCACATGTAAAATAAAAATTAAAAAAAAAGTTTTTGTATTGTTTTATTCTCAAAATGTATTTTTTATATAAATCTACCACTAGAACAGCATTCAATCTCAGAAAAAAAAGAATGTGAAAAAAAATAATACCGCTGACCAAAAATATTTAGATATCTTACATACATGAGACAGCTCGACTAAAATGCAACAAATTTACGATTTAAATTTTCAGACGATTTACCTCCAACTAAAGGCAAAACAGGGTAGATGGTTACACTCTCTTACGTAAACTGAGTAGAATCTGATCCACATCCCACCACTAGGAACTCAAACACAGACTAAATGATACATACCCAGGTCATTCTATGGTTTACAAATGTGCCAAACTCCACAGAAGTGTTATTATGGGATACATAGTGTCTGAGTGAGGTGAAAATAAAGCACGATATTGGGTAATTTATAGTTAATTCAGTTTGAAATAAGGTAACGGAGGGATCTCATGTCATTTATTATGGAAACATTTGCACTACATTCATAATGAGTAAATTAAGTATTGTGTTTATTTAATTTTACCAAATAAATCCTGAATATCATCTTGCCATCAAATTAACCTTAAACATACTGAGTCTGATGTCTCCTACATTTATACCTCAAATTGTGCCAAAGCTTTTCTTAATGATTTCCACTGTAGCCTCCAACATTCAACCTACAAAAGGTGGAAAAATAAATAAAATTTAAAAAAAAGATTTTCTCTGTATTAGGTGACATATGGAATCTAATATTAGATTAATATATTATTGTGTAATCTATGCAAGTGTTAGAAGTCACAAGATGATCCCAGGTAATATCAGTCTTGTGGGAACAAGGATTTAGATTGATTTAAGTATTTAATTCTCATTTCATGTCCTACTCACAAGAGACAAACAGCAATGTTATTGCATTCATCAACAAGTTGAAAAATGCTAAAATAATTCAACAATTTGTAAAAGTGTGTTTGCCTTTGAGATTAAAACTGACTTTCACATTGAAAGCCCTCTGCCCATGCAGTCTTAAAAGGGCACTCTGGTCATAGTAATTTCTGCAGAACAGTCTCTGTTTTTAAATGTGAGATAATGAATTGCTCTGAAAATGACACTCAGCTGGACTCTGCTTTGTTTCAGTAGGGCTCATGGGCGTAGTGTCCTGTGCTGCTGTTGTGATCATTACTGGAGAAGTCCACTGTAACCACCAGGAGTCAAGGTGCCTGATCTCCATGACGGGCAAATCACAGACAACTTTCAGGTCTATTGATGCTGAGAGTTTGAAATTCACAACATGTTTTTTTTTTATGAACTTTGAATGGAGTATCACTTCAAGCACTGCAAGCTTTAAGGCTGGATATGTTCAGGTTACTCCATAGGATATAAGTTCAACTGTGACATTTTTTTTCCCTTTGTGTGTTTAAGGAGGAGTTCTCTGCATAATCCATTCACGTTACACCTTAGTATAATGAAAACGCAAAGCTGAATTATGCATGGAAGTGGCCTGACCTTTTTTTTTTTTAAATTTAACCGTATAGTGGATAAACACTAAACTCATTTGCTAAAAATAGACCTCCAGCATGTCGTTAAGTGTTGGATCTGACAAATGTCTGCCTAACCTCTGCAGTTATGGTGGCTGGCACCATGTTTCATGGTGGGGACTTTGAAATGGTTTCCAGGGTATCTGCGCCTGCAGAGCTGTGTCCATCCAAAGCCCGTGGGCACATCAATTAAAATGGAAATTGCTCTGTCGCTACGGGAGAGGGAGAGAGGCAGGTGCAACCCAAACATCTGGTTGATGCCCGATCCCACACGTTCACCTCTAAAGCCTCTCGCAGCGTAAGCCTGCTGCTCAGGGCCAAGTCCAATGCTTGGCAGGGGCAGGGCGTGAATTTGAGGCTGCCAGACATTACCCACGTGGAAATGTGGAACACAGATGACAGGCAATGTGCTCAGACAGCTGTATAAAGGGTTTATGCTCTTTCTTTAGCTCATCAGTCTACTTCTGATAGCACTCAGTGCTGCAGCATGGCAGATGAGGTAAAGGAGGTCCCAGGATGAAAAGAGTGGCTTCAAAGCAATCATCTTCATATGCAGCAGTACAAAGCATTGTAGGGTAAAGGTGAAGCAAGGATACAATGGAAACATTTGGGGGCAGTGCCACAATTTCAGATTATCTTTTTGTTTGCTATGTGTCATTTTTTTCATTCTCAATTCTGTTAATTCAGAAATATCCATTAATGCGGCTACTCCGTCATGACTTTCAGCAATATCATTCTGATCTTATTGCAATTAATGGAATGTAAGCTTATGTCTTGAGTCAAAATTAGGGTTAAAATAATATTTTGTGTGCACATTAGGAACACAAAGACAAATGTAAGTGCATTTCACAGTTAATCAATAGAATCTAATTTAACTGAAATGTACTCCTTGCAGTGAGCCTTGACTGTTACAACAGCAGAACGCAGGACAGATTTCTCTCATTTAAGATCCTCAGCCTATTGATGACAGAGCAGAGAATACCTAATGTGAATGTGACAGATACAATTAAACAGCGAATTATGATCAAATTTCATCACTGACAGTTCTGTCACTCACTGTAAAATAATAAACAGATGTTTATTCATCTTAGTTACAGATGGTCACCAAAGATTTCATCAATTCATCCATAACTTCAGAAGATCACTAATGTGCTATAGACTCTTTTGATACCTGGGGAAAATGAGGTTACTATCTCATCTGATCTAAAGTTTATGAAATATAAACAATAATTTATTTGAGGAGTTTTTCTTCAACAGATGTCTTCAAACAGAGTTTGAAAGCATATCAGTAAACCAATCACTTGAAATGAGAGGAGGAAAGAAACATGGATTAAGTGCTGAAAAAATAATTGCAGAATACAGTTTTTTTCTTGATTTAACCACAATACTTTTTTCTTAAATAAATAACTTCTGTTTTGTAAAGACACTTTTTGAAACAGTAGACATACCCTAATTCCCAGTCATTGGATAAACATAACCAGTCAATGATTTTCCAAACACAAGTTTCCATCCCTTCTGTTTTGAGTCACAGTCCTTGCAAGCAACCATCAATAATGTCCATCCAGTATTATCTTTATGTAATTCCATCAGTTTTATAATGTCTTGTTTTGAAAAGAAACAAAGTATTAGATTTGGGTCTCTTGTACATTGTCTTTTGAGCTGGCCCGGATTAACAAAGGTTCGTGCGCTGAGCTGTGTATGGAGTTGATAGTGGAGGCATGGTTGTATGCAGTCTTATAGGTGTTATAGTGGTTGAGGTGCTCGTGCTCAAGAGGAGGCAGAGTCAGGTGGCCCTCCATGCCCGGGCCTCCAGTGACGCAATCCTCATCCACATTAATGATCTCAATGGTGCGCGTGGGTGCATGGTGGTTCTGCTGGTGGTGCTGTTTGCGCATCTTGTAGAATATAATCAGCATGACAGCTGCCATCAGGGTGATCGCAACAAAGCAACCGATAATGATCTTGGTCGTCTTCATGACCTCATCCAAGCCATTCAGTGAGTCCTCCCCGTTTGGCCCTGTCACAGGAATGGTGTAGGTCGTCTCTGTGGCACGGGTGGAGACCGGGGTCCGGACGGTGGTGGTGGTTGTAGAAGTGGTTGAGAGAGAGTCCCATTGACCAGCGGAGGGGGTAGGGCCAGTTTTCTGTTGCACAGTTGTGGTGAAGCCTTCATTGTGGGGTGTTTCTATGGTCTCCACTGTCACTGTGGTAAAGTAGCTGAAGCTGCTGTTCTCTGTAGAGGACACGTTGAGTGTGGCAGATGCTGTTGTGTTTCCTGCAGAGTTACTGACCATACATGTGTATGTGCCCGTGTCCTGCATGGTAACATTGGTGAAGTTCAGAGTGCCATCGTTCAGCACAGAGATTCTGACCTTGTACGCACCATGTGTCATGATGGAACCATTGGGTGTAATCCAGCTTACTGAGGTCAAGGAGCTGGCTCTGCATTTCAGCTCTGCAGCGCTTCCCTCTGTCACATTTAGGTCTGCAGGAGGCTCCACAATAACAGGAGCATAGCAGTGAAAGTAGTTCTGGTCCAGCTCGCCAATGTATCGTCCCTTGTGATTAGATGGAGAGCTACAGCGGGCGCAGCAGCTTGTGTTTGCTGGCACCATCTCCTTTAGCCACCAGCTTAGCCAGAGGATGTCACAGTTACAATTCCACGGGTTGTGGTGCAAGTGCACCCTCTCGAGGTGATGTAAAGGAGTGAAGAGATCATGTGGCAAGAGGGTAAGGTTGTTATGGGCTAAATTGAGCTCCACCAGTGACTGCAAGTCATCAAAAGAGTTCCTTTCAATGGTCTGGATCTGAGCATGCATCATCCACAGCTTCTGCAAATGGATGAGGCCTTTAAAAGAACCAGGTCGTATGACAGACAGCTGGTTTCCTGACATCTCCAGTTCATCCAACTTCACTAGCGGAATAAGGTTGGGAATTTCCTTCAGATTGCACATTCCCAGGTTTAAGTAGCGAAGATTGCTCAGCCCTTCGAATGCCCCCTCAGATATGTAGGAGAGCCGCTTGAGCTCCCCGAGGTCCAACCGCCGTAATGAGGGCACTCTGTTGAAAGCATAGGAGGGAATACTCTCTATGGGGTTATTCCTCAGCCAAAGCTCCTTAAGTTTGGACAGGTACTCAAATGCCCCGTTTGGGATAGTGGTGAGGCGATTATCAAAAAGCTCCAAGGTATTGAGGCTGGCCAGTCCATTGAAGGCCCCCAGTTCAATTTTGCGTATGTGGTTTTTGCTCAGCTGCAGGATCTCCAGATGTCTGAGGTGCTTGAAGCTGTCCACCTTTATGACTTGGATGAGATTTTCTTGGAGATTCAGGTAGCGTGTGTTGGTGGAGATGCCATCGGGAACATCCCTCAGGCCTCGGCGGGTGCAGATGACTTTGCTGAACTGGTTACTACAGGAGCAGACGGAAGGACACGTCTGAGCACGGACCAGCCCTGCCACTACCAACAGCTGGAGGGCCAAAAGCAGCACGAACAAAGGGTCGGACAAGGCCCGGTTCCACCTAGGACCTCGCATCATCTGCTGCTGCTGAGAGGAGGTCATCTTGTTTAACATTCATAATTCATTGACTGGTCTTCCACGTTTTGGAAAGATGATTTGGGGCTCACTGGAATCAAATGAAAGAAAGAAGAGAGAAGACATGATTAGACATTTAAATGCATGAATTGCATCTGTCTTTTTTCATGTAAATAATGGAATGGAATAGAAAAAAAATCTTGAAAATATTGCAAATTAGAAATACAAAAGAATAAAAGAACAAAAAGGAATTGTTATGTGACTGTTTCTAGGAGTGGGAATCGAGGAGCAGTTCTTTGTGACTAAATTTCAAATTCAGATGCACTTTTCCTTTTTTAAGAAAAGTGCACTAGCAACACAGCTACAATTCATTTACACCAACATCACATGTTTAATACACTACTTAGTGCCTGAGTAAATCTCAGCCAAGCACCATTAGTAGCAGGGCTAATGCCATGGTGTCATTGCTTTTAAAATGGAAGGTAACTCCAGTCCTCCAGTCTACTTTATTAATGTCAGCATCATTTCATTGTGTAAACTTTCATTATACAAAAAATCTCCAATGTCAGTGGTAAGTTTAAAGTTGAATGCAAGTGTGCTCTGTAAATATTGTAAAATATTACACAATCCAATATGTGTGTGCTGTCTTCTATTCAGTGGTGAAGATATGTGGTCATTATCATGCATACATAATAAGAATTCCTAAATTCTTAACAATTTCCACTTCTGTCACATCAACGAATAATCTCGACGATCCACACAAACATGCAGCTTTACACCCATTTTTGTTTCTGGGTGCACTCCTCCTCACACCCTCAATCTTTGTCACATAAAACAACATCACAATAAAGATGCCAACTTATGCATTGCATCTCTGCAGGAGGAATGGAGGGAGGAAAGAAAAGCAGCTTTGACTGCTGTGTGGTGTGATTTATATGTGAGACTGGGGGGACATAAATAATAAGGAAGCTTGCCACCCACCAGTCCTTCAATCGAGTCAAGATATCTGGAAATGTCTGATTACAACTCACAGTTCCTCATAGGCACGTATGTGACTCGGATGTCAAATAAGGATACCAAACTTGGACTGGAATTTCTTTGGGTAACACTATGTCTTATGACAAATGAGACAATGGAAATATGAACAATGACTTTTTTTATTTAGATTTATTGTGTACAAGAGTGCCTATTAGGGTGAAACCATGGATAAGTGATGAGCTCTATCAGTTCACAGCAAAAAGGTCCCATAGGAGCTATGGTCTTTCAGCGTTGAGTTTGATTTTTTTTTTTTTTGCTGGGTATTCTGGCTTCCTTCCACAGACCAAACCACATCCATGTTCAGGTCAATTGAAGTATCTAAACCGCCCCTAGGTTTGAGAGTGAGAGTGAATAATGTGTGTCGGTGTGTGCACTGGACTGGTGTCCAGGGTGTATACCAGTACACCAGTAACACTGAAAGTTTTTCATGCTGTCATCGGTGCAGCATGAAAAATGAATGAAAACAATTTTCATTCATATGTCATGAATATTAACCGAAGCACA
Organism: Karalla daura; assembly: GCA_029224185.1. Taxonomy (NCBI): domain Eukaryota; kingdom Metazoa; phylum Chordata; class Actinopteri; order Chaetodontiformes; family Leiognathidae; genus Karalla; species Karalla daura. The sequence continues at coordinate 10,069,204 of CM055196.1, read as the reverse complement.
AGACAGCAGAGGCACTGCCGTGTGGAGAAGTAATGGTAATGTGGAGAAGTACAGTAAGGGTAGAACATGAATTGAAACATAGCACAACCTTAAATAGTTCACAAACCACAAACTGTCATTTCAATCTCTAAAAGTAATCTTGAACCACAAATTCATGCATGAAATTCACTCGCCACTATTTTTGTTGACAGAATGAACTGAATTCATAAAAGCAATAAAGCGATCTTAAAATCGGTAAACAAATACCATAGCAGAGATCTCCATTATATAAACTAAATTAAAAACGAGACTGTTTTAGTGAGAATTCACTTTTGCAATGACATGCTATCTGGACCCACCTGATTACAGGGACTATGCTAAAATAATGCAAACCGGGGGGTGGGGGGGGTGGGGGGGTCCAGATTGGGACAATGGCTACAAAAAACACTTTGGACCACTCATCCAACTCTAGGGACTGTGTATGCAAGTGAGTCACAATGGGTAGTAAAATGATAAGACATTAATAAAGCTGAATGTGTGATGAATAACAGAAGTAAATCATATGGTAGTTGACATTTTTTGTGATTGTACCACCTGTCACTGACACTGTGAGGTTGGATCACCAAATAAGAAAATAATAAAACCCCAAAACAGACTTTTTGAAATGGGAAAGATTCCCGTAAACAGAATCTAATATTTGTGGGAAAATGCAGACATGGAGTCAGTTCACATGAAAGTTCTAAAACGCTAGTCTAACCCTAATCAAAACCCTTAACCATACCTTTACGAGTCTATCTCTTTCTTGCTGTCATTTTTTGAACAGAACAAACTAAATTAGCTGTCTGAGCACTGTTGCAGGATTACAGTATTTACAGCCATACAGTATATCCAACACACCGCCTAATCTGCAACAAAAAGCTCTTCACATAAGAACGGGCAGGCCATTACTGTAACTGCTGATTAATTGCTCGATTACAGACTCCGTAATTCTTCAATTAGAAAATTCAAATTCCAAGCAGCCAAAGCCTGAGGGTGGGTGCTTTCATGCAGGGGACCAAGCAAATGTGACAGGGATCACACACCAGGCACATTCTACTGTGGCGGGTTTTCATTTGTTAGGATTTATAACCCTGCACCAAAAAACAATTGACTATGGGTTTTATGAGACAGTTTTTTGCTTGCATGTTCTATTGACCCTGTCAAAAGTGAGTTATAATAAAAATGAACATTTACAGGAATATTTATGGCACACACTTATTACTCAGACAAATACATGATGTTTTTCAAGGTGAAATTCCATCAATAATACAACCAGCCACAAAGGCTGTAATGTTTTCTGAATAACTATCCACTGGAAAAGGAATCCATGTATCTTATTCCTCTATTTACTTATCCTCTCCAACAGATCAAACCTTGAAAAGAGATAAAGAATGAATCACTAGAACAGAATCAAAATTATGGCAGCAGAAAAGATGAAGTTGATTTACAAATCAAAACAATACGTCCTCAGCCTGACAATGAAAGCAGCAAAATTGGATTTATGTGTGCAGTGAAGGAATTAGATGAAAAGAGATAAGGAAAATGAGATTAAGAAAAGAATGCATTTTCAAACTTTTGTCCTTACAGACTGTGAACTGCCAGCTGATGCTTTGTCTACCAGTGAGTGCTCATGCATGACCCAGATTAGCAAAACCGCAGACAATTGAAGAGCAAGATCTGCAACATTTCTGAGTTAATTTCAGGTTCTGAAATTGAAACAATTCAGTTGCACCATTCAAAGGAACTCTGTCCGTGGCCATGTTCATCCATTTAGCTGCAAAGATGTATAAAAAAAAATCACATCTTCCAGATGAAAAGACACCAGAAATTGGAGTCATGTGATCCATTCACATTCTCAGAAGAGGAAGCACACTGAAGCAGGATCATATCAGGCATTTCAGATTTCTAAGACCTCGACTATGGGCTCGCATGAAACATCACAGACTTCGAATCAAGTTTGGCAAAGTATACGATTCTTTTAGGTTTTGACCTTGGTTGATAAATTCAACATCATACAAGAGATTGCTGTTTTTGCTGTTATACATTTTGAATGTATAAATGTGAGTCGTCTCCATAGATGCACTGCTGTCTTTACAAAATTCTTAATGAATCTCTTAATTTTGCTAAAATGTTTCTATGCTTACAGTTTATATCCCTTTTCAACAAAATACTGTGCTAAATGGGAGACAGAAACATGCACAACTAAATACAGATGATGACATTTCATTTACATAAACATCATATTAATACAGCAAATAAAAGTAACAATTTTTGCACCGTTTCAGGTGCGACTGGCACTCTTCTAGTCGCATCATCTCATACAATATCTTCAACTCTAATAATTCAGTGTTTTTTGACTGTAGATGATGCCAACAAATGTTTATCTTAATGTGCAAACTGCTTATATTTCATAATTGACTGAAATTCTTTTTTGCTGGGAACTAGACACACTCTGCAGAGTACTCGCCAGTACCTGTCCTTCTTGGTAGAGATATAAGAATACACAGGGAGCAGTTTATTATCAGTCCAAACAACAGCTGGACTGGATTCTAATGAACAGTCACAAATTTTTGTCTGCAATGAGAACAATTTGATTACATTTGGGTGATGCAGCAACTATGCTCCCCAGTTTAAATCAATTACTATGCACACTTCAAAATATGCATGTCTACAATGGTCTGAGTGATATTACACCTTCCATCAGGGAATAGTCGCTCCCTGTTCAACACTACTTGAGGATCTGCCATCAGACCACTTAAAGGTAGCCAGCAGGAATTAACTTTGGCAGCCATAGAAACAAGAGCCTCATCATTTTTTGCATGTCACAACTAATCAATACTCATTCTGCATAAATAAAAGCCTTCTGTTTCACCCTGCATACGAACAAAGTCAATAGATTGAATGTACTGTATTCTCCAGTACAGAGCAGTCTTTAGACTAATTGGTTCTAGCAACACATGACAGATTCAAGAATCTACCAAGCAAAATGTCTGTTTTACTTTATTCTTTTCCATGAATATTTTTCTTAAAAAAAAATTGACACTCTTAAGAGCACACCATGGCACAACATTTTGTTGATACCAATTTACCATGTCTTACATCCAAGACTCGACAATCTGCATCCAAATTTATTACATGAATCAGTGGGCTACCAGATTTTCAGTGTTGGACCTTCATTCAGTTGGCCCAGTGTGTCTTTACATAATACATTTAAAAAAAAAAAAGAAAAAGAAAATAAAATGTACATGAGATAAATGAGGCATTTACCTTGTGAAAATACCATGTTTCATCATAATGTTCTTATTTTTAGCAGCTGAAACACAATGAGAGATCTTAAACTGGTTTCACCAGCGCCCACATTTTACTGCACAGCAGTTTCCACTGTGTCCCTGCCCCGGTACAGTAATTCTGGAGTCTGTATCATATTTTTGCATTATAAATCAGCCAGAAAAGGCAGAATGAATTATTTCACAAGGCTACAGGAAATTCTAGTGGGGCTAAAGCACCCTAAAATAGGTCTGGTGATGCCTCTGCCTGGCAGAGAGCATAGACTGATTTTCTTCTGCTCTCTTTCCCTGATTAACAAACATTTCCTGTCCTCTGTCTTTACAAATGCATTCATGGCCATATTTGAAAGGTGAGGAAAGTGAGAGGGGACTTGCCCGAGGCTTTCTTACTCAGTTAATGCCCGAGTGTCTGCTGATTATTAACTTTTTAGTGAAGAGTGACTGACAGAGGCGCTGTCTTTCACACTGCATGGCAATGAGATTGCAGAGTGAGAGGAAGGTCGGCATGTTCGCTATTGTGAGAGAGTGAGCGAGCGAGCGAGAGAGACAGAGGGGAGAGGAGGGGATGAGAGAGAGAGATTAATGAGATATAAATCAAATCAGGTCACTTCTTGATAATGCCAGCAATCTTGCAAGAGCTCCAAATATAAACCAGAATCCTTTATGGATTCCGATGTGGGAGGGATACCAACCACATGCATCACAGGCATTTGCCTCTTTTCCCATTTCTGTGACTGACTGATGCTGGCTGTTTCCTTACGAGCAAGATTTTTCCAACATTTAACACCACTGTTCAGATTTCTCTGCAGCCCAGACAGTGCACAAGACCGTTTGCTGTATATATCAGTACTTTTAAGAGGGAAGAGAGAAACTATAATATATAATTTCAGCGTGATTTCATCACATTTTCTCCAACTTAATTGAATCAAGTAAATCTACACACTGGCCCGTCGCACTAAAGTAATTAATTTCAAATTACTTCCTGAGGCACTTCCCTGATAACATACACAATTATTTTTTTAAGGGGGAATTTCAGTGATTAATATAAAGCAAAAAGCATCAGGAATGGAATATTTTGAGTTTTTTCATGGACGAACAAATAACAATTAACCCAAATATCATCTGCCTACAAGCAGCGGATCTAATCACATTGCAACAACCACCCACATGCATACAGACAAGTTTCTTGACAAGCTGTATGTTATCTGTACCGTACATGAATGGTGAGTTTACACTTTACTTCACTCTTTTTGTCCCCTTTTCACCCTTATGGAAATGTTGGCTACTGTCAACTAAGGCTGATCCTGTACTATATCCATCTAAGGACCTTTATCTTTTCTGTGTTTTCATGAATTCTTGCTTGCAAGTAAATGCAGGGATAGGTTTTACTGTCAAACCTTCCGGGTTTTTTTTGTTATAGTCTAGCTCATGGGTAGTATTAAATAATAATTTCCCATTTGTATATCACATCTATCCTTGCAAGTGCTGTATTCAGTAATTGTGCAGAGAATGACAATTTGTGTAGCTTTGTGTGAACATGCTTAAGACAGAGATAAATGCCGTGAGCCACCATCAAATAAAGTGTTCTGGGATACTGAAAAAAAAGGAAGGAAAAGAAGAAAACTAGAGTTGGTCACACTGCAGCTTTGTCTTTCGTATTAATCAGCCAAGTGTAACAGGCAAGCGGAGTACTTTGAATTGGTGCTAACTAGCCAAGTGAGACAAACTGACAGCTGCTCCCCTGCCCACAGCCTGACATCCTTCCACTCTCAGCTAGTCTGTCTCATCCATAACAAGATGGTGGAATGAATCTGATTCATCTAGCAAACTGTGATTTAACCACCAATATCTGCAGCAAACTTTATTTAGAAGTTACAGTACAAATTACACAGTCACTATCTCAGCTCTGTTGGCTTCATCATTGTCCTACACAAATGGACCAAAGTTTGTTACAGTGTGTAAGCGGAGAGTCCAGCTTTATTTATAGCTTCTGGGCAGTTGGTATGCGAAAAGTAGATTGTGACATGAGGTTAAAAGGTTAGGTAAATCCATGCTCCATCCACGGCTAAATAAATGGGTAAAATGTCAATTAAACACAAATCACAATATAGTACGAAAAATAAATGGCTTTGACCTTCCACAAGCATGTATTCTGTTACGTTTCATCCATCCAGAGTTTTAGGTTACAATGGAAATGTTTTTGCAAGATTGTTAAATCAGTCAGCAAGCAGTCCTAACTGAAAACATATACAACAGAGAGAAAATAATAGACACAAGTGAGCTTATCTAATGAGTTGTTGTAGTATCAGACCACAGCTCTTATGAACTCATTTAACAGCAGCCTCCATAGGATAGGAAGATTTTGTTTAGCTTGTCGATCAATCAATCAATTAATGCATGCAATTTACCTTATATTAAAGGAGTAAGTCACATTTAAATTTACCTTTGGTGAGCGTTTTTGATCATTCATATTACAACAAAATCATATTTTGATAAATGTTGAAACTCTACATTCGGCAGTTTTTGTGTGCAGTTTTTCCAAATTCTGACTAAAGTTATGAGGAAAAAAAACTTTTTCTCACCTCAAAAGTTTTGGGTTGCCTGTCATGCTTTTGCAAGAAACACACTGCTATTTACAATGACGCATATTCCCCTATTTTTGAATGAGGCCATTGTTAGTGATGACGCTTCACTTGTGAGCATCAGCCAGAGAGGAAGCGTGTGTCATGATGATGATGGTGTATCATTACTGCAATGCATCACACTTGCTATTCAGGAGTAGGCAGGTTTTTACACAGAGTCAGGAACCGGCCTCCCCCTCAGTCAGAGGATGATCTCTGAGACGCAAACTTTCTTGAGAAATGAATTGCTGTGCTTGCTGTGCTCTTTTGAAGGAGGCTTCTGACCAGGCATCCATTTATGGCCTTGGAAACAAATGAAAAATTGCACAAATGTATGTACATTTGCATGAGCTGTTACACATTTCACACATGCGTTTTTACACACATGCAGGACTCACTCAGTAAAGAAATGACCATTGACGATAGCATGAACATGATTTAATTCCTGTTATTCCTGCAGCAAAAGCAAAATAAAAATAATCACAGACACATTCATTTGTGTCTGCGGTACAGTGTGTACGTGCTGTGCTTATAGCATGTGCAAGTTTCGACAAGCCGTGTATGTGACAGCCTCCATGTTTCACACTGAACAGTGTGTTGGCGGTGGGAACTTGTGGGTGACAAGGAGTATTGATACAATCATCCCTCAAACCATGCACATTTTAAAGAGCGGCAGTAGGTTGCAAATGGCCACTAACTACTCTTCAAGGATGTAGTATGGAGCAGTGGGTCTGTAACACTGCTGTCACTCTGAGTGAGGTCAGGGTTAGCATGCATCACTGACTGAGCCATACAGAGGTCAATCTGAGGCTGTGAACCGTCTGGTCTCCTTGTGATTGAGTTTGCTACTGTGTATGATAAGAGGGCACACAATGACGATCTCTGAAAGCCAGAGGCAAAGCCAGAGGCTACAGTGTCAGAAAACATCATAAATTAAAGGTCTGTTAAAATGCAATGTGCAAATTAATTCATTAGGCTTTCAGTTTAATTCTCATGCACTTGTAATCCTTTTTGGACTGCTGCAATCCAGCAGGAGCCTAATGACTGATTAACTAAATCAATATGTGTTGTGGTTTTACGGTGAGACAGAGCAGAAGACTACTGCTGCACTGAGCCAGCAGAGCTGCATGTCTGAACAAACAATACAGCTCTGTTCTCCTTCTCTGAGCATATGACTGATTTTAACATCTGCTCAGTGTTGACACCATCAAGGACACTTGCTTGTAACGTCTCCTTGATTGATGTGTCAGTAAACCTGCATAACGTCGGTGGGCTGAAGGTCAGCTTTACACTGTGTTCTAAGAGAAGAGAGGCTTTGCTTTAGACAGAGGCAAAAGCAATGAGTAGAGCTAAATGTCACATAAAATGTGTGGAATGCGTCTTATAGGTTTAATGATGAGAGCGGGGGGACCTCTGGTGGTTTGGAAACACGCCATTAAAACAAAGTATTCTTTCCACTGCTTGGCCATTCATCTTGATTTACCTGAATATAAATGGCCACACTAGGGGGAGCATTATATTACATTTAATTAGCATGTAGTCATTCAGATGACATAATAAATGTATTCAACTGATTTCAGCTTTTTTGTGTTTGCACATTTGTGTGTTTTCATGTGTGTTTGCATGTGTGTGTGTGTGTGTGTGTGCTGATTATATGTGTGTGTGGGTATGTGCACTCATTTTTTTTTTTTTTTTTACATTTCTGGGACCCCAATGTTGTGAGCCCTCTTATGGTGTGGACTTTATTGACCTTATGGGGACATATTGCTGAATCTCAAAATATAAATAATTAAATTTTACTTTCATTAGTGTAAGTCCTCAAGAAATCAATGTAAGTGTATTTAATTTTTGTAAATGATAGGAACAAATTGGTCTGGAATTGACCTCACCCATTGAGGAACTGCAGTGCACATAGATCATACTTGATATGGAGCAATGGTGATGGTGATTGTGTTTGTTGTTAAATGTGCAATTCAAAAGACAGTGGGCGTTTTCATTTAATGATTGTTACGTCGTAATGCTGGGATTTCTATACTTATGCTGGATCTTCTTTTTTTCCTTATAGGATGTTGCGCAAAGGAGCAAGAACTGTTTCATGTTATCATAACCTCTTACTGTTACAGCAGCTGCCACAAATAAATGCAGTATTACTTTACAGTATTCCACTTAAAAGCTATGTTAATCAAAAGGATAAGTTCCCTTAATGTTCCCCATCAGGCTCTTTGCCTATTTTTGACCTTTTCCATTTACAACAATCAGTTTCATTTTCCCTCACATCACACTCCATCCCAGCCCTGAGATGCTCGCAAGCGCATTTCAAAGGCGAATTCTCAGAAATAATGGTGAGGAAGGAGAATGATGCTCATTTTATATAATACACCAAGATTAAAGCAAAGAACAGGGAAGCGCAGATTCAGAAAGCACAAAGGGCCTCTGTGAGGAGGCGTGAGGAGAAAAGTTACAGTTGTGGTAGTCCTGTGATAAAGCATAACTAATTATGTTTTTCCCCTCAAAATCACAACAGCAGATGTGAACACCAACACACACACACACACACAAACAAACACACACACATGTGTGTGACATGTGTGGGACATGTATGTCTCTTGCTGTTTTTCTGAAATGCGTTGCCAGAGTAAAAGAATATGTATTAAAAAAACTGAAGTTTATTCCATTGCAAAAATTCAATATAATTTCCATGAATAAACCCAATCTCCCACCCCACTGGGATGGATATAAAGGGTGGATAAAAATAAGAGAAACAGAACATGAAAAGGAGCTTTGAACGAAGGGGATCACAAAAGCAACTATTCATGCAAGTCATTTCAAATAACTTGAATGCTATTTAGCTTTTAAAGAGGGCTGACAATCACGATTCTAATGTGTCAGTTTCCAAGAAAAATGGTTGAACTAACAGAGTTTGAAAGAGGCCAGAGAGTTAGCGCTTCATGGGCTGATGCACTAGCCATTAAAAAAAAAACCAAAAAACAAACACCCTGAGTGATCTACTCTGGCAGGGATAATAGACAATAAAATTATGACAACATATGGTCAACACAGACAAACAGCATCATCAGCCTAAAGGAACTGAGGTAACGAGTAGAGGCTCTCGGATGCTGCGATGGCAGTTCACACCAAAAGTAGAGCAGATGTGAAGTGGATGTTACATGCATGAGCTGCAGCACGGCTGTTCACACCACAGGCGTGTTAGTGTGCATAGTCCAGCAGCCCGTTCGTAGTTAGAAATGAAAATGTCTGGCACAAAAGTGAAATGTCTTCTGACAGTCTGAATGTTTCCATCTTCTTACTTCTCACAGCACTTTCTATTGCACCGACTCATGCATCCAAGAAGCCACTTCATTTATCATTGAGCTCTTTGCTATGACCCTCAGTGTAAGTCGAATATGGGTTTCTGTATGGGATCAGTTCATTATTTTATGATTTTATGAAAGAAGACCCTTCGGTGAATGATATGATGTTAATTTGGCACTTCTCCTTATAATTTTTGAATTATAGTGTTTTATCTTTGTCAAATGTGTGCCTTATTTTCTTATTTATGGCCTGTACAACTCTGCACCACCTGCAGGCAGCTATGTGCACCTGCTACAGTTCATAATTATAGCAAGCAAATTAAAAGATTCAACACATATGTACTATTGTGACATTATTTGTGAGAGTTGTGGCCTTCGTTAAAAGGTTTTATCCCAAGCCAAGTGGACAATGAGACAATCAGGTCTAAAACAGTCTGGTTGTTTTGCCATGTCATTTTTACATCTTTGTTTGTTTTTGGCTACTTAACAATATTATGATAAAGGCATAAAAACAAATCAGCTGAACATATTTCTGCCTGTTGACTGTATGCAGGTGTTTGAAGGCATAGTTAGACATCTTTTGGGACCTGTTTTGTTCAGTAATGGCTCTATAAGATTGTAAAACAGGAAAAGAAAATTAAGCTGTTTTATAATACCTGGCACAATGGTGCAAATAGTGCTCCCTCACGATGTCCCCCTATTCCATAATCATTATTCCTCAACAAAAGCTGCTTAATACTCAGCAAATTGTTTGGTGTTTATGTACTGAACATAACAAAACTAATAATAGAAACGTGTAAGGCAGTCCTAAAAAAACAAGAGACCTCTCCTCTGCTTGCTGAAATGCACACACATCTTAGAAGGTTTTTAATGGCTTTGTTGTGAAGCAGCTGAGATAGACTGTTAGAAGGAATAGGAATAGTGCAGAGGTCATTCATTTAGCCGTTCATTTACCCTTCATAGTAAATCCCTCTCATGATCACAGAGAGCTGGAGTCTAATCCCAGCTCACCTGGGGAAGAAGACAGAGGAACACCCAGGTGATTTATAGCTTCCAATCACACAGAATTACAGTACATGCCTTGGACTGTGCAGGGTTCCCATATTTCAAGAAGTGGGCCAGTAGTCATTTGCTGAAATAATGAGGGATTTATATTGGTAGAGAAGTCAAATCTCAGGAAAATCAATGTAAAAGAAACACAAATAAACCTGTCATTGTTTCCTCAAATGGCTGAATGCATATTTCTCAATGTATGAACTTCCATACAACCCATATGTTACTGTATGAATATGGATATGTAAAGTAATTTGGATTAGACTGAGGACAGACATGTCTGAAAACAAACACCATGAGTGTGTTTTTCTCCTTTTTCTCAGCTGCTGTTCAGTGTGAATCTTACCTGCCAGTTCAGTCAGTTCTGAGGGGTTGTGGCCATCCTCATGTTAACTTCCAGTCCACCATTATGCTGTGTCTGAAAATACAAGAAGCAGGCCGTGAGAATACTGTCAGATTACAGATTTACAGTGATACAGTTTGTGACCACTCTGTTTTATAGGCTCCATGGAATACAGACCATGAATAATGCATTGTTTTGGAAAGATTATCATGTATCTGCTCAACTACAAAAAATGCAATTTTTTTGCCCCCCCAGGATATAGTACATCTAATTCAAAATTCTCTTTACTGTTTCTAAATAATCATTGAGTCATCTTGTTAGTTTTCCTTTCAACCACTTCCTCAGCACTCTCTGCTGATGCTGACGTTTTTGTGCCTTTGAGAGCCTCTATCTAACAAGAGGAGCTTTACAGTACGTTACTGTACTGTAAGTCGGAAGAGCTCCTTCCCCAGGGGCGAGGGGACAGTCACAGCCATAAAACCTCACAAACACACAGCCACACACAAAACCACACACTCACGTACACACAAGACAGAGGACAGAGCTCTGCTGAATAAATTATGGGGGACAAAAGCAAACGGAGATAAAGCTCTATCTTGCCCGCTATCCATTAGTGCAATGCAGGAACTGTGAGTGCAAATAAGTGTGTGTTTGATCCTAGGGAACATTATTGTGTGGTCCTATCATCACCCCAGCCTTTGTTTTCAGATAAGGGTTTTGCCGTGTGTGTCTCATTTGTACTGCATTGCCATTGAGTATGGTTTTCACATTACAGTTGTATTACACCCTGATGACCAGAAGCTAATGGCTGTGAAGACACTGCAATACTTTGACCTATCTAATGTGTCTATGACAACAAAGCAGAGCAGAATGGAATTAAATAGAATGGTTTTTAGGCAGGGATATTTGCTTAGCCATTTTGAGTGTGATGGAACATTCGTGCAAGATGTGTTTTTGTAAAATGTCTAATTATGCAAGTCCACGTTATCCCAGAGCACAAATCTAAATCGTTTTCAATCGTTCATGTAGTCTTTTCTACCTTCTGATGTAGAATCATTTTCTTGAGAGTAATTTGGATTTTAAGGGATATAAATACAGAGGGATGTGCCTTAATAAATAAATAAACTGAGACCAAAACCTAAAAAAAGTAAAACAGTAACACGGAAAGAAATTGTGAATAACTATAGCTACAGACCTAATAGCTACAGGCCTATAGCTGTGTGTTGACAGATTGTAAAATTATACTTCATCTGCAGTCTGGATGCAGAGAGGTGAACATCTCATACTGCGACTACAGCCAGGAGGGACCAGACCAGCCTGTGACACTGTATTTGCTTCAGGTCAGAGAAGGGGCCCACGGCAACACCCACAGCCCATTGAGAAGAATAAGACTGCTAGGTGCTTTTACTTTAGAGTCTGCAAAATTATCCAGTAATACCAGAAGAAGTCACTAGATTTGTTGGTAGTTGCTTTTTTGAAAAAAAGTCACTTGAGGGGTCTGAGTACTTGCTAAATATAGCAACACAGTGGCTACATTTGCAACACTGCCAGGCAAGCCAGTGCTGGTTGCGCTTTTACGATTGCATCATCACAACATCCCGTTTCAGTCATGTTGTTTGGGTGTTTCTGCCTAAAATGAAAATGTATTTTTTGGCCATTTTGGACTGACTCAGTGGCCAAATTAAACAAAAATAATACAAATAAACCAAAATAAACATTTCAACTTGTCCAACTGAATCACATATTGTTCTAAACTGTAAAATTTGTCTTTTGATTTAACATTTTTTTGAGAAAAATGCAAAATGAGTCAAGACAAACCTGCAAACTTCAGTCCCAGACACAAGTGTCCGTTTTACTATTTGAAAATAACGATGCAATCACAGCAACAAATTAGAAGTGTATCAATGCAGTGCGGGCCACACAGACACTAGATGCACTGCTGGTATAAATCCTGCAATGAATTAAACAACATGAAATTCAGTAAGGCTCTTTGAGGAAAAAGTAGATACTGCTTTCTTGATGAAACTTCTCTAAGAATGACAAATTATGCCCACAGATAGTGATGATGAATATGGGCTTTGCCACTGTAATCATCATCATTGTTGTTATCATCAACAACATCAATATTGCACCACCAGCACACACGTACACACCTACACACACGCAAACACACAAAACACCCTCTGGCTTGCCTCCGTCTTTGACAAAACACTGCATCATTCCACTTTTCAAAGCCTGTCGCCCGTCAGTGTTTCAGTATGTGTCTAAAAGATGTATGTTCCCACTAATTAAAAAGAAAGAGGTATACTCAAACCTTAAACATGCAGGCAGCTTGCTCTGTCAGAGACAGCTGCTTCAGTGGTGGCACTGGTCTTCCTAGGATAAGAAAGGAGATGAAAAAAAGTGCGAGATGCTTCCTTTTAGAGTTTCTATGTAACACTGTGTGGTATTTTGTCAGACTTAAAGTGTAACAGCCGCTGCTGCTATCAGCTACTGAAATATTTTTCAGGAAAATTTAGCAGAAATTGCAATTTCTCCTGAGATTTCTTTTTTAATTAAATGCTGCTCTTCTTCAAAATGGTGCCTTATCCAGTATTTTACCTTCAGTTCAAATGCACATTTATACAAAATCTTGCTCCACTTAAGTGAATACACTGTGCTATTTGAGAGAATGAGATGATGTCAGTCTTTATATCAGCAGACTGCATGACATTAACCAGCCTGTGCAACGACCATGTTGCTGCCACTGTCAGCAGGTTTGAATAGTAACAGTTTAAGCAAACAGACAACAGATTGGTTCCCACTACCCCTGAATGGGAAATATCAAAAGGGACTCATTAACAAAGATCTAGACACCACATTGCTTTACAAACAGTAAGCATCAAAACACTGTACCTATATGACAACAGTCAAATTTCTAGTAACTTTGTGTTCCAATTGCATGCTGGCTTAAATAGACACTGGAACACCATTTATTATCTCATCACATCTTCAACATTAGTCTGTCTAATCACTCCTACTACTATCTTCAGGGACCCGCAGATCATCAAAGATCTATTCAGTTACTTTTTTTTTCTTTTGCCTTATTCTTTATTTCCCATGAACTCACAGAGATAAAGTCCCGCCCTGACTGAGCAGCAGTCTAGCAAATCAAGACTAATGTCAGAGCCTTCTGCTCCAGATCACAGCATATTTTGACCCTCAGGTCACACTATATCACCCACTGGAAATGACCAGAAATGCACGTCAGGCTGAATCAATTGGCTGCACAGCCACTCGTTCAATTAAGATCTTGGAGGTGGTCAGCGGGGTTTGCTGTGTGGTGAGTACAGGCTCCCAGAGGAGCAGTAAGTGCTGAAATCAGCTCAGCTGCGCCTGCCATTTGTCATTATCTAATGGTAAATCCATCTGTGTATGGTACAGGGTCCTTGCCAAGCCAAATTACTAAGTGACCAAACCGTAAAGAAATAGAAGGACAGATAGATAGATAGATAGATAGATAGATAGATAGATAGATAGATAGATAGATAGATAGATAGATAGATAGATAGATAGATAGATAGATAGATAGATAGATAGATAGATAGATAGATAGATAGATAGATAGATAGATACTACATGTTTACTTTGACAAAGATACGTGCAGAAATTCACAAGCAGTGTTTCCATTTGAAAAAGTTGACTGTAGACGATGACAAGATAAAACAAATTAGCTGACTTAAAAGTCGGCATCGAGATGGAATACAATTATGTGGAACAAAGAACGCAATTCTGTAATTCTCCTAATTACATGATCTGTGACTAAATTAAATTAGAATGCAGCTAAATCAGTACTTATAATATAATTTTAATTAATACATGTCTCAGCTATGTACAGCATTTGTCGGTAGACAATACCAGAGCTTACAGGCTTTTCAAGCACATTCTGTTTATCTCTGTGCATTCATCTGTGTTGTGCTTACAGGAATATTGGATATTTGTGTTCACTGTAAATGAATTAACTGTCAATAATTACTGTCACTGACGTGACTTCCTTAAGATCCAGACAAATATGCTGCTCTAATGTGTCGTTTAGACAAAGTAATTCAGATGCAGTGGACAGTGTTGCCAGATTTTCTTATTTGTAATTGGTAAACCAGTGCAAAATGAAGACTATTTATTCTAATAGGGTGGTTTCATGTAGTGGTTGTCAAAATGACAGCCAAACACAGTAGGCCACACATCCAGTGGAACTCAAACATGATCCTACATCGGTGGCCACTGTTACACATTATCCTCATCCGATGTATATTTATTGTCAGAGCATGTGTTGTCTGTTTTCAGGCAATGCTTCTGCAGGCATTGGTTACCGTGGCAGCTTAAAATTCTGCAGCACCAAAGGAATGCCGCAGAGAAAGTCATTGCACTAAGTGGAATTAGTGCAATCAAGGGAGATATGGAATTAATATGTCTGATTAAGTGCCTGATTGAATTAGCATTTGGAGTCCAAAGAGAGTTCAGGCAGGAGGGGAGGGATGAGATATGTGCTATGTAGAGGAGGAAAGGCTGACAGATTGGACTGTGGAGGAAAGTAAGGTAACAAAAATGGGAAGGGGAGAAGAAAATGCAGAAAGACTGCGACACGGAGAGATTTACTGGAAGATTCCCTCACCTCCTCTCTTTGATTAATTGTTTTTGACAAGGAAACATCCCATTCACCCATCTGTCTGTAGAATTGATTCGTAGTTGCCCTCCTGTTTTAGGTTTACTCCAATTGGTACACCAGCTGTCAGTTGTTTGTGATGGAGGAGTTAATTGGTTTGGCCCCGTCAAAAATATTTGAGTCTTAGAAGACACTGTGATCTGTTTTCACTGGGACCCTGTCATTAGAAGTGAGAGAATGAAACAAAGACAGCTAGATGGGGAGGAGGAGCTTCAGGATGACACAAAGAGGGAAATGCACTCAGAAAGCAGAGGGGAAAATCAGGCAAAAGGTAGTTTGAGGAAATGCAGCAGAGATGAAAGTTGCAAGCACGATTAGCCTTCAAGAGAGAGAGAGAAATAAAGAGGAGGAAATTACCAACCCACTACCTTGGAAATATCTGACTTCAATATGAAAGGCTGGCAAGTGCCTCTGAGGAAAAATGCATGAGAACCAATGCCATACTACCAAAGGCTGATGCTGGAGGCATAACACACTATGGCAATAACCATGTGTAAAGCAAATCAATGGAAAAGCAACCGGAATTGTACAATAGGAAGCAAAATGTGTGTGTGTGTGTGTGTGTGTGTGTGTGTGTGTGTGTGTGTGTGTGTGAGTGTATGTGGTTTGGACTATAATTCACTCGTTGCTAACTGAATGTAAGAGAAAGGGCAGCTGAGGAGGGAATGGAAAGAGAGGAAAGTAGAGCATGAACTACACAGAAAAGACAAAGCGCTATAGAGAAATCTTTCAGGGAATAGTTATTTTATGTGAGAAAAGAAGGTGAGAGACACGGGGGTGGGAGGGTGAGCAGGGCCATAGATTTATTTTCTTTTGATTGTCATTCATTTCCCAGTGTGATGGACATCATGTTGAGTCACAGGGTGTGTCTGTCTCCAGGAAGACATGAGAGTCGAAGCTGAAGTGGTTAGCATGCGGCACCATCAAAGGAACATGGCAAACTGACAAATTGGAGACATATTCTCTAATTTTCCCCGTCTGTTCTTTGCTCAGATTCTCCTCATTTTGGATTTTCCTTCAGGAATTAAATCACAGGCTTCAGTTTGTGCTCTATTTGATGCAGGAACTGACTTCTTGGTGCAGTCACATTAAGCTGCCGGGATGTAACTGGGATATAAAACCATCTCTGAAAATCTGGATCATAAAGTATTTCTGCAGTGAATGTGTGCAGATTAAACTGCATAAAATATTTAATAGTTTGTTGTGTCAGCACAAACACTGTTACTACTCTGTTAATGACAGCAGCTACAGATGGCTGACCAAGAGACTTATCTTAGAGACTTGAGGCTCTATTATGACATTTCCGCTGAATATTCATGTACAATATTCATGGTCAAAACCAAATGATTTAGGCTTAATTCAGTGACCGCTGCCAACTACTGACGACTGTCTGGTTGAAGCATTCATGACACACAGAGGAGAAAACTTTATATTTTCAAGGTTGGCTGAGTGTCTAGATTAAGACATCTACAGGCAGCTAATGGAACCTGTTCCACTGTGGACTATTACATAAAAAAACAGTTTATTTCTGGTCCAATTAAGATGACAAACAACACATGAGAAATACTGTAATACTAATCTATTAGGTAATTGTGCACACCAGTGCATGAATCCTACATTTTTATTTTGATCTCATTGTAACTTTCTCAGTGCACGGCTGGAACTTAGTGCTGCGATCAGGCAACATGTACACACAAACCACAAAGCCCTACAGGACTACAGGAGCATACGTTTGCGTATTGGTGCTGCTCAGAAGATTAAACTTTCCAGCCGTAGAAATGTTTCCTGTTCTGCCTCTGTTGACTCTCTCTCTACTATTCTACTCTTCTCAACCATTGGTGAACTTCTTTAAAAGAGGATTTCTCAGTGTTGATGGTTTCAAGGAGGTGCAGCACCAGCATTTGATGTGAAAGAAAAATAAAATAAAATAAAAATCATGACTTTCAACACTCCCTGTGGGACAAACTATGTCACATTACTTTTTTTTTTTTCATTGAATCATCAAATACTTAATAATAGCATTGGGTAATGAGCATTACATACTCTGGAGACAGCTGCAGGGCTTCAGACATTAGTGTTTGTTTAATGTGCACATGCTGTGTTCATTTATGTCTACACCATTGCCCTCAGAGCAGGCAGTACATGCGTGACTGTAGACGAACAAATCACCATGTTGTTTTGCCACGACTTTGAAAAACCTAACCTTTCACTTTCTCTCAGCCTCAACAGGGAGAACCCTGTAAGCAAACCCGTATAACAACCTCTTACTGCATGCATGTCCCTTTCCACATACTGAGACAATTCTTCACGCAGCTTTCTGAAAATCCATGTGGACACATTTCATTGTGATGTGCAAAAACCACACAAAAGACGTGTCATCGGGCTACAGCTATGAACCATGCAAGAGTGAGCATACAGGAATGTAGCTTCCACATTCCCTTTTGGGCTCAACGCTAGGGATCCTAAGCGGATTTACGGCACAATATCAGCACTAAGCAGAGCGTTCATTACAGGTATCAGGAGCTCAAGTTGATAGTGGAGTTAAAGAAAGGAAATGCTGACATGCTACCCAAGAAAGGAGGTAATGCAAAGGCCAGATTATAACGCTTAACATTATTATGCTAAACGCAGGCTGCAGAAGATAGTGGAAGAGAGGGGAGAAGAGGAAGTGCTCATCACTACATTAGAATGTGTTAACGTGTGGTTTAGAACGTGTGTCTTAATGCGTGTCTTAGATATATAGACCGTATAGACCTTGTGTGGAAAAAGACCCACAGTACAGAAAAGCAACATGTTTGTACTCGCGCCATCATGTTCACATGTGAATCATCAGAGCATTACATTAACTACTGTTTGTCAGCAACCATAATAACCTTGCTGGTTTTACACTGGCAAACTCTAAGTGGACAATGCATACCAGACAAACACAGAGCGGTTTCTGCTACTCAGCTTTTTGCATGAAAGCCCAGGGAGAAGCATCAGATAGCAGGGAGCGGCCGTCATGCACAATCAGCCGTGAGTCTCTCTCTCGACGAGGCCATCAGCCTTACAGCGCTTTCCAGAACAGTCTCACACCAGAGCAGCCTTCAGCTGCGGCGCCTGGCGGCACATGCTGCAATGCTCTGCCAGTCGTGCTTGCACAGGGAGCAATTGCTCCATTGCGGAGGAGACAAGTGAATGTTACTTATACCACATAAAAAAGCAGCATTGTAGTGTATCTCCACACCATGTTTTTGATTAACTTGGCTCCTCGCCCATAGCTCTCAGATCCTGTTTGCAAGTTACTTCTAGGTTGATCACCAGATTAAAGCTGTGCAGATATTCTAGTCAATCCATCCATCCATTATCTCACCCACATTGGTTACCTTTAAGGTGTTACAGGGATCTGCTGGACCCCCATGCCAAAAGCAGAAAAGAATTGGGAGGTCATTGCAAGGCTCACACAAACACACACACCAATCCCTCTCCCACTCTCACCTAGATGCTCAAGTTGACACATGTTTTTAGATTGTGGAAGGATACCAGAGTCCCTACTGTATGCACACAGAATGAGAAACAGAATCAAAATCAGAATTATTTATCAAGGGGAGGAAATTGTTGATGTTTCATGAGCAGGCAGGCCCTTGGTCCTACCAGGATTCAGACCTTGGACATTTCAGTATATGTACGAGCTGAGAAATTGTTTCAGGTTTATTTGCAGAGGAATAAATCTTGCAGAGGAATTGCTTCTTCTGTAGCATGAACATGCAATGGTCATCTGCATCTACAGAGAGAGTGTGCATGTGATAATGTGAAAGATTAAGTTAAAGAGGGGAGACAGAAAGATTACTACATGGAAAGCGAGCACTGCTCTTGGGAAAGCTCTCTTTCTTTCTCGAAGGAGAGGGAGGCCGTCTGAAGCGGTTATTTATTTTTCATCTGGAGATGGAAACTGAAGAGCGGTGGGGAGAGCCCCGGTGGAATTACTGACTGGAGATGGGGCTCCTGGGGCTACTGTCTCTCTCTTCTCCCTCTTTCTCCCACTCGCGCTCACTTTCCATCTCCCACCTTTCTGATCTTCACCAGAGAACTGCCACTGTCTCTCCGGGAGAAGCGGGGTAGAGGAGAAGAAAAAGAAGAGCTGTTCATTCTCAATGCCATCTTTGCCTGCCTCACAGTCAAACTCGATTCATCCCACACTCCTGTGGTCTGCAGAGCTCTGCTCGGCTTTGCTCAGCTGTAACTGCATCGAACAGAGCTGAGCCGAGTTGTTCTGCAGGCTCCTCCCAGGCTTGTCTGTCTCTACGTGGGAAGCATAGCTTCTTATCCCAGCCCTCCTCATTAACAGCATTCCCATCACACTCCAGAGTCATTAAAAGAGCCACTTGTCCTCCCCCATCCCCTCTGGTGTTTTCCTTTCATCATTCTATTTCTCTATTCGGATGAACCAGTGGTGTGAATGTCTTGGCTGACACCTTTACTCCACAAGGACCTGAGTGAATTATTGGGAGGCAGAGAAGTGGGGCTACATAAGCTTTGTGAGGCTGCCTCTCCATGGCCTCTTCCAGGCATTCTTGTGTTGTCATGGGAGCGCATGAAAGACTACCTTTCTGCTCCCCATTTCTCTTAATGAACAAAGGTGTCAAATGCATCCTTATATTCAGGCCATTTGGGAGGTTCCCCGTAGCTGCAAAAAGTCACGATACTAAAAATAAGAGTTCTGCAGAAAGTGTGCAAGGGAGCGCTCACACTTTCAAGACTGATGTGAGGCAATCCTTTCCCCCTCTCTACCATCTAGGGAGGCATACAGGCCTCGTGTCAGCGCAGGTTTTCAGTGAGCACATAATTAAGATGACATTGTTGCTACAGTGCAGTAAAGTGCTCCACAGCAGCAAAGCTCCTCTGTAAGAATTCTCACCTGGCGGGAGCGTGGTGCCCCAAGAGTTTGCCATTTCCACTCAAAATGTATTTCATATCCAGGCCGCCAAGCCACCACACCAACCCCTCTCTGCTGCCTTAGTTTGTAAGGTGAACATCAAGGGCTGATGAGCCGCCACACTTGGTTTTACATCTGCATGAAGGCAGACAGAGAGACAGGGGCACTAATAGAGAACCTGCTGGATGAGCAGAGCAGTGTTTGTATAGAGACACACTCTTCATTATTCCTCAAATAGAAACAAGCCCAGACTCTGCTTAATCTCCCTCACAATGCTAACACGAAAATGGACTTCACTTTCCCTGCCTCTCAGAGCCACGAGCTGACAATGGATGTAGAAGAAATCAAATTTGCAGCCCCTTCCCCCACGCAATAACCTCCGTATTTTCTTCCTCTACTCCTCGCCTGTCCCCTCCTTCCCCTCTATCCGCCCCCTCCATCCTCTGTGCTCCATCCCCCGCCCAGTTAACTTCATTGGTCGGAGAGGTAGAATGCTGAGGATGCAGGACTCAAGAGGAACCAACATCAATTAGGCTCTAAAGTGCACTTTATTTATTTATTTATTTATTTTTGTACACCTCACCCCCTCTCCCCTCCCATGCTAAATTGAATTACTCTATAAATTAAAAAAAGTGCAATGGAAAAGCAATGAACTTTAATTATTGAAGCAGAACCTCAGCACGGGTCATTGCTTACTACAAGTTTCACTGTGTCTCCTCACGCTGCACACGTGCTTCTGTAGGGTTGCTGTTTTCCTCTGCTCAAAGATTTAAACTGGTCAAAGCTTGTCGCACATATAATAATGGCCTTACAAGTGCTAACACTTGTATCCAGATGAACAGTCTGTGTTCGTATTAGCTGCAGATACCCTCTGGGTCTTCACCACATGCACGGAGGACACCTCAGCTATCCACTACAGTGATAGTCTGTCACTTTAAAGGCCATTTAGGAGATAATAAAATGCCTTTTTATTGTTGCTTTGTCATTTTTTCACCCTCACTTGGTTAACATCCACGCTGTATGTAACAGAAGGCATCAAACTGCTTTGATAATTCAGCTGAGAACACTAGAGGCTCAGTGGGAAACAAATTAAACATGATAACTAAGACTGTGCTTCCCCCCATGTGGATCAGATAGATGGGGTAACGTGTGTCTGCGAGCAAGTGAGAGAGAGAGGGGAGAGAAAGCGTGAGACAGCAGCTGTGATTCCCCTCTATTTCTTTTCTGGGAGGACTGCCAGGTCAGATGGCATGGCACAACGTGACCTGTGTAAAATGTTACTACCATTTGCCAGTGTTTTATCTTTCTATTTTAAGAGTGCAGAGTAAATTGTGATCTGTACTGAAAAATGTGTGCACGTTGTGGACGCAAGCTGCAACCCTTTACTGAAATCCACTTGTCTTCCCTGATGCTGTAAAGCATCAGTGCATAGCTGCAAGAACCCAGGGAAAGAAAATGGTTGAGAGCATCTCTTCCATAAAAAATATTTAAGAATCCTTTTGTAAATCTACAATTATTGTTGTCAAATGATTTTGTTGTGTCAGATAGTAGCCATGGAGTATCAAAGTATGGGCTCAATTTTCATGAGTTAACTCATTTGGCTTCATCCGTATGGAGCTGTAAAGGATATCAAGGACATCAAGCAAAATAAGAGCCAAAGAATTAAAAGGGGTGAGATGAAGAGATAAAGTGGGTCATCAGTCAGTTTTTACAGGTCAGCAGATAAGATATATCCTAGTTTGTGTGTTGCCTCATCAAACAGATACTGAAGATTAATTTTTAATGAAAAAATATTGTGAAAGGTAAATCAGGCTATTTATGTGGGCGGATGTTATAACCACTGTAATCGTTTTTTCTTTTTTTTTTCTAAAATGTACCATATTACAAAATTATGACACCATTTGGGTTGGATCGTAATTAATATAGTAGGCAATAGTGGAATGACGAAATATAATTTATATCATTTCATCCAGAAACTGAATGTCACAGTTCTTTTGTAATGAAGAAAATACTTTCCCAACATTAACCAGATCTGACTGTAATTCAGTAAAACAGATTTGATGGCTCTGTTGTGTCTGCCTATTTAAAATACCACCCATGCATTCAAAGCAACATGCTGCCCCAATTTGGAGCAGTATTCATCACAAACTGCACTCTACCATACTCTGCAACAGGACAATATGTTTTGAGATTACAGTTATGCACTAAATCACTAATCCCAAACACAGGAATAAAGTTGAAGATCTATTTCATCTTTCAATATGAAGACTTGGTGATCTGATTAATTGTTCTGCTGTTGTAATTTCTGTTGTCTTTATCTTCTCAGAGAGTGGCGATAATAGGATAATAACCATACACTATGGATTAATCAGAATAAGATGGATAAAAGCACAAAGCGGGTGAGGCAATGGATGAATAAAAGTCAGATGTGCTACATAGTTCACTGTCCATGCAGTATTAACAAAAGTCAGTGTTATTTTTATTCTGAAAAATCACCTGGCTGCAAACATAGTAAAGCAGGCACACAGAAAAAGACGAGTCAGCAAACTGCCAAAGCGATGTCCCTCATGCACAGATTTCTATCTTGAGATGGCTGACATTAATTAACAATGGCCACTACGTGCTCCTGGTCATATCCGACTCAGTGAAAGAGCCTGCAGTGAAACCTAAGCACAGTAACATTCAATTTAGCAAACCTTCATCTTGATCACTTATAAATTTTACTCAAATAGCCTTATTTTGAATACCTTTCTCCAATATCTCCCATAAAAAGAGGAGTTTTTCACCTATTTCAGGTTGTACCACCTGCTTGTGCTGGAAAAGCAGAGATTGACTGGTTCTTAAAATACAGATCGAGGAGGTAGAGCTGGGATCCATTTTAGTCCCACTGAATATCTAGATGACTCATTTTTAAGCACTGCAAGATGTTCACAATAACACAGCTACATAAAGGCCCTTAAATAATAATTGTAAACATGTGCTCCAATTCAGTCACTGAACAATTCTTTATCCATATTCAGGAAATGAGTCAACCAAACTTGCCCTCCCTGTACAGGTTCTTACACACGCACACACCACCTCTGATTTCCTTGTTGAAATAGGCCTGTTATACAATTGAGTTATGAGTGAATCATTACTCGTTGGTGTCGTCTCCTGGTGGTTTACATAACCAGGATTTAATAATAGAACAAGTGCGCGAAAGCTCTCCCACAATACTACTGGTGCTCCCTGACCAAGAAATGGTACTCAGGTTTGTAGGTACATTTTGGGAATGAGTCAGGCAGAGAGCCATACAGACAGAGAGAGAGAGAGAGAGAAAGAGAGAGAGAGAGAGAGAGAGAGAGAGACAGAGGAGAGAGAGATGAAATGAACCGAAGAAGTACATTTCCCCTGCCACATGCCTGCTGTTCTCCCTGCCGAGTCACAGGCGTCTTGGCCTCTGTGGTTTTACAGAAAATGCAGACACGTCTCTAGGGCATTTAATTTGGCATCAGAAATTCATGGATCAAAACAGCGCTGTACACAGCTTTGTTTCAGATTTGCTCATGAGACAAGGCGCTGTTTCCGTCTCGACTCAAACACCGATCCCATTACAGCGGACGCTGGAGCGCTCACTGCTACAAGCTGCATGCAGCACTCACAACTACGGCTGCAGCAAAGCAAAGAGTGTGACTTCAGCCAGTAATGAATTCTCACATACTGCATGTCTGAAGACACCCAGACAAAAGCTGTGCACACACCTACATGTGCACACATGAGTATGTGCACAAAAACAGTCTGTGTGCTTGGTCTTCAGGTGATCAGAGTTCAAGAGTGTTTACAC
The DNA here is from genome assembly GCA_029224185.1 of Karalla daura. Lineage (NCBI taxonomy): Eukaryota > Metazoa > Chordata > Actinopteri > Chaetodontiformes > Leiognathidae > Karalla > Karalla daura. The sequence continues at coordinate 10,045,131 of CM055196.1, read as the reverse complement.
ATTTCAACACATCTGAGACAACAGGCAACATCTGTGCTAAAATAGGTGTTTTAATAAGTGATTTTATATCGTACTTCTGACAAATTTGGCAGCGCTAAACGTTCATTGCTAACAAATTACTGGCGGACAAATGACGGCGCTTCAGCTGGAGATGAACAAAAGCCTGACTGAGGGACACGCTCAGCTGGCAGACATTTAACTTTGGAAACCCCCAGAGTCTGTGTGTGTGTGTGTGTGTGTGTGTGTGTGTGTGTGTGTGTGTGTGTGAGAGAGAGAGAGAGAGAGAGAGAGAGAGAGAGAGAGATTGAGAGAGAGACAGAGAGAGAGAGAGTCTCCATGTTAGCAGTCACATCACATCACAGTTTGCAACCGCACTGATTAAGAAAGTCACCATGCAGACTAATTTGGACATGGAGCAGACGAAATGATTAGTGGCAACTGCTGATTCCATGTCAGGACATCAGAGGACTTAAATAGTTATTTCAGTTACACATTTCCATGAACTTGTTTTTTTTTTTCTTTTTTATGTATAGCTTTTAAAAATTTCACACACGCTCTAAATGTGTTGCCACTGGTGAATAATGCATACAAACGTGTGCATGTGTGATTATATGCATGTAGACACGTGTAATCAGTCTTAGTGTGCGTGTGTGTGTGCTTGTGTTCATATCTCTTTGTAGTCCCACTATAGGAGAAATTCATGTCAGTATGTTGAGTGTACAGTATCTGTGTGGGGGTGTTTTATTTATCTTCCTCTGTTTGAGGATGCAGTCCTTTGAGAGACTCAAAGCAAATTCTATTGTAAACCCCGAGCTATTGAGGGACTGCGGGATCCAAAGCCATCCATCAGAGCTGGACATATCCCCCATATGCAAACAAATGAATTAGCGCACTCGCCTCCCACTGGGCCCACGCCATGGCGGAGCAAAACAGGGTGCAAGGATGTTAGGAGAGGTGAAGGAATGCTGTAATAAGATGAAGATTAGAAAACCCTCTTGTGGCTCCGAAGTGAAAGGACAGGCAAATATAAGGATAAATGAGGAATAAGGTCAAGTGAATCAGGTCTGTGGAAATGAGAGTGAGGCTAAGACAACGCTAAAACTCCCCTCTCTCTTTGGAAGTGTATAGTTGTAAAGACAGTGTGGCTGTAAGATCTGTGGTTATCCTTAAAAGGGTCTGTAATCACTGGAAGTGGGTGCATAAGAACCCCACCGCACACAGCTGTGTGTCACTTTTTGTGCCACTGTGGTGCTGTCGTCCTCTAGGAATGATTAACCCAGAAGAGCTTAATATAGAAAGAGAGGGAAGAAATAGATGGGATAGGAGGATGAGAGGGAGGGAGAGAGAGAGAAAGAGAGGGGAGGGCATAGAGGACATTATCATATTCCATGGAGAGTCTACTCTTTACCTCTGCACATCAAGCCATGTTCACCACCGTTTAGCAATCTGTCTGCTAATTAATCATGCACCGTAATCAGTCAGAGGCGCTCAAATACCGTGTGTTTGTGCTGCTATGGGTCCAGTGGTGTGTGTTGGGAGAGGGGCACACACTACAAATGAAAGAGCTGGGCTGCGTGTCATGTTGCCCCTGCAATCTTCTTCTTGGTGGCGACAACTCTCAGGCAATCAGGCACTGACATTTAGAGTATGAACCCAGGTTTAAGTTTCTATATTATTGCTTTTCCATGCTCCAGAAAACACATGGCAAAGAAAAGCATGGACGTAGTCTGCACACTATTTTCCAAATGGTTTTTGATTGGATTTCACATAATCATGCAGATACAGCAGTTGTGAAGATAAACATACTTGTTAAAATAGTCCATCCACCTGTGCAGTAGGGTAAAAGCAGGGAACGCACACTTGGACAGGTCTCCAGTCCATCACAGGGCGCATTTGCTCTGATTCTCACATCTAGGGGAAATTATGTCTCCAATCAGGTAAGCATGGATGTTTTTGGATGGTGTTGGAAACCAGTGGACCTGGAGGAAACCCATGAAGAAAACCATGAAGAAAACCTAGAACACACCACGAAAAAAGGCTTTCAGTCTCACCGGGAGACAAAACCAGGAAATTCTTATCAATTAGTCATCCAACATGTGGCCATGTGTGGGTCACACAGTGTCACTAAAAATGCATATATGTCACAAACAAGAGATGCGTCCAATCCTGCGTCACCTAAAATGATGCTATCACACAAAAAATATAGCACTAGCAATAACCAGAACTTGTGACTATATGGCTCTGTTTCAGCACAGTTTTTTTAATACCTCTGATCTATTTCATCTGTGGGAGTTACTCCTGTTTAGGACTGTCAGTCTCAGAAATCAGAGTAACAAATGTACAGCATATACCGAACATCCTGTGTCTGGGATGGTAACAGTTGCAGCATTCACGCAGCCGGTAATGACCTCCAGAGTGGTGATAGTGCCATGATTGGAGATGGATTGAGTGCACTGCCACCAGGGCGAGCAATCATGTCTGCAGCTATTCTGGCTAATTGTGACATGGTGGCAGAGGCAGCAGGGGTGGGCTGGGTTACGATCCGACACAGAACACCAGCCAAGCCTGCAAGCTCACATACAGCCATCAGCGCTAATCTCCCGCTACGTGCTAACAATAGCGCTGATGTGCTTGCTTTCTGGAGGAGCTTTGCCCCCACCCACCCGCCCCACAAGTCTGCCTTGTTTGTGCGATGCCCCAGCAGCCAGCCGTCTTTGGCTTTCCCATTACTGGGGGGAACAGTGAAGCTGAAATCAGCCGGGATATTGTCGCTCCCCTGGAACGGTTGAGTGATTGAAGGCGCACGGGCTGCTGGATTTCAGCATTGCACGAGCTGCGGAAATGTGCAGGATGTGGATAAACAGTTCCTTAAACCAATTACTTTGCAGAAAGCAAATTAGTGAAAGAGAAAAATGGTGATGATAGCTAATGAAGATATTGTATTTTTACAGAGGATGATGCGGAATAGGAGGTGTAGATACGAGAGATGCAAGAGATACGAGCAGGAGAGAGTGATAGAGCGAGGAAGAAGTACAGGGACAGGCCAAAATAACAGCGTTGTCCTTTAAAATAACACAAGTCAGCAGAAAAGGCTGAAAGTGATATCGATGGAAACACTCTTTTTAAATATTGACTTCCATGGAAAGATGGCTCAAATACCTGGCTACTCATTGATTTCAGTTTTGACCAACTGTCACAGAAATATAACAGGATATTCAATAAAGACACTAGTACTAGTTTGATTTTCACCTGACTTGTCAATATTTTTCGTCCAGCAGGCTATGAGATACTGCTACAATGTGTAATTGAAAACATAGAATCTGCATTAAGCATTACTGAATTGGTTATCAAGATATAAATTACTGTGACTTGTTGCTTATTTCAAAAGACATTCAATACAAATTGCATCTTGAATGACAATTAATGGTAAGGTGAATTTGTTTTTCCACCCGTTACTGTGTGATACTAACTATCTGTGTATTCGTGTCCCCTAGTGTATCTGTACCACATGGCATTTGGTGTATCATCACTCTGTCTTAAATCATCACTCTTGTACCCTGTATTTACTTTCATATTTCAAAGCATATGTGGTCTAGCACATTTCATAAGGTCTTTAAATCCTGTAACAACCCCTGGGCATTGAGCTTAAAACATGGCAAATTATGTTGGACCTCAGCTGCACTGAAAAAGGGAGGGCTCCCCCCATGGTATGTCAAAGTGTAATCCTCCATTTTAACACACTCCCTCCAGCTTTCTTTGTCTGCCTGTATTTTTCTCTTCCTGCACCTTGAGGTTACTCAAAGACATATACTGTGGGTAATGTCTGCGATGTGGTGGCTTTTTGCAAAATTCACCACGCATTTAAAAAAAAAAAAAAAAACAATAACTGTCATTCAAACCGCTGGTTCGCCGCAGAGTCTGGAGGCAGGGGCATCATTATGCCAGACACTTCCTTGATTAGAAAGAGAAAAAGCAAGAAGGCTTCCCGATCCCGCTAAGCTGAATGACAGCCAAAGACACAGTTAGAGAAACTGCAATGTCACACACGACAGCAGGTTAGTGGGCATCTGGCAAGTGGACGTTAACTCTATGCTGCCTGAGTTCACTGGCGGGTCCGACATGCCACGAGCCAAAGCCACTACAGTCAGCACACAATACGTCTGCAGCAATCCTCTTGGCCTGTTACCCATTTTCAAGGTGAAGGAGGCATTGAAGTAAATGGCTGATTCATTTCACAATGAAATAAAAAAGATAATGATGTGGCTGCTCTTCGTTCACCTGTTCAGAGCCAAAACACAATATGCTGACCTGCTTCAACAGAGGTGAACCGGGGTGCTGTGTACTCTAAGATATAATTAATGCATCTTCATTCTTTAAGCTGTTTTCCCTTCGTCTTCCCTTATAATTGCCTGAACACAGTCCAAATGATTTGATTTAATTCTGCTGTATTTATTTCACAGTGCAGGGAAGTGAATAATATTTAACACTGAAATAATATTTGTAATTGGACAAATCACTATTGCCTTCCAGTGTGTCTTAAGAGCCTTTGCATGAAGATTAACAAACACTTTTGCCATTCAGTCTAAAAATACGTATGTAAAATGTATCTATCTTGACTAATAGTACAGTTACTCGTTGTATGTCTTCATCAATATGTACAGTGTGTCACCATTTAGGTGTGAGGTTTTACATAAATTATCATGTTATTACATATATGCATTTATATTATATTATATCTTATACACATTCTTCTTTCCAAGAGTTAAGATTTTTTGTCATCTGAAAATAAAATTGTTATGCACCAAAAAAAAAAGTATTTTCAGACAAGATCATGAGAGATGTCATACTTTCCTACCAGCATTGATCTGTCTCTTTCACTGTCTCTCCTTTTTCTTTTTTAATGTGTGGCTCCAGAATGTGTTTATTGACAGTTTATTTACAGTTTATTTACAATTACAGTTCATTGAACTGGATGTTTGTAACTAGTTAATCTGAAAACAATCTGGATAGTTCTGTAGTTCCTTTAGAAGCAGGTGAAACTTGCTCTGGACATCCTCTCAAGAAAGGTAGGTGACCCACAATTGTGCCACTTTTTCTGAACAGATAAAGTCAGGACGCATCCTTGAATTCAGCATCTTTGTACTCTTTATCATACAAAGCTTTGCACTGGGAGGCAAGGTGAATTCATTTTACACTTGCAAGTTAGGATGTGATTTATTTTACCGTGGCCGTGAGTGGTCAGAAAGGCCTTTTGTGAAGCAATTTTAGATGAAAACAATGGACTCAGTGTACAAAGGCCTTTAAGGGGGAGAAAATCTGGAAAAAGTGGTAAGTGAAAGAAAGAAAAAAATCCACTTTAAAAATTAATTCTGCACACACAACAAAACACTTCTTGCTCGCACGTTGCGCTGTCAATTAATTTGGATTAGGGTCCACTTTACAGAGGCTGTTATCATAATGCAGCCGATCCTCTGATGTCGGAACAAATGAGTACAAAAATGGCAGAACAATCTTGTGAAGATTTGTTCTCCTTTTTCACCACAGAGAACACAAGATCTCCCTGAAGTCAGTGCAGCCCTTATCCCTCCCAATGATGATGAGGATGAAGGATCCAAGCTTTTTCAGGTGAAAAAAAAAGAAACTCCCCTACACTTAAAGTGTTCGCACAAACACTCAATGAACCCATATTTGCATTTCTGACATTTACGGATGTATAGTGAAATTTATGTGACTTTTACAGCCCCTTTATGAATTGATAGCTGCCATTCGTAACACTCACAACACACTAATGAATGCCTCATCACTGCAAAAAAAGTTACTGTGCTGGATCTAACGGTACGCCAGAGACACCACTGTGCCACATTCATTCTTCATTAAAATCTAATTTGTCTTGGGGAGACAGAAGCCAGGGTTTTTTTTGTTTTTTTTAATGCATCATTTTACTCTTTACAAGGAAACACAATTTGCCATTATGGCCCATCTTTCAAAAACTGAACACTGAATTGAAGCAAAAAGAATTCCAATTAGAGCAGAGGTTCACAGCGAGTCCAGTGCATAGTGAAGGTTTTGGCTGGTGGTTTTATATTCAGCATGGAGGCAATGGAAAAGCAGTCTGAGAGTGAGGCTTGTTTGTCCGTCAAAGACCTTTTTTTGTCTAATCACTCAAACTGTTGCATCCTATGTGATTTTACAAAGACTACAACAGCAGCAACTTATGTACAGCCATGCTAGCCATGAGGGACACCTCACATTCATGTGGCCTCTTTTAACTACAAAACTCCACTTTCCAATTCAGGCCTTGAAAGAAGAAATGGCACCGAGGAACTGTGAGGAGGAACTTCTGCCTTAGAGCGCAGACATATTCAATATGATGGCCAGGACATGATAGGGCCTTTATTTCACAGAATTTAAAAAAAAAAGAAAAAAAGGAAAACGAAAAGAAAACGCACATCAAAATGACGCTAATGAATACAGAAAAAATCTGACTCCCTTTTATGCTCCGATTAGTGTTATGCAAATGTAGAGCACACCGGTGGGGGGAAGGGAGAGGAAGGATGGCATGCCAGTGACTGTATGGGGTCCCACCTGTTTCGTCAGGCACAGAAGACCCTTTTAACTTGTCCACACCGCCCTAAAAGAAGCACCCTTCTCTCAGAGGGTTTTGCCATCCACGGAAAAATAAATAAATAAGTAAATAGAAATACGGCTCATTCTGCATTTGCTTTTGAAACGGATGACTTAACATACACCAGCTGGTTTCAAATCCATTTCCTCCCCTTTGTTCTCCTTCTCAACGTAGAGTGACACAAAGATTTCCCTGCAACACTTGTTTGCAGATCAGATGCAGATTCAAATCAACACACATGCATGTGCTCGCACATACACACACACACACACACACACACACACACACACACACCAATGCCACTAGGAAAGAGTGAAACCAACATCATAGAGCAAGGCTGCATGCATTGTAGTCGCTTTTCAGGAACACAAAAGGATAAATTGAAGAGGAGACGCATATAGTCATCAACCTTTGTTCCTGACACCCACGCACCCTCACACACACTCACAAACCTCTGCACCATCCTGTCCCACAGCGGAGAGCCAATCCTCTCAGCACATGAATATTACAATGAGCTGGATCTGGGTCATTAATATGACACAGTCGTTACACTGGAGCCCAATTAGCAGTCAACACAGAGCCTGGAATGTTCCCCTGTTACTAAACATAATCACTGTATCACTGCAATACACTTTGGAGCAGGGACATGTGAAACCACACAATCACAAACAAGAAATATCAAGGACTGGTTGCCTTGACTAGACGAGCAGGTCAAGGCTGCATGAAAGCAGTCGCTCAGACGCATTTAAAAATACCTGACTTTCACACTCTGAAAATCCTAAAAACAAACATGTTATGCAACGGTGATATCTAACTTTTTTAAGGCGACGACCCTGCAGTCAGCAAGAGCAAAAGCAGGTTCTTCTTCAAGAACTTCTGCCTCATATGTGAAAATCAAGCCACCAGTAAACACATACAGTGTCGACATCTCCAGAAAGTTTCATGTGAAATGTTTACTGAGACGTAGCTAAGGGTGCAACAATGAAATGCTCTAAAATTGGCTTCCCAACTGCTAACAAAACTGCTGCAAAATAAATAAATAAATAAATAAAAAACAAGACGAACTGGAGGCTTCACCATGTCCACCGTAAAACATTCTCATAGAATTTTGAAAGCAACTACAGCCCACTAAATAAATAAAATAGATTACATCAAAGCCTGTTTCTGGCCCGGCTAGAATTTTTGTCACTCACAAACTCAAGATGAAGGAGTTGCAACGTAAAAAAGAATTAGCAAGCTACTAAAGAGGATGACAATCAAAAGAAGAAACAACAAATTTGACCTTTTTCACATACATACATTCACACAAAAATTCAATGAAAATAAAGATATAATAAAAGCTATTTTCGAAGTGGTTTATCTGTTTGTTTTTCTTTTCCAAGAAGGACGTGGCCATTTACAGCTGGTTTAAATCCCTTTTCGGGACGCAACAACTGGAATTGAAATGTCCGTATACTGTAGTATGATTGTACTACACAGCATGACCACATTAATTTCCATTGACAGCTACCAATGGTTAAACTATGTTAATTTATTCACTAGCAGAAAATGAAATATGACGAGGCCTTGAATGTTGTGTGACTATTTTCTCTCCCCAGTGACAGACGGGCTGCAGCCAAATGCTGACGAGTCTGGCACAGGCTGCAGGAGGTGAGCCATTGGGCTGTGGACACACACATGTATGCAAGCACAGGCTCACACCCACACACACACACAAACACACACACACACACACACACAGTTTACATTGAAAATGTTTCACAACCTCTCTACTGCCTCTTAACCACTTCTATCCATCACATTTACAAATTCAACTTGTTGAGAATTATTTATTTAAGTATTTTACAAAAGTCATAATGACTATTGTTACAGCCATGTTATGAGTGGAGTAGGAGTTAAGCACCACAAAGCTGAACCATTTCCAACTTTAAAAGTTAACTGTTGTCAATATACAAATAAAACAATTCTTTGTTTGTGGTTTCATCTCCGCTGCTGGTGAGCTGGCAGTCTGCAAACAGGAGCGAGCGTTTGATTATACGAAGTGGCATCTGTTCAGGATTAATTCTTGTCGCGTATGAGGGAGATTACCCATTAACCGGGCATGCACGAGCTCTCTATTTTTGCCCAGGCCTTTCTGGAGCTGGCGTTTCAGAGCTCAATGCATTTTCTTTCACATACACACACACACTCACTCACTCACTCACTCACTCACTCACTCACTCACTCACTCACTCACATGCGTATGAAGCAAAGGCGCAGACTGACAGCCTCTGTCACAAGGCCTTGACCTGAGCAGTGAAACAGACTGGTACCTCAGCAGACTCCACCGAGACAACTTGGATTAAATCAAGTGTAAGTCTATCCTTGTCAGATCAAAACTATCATGGTAGGGCAGCCTTGCCTACATGCAGGTGCCAGGATGAGTGACACATTAAGGTCAGGGACTAACAGGGTGAGATACCGACACACAGCCGCGCAGATAACACACTCAGATGAACGCACACATCATGCACACATGCATGCACATTTGCTCATGAGTAAAAAGAAACAAATAATTGCAATTGCAGAGCAGCGTCTGGCCTCAAACTAGTGTCTGTAAGCTTCCTGTGCTAGTCGAATATTTCACAGTAGGTGTGTTTTCTTGCGATTTAGCACACTGGTGTGCTTTCATAGGTGTGAGGGATTTTTTTTGCCCCCCCCCCACCCTATCCAGAATGATCAAAGGTGCGATGTCTGTGCCGCCCAACAGTCAGGGAAAGTGTGACTGCTTGCTGGGGTGTGATCATGCTGCGTCGTATTGTGGGGCTTTGACTGATGACCAGACTCCTGCTATGTGGCCGAGCTGAGCTGCCATATGATTGCCAGCCTGATTGGTTGTAGGAGTTAAAAAGCAAATCTGGGAGACAGACGGCCCAGATGCCCAGGTCGCAGACACTCACAGGCACCCATGGGTGTCCCCAAGGCACTGGTTTAGGAGGGCACACTCTTTGCAGACATACGCACATATCGCAGTAGCAAAATCTACTGCAAAATGGAGGATTTATTTCCAGTTCAGTGTTTTTGAAGCACACCATTGTGTATTTGACTCAACACACAACAGTTTGTGGGACACTTTCTGTGACATTCTGGGAGATTTCATACACTTGAATCTCAAGAGCACATTATCACAGTGTGCATGCTGTGATAATCAAAACCAAATTCACGTCCACAATCATAGAGGCCAAACCTTCTATTTCAATTTCATCTTATACTTGATGCCAAGCTGATTTAATTAAATTGTCTACCCATGTATGCAGATCTCTCGTCTCTTCTTTTCTGTTTGTCTTCACGAAGCAGAACTTATTAGATTTTAAAACAATATGCACCCAAGGGAAAGTAATGGCAATTTAGTTCTTTTTCCTTTTCTATTCCCAGAACCAATGATTGAGCAGCTTATTCAGTAGCTGCAGCATGATGAGGCCACTCTGCTCTCACTGGTTTTAATGCAGATGGACTCAGGGTCAAAGTCTGATGGAGAATACTGAGATGCATTAGCTTTTAATACTATAGCTTTGTGAGATGTTCTCAAAGGGCAGTTTTCAGTTTTTCAGATTTTTTTCTCTTTCACTTTGATTCCTGCACATGGCAGCAACTACAAAGCTACTGAAGGTTTTCTCTCCAGTGCAACCAGCTCCCAGGTTTGCTGTATTTGATAAGAGAATTACACTGAAAATAAGGTGTATCCTTGTGAAACATTATTCAGGGCATTTATAGCAGGGCAGAGTGAAGTACAACATCTTTTTGCAACTCCCCCTACAGACAAAACTTGCAATTGATTATGGACAAAACTATATGAAAGAAAAGCTTCTACTCCACTGGGAGAAGCCCATCAGCTCTAACAGGTCAAGTATCCATTACAGCTACAGGGGATTTTCTTTTCATCTCAAAAACAACACTACAAGTTGAAAGGTAAGCAGTACAACCTCTTGTGCACACATGCACATGCTTTTGTCTACAATAACACAGCTTTTCTTTGTTCTTAACAAATGCTCTTACACAGGGAAAGTGACTGATCTCCACAGCAGGAAATTGGATGTATGTGGAAAGCATATTACTAATAATGAACTCAGATCACAACCATTTTCCTGACATTGAAGTTGCGAGCCTTTTTTCTTTTTCTTGAAATAAGATTCTTAAGGGTTTTGGCACCAAAGGTTTCTGTCCATCGACAACCTCTGTTTTAGTTTTCAGCCCATAAGCTGCCTGGGGATGTGCTCGTCATGGTTCTGTTGCTATGCGACCACTAAAAACCTGTTTGAAGGGCATCTCTCCAGTTAAAATGTTTTTTAACTTTGGGTATTTAGAGCACGGAGCACGAAGCACGGAGCACAGAGCACGCTCAGCTCACTATAAATTCCACTGTCAACACCAAGAGATTGAGGACCCGACGCTTGAGAGGAAGGTCTCCTTTCCCCTGCCTCCAATTTTATTTTTCATTGTCCTTCCCTTTTTTCCTTTCCTCCGGTTGACTGTAACATCTTACCTCCATATGGCACAGTCTACAAAAATAGAGGGAGGCCGTAAGAGATAGCCTGCCACCCTTTCTCAGCCCATTTAACCTTTTAATTTAGCAGCAGGAATTAATGTGGTGGCCCAGGTCAGTATCACTTCAAACAGACATGTTCAAGGGCCCTGAAGGCAGGAAGAATGACAGTGGTGCATTAGTGTATATTTGTATTAATTTGTGTGTGTGTGTGTGTGCATATGTGTGCCCGAACTGTTGTGCTGTACTCAAGCGAGCTGTTATTAACAGAGCCGTCACGTCAGTACTACCCCGGGTGCTGTCACTCTCATTTTAGCAGCATGTGACATTACAGTGAGGTCAAGAAGAGAGAGACTGGCAGCGAGGAGGAAGGTGCGGATTACTAAGTCGAAAAGACACCATCATCATGACTGGCAAGGTGGGTGATGTAAGGCAAGTGGTGAGTAATGATGCGCCCTGAATTCAGGTCAGCACTTGCAGCTGAATTTTTACGAAGGAAGCGAGGAAATGAACAGATAGCAATAGAGTTGGAAGAATTCCTGTTTCGCCCTGAGTCACAGCATCAAAAATACTTCAAGCTGTTGTTGGTTCGAAACAGAGAAAACACAAGCAAACACATCACTGTGTTGGCGAGCTCACTTATCTATATTCCATTTAATCCACTCTTCTTCCCACGATAAGAGTTGCAGTGGAGGGTCAGAAAAAAGCAGTATTGCTCCCTGGCCTCTAGAATGACAGAATGGCACTTTTATGATGTCTCCCAGATTATTTCCCGAGATGGATGGCCTAAATTGGAACACCGATTGATTAATCCATAGACTGACGGAATGTGCTGCGGCCGTCGCCCTGCTCAGCTGTTCTTTCCCTGGACAGAACATTCAGGCAGACACGCTGGAGAGGATGACTAATGAGCGGGGCTGCTGCAGACACTCTTCACGTCCGTCTGTATATGTGCGCTGCCACCAGGATGCCGGATTGCAGCAGTTTGATAGACTAGATAATATTGCAGAAGTTGGGGGCAACATGGTCTCAGGTTTCAGGTGATGGTCCACTCTGGTGAAACAGATTCCTTATTCTCTATAAAGACTTTCCAGCCGCTAATCTTTATTGTGACAGCGAGTTTGTAGAGACAAAATGCTGCTGCATCAAAACAGCCAAACGGTGTGACAACCACGCTTGCTTTGAAAGCGACACATGCGTCATCTGCCAGTGGTGCAGTTTAAGAAGACATAGAGGTGGGTTTTTAATTGCTGTGTGTTACGCAGACCTGCAACACTGTGTCAGCGATCGTCATGTTCAAGCTCACTTGCTGTCAGCTTATGAAACCATCCTCTAAACGTCGCTTTCTCTTAAGTGACTCTCTCATCGCCTACCTCCTCCAACTATGTGTAATTAATCATCACAAGACTGACCCTGTGAAGGAAGCCAGAAAACATCAGTCTCTGCAGCTTACACAACCACTGCAGCTTCTGCCTTAACCCTAAATAAGTACTTATGTTTTCCATATTTTATCCTGTGACAGAAAGAGCTAAATTGCAATAATTATGCGGGTTGCCTACATGTTGAAGTGTCCTTGGTCATCAGGTGGGAGTTTGTGTGAGTGGTTAAAACTACAGGTTAAGGCAGACAGAATGTGCAGGGTAGCCTCTGCCAAAAGTAACATGTGACACAGTCTGTAAAGTGGTTTGAGTGGTCATGAAGAGTAGAAAAGCACCATATAAAAATCAGTTAATTGACTATTTAATCCATTCATTTTTTAAACCCACTTTATACCTAAAAAGTGTAGCAGGACTCTTACCATTCACTTTGACACTCACAACTAATGAATTGACATTAGGATTTGAAATTTTATATATAAAGGACACAGCCCTGTGCACATCACTGTTGCCATTACCAATAATAGGATGAATGTGAAACACTGAACGTGAATTCACAAACTCGCCATCCATTATCTTACCTGCTCTGCACCCAGTAGTGTCATGTGGGTTGCCAAGAGATCACCAAACCATCTCAGGGCACACACTCAAACCTAGGGACAATTTAGAGTCTTCCCTTGGCCTAAACATGCATGTACTGTATTGGTACCACAAAATTGAACTTGTGTACCTGGAGAAAACCACCAAAGACACAGAGGGGTCATGCACACTCCACACAAAAATTCTCTCATGTACGGGTTGAACACAGGTTTTTCTTGCTGTGAGGTGACAACGCTGACTACCAACTAACCATGTCACAATCCATCCATCACCTCTTCTGCTCTGTACCATGGAGGTGTGCTGGAGCCTATCTCCAGTTCACCATGGACAGATCACACATATAACCAAACTCACACCTAGAGTTTCAAATTGAGCTAAACGTGCATGTTTTTTGAAACTGGAGTGTCAAGAGATTGCGTATGGATTGTTATATCTCCGAATGTGAAGTGTCAGGGATATTATGGTTTTGGCTGTCTGTTTTTCGAGTTAACGCGATAACACCATTTGGATTTGACTTTTGATATTGGACAGACAGATCCATCACTCATAGGGGAGGAACTGATTTGATGTTCATGCATTTCGGATTGTATATTTGGCCACAAGGGGCAGCACTTTGGTTGAAAAATCACATTTGTGCTTACATCTCCAGAACTATTAGGCCCATTGATGTCAAACTTGATGCAACTGCAGCAACACGGATTGTTCAATCGTGCCTCGGGATATTCAGGGATACATCTATTGCATTTGGTGCCGAATCTAGTTTTTTCTTGTGACAACAGGATGTAGGAGCTATACAGTACTATCGTAATCATGCAAATTGCCATAAATACATGGCAATATGTATGTATGTATAACTGGATTAGAAGTTTTGGCAAGAAGCCTTTTTGATTGTGTTACCGCAAATACCTGATCTAGAATAGGTCATGCTCATAAATGCAACATTATCAGAATGCATTTCATAATTAAAGCAAATATCAGTTGTTTTAGAGCTCTGAATGTGGTATCAGCAATACACAGTGTGGCTATTGTCATCCTGGTGTTGAGATAGAGGCTTCCTGCACCTTCATCTTTCAACTCCTATCAGGCCGACTCCTTCAGACCTCCTGCATCGCGCTGCTGGTCTCCAGCGCATTAGGCGAGGGAGCAGATAACAGATCACTGTAACTTTCCCGTCTCTCGGTGAATGAAACCCCGTGAGAGGTTTTACACCCAGAGAAGATGAAAAATGAAGGAGTCGCTGCGGTATTGATACAAGTCTGTGACAATGGGAAAAAAAAAAAAAAAGAATGCTAATAGTGTCCTAAGCTGGGCTTTACAGAGATTAATCCGATTTGAGAAATGAACATTTTATTGCATGGCACAAAGTGCTGGCCCTGATCTGAACTGAGTCACAGGCTGAGGAGGAGAAAAAAAATGACGAAGGGAATATGGGAAGGGAACACGGGTGTATAGTCTATTGCTTTGTAAGACCCTGGCACCTTATTGCGGTGATGCCCTTTTCCATCTGACAAGTTCATTAATTTTCTGACACGGCTGCTTGAAATGATTTTCAATAGATAAGTCAGACAACAATGGCTGGAGAAATTGGATATAAAAAAGATGTCTATGGCAGCAACATCATCAGCTGAAGACTGGCTTTGTGTGAGCAGCCAGGAGTCCCTGTTGGTCCCTGTGCTGCACCTGCTCTGACGCTGGTTCCCACTGCTTAGAAGGACTAATGGGGACACACTGGGGACATTGCTGTTGTCACTCCAGCACACTGAAACAAACAAATGCCCATCAACATCCTTCTGCAAGAGAATCTCCATGGAGAGGAAAAGGTTGGATAAGTGTTAAATGGAAAGGAGGAATAGTCTTTCTACTTACACCATTACTATGAATCACTCCGCACCAGTTGCCAAGAAAACAACTGCAATCTTGGGAATATGTAGGGAGGATTTATCACACACACACACGGGGTTCAAACATAAAATAAGCCTTCTAATTTGTCTCTCCAAGGTGATGTCACTCCATCATATGGGGGGCTTTTCTTTCAGTGGGTGAATGATGTTCACCATGTTTCTCCCTTTCACAGGTGTGAGGTGCAATTCATTCTTCGTCTGCAGAGTGACAGCCACCTCTATTTATGCTTTTAGCAGCAGTCTTGTTTATCGGCGAGATGACAGACGTCTATTTTTAAGCTTACAAAAGCAGGGTCATGAAGAATTTAACATGTGTTTGTGCTAACCTTTGTTCAAGGGAGTGTGAACAGATCATTTATCTTTAATTCACAGGAGCAGATGAGGAGATACAGTAAAAAAAAAGAAACAAAAAAAGAAAAAAAAAAACATCTCCAGACTGGATCACTAGATAACACAGTCCGATACAACCGCATTTACCATACGTGCATACACGTGTTGATTTAGGCCTGTTCTTAAGAGATATATAACAATCAACCTCCACACATATTCCCTCAAATGTGTCATCTGTTGCTGTCTTGCATAGTGGCAATAGATAATATTCTGCAGATGAGTGGCTGAGATTTTACAGCCATGAACCACAACAGCATCCATGTCTCCAGCTGAGTAGAGGCAGAGTAAGGATGGCAGACTTTAATTTCAGTACCACATGAGAAGGACAGCTCCCTGCCCTCTCCTGCTACCACAAAGCCATGCCAAAATACAGAAGAAGAGGACGAAGGAAAGAAGCAGAAGAAAGCAGACCAGATGGCTTGGGCAATGGTCAGAGAAGCAATCCTTGAATTGAGAACACCAAAACTTCATGTTTTATACAGTCTATACTGCACACTTTTTTCTCAAAGAATACTATTTCAAACACTCCAGATGAATAATGTACATTTCCCAAGAGAGTGTGAGCTGAAAACATGCAGGTATGGAAGGGATGGATAGATGGATGGATGAAAGGATGGATGCCGGATTGCAGTCTTCAGCATGTGTGAAGAACCACTTGGACCACCACTTGCTCAGCTCTGTTTTCTAGAAAAAAAAGCCCAACTCTTCCCCCTGCTTCTGTTCATCCAAGCTTGCATCCCCCCTTTTCCCCTCTCCTCTTATCTTCCCAAATCAGTGCCTGATCAGAGATCTTTGAGTTAAGAGGCCGCAGCATAAGTGAGTGAGAAAGCCTTTGGGAAAGCTGTGCCCTGATTTAGCTCATATCGCATCATCAAGAGATGGAGGTGAAAAAAAAGCCACAGCAGGAGGATGAAGAGGCTGAATGGGGCAGTTGTGCTGGGAGGCAATCACACCAGCATCTCCCTTTCTTTCTTTTTTTTCCCTCTCTCCCCCTCTCTCTCCCCACAAACACTAACTTACTTGTTCACAAACAAACGCCGAGGTCTGCAGGATCTCTGCGCTCGGTGCTCCCTCCCCCCCAAAAAACTGCATGAGGGTGAGGAAGGGGGGAAAAAGCAACCGCAATTCTTAGGCGATTTTGCAGAATCCGTGTTGATTTTTTCTTGTCAGACACATCGTGTCCAAGATCTCCTGGTATGTAATCCACACATCAGTCCGGATGACATGCTATTAACTCTCACAGTGACGATAATGCATCCGATATTTCCTCTTCTCTCTCTCTCTCTTCTCTCTCTCTCTCTCTCTCTCTCTCTCTCTCTCTCTCTCTCTCTCTCTCAGGACGCACGTAACACGGAGAAACCCACAAGTGCCATTGACGAAACTAATCTCCCGATGCAAAGCGATGCCCAGATTTTCTCTCCAGTGATGGAACGAAAGAGGCGGAGGTGAAGCAGCTATTGGCTTCTTATTTCTACATGAAATGTGTTGGAAAGTATCGCCTGGTCAGTCTCCAGGTAAATCCATGCCGAGGAGTCCTGCATCAGGCTGGCTGGCACACCACCATCAGCATAACATTTATTGTAGAGGGGGTCTGTCAGTGCCACGTCCAGTTGTCTATGGTTTTCAACTCACCCCCTTCCAAGTCCCTCTTACTTCTCAGTCATCGGATCTGATTAGGTTTCACCTCACAGCCCGGTGCAGATCTCAAGATGCCTATTTTTCTCTCTCCCTCCTCTGTTGAACGGATGCGAGCGAGCTCAGCGGTGGTATAAAGCATCCTGCGCATGGGAGAAAGTTGAGATTAAATAATACATCTCCCTCAGGTAAAATGCGAAAATAAGAAAAATATCCAGTGGGTATCCAGAAATCTTTATCTGCGTTCCATAAAAAGCTCTATGTCTACATGATTTCCTTGTGCATGTCGCCTTCTTGAGCCTTATCCGTCGACGCGCAGGGGATGGTGGATGGAGACATTGTTTTATTATCCACAGAGTCCTGATGGTTCTCCGTCCTCTCCTCCTCCGTCGACAGCTGCGTCTTCTTTTCAAAGCGCGTCTCCAGTGCGCGCACGCAACGCGCCTTCATCCAACGGTGAGCCCCGCTGTGCCATCCGTGCGCCCTGCGCTCACCTACACACACACAGCAACACGCCTGGTCGCTGGATTGATGCGTACGCACAGTTGGGGCATCACGGAGGCTACCTCCCACTGACAAGCTGTTACCTCCCGGTCTCTCCCTCTCCCTCTCTCTCTCTCTCTCTCTCTCTCTCTCTCTCTCTCTCTCTCTCTCTCTCTCTCTCTCTCTCTCTCTCTTTCTCTCTCCTCCAGTCAGTCCGCAATAACTTCTGCGCGCCCCTGGATGCGCTCCTTTCTTTAACAAGTTATTTGCCTTCGACCTTCTCATTCATTGGTCAGCTTTAATAGGGGCAAGCAAATGTAATGCATAATTGTAGTGTGTTATTACGACGCGCATCATTTTGTCTGTGGATGAGAAAACGGGGGACAGATGAGGCGAGAGGGCGAGAGAACCAGAGAGATGGAGAAATCCTCCCATGTGTCTGCTGCAAATGGGGCTAGACTGCCACCTACCGGCTCCTCCCTCCACGCCTGCTGTGTGATGGTGTGATCGTGGCCTGGGGCTGATTGTCGCATAGGATTGCTCTCACAAGGCAACATATATACATACATATATCATATCTCTTCATACTTAAAAACAGCTGAAGGGCAGAGTGTGAAACACGGGCCTACAATGCTGTTTACGGTGAAGAGGATGAGGAAGTAGAGGAGGGGGACCAGGAGGAGGAGAGTGGCCACACAGTTGCTGCCCAGAGTTTGTGAGGCTTATGAGGGAAGCACTGTGACAAGTTTGACAATCCAGAAAACAGTTTAATATAACATTCATAATCTCTCTCCCTGGCCTCAGCACTTTAGATGCCATTTATAAACACCAACTCCGTGTAATGAATTATGAAATACACGTTGCAGGCTTTTTAGCATGGTGGCTGACACAGGAGACTTCAGGTCTTCAGAGAGATTATTGCTTCTGAAACGCTTATCTCAGGCAACCTGCTGCATAGCAGATATTATGCTAAACTCAGTCATATTACACAACTTGCATAGTGCGGCTAAAAAAGAGGATGAATGTGCAGATAGAGGTGTTAGAACATGGCTCATCTGGGAAGAGTGAGTGCTCACAAGTAGTCCATGTGAGAAAACTTCTGTATGCGTGAGCTGGGATCTGTCCGTTTGCTGTCGACATCTGATCTCATTTCCCTTAGCGCTGAAGGTGTTGCATCATTCATATGTCTTCATAACTGTCCACCTGCCTGTCTGGCACATGGTGGTAAAGAGCACCACCCTCTTGTTTTCCAGTTAAAGGAGCAAGCATTAAATAAGTCTTAGTTTGCACTTTATTCTTCCTACAGGCAACACAGAAGGGAAATTCAAACTGAATGTGTGTCTGCCCCATTGGGTCTATTTCAGGGATTATTTTATTGACTTATGGTGGTTTGGTGAATAGCAGGGCAGTGGGACAGCTAAGGAAGTTTACAGGTTTGAATTCTGGTCAGACTGATGACCTTTTACATGTTCTCCCGGTGGGGCATGTGGGTTTTCTCTGGATACCCTCTTTCCTCCTACAGTCCAAAAACATGCATCTCTGGGCCAACTGGAGACCCCCATAACAGCATTATGGTGCAAAGTGGGAAAGATGATGGATGGATTCATCTCACTGCCTCTTTGTAGCCACTCATCTACAATGACCTAGGTTCAACCTCCACGTCAGAATGAATTCCTTCCTGTGCAGTTTGCATATTCTGTCTGCATCTGTTTTGTCTGGGAACTCTGGTTTCAACCAAAAAAACATGCAGCTCTATGCCAGTTGGGATCTTCATTGCCTGCAGGTGTGAGTGTATGTGTGGTGTGATGGGCTAGAGACCTGGTGCATTCCTTGCTTTTACTTTATGTGCACTGGAGAAGGGCACAAGCAGACCCCTGTGACATTGGTTTGGTGAAATGCTAATTAAGGAGAAGGATGGATGAACTCAAGTATGTCAAAAAACTGACCCCACAGCTACTTTGCTCTTCACCCTTTTTATACTCTTGGAGTTCCTTCCATCTCATTCACACGTAGCTGCCTCGTTCACATTAGAGTGCCCTCTTCTATCATTTCCATCACGTTGTCACATGACTGCCTCTTCTAATGGTTTTGATTTTGATTTAAAGCTTTTGCCATTCCCCTGGCTGGGAGCTTGTGGTTCCCTGGTGACTGCTCCTTAACTCTTATTTTGCAGCATGGGGACCATCACTGGAGGCCATATGCTTTATCTTCCCCCATGTTGCCTTTGAGACCACACAGTCTTTGCTAGTGGAGGGAAGAAGTGAAAATCTTCATATGCTCCAATAATATTGCCAAAATCTATCTCCTTTGCCACTACATTCATACGATAATTGTCAAATACATTATTCATTATTCTCCTTAGTAAATATGACTCATAAATTGATGCTTTTACTGATGTCAGCACAGGTCCTCGACACCATTGAAACATCATAGTAAAGATCACTCTGCCCTTGGAGAACATTAAAGAGGTGTTGAGCTGCCATTGTAAACATTGTGACCTTGTTATCTTGGAGGGCAAGACACATACAGGGCTCAAGAGGCCAGTTATGTGTGGAGTGGCAAGGGCAGGTAAAAAAACCTTACTTAAGGGAAAGCTCAAGTATAGATTATTGGTTATGCTTTCAGCATCCTCATAAAATGGAACTTGCATGACAGGAAACACGTGAACCACATGCACAGCGGTTTCAAACTGATGACCCTTTGTCAGTGCTTTAAGGAGACCAGCCCTCAAAAAGCCTGTCTTTAGACCACCATGACTAAAAACCAGTGAAGTGCCATTCAGAGATGGCTTAAAGCACACAGATTGGTCTCTTCCCTTCCCTGAGAATATTACATTGTCGTGATGTGAATTATACATGTGTTGGGATGCAATTAGAAAATGTAATAGTCATGTTGGGGGTGCTTCATGTGTCTCCTCCAGTGATCAGAAGGAGTATACACGGTATAGGTTTATCCAAACTGAGTGAGTTAAGAGGTGCTGTAATGCAAGTTTCATTACAGTGTTGACAGTGATGCCATGTTATGAAGGATATACACTGCATGAAATCTATGATCTCAGCTTCATGCTGAGATTACATATTGAGGATCTTGGATCAAGTAAAAATGTTGAGAAATTCCTTTCACTCCTGCTGGAGCGTACTGTTAATCCTAACAGCTGGGAGTTTGCTGTTCTCAGAATTTTCATAAAAATACATATTATAATAATCAGCCTACTGAAGTGAATCACAAGGATGCTCTGAAATCTACCTGCTTTGAGACAGAACAAGCTGGGGCTACTGTGGCACCCACGTTACAGCTGCCCCCTTTAAAGGATGCTCTGAATACATTAGTAATGCACAATATTTATTTTGAGATCTGGCATTCATTATTCATGATGTTGTTTTGGAGGGTATGAGACATCACTACTGATATCCTGCAAGGCTTGCAGACGATGAAATAATGTAGTCAGGTGTGTTGTGAGGGGCAAGAGGGAGAGAGTGACTGTGTGGGCCTGTGAATGCATCACGTCGCTTGCCCCCATTCTGCACCACTGGTGCCACCTCAGGTTGTGCAGCACGGAGCGCGTCTCTCTTTGTTTTATGTTTGATAACCCTCTTTTGCTTCTGTCTGTTTCTGCTGTACCTGGAGCTGTCGCATATTTCAACATAGGCTCAGCATGAGGAGGAATCCAACAAGCACCTAAATGGCAAGGTCTCAGAGATTTAAAGATAACAAAAAAAGGAAAACGCTTAAGATTTCACAGACTTGATAATTAGGTGCATCAATGTGTTTGCCCGCCTGTTTAATCTCCACTTTGATCCCCACTAATCTCTGACTGTAACTCCTATCTGAGGCTTTCTTTGGCCAACAGGGCTCCTGATTGTAGAATGACTTCTTAGTCTCTGTTCTGGGCCACTTTTGGGTTCCAGTTCTCAATTTACTGGCAAATCTGGGATATATTAAAATAATTCAAAGCATGCACCACCTTAATAATGTTCTTTGAGCCACTTCAACTGTGTAATATAATGGTGAAGGAGACTGGATGGCCAACTTAGCTATTGAATATTGGCTGCAGCTCAAAGCATTATAACGAGATGAGAAGGCCCACATTCACCAAGGGATGAACCAGCTGGTAATGATTATTGGTATGTTATCGTATCATGGAGCATCATCAATGGTGTCTTTTAACACGGAAACTCAAATTAGCATTAGTGACTCATGAATGCTTGAAATCACCAAAGCAAAAAATGCCCAACACCAAATATATCAATACACCAAAACCAAGTATAAATTCCAACTTGTGCATGTCTTCTCCATTGGGTGTATTTCTGCCATTTCTGTTTTTATTCAAAATCTATTATTTTACCAGCCTCCTACCCAACGTTGCAGCAGGGGCATCCTAGTGTCTATCTTCAGCTCACAAAGCAGGGAATACACCCTACAAGGTCACCAGTCCATAACAAGGCACACACAGCATTCACTCTCTCATGAAAATCTATTTAGCTGTCCTTAGAAATACACCACCTAAAACATAAATTAATAATTTAAAAGCTAGGAGAAGTAAAAGGATCCTAATATTTATCTGTCTGGACTCTGTATGTGGAAATCTTTGGAGGAGGATTTGGGCTTGAAGCAGCAAATGATTAAAGTCAAGCTGTTAGTTTTAATCAGGTTTTAGCATTCTAATTTGAAGGCATAATGACAACTTGAAGTTTCTCCTGTTTTTTTTTTTTTGGTCTGATCGTAATGATTGTAGCATTCCAAGGAAATCATTTTTCAGGAAGATCCACCTGCGGCCCCATTCCTCAAAAACTAGAAAAAGAGACATAAAGCTCAGCTTGACCTCCAAAACCCATTGCTCGGATGATTTGACAGCAAAAATAAAAATTTGATTCATGATTTTGAAAGAGACCATTACTCAAAGTGAAAACATTTCAACGGATGCTCTATGACTACAGATGACATGGTTTAAAGATACACTGCCATTCAAAGTGTTACCAGCGTTGGGCCATACGGTAAATTACAGCCTGACCAATTGCAGCATGACAAACTTTGAAGAGTTTGTGCAAATTTATGTGAGGTTTGGTTGCTGAAGTGCGTGGGCATTAAGAAATTATGTATTCCTTTCAGAGCTATGTGCAACTTCTTTTGTGGGTCATGACTAAGTGCAAGTATCAAAATTTTGTGATGCAAAGATGATGTAGCCAGCTGAAATGTACTGTGTAAAATTGGATGGAGAGAAGGCGATAGGGTGAAAATGATTTTGGTGTCACAGAGCATGATGAAATGTAGTTTGGTCCAATTTAGGGTCCATCCAAAATATTTATCTGGAGGTTGGTTACTTTCACAGGTTTGAGAGCCGTCTTCCCTCATTTGTGGTCCACATTTGTCAGGTAAAATCTGTCCAGTGAGTCGGTGAGTGAGTGTTCAGAGAAAGCTGAAACACTAAATATATTGGATAAATATTTAGACTGTTGGTTTTGGGGTGGGCAAGTGGCGATGAAAAGTAGGTCATTACAACGTCGGTACAGTTTGGGATTAATTTGCCAAGCTTCAATGATTTTCGTACATTAATGGAGCAAAGGATGTCCTTTCTTGTTGCAAAAGTAAAACTTGCAAGGAGGAGTGGCATCCACTAAATGTGAGAGGTGAAACATTAAACACAGCAAACAAGAAAATCAGTCCCCTTGCATGCATGGACACACAAAATTCTCTGTCTTTCGGCCTCAAATGTGAAGATGAAAGATGGAAATGTGCCAGAGGATGCGCATCCCTCACTGTAATGAAGAGTATGTTGCACAGAAACATCCTCCCATTCTATTAACTGTAAATGAGGAAAGTATTGAGCACTACGCTTGAGAGATTATCACACTGAAGCTAAAGCTGGCGCTATCAGTAAAGCTTTTATTTCAGAAATTAAGCTGAAATGTATTAGTCGGTAGCACTTTTCTCACTGATTCATTACACTTTATATATCCCCCAATGGATACTTTAAACAGCCTCATCTCAAAATATAAGGGGCTCTCTGACCATTCATGTATTGTTTTTTTAAAGCTGCCATTCATCCAGCTATGACAGCGCAAAATGCCACATACAACCCGTTGCAGAAATGGATAACTGACATGAAAGTTCATTCCTTAAACATGTCAAGTCTGCAAATGAAGTTCTCTTTTATCATTGTGATGGAAATGTTTTCAGAAATAATCTGAGCTCTGAAGTGTTTTCCTCAGTGGAAATGTTTTTCAACAATAAAGTCAGACATTTCAAGTCAAGCTTGACTGGCTGTTTCCTCTGCAGGTGAACAAAAGCCCTCAGAAATACACAAGGCATGACAAAACACCGAGGCTGTAGGCACAGCTGTGGGTGTGCGGACTTCGAATACTTCTTGTTTAGTGTAAAGCTCAGAACTGATACTTCACCATCAGCATGCTGTCCATGTTTTAACAACTCCCACGTTCCTGTTTGAATTGTCTATAAATGCACAACCATTAAAGGCTTAGCAAGTTTGCCACTGAGAAAATCTTGACTGACAATCGGAGGATAAAGCTTTAAGCGTGACATAAACCTTGTAATCCTGTATCATAGCAGATTTAGACTCGGTGTAACCTCAGTTTCAGCTTGTTTATCTCCTTGGCTGTGTCTCTGTTCATGCAAAACAAGCAGTGCTCCAGACAATGGCGTACCTATTCACATGTGAGGCAGGGAGCAGATTTGCAGCATCTGGATGTGACAGCCGATCCCCTCTCTCTCTAATCCTCCATGCGGTTGTCTTTCTGCTCAGGCACATAGGGGGATCGAGTGGGCCATCCATTCACATCCTGCCTGCCATAGGGCAGATAAACAGAGGGAAACAGATGAAATGTCCACATAATCAATAAGAAACATTACACATAAGGGCACATTTCGTTGGCTGTGTTTTGCATTTTCTGAGCTGGCAAAAACATTTTGCTCACTTTCAGTGGGATGGAGGTTGATTATATTCTCTTCAGGCTACAGAAACGGTGGAATATGTGGGAGCGCAAGAGTTCGTGATGAGTTATGGACTGAAAACAACTTTGGATGTGTAGTGTGATTCACAGAAGCAATCCCTGAGATCCCTGAAAAAGCAAGCATTTTGTCCTTAAATGGCATCAGTTCATGGAAAAAAAATATCAATCCATTACTTCAAACACAAAAACACGGAATATCAAATTGTGATGACAACAGCACATAAACCAATTATGAAATATTTATGTTTCAAGTTAACATGCTGCCAAATATTTGGCAAGGAAAATGCCTAAAACACTTTCAATTATCTTTTCTGAGAAGGAAGACTTACAACGGGGATAACGAGTCCTGTTCCAGCTTTATTTGCCCACTACAAAGTATCACCATGAAAGGTTGGAGATAATTCAACGCAATGAGGTTCACTCCTGATTACCTTAATGGTCTCTCTCCCAGAAAGGTCATTTTACTGTCTAGTTAACTACAGACAATAAGAATCAGTGACTGGTAAATGATGACGTTCATAAGAGCTGCTTCTGGTAATGTCTAATGGGCAAGCTAACAGTATTTTAAAGAGATCAGTAAGATGAGGGATAGAATACCGAGCCAGATATGACACTGATATGTCTGATATGAAAAACTGTGACCAGTGCTCCCAAAAGATTACTAGAGAGTAATTGTCATCCCTGCTCTTGTCTTGAATGGTCACTTCATGATTACCTGTTTAACCATTCAAGTACATTTGACAAATCGGACGGCACCTGTCAGGTCATTCTAGCCAATCTGAATTGGAAACATAACAGGTTTTGCAATTAGCACAGCAGATGGCTGTTCTGCTTGGGAAGAAACTGCCACGTGATGGTTTGGTGGTTTTGTAATGTCAATGTACAACTATGGGAGGCTTGATAAAAGTTATTTTTAGGTTTTGTAAATAGTCTTTTATTGATTTACTCCCCACGCATTATCTGGCCCACTTTTTACCACACTATGGTGTGAAGGTCAGAGGTGTCTGTCTCTAGATCATGTAGAGAGAAGGCAGGGAGCACACCTCGGGCAGATCCATTGCATGTTACACACTCCATCTGATTTTTCACTCACACCTAGGAACAATTTAGAGTCTATAGTCAACCTTAATGCATGTTTTTAGACCAAGTGAGAGCCATGGACTTTGTCACATTAGCGCTATTCAACAAAAAGCTGTGTTGATTTCAGAATGTACATTGATATAGCTCTCATTGAAAGCAGCAGACAATATATTCCATTTTTTTTTATCACATCAGCTTCAATGATTTTCATGAAAACTTCTTATTCTGGATGTGATGCCTGCAAATTGATTTAAAATAATTCCATTCATCCCCAATGCAAAAGGAAACTTTTGCCCAGTAAACAATCCCAATTTAAGGTAATTATATTTAACAACATCCGTATGAAGATTATATTTATTTTCTGACAGCAGACTGATTTAAATCCTACACACTGGGCCTTAAATTTGCATATTTACTATTTTGTATACTGTAAGTTACACTATATGTAGCACACAGGATCACTTCAAAACCAAAAGAAAAAAAAAACAATTTTATTGCATCATTAGTTTTTCACTTTTAGCAAAATCTAAAGCACTTTACTTGGGGCTTGTCATTCACACACACCCACCTGCACAAAAACACACCCTGCACAATCATTCTCCCATACACATTACAATAAAATCCAATTGCCCTGATCTGTTATTGTTCTGTCATCAAAACAATTTTTCATCTCAGGGCAGGAGAGTGTGGGGAAAATATATTTAGGCGATATCCTTCCTAAAGTGCAATATATTCAAAGCCTCCTGCAATACATGCCCACACTTAATCTAAACACACATGCAATCAAGTATTTCAGATGAATGCACCTTTCATTCTGAGTATACATTACTTCTGCAAATTGACAATCAATATGATGAACTGGAGTCAATATTTCACAGCTCTGGCCAGAAATGTGGTGGGCATTTTGTGTAGTGTTCCCTACCAAATGATGAAATGTAAGATTGCTTTTGGGCATTGTTTTTTCTTTTTTGTTTGTTTTCTGTAAGCTTGATCGCATCAGCTGCTCCACTGTACCAGACAAGGCTGCTGGGGAAAAAACAGAAAACGAAACAAAAGAAGCAGTTGATCTCTGCCACTTGGAGTATGAATAAAAAGCAAGTAAAAACACTGAATTTCTGTTTAGAAGAGAAAGAAAGTTGGCCACACAATAGACCACACAAAGTCAAGTCAAAGCAAAATGTTGGGTGACTTTTTCAGTCCACATGGCAATCAAATCAAAGTTAACTGGCTTTTTGCACCAGTCCTTCATATGCACACACACACCATTCACTGTCATACTCTCGACATACTAGAGACGTACTACAGACAATGCAGATGCAGATATGGGGAGAGCACACAATCTCCACCCCCTCTACTGACACTTGAATTACAGCATTAATTAGTGTCATTCTGGCCCTGAACACTACACAGTGTCATAACATGCCTTTTCTTCTTATCATTCATCACCATCCTATAGAGCATCCCGTAAAGCTGCTATTGCACAGATTGTGGCCACGTGTTCCCAAAACAGCAAGATAGTGGGTTTCAAACAAAGCACAGAGAATTGAGAATAGAGCTAACGAGACAATACAAGTAACAGAAACACAGATGAACTTGTTCTCTCTGGCTAGAGTTTTGCTTCATTAGTAAGGCTCAGCAGTCTATAATAAACAACAAAAGCAGATACCAGAGGGTAGTTCCTGCTCTATTTTTAATCTACGCTGCAAGTGGTGGAGCTCAGACTGACCCTGTGTGAATAGCATTGTGCAAAAGTCCACAGACACCAGTGATAAGCTTTTCCTCCAAACTCTCTGCCAGCAATTTAAGCCTTGCCCTTTGCCATAATCCCTCCCAGACTCACTACTGGCTGACATGCAGAAGTGTATCTATCCGAACTCTAGTTCTCAAACTGTGCCTTGCTGATAATGTTCAGGAAGACGAATCCCAAGCGAATGAAATGTGGAGTCCTCTAAAACATTGCCGCTCAAAAATATATGCCTCACTTGTTTTTGGATGCGCCCAAATCTTGGCCCCTTCATCACAGAAATCACTGAAATATTACACAACACTAACAAACTGCTTCCAGAATTAGGGCTCTTATCGCCTTTGAAGCATTGCAGACACATGACACGTGTGACGAGAGCAAGCCACGTCTTATCTTCCACTTTGAAGTTTCTGTTCCCTTTTTCTGCTTTTTGATGTTACATGTCCACACTTTTTTCAAACATCACCAAACAATTCACGTCAAGATATGAAAGCATTGAGTCACTGTAATCATCTCTTATGCTGGCACTGGCCACAAAGAGCTCCCCGTCGGAAGCAATTCTAAGATGAATACTCGAGAACAAATGCAGCTACATTTCTATGTAAATAATTGGAGGCTTCATCAGGAGGGTTTTAAACAAATTAAGTGGGTATCATCAATAGTTACAGCATAATCATTTTGATAGTTTATTCCCTATGTTTGCAAGTAATTACTCTCTCCATCTCAATGAGGGCACACTGCTATATCTTGTAATACAAAGGTAAGTCTCCTTTTATTGCTGTAAGCAGACTGCACCAGTGGAGGAAATACACCTTTCACATCTTATTTGCCCTCTGTTAGCTTTGACTGGACTTAGCAATACATATTTGTACACTCTTACCATTTTTATACGAAGGCATTTCCAGTGCTGGTTCCACAATGATGCCAATGCTGGTGCTGGGAAACAGTCGGTTCAATGTGCAAACCAGCGGAGAATCAGTTTGTTTTTGCGTGTCACATCATTATATCACTGTATTTTTAAGTTACGTTGCAGCTGGTCTCTCCCCAAGTATCAAGTCCAGGACATCAAAATGTGGAATTATCCCTGGTCACCTGTTGCCGCTTTGGCCCTTTTTTTGGTTTGTATGGACTTCAGCTGCTGTTTCGTCATGCCCATGGCTTCACTGCCAATTTCATGCGGCCTTGTTGTTTTCACTGATCTCAATAACCCTGCCCCTAGCCTGCAACATATGGAAGCAGTAGCTCCATTACAATACTCCTAGCCCAGCAAAGAACTAGTGGCCACTCTTTCAGGCCAGGAGCCAGTTCTTTAGAAGTACTTCAGGAATTGCTTTGTTGGAAAAAGGGGAAAATGAGGATGATGGGTTTTGTTATACTCATCAGTATATCCAATATGTTACCCATTTTAATACCTTAATAGTAGGGAGCATTGCAGTTTTTAGACACACACAAATCATTCACATTTCCACTCATACCAAGGGGACAATTGTAAAGCCTCCATTTGACCTAAATGCATATTTTTGGACCGTGGAAGTACACACTCCAATAAAGTATAAAAGTAGAGAAATCCTACACAAGGAGAGCATGCAAACACTTTACTGGAAGGCACGTTCACAGCATCCAGAGGTCTTCTTGCTGTGATTCAACAGAGATAACCACTCATCTGTGGTGCTGGATTTTGGATTTTTTATTTACACTAAGACAACTATACAACAGTATGACTATATGACAAATGGTCACTTTTGTGTGCAGTATGAACCTTTGGACTGTCACAAGACAGTGGGTAACTGGAGCAGTGTGGTCATCTATGGATCTGAAGTTCAGTAGTTAGATCCCAGTCTCCTGCAGCCAACACATGTTGAAATATCTTTGAGCAAAACACTGAACCCAACTGGCCCTGGCACTGCGTTGCCTCTGACACCAGTGTATAAATGGGTGTAAATAGGTAAATGTGAGTTGTCTGAATAAGTCCCTTGAGTTGTCATGAAAAAAAGAACTACATAAGAACCAGTTCCTTTACCATTTCCAGACCCAGAAAGGAGGACCTCTGCTGTAAGTGTAGCAAATGAGTGGGACTTAATTCTAAGAACAATTCTGTTAACGTGAATAATTTATGTATTTTTTTATTTACTGCAAATCTGCATCCATGAATTATTGACTTTGTTTGAAGAAAATCACTGTTTTTCTGCAGTTCTGACCTCTTCTGATACCTAAAGCAACTATGTTATGAATATAATGTATGCTTACAGTAATACTCAGTGATTTTACATTTGCTTCAATTGCTGCATTCCACTACACTAAGATTATAATATGAATACAGAACGTTTATACATTTTCTTGTTTTTGCAGCAGCAGAAATGTAATTTCCACATGACCCGGCTTACAGTATGGTTACCAGGAGCCAAAGCTGCCAACATTTTATTGAAATACAAGGGAGATCCAAAAGACTGTTTTGTTTCTATTGACATCAGTGACTGCTTTTCTTCAAGCAGGTATGTTGTTTTTTTATGTATAGAAAGGTATATCACCATTTACCACCATTTTGTCACTGAAGCAAAGTGAAGGCTCTGAGGGGGTCAAGCGCAGCGTGAAAACGCTGCTAGAATCAATGCATAAGATCAAGGTTTATACATCTCACAGAGTGCTTTGACAGGCTGATGAGTAATTCAGCTCTGCTGTGGTTGTTGTTTCTACTGAGAATGTGAGGAGGATCCCAGAGTGACAGTTTCATACTGTATCTTGACAAAAAGTGCAATGGGCTCTACTCTAGTGAGAGTGGTAATGGAGGGAGATCTGTCACTCGGTCAGAATCAGCAGCTTATAAAAAGCGCCATAACAAACCAGAGGAGTACCGCTGTTGCAAGTTTGATTCTGCACTTTGTTAAATGAAGGTCACTGAGTAATGTTTGAGAGGATATGGCTGAGTCTGTGTGTGGCATTTTTTGCATTGATGTTACATGAACTATATTACAAGCTGGTATGAATTAATTTAATCGCCAAAGCATCCGTGAAACTCTCAAGAAAAAAGTTGAATACTTCAACTTTCACAGTAAATATACTGTATTGTATGTACTGTATACTTTTATATTTTGTCCTCTATCAGCTAAAATTCACATTTAATTTCAGCTGGTTCTAAGTAGATAAATCTCAAACAAAATAAACAAACAAAATAGATGTTTCATAAACATGAGACCCAGTAAGCAGTGGTTAAAAATAAATAAATAAATACTCGCATCCATCGATTATGATTCGCTAGCGTCGAAATTTGTAGCCCTATACATCTAATAGGCATAGGTACAGACATACACACATACACACAGTCTGCCAGAAGTATCAAAATTACCGTATATGCTACTAATGAATCATTTATGAACCTGTGACACATTTGGCGATACTACGCTTTCCCAAACTTAAAATGCATGAGTGTGCACATGCGGTTCACATTTGCACTCGACACACAGATCAAAGAAATAGACAAGGAGAATATAACACGGGAGACTTGGAAATTGTAAAAAAAAAAAAAAAAAAAATGTAACAAGACTGAAATGACTTCATACAGCCCTTTATATAAACAGAGAAGCTCTTTGATATTGTGTCTGCATAGAGAGCAGAGGTTATCAACCGTACGCATGGGTGAGCCAGATGCTGCTAATAACATCAGTTATTGTTATTATTTCTATGTGCGGTGATTGGTTTTAGTGATACCTGGTTACCCACCAGTGGAAAGGCATATAATTAAACCAGCATCTTCCCCGTCTGCGGCAGACGGTCGGCCGAGCACTGCAGGCAGACCGACACCACTACCACTGTGAAGCCTCTGGTGTCAACAGTGTATTGTTAACTACTGAATCAAGATAACCAATAATAAGACTGTTAGTAATTATGTTAATATAAAATGCATCTCATCTGCAGGTCCTGCTGCATAAACATGCATCTGAGTCACACACATTATCCCTCCAAGGAGAAAATAATGGGTTTGCAAAGTCATACTGTTTTGCTGCAAATATTTCTAAAATTTCCACATTACGTATTCTCTTCCTCATGCAGTATAACACAAACTGTGATGCTGGTGGTGAGGAGTAATTAAAGGACATTATCTACTGTGTTTTTCCTTGGACCTTGCTTCTAACCCTGAGCTGTAGCTCTCTGAGGAATAAAAGCTGAAAACATTGTGTACTCCTCACTATGTGCTGCATTTGGGCCATAACAGCCTACGAAAAAAAAAAAAAAAAAAAAGAAAACAAAGGCTGGCTGTGTCGACTGTGTTGACTCAGAATTACCTGGTTATGAATTACTTTTTGTCTGTAAGTTGCTAATGTGCATGATGTAGTAAATGCATTTACTTTACCTATCCCACCAGACGTTTAGGGGCCAATGCTGGCAACAAGACAGAACAAGTTGCCAGTCCATTGCAGGTCACAAACTATTTATTCTCACACTCAGAATTTCAGTCAATGTTGAGTTTCCAATCAACCTAAACATGCATCCTCCTTTAAGAGGAAACAGAGTAATTGGAGAAAACCCACATAAACACAACACAAACATGCAAACTCTACTTTCTTATTGTGTGGCGTCACCCCTAACCACCAAGCTACTGTGTCACCCTATTAGGAGCCCAGTGACTCCTAATTAGAGACTTTTGTGATTTTTAATAAGAGTGGTAGCTCTTGCAGTCAGCATGTCAACAAAATAACTGATATATAAAAGCTGTTGGTTTGACGTTCCTCATATCTACTAAAATGGAAATGCTTTCTCACATTTGCCACCCTCATTTGTTCAGTATGTCTGTTGCTAGCACTCTTCAATGATAATAATGGAGGAGGATGGCTGTTCATGGTTTGTGGCGATCCTTGGCAAACAAATGATTTTGTGTCTTTTGTGTCACAACCATTGTTATAAATGTTTTCCTATTGTGTCAAGATCCAAAGATATTAAGAGCAACCAAAGAAGCACACTAATGAGCAGCCTTTTTCTCTCTTACTGAAACACATACACACACACACACACACACACACACACACACATATCCTCAAAAAGCATTGTATACTTAAGAAAGCAGATTTGTTTAATAGTAGCTGTTGTCCCACAGCCACAGCTGCAGCCATGCAGGGCTTTTATATAAAGCAAAGCACTGAACTCAGATCTGCCAAGTCACAAGCTGAATCACTTTGCAACAGAAGCCCCGTGGCCTTTTCCTTTACCACAATCCAACAGCCTGCAATAACAGCACAGCCTCAATAATCTCCAATGTGCGCGAGCAATGATCTGCTTTTAGTGAGTGTGCTCGAGCTTAAGTAATAAAGTAAGTATTCTTTCATCACGGTGGAGAACATAATGAGTAGTTTCATTTATTTCCACGAGAAGAAACATACAGTGTAAGGAGTATCATGTTTTGTTTTTTTAATTAATTAATTAATTATTTTTTTAAGCCATTTGTGTGTGCAAATTCTTCTCTTTTGAATTCTAAAATAGCCTGTTTTTTGTCTGGTAGGAACCACGTAGACTACAATGATATGTAAATGATATAAACAAATACAAATACAATAAAAACATCAAAGAATTGTAAATGTATGTTATTACTCTCACTGGCAGAGACCATGTGACCTTACATAAGGGCATCTTCAGTTTCAGGCTGAGCAGCATTGTGAGTCAACGTACTGGTTAAAGGTAGAGTTGTGGCTGACAAAGGCTCCATGGGAGCCATTTGAACTTTTTTTGTTCATGCTGGAGAGTCTGAATCCTGTCCAAACCTTCCTGCGGCAGTGGATCAATAAGCCTGCAGACAAATTTACTACAGGCCACCATAGAAACAAGCTGGAAAGCTCATGCTGTTCCCTATAATCAAAACAAAATGTATTAACAGGGAGAGGTGAGATCTAATGTGACAGAAAAAACGAAACGAAAAGAAATGATATCCGCTGTGGGTGGGGTCTATGCAGTACCCTCAGGCTTTGACTGTGCGGAGCCTCCTCAGGACCAGCTGTGCCTCCTGCACTGAAAACTTTTCTCAGCACTCGTAATGACTTTTAATACATTTTACCCCAATGAGACTGCGCTAAACTGGATGCGCATATCACTCTGAGACATTTCACATTATGGTGACTTGAGGTCTGCTACTCTTTGGATTACAATGCTCTGGAAGAATGAGAATTTCCACACACATTTTGTACAAACATAATGGTTTGACAAGTTTGATGCTTTCCCAAGGTCAACAGCATATCTTAACTATTGGCGGTATTATTTTCAGGGCTTTTAAGATTTTCAGCCCTCTTGATTTCCTGGTGGTTTGTCTCATTCTTAAGTGCATGACTTTGTTTAAATATTTCAATAAAGTACAAAAGAGTAGAAAAAAAATATTTTGAAAGTCAAACTGAAAAAAATCTTTTGGGAGAAACTTTACTCTGGAACCGCAACCTCATCTGTCTTGGATGACTGTATTATCTAATTTATTTTTCATGGTAAACAGATATCTTTGCATTTAAACAGTCTGACATGTTGATGCTTTGGACAAGGCGTGTGTGTTACTGTGTGTAATTTGTATTATGCGTTTTGTCTTGTTTCATCCAGTTTGCTTAGTGCTGCTCTGTCACGGTATGGATGTTTTAATCATGACCTACCAAGCGACTGGAGATGAAAATTTGCCTTAGGCTACTTTTGTTGCAATGCATCTAAGGTAACTTTACACACCACATGTAAAAGAAAAGCCATTGCGAATTAAAAAAAAAGGGGGGACTGGGGAAACAAGTCAAGTACATGTCTCTTTCAGTGAGTGCATTAAAACACAAGATAATTCTGTTGTACTCACTTGTACTAATGCTTACTATTACTACTTACTAATGCAAAACAATATATTTTCCACAAGGGCCTCAGGTCATTTTGACCATCTGTGCTACTGAGTTGTGCTACCTGTCAAATGCACATTACCTCAGTCATATACAACAAAATGCTGTCACCCCAGGATAACGAGATCCAGATATTATGGCATCAAGTCCAGTCAGTATGTTCCATACTTCAACATGTTATTGCACATTAATTTCAAAAATAGAGCAGTGAGCCTTGGGCCTCACTTCATTAGAGAGGTTTGCTTCATCATGTCTGCCTCCTCACTGTGCCCCTCGACTTTCTCTGAATCATCATCCAACTCTTCACAATTTAATCAGCACCTCAGCACCACTCAGTTTCATACCAAGCATAAATAGTTAAACAATTGGTCTCTGAATACAGTACATCCCAAATGTACTGCCCTGTGTTATTTTTTTTTTTATCCTTCCACATTTTTGTTTTGTTTTGTTTCAAGGAATACCGTTTTAATATACTCATTAAGTGCTGTACTCACAATCATGTCAGCAACTTCAGGTGAAACTTATGTCATTTACTATTACCAAATACCAATGAGATCGTGGTAATCAAGAGTTCAAGAGAACCATCAAGTGAACATATAACTTAAAAACAACAAATGTGGTATTAAATGTACTTAAAATCTATGTAAAATTAAAATATAAAACAATAAAAATGTGAAATCTATGTGCATTTAGAAAATTTGAATTAGAATCACAAAGTTCCTCCATTCATCCAGAAACAACAGAAACATTTCCAGGAAAACTACATGCACCACCAAGCGATGTTCTTTGAAATAAAGCTGTGGACACCACTTCATTTGTCATTTTGCAGGTAAATTTTCTGAAATTGGCGTATTTTGAAATAAATGGCTGGCCCACAAATACACAGAGAGCATTTAGAAGCAGTTTATAAGAAAACTTCATGGCTGCTTGTGTTGACCCAAGGTGTGTTTCCTCTTTGAAATGCAGTTGCGGGGCTGTTGCATGTGTTGGGGGGTTAGCAGGCAGCTATCATCCCCTGTTGCTGGTTTTGACCCTGAATATTTTATTGGTATTGCGTACCACACCGCACTGGCCTACTCTCACTCTTGGGAAGATGGGAGGTACTGCTAGTGAGAGATGACATGTCTGTCCTGTAGAATTACTGCTCTGAGATTGTCCAACTATCCATCTACCCAAAGCCACCATGTGTGCCAGCATGTGGCCTTTAAATCTACAGGGAGGCACTACCTGTTCCAGCACTAACACAGCAAACAAAATGGTCTGCCTGGTGTTCTGGGTGTTTCAGTGTGTCCCCAGCAGGGACCAATGCTGCATCATTTTACAATTTCCTGGACAGCAAATAAACACATTTTTAAGTGCATCTGTGCCTTCGAACTTTGCTAACCACTGATTATGTTGAGTGGACATTTGGATTTGGCGTCAAAAAGTAAATAATTACCTCCTGCTTGAGCTGTAATTATGCCCTGACTTTTCAGTGCCATTATGGTTGGTAAAAGAGACAGTTGGGGAAAATAAAATAGCTCAATGTCAGTCATAGCAGAAAAGTATGTAAACCTTTTTTTTTTTTAATTACTATCTAAATTAAATCTAAATACATCATCACCCTATCAGTCATAATTAGATTAGAACAATCAAATGAAGAACAATTATTTTTCTAGAGCTGTAGGATTTAATGATCTGTTACATATACCATAGAGAAAAGCATTAATGTTTTGATGAATGCACCATTCTTTCATGTCTCTTCTATCTGGGGCTTGTGATGATCACAGACTTTTCCTCACAGTGTGTCACGGTCCCTCCACCGGGAGCAGAGGCTGTGGAAAATGCCGTGGAACGTAAATTCATATGCACACATGATGTCATCCGGTGTCTGTGTTGTCAATAGCTATTCTCTTTGGAAAATAGTTGTCAACACTGCAAGCACATTTTTCTGCCAGTCTCTGATCAGAAGAACTTGTGTGTGAGATTCCCACGTCGCCGGATAAAGATGGAAAACTAGTCGCTAAACAGCTTTGCCTAAAATGATTGGCGAGAGGAGGGAATAGAGGAAACTTTTCACATCGTACAGCACAGTGCAGTTGTGTGTGTGCTGAGCTGAACACGTCGTGAGACCAGACTGTTCCACTACACCACTTTTGTTGTATTTGCGTGTTGCTTCAAACAGACGTCATAGGAACAAGCTGTATTTCCAGATAGATTTAGACCTAAACATGCAGAAAAACAAGCCAAAACAAACACAACCCATGGGGCTCTGAGTTCAAGTGTTTTCAAGTCGTACATATTCTTAGTGTGAGAACAGCTGCCAACAATCTGTTGCTAGTTTAATTGTTTTAAAAAAAATGGAAATTTAGCAAGATGTTTCCGGTAAGATTGGCACGGGAAGAGTGTTCCATTCGATTTCATACCATTGTATAAACACAAATATAGGAAAAATGCTAATCACATGCCAAGTGCAGACACTTACACAATGCACTGTATGATTTTTTTATTAGCGTTTGTACATCTTTTAATTTCTAATCTTAATATTTGACTTGTTTTGTTTGAGATTGTTCTCCTGGTGTGTCGATTGTGGAACTCTTCTTTACCCGTCAACCTAAGCAAAGCAAGCAAACAATAACACAAAAAGAGTAGCTGATATGTCAGTTGTTATTACAGAACTACGTACATTCTAACCACACTGAATAAAGAAAAAACTCCCACAGAGTTGCAGGATTGTAGAAAACATTAAAGAGAGTGATTTAGAAAAGTTAACAAAGTCATTGTATTGATTAGCTGTCCATAGGAGTTTGTGTAAGAGTATAAAGGCATTGCACTCTTCATACAGTATGAAGGGTGCAGAGTTTTTTT
This sequence comes from Karalla daura, assembly GCA_029224185.1. NCBI lineage: Eukaryota > Metazoa > Chordata > Actinopteri > Chaetodontiformes > Leiognathidae > Karalla > Karalla daura. Next base: position 10,008,118 of record CM055196.1, on the reverse strand, counting down.
TTCTTACCAAACAACACAAGAGAAGCAAGCATGGCTCACATTCATAAAACTTTCATTTCCCATTACAATATGACCCTTTTGTGTAAATAACCTACATGTTTCATTTGTGACGAGCAGGGTGCTGCAAATGCGTTCATTCAGTTTTTTATCATCATCTTTTTTTTTCCCACCATTGTCATTCACAGACAACATAGGGCTTGATTTGTGGACAATGGAAGTTATTTCCCATCTCAAAATGCAGCCACACACCAGAAGTGTCAAGGAGAAATTACAATGCTAATTAATCTAACACACACTGAATTTTCATGTCCTTTGTTGCAACGAGTGAACACATCAAGTCAAGGTGTTTTTGTCAGAGAAAAACATGAAAACCCTCTGTGGAAATAGTGAAATGCATGCAGGCAACACCAAAGGTAGTGGAAAAAATCAGCATTAGATATGATCAACATGACCCATCTGATGCGGGACATGTCCTGCGGATGGACACAGGTTGTTACCAGGTATTATCTGAAGTGACAGGGGGATGATCGTAGCAGTGTGACTTGACCATGCAAATCATTTAAGACATAAAGAAATAAAGAAAAAGACAGCCTCAGTGATCAAATCCATGTCTAACTAACTATGGCACTTGTGCAAGATGTCTGTGAATCTCAGCATGTTTAGACCATTTCTTGGCATTCTCCTTGTGTCCAAGCAGCACCATCTGCTTCAGGATTACTCTAATATTCAAGTTGTGTGTCTAAGATGAACTTGTGTATGGGTGTGGCTTTAGAGAGAAACAGACTGTCTGTGTAAAGCAAATACCCCCTATAAGTAACCATGGAGTCCAGCGCACAATTTCCAAGTTCCAAGACAAGGTGGAAAAACAAAATCACTGAAGTATTTAGATTTTGGTACCACTAGTTTGTTAATTAAAAGAACATCAAACACTTTCTGTTCATGGCATCCAATGCAGATTGAGACAGAGCTCTCATCTGTCAATATAATACCGCATATACTGTTAATCCAGAGGAATACTGGAAGCTCTCCAGGCCCTGGCTCTCAATCCTATAGGACTGAAAACATCCCAATTTGGCTCTTTGAGTTCCCCTCTGTTGGAGTATGTTCCTGAATCCTTATCTTTTATAGCTCTTAAGAAATGCTTTAAAGTTTTGTTCTGAAGTAAGCTTGCTTCTGATTGGATTTTTACAGGATTATCATAGGACTTTCTTGAAAAGCTTGAAAAAGGTCATAGTCGTCCTGTTGCTATTACAATACCACACAATTGAAAAGCAGTGGTTTTTCCTCTGCTCTAGATTTCTTCCCTTGTGTCTATCTTTTGACAGCAGCTGTCTCAGAAAGACTCAGCTGTAAATGCCGAGGACACACTATAAAAGTTAAATTGTTTGTCTTTAATCGAAGCCTGCTGCAGCAGGATCACCCTCGCACAGTAGAGAAGAAAGAAACTAAAATGCCAGTTTATGGCAGAGTTCAAACACCTGAGTGTCAGGACCAAAAAAATATTGCTAAACTATGTAAAAAAAAAACAAACTCAACATAATTAAATATGTATTATTATATTGTATTAAAATGAATATAATTTTGGATGGTTTGTAACATACTGTTATGAGACAAATAGAAAAAGACTGCAGATCAAAAATGATCAGATGAATGATCAGAGCGACACAGTGATTAACCCATCAGCGTAACTGCCTCGTAAACAAGCAGCCGTACTGTGACTGTTTCAGTTTAACACTTGCCTGTGCGTTACATCACCTCCATGATTCGAGCAGTACGTTCTACCATGGAGTTTTCAAAGGTGACAACAACAGAGATATTGATGAAATTAATATTTTACAGAGGAACAGATCTGTACAACAAGAGATTTAGAGTCCCTCAGCAGATGCTGCAACGTTTCACAAGACAAGGCCTCTACATAACATTTGTTGTATGAAAATATGTACTATTCATGAAGTGCCAGCATTTTATTCTTGTGATGCAAGTTTCATTTAGCCAGGCAGTCTCACTGAGATTAAAGACATTGCTGTGCTGAGGTACTCAGAACTTCCAAAAAGAGACATTAAAATTTCAGCAGTTTCATTATCAGATGCATAGAAGTACCACTCGTGCAACAGGTGCTGCTTCGGGCATGTTTTTTTACATGAAGTTTTCTTTTCTTTTTAGATAGATGCTTCATGGTGACAGGCAAACAGCTGTAACTAGCAAATACAGTAACTGAATAAGCGAAGCCACACACAAACACAATTTTTAGACCAATGCCTCAGGTAACTGTGGTCGGACATCCCCAATGTTGTGATGCCAAATTAGAGTAAGATCAGGCCAACTAAAAGGGCAACTATGACTCAGGCAGCGCGATCGTTCACTTATTATTAAGTCAGTGGTTTGATCCCAACCCCCAGCCCCAAACTGCCCCCGATTAGATTGGATTAGAAATCCTGGTTGAGGAACTGGGACATGTAGTTATCACCTCACCACCTTATGAATAGATGAGTGTGTCACAGCCTCTTAAAGCACCAATATACAGATGCTCTATAAACAAACCACTCCATTTACAATTTAAAATTCACATATACCATTTCCCCAGATGGGTTCAGTAGAGAAGGGGGCAGAGTTCACTGATGGCAGAAACACATAAATGTGCTCTAAGCACAGTGAAATGTGAACATGTTGTCTTGTGTAAAAAAACATCAGCAGATTGGAACAGGAATAGTGATCAGCAATATGTCGGAGTGCGATTTCTGTAGAGAAATAGAGTAGAGACGAGTGAATCTTCCTCTAACGATAGAGAATGTCGATGCACAATGTGATCACATTGTGTCAGCAGGAGCAGTCTGAGCATAATTACACAAAGGGGGATTTTACAGTACTGCTACCATACAAAATTGCCTCATTACGAAGATGAATGCACATTTCAGAGTGGAGGGGGGGTGAAAAATGATATGGTTGAATCATCTTCACCTTATTGTCTACAAGTGGGCACATGGTCACCCTAACCCTAACCAAGGAAACAGAGCATGCTTGAGTCCAGCAGGAATAGGATTCAATTATGAGTTGGTTTTAGATTCACTGAGGTTTGCTCAGACATAGGGGTTTGCTGCAAATCAAAGCTGCTGAGTCATAACCCTTTTGTGAAATGATGAAGCATTTCTGTCCCAGTGGGAGCACTCTTGCCTAGAATGACGCTGGTGCCCTCCATACAGGCCACGGGTAGTTTGAGGAATATGAAAATGATGTGACTCATGCACTGTTGCCATGATTGTAACCAGACCTCAAAGCAACATAGCACCTATGGGAGACTTTTATCTTTATGTTTGATGCGACAGTTCACCCCTGCAGGAGAGTTCAATAGACACATAGAGTCAATGAACTGAGGCTGCTTACCGACACCTTACATTCACACCAGCAAGATGCCGTGCCACCTCTAGTTCTCAAGCCTAATTTTAAACCAGCTGTCCATCTCACTCCAAAAATACATCGGTTTTGACCCTGAAAAGTTAGTTCTAGCCATCAGTGGGTTTCAGAATGAAAGCTGTGAAGAGGAAGAAGGAAGGAGATGTCAAACGACAGAAATGATGAGAAACTGATCGATGACCCCCACTGATAATAAAACTGCATCTTCTGTGGAAGTCCATATGATATACGTTAACCAAGGTCCCCCAGAACAAAAAAGGAGCCAGAAACAGAAACAGCTTTGCCTGAAAGAATAAAATAGACATACATTTGACTGAAACATCACTGCTTGGCACTAACACAAACTGCTGTCCAGAATGTTAATGGGCATTATAATTAGGCCCTAATTGTTAATTTGTTCTGTGTCAAAACATTTTCACATAATGCTTTACAGCCTTTTTCAAAAAGTTACCATCACCACTGCAGTTGCACTTTTTGATGTGTTTGATACGCTGCTTACTCAGAATTGCTAAAGACAATGGTAAGATGGTGCTGCTAATGTGTCTCAGACATACTGGCAGATGCACAACAGCAGATGTGAGTCTTGTCACTGTTTGGGCACATCATGAATTTAGCTGTGCAGGACACAGCCTGGAGCGAACTGGCCTGTCACAACAATGTGAAGACTGAAAATAGCTTCTTCGCAGTCCATCATGTTAAACTGCCACAGCATTCATAGAGATTTTGAATGGTTTGTCCTCATCGTGACAGGGGTTTTTCAGGGGTAAAGGCAAATTGCTGTGCCCCTGCAGAGGACTAACACATATCTCACATTAAAACTGATGCTTATCCTTTCTCCTGCATGAAGGTTTTCAAACCAGCCAGCTGCACCTCAGCAAAATCACTCAAATATCTGCGACAGAGGATGTGAAACGTCTGTGTGACAAATGGTTTGACGAATACTGAACCAAAAAAAAAGAAAAAAGTCACACCACAATTGTTTACACACGCACGCAGCAGAATGACTATTTAAGGGGGTTCCAACTCACTACTCAATTGCCAGACCACTGTCAAATGTTATCACTTTACTGGCAGTACTGTTTAGTTTTAATCCAGCAAGATTATGCTGGCACCAAAGCTCAAGGGACCAAGAAGAAGAGCAGAGGCAGAACAGCCGCAGTCCACTGAATTAAAAAGATTCAGTTTGATAATGGTCACATAATGGTGAGATAAACTACAAGCTAAACATGTGAGGAACCCAAACAGGCACACAGAACTGCAGGCAGGTCTGATGAAAGTCCTTCCTTTGTTTCTCTCTCCAAACACACGGCACGTGTCGGCCAGCGTCAACACAGCCTTGCCGGTTTGGAACTGTTGGATGTTTACTGCACCATGGGAAGGAGTCCAACTCTAAATGGCAATTCAGAAGGGACAGTCCAAATGACTGGCATGAGTTTCATTGGCCACTGCCTTTTAATGCACTCGCTCTTGGCATTTTACACAATATTAAATTCACTTTAACCCTTTTAAACTTTTCTGTACACTACCTTGAATAGCTCTGGGTACGTTCTGTGTAAGGACAGTGCAATGCGCCATTGCTTAGGGAAATTATCACAGTTTTTATTTCTTTGCATTTTCGATTTTTTTTGTTTTTTGTGCCCTAACAGGCTTGTATTGAACAATATTATCAGATCACATGTGGGAATAGACTTGTTTATTGTTTTCACAAAGAGTTGTTTTTTCAGCTTTCATTAAAAATAGTAACGAGGATGACAACTAGTTCACAATCACCATTTATATTGTTATTGTAAAATGTTAATTTCACACATAATGCATATTCCATTTTTCAATTACATAGGCCAAGGGTGAAGAACAACAGGGCTATTTTTAATTGATAATGACAATAAATGCACTGGCACCAAAGAGATGTCATGCGGTTTCTGCAGCAGCTGGTGGATGAAACTGTAAAGCTCAATTCATGGATGGGGGGGTAACAGATTCATTTCTGCTCCCTTGAGAAATCATGGACATTCAAACACGCAAGGAAGCAAAGAGAAGCCTTGTGAAACGCTTTCGAAGGCATAAAGCTTCATTCTTTACATAGTCTGTCTAATCTGGTGTGCTGGTGTTTAAATTAGAAGACATTTAATTTTAATTACATTATATTATATCTTGCACCTTTTAAGATGGAAAGTCAATATCAGAGATTCAATGACATGAATTTTGTTTGAGTTTTTTAAACTGACATCTTGAAGTGTCAAGTCACTGAGTCATAAAATAGCTTTAATGTGAGAGAATAATCATTTACTTTGTTGCAGCAGGGAGACTTTTTCCTCTATTGAAGTTATTCTTTTGAAAAAAAAAACTCTCTCATCTACCTCCATCTCATCATAGACTAACAGCCCAGATCGATCTCTGCACCAAATGTATAGATGCAGTTGTCTCCACCTGACGAATTAATCTCCTCCTTTAGCCACTCCTCTACCCCTTTCCATAAATATGAGACAATATCCTCCCTTATGCACAATTTTTCAATAGGTTTCAGTTTTTTGCCATGGGTGCAGCAACTTAACTCTAGCTCTGTAATTTATTTTCCAGATTGTTTCTGCTGTAGGACTAAGAAGCATGACTGCTGGCTGCTGCTGTTATTAAGTTAGCTTTCTCTTTCTGATGCTTGCGGCCTGTTTCTGGTCCAGCATAGGTTGTCCTGGTAATCACTGTAAAACATCCTGGAGCTGTTCTTTGATTGGCCTACCAGAACAGCACTCCCGGCTGTCATTTCTTATTTGGGAAGAGAGGATGCTCATGCCCACAGACAGGGCTAGATTTGATTGGAATAACACCGGTGTGCACCGAGCAGCTAGAAATGTCCATCTTGACAGTGACTGCAAAATGGTTGTTGAGATGGAGCCCAAACAGAGGCCAGCCCGAGACCGAGCTGGATCATGTATACTGGGTCAGTCTTAGTATGACCGAAAGTGAGACAGTCATTCAAATTCAAAACAGCTCTTTCTTCACTGAAACCTGAAATTATATTCAATTGCAGTGAAGATATTAGTAAATTCATTCCTGCAATGAGGTTTTCATTGTTTTTTCCTATATGTATTTTTTTTTCTTTTCATTATTGCTTATCTTTTTGTCTGGTCTCTCTTGATTATGGTGATGTCCTCATCCACATACCTCTGTCATGTGCTTTTAAAGATTTGATCACTTTCTGGACAGCCTTCAAAAGCCTAACACTGTTGAACTTTCTTTTCTTTTTTAAAATTTTTTTAAATTCATGGCCTTCATACGCATGAGTTTTTGGTGGAACACAGGAAACGTATTGAAGGCAGACTGTGACACACTTCTCCAAAGGGCAACTACCCCATGACTTTGATTAATCAGTCTCATTGGAATGATGTCACATGTTCTTTATTTTCTCATTGCAAGTGCAAGCAGAACAGATGGTATCTGGGAGTAGCATATTCTCATTAGGAGGTCCAGAATCTGCATATCTGAAAGGGAAAACGGGAAAAAAGAGGAGGGGGTTGGGTTAAAAATCCTCTGAGTTTTGGCACAGATCAAGTCTCTGACCTTCTGTCCAGTCTGCTGGCCGACAGGCAGGAATAAAAGGATGGAGCCGGGAAGGAAAACTGACAGCCTCTCAGTAGCTGAGAGCGGCAGATCTGAGTCCACCTAATCAGTAACCACTGATATGTAGCTTTCACCTTTTACAGGGCTTCTGTTGCAAGATAAAATCAATAAGATGCCCCCATACAAATAGAAAGGTTGGTTCTAAACTGTAACACACATTCAGAATAATCACAATAGCGATACCATACAACATGTTTGTATGTGTGTTTGAATGGTTGAGCAAACAACACTCACAGATGAGAAATGAAACCTTGTAAGATGAGTGAACACAAAACAAAGAAATAAAGTAATTAAAGTGAAGCAGCTCAGAGGACCTTAAAATGCTACACAATGAGGCCATATTTCATCAAATATTCAAATCCAAACAAAGCTGTAAAAAATGTGATTAATTATTCCTTTATGATTAATGTTCCCATTGCACTTTATCCTTTGATCTGCCACTTCCTGTCAGCCAAAGGGCTCCCATGAACCTTCATATGTGGCTGCTCCTGTGACTCTATTTCAAATGCATAGCATGTCACAACAGGCTACAGCAAGTTACACTGGTGTGTCTTGCAAAGACAAGTCATTAAAATGACCTACTGTTTGCTGTGTCTGAATTATTGTCTCACAGGTCATTTCTGCTGTCAGTTTGAGTGGGACTCAAGGTGGGGTCATTTCTGTTGACAACGTTTCAATCATGAGTGAGCTATTGGAACTTGTCTGATTTTGTGGTTGAAGGATAACATCTTTGATTTTGCAGATCATGGAACTCTGCAGTTTGCAATTGTGAAACAAAAAAAAAAAACTGTTGGGGCTGCGACACAAAGATTTGCTCCTAACTTCCAGTTCAGAGGAAGTTTCTGCCACCAGTGAGGAGGAGGAATTAATTTTAGGTATTGCAGATGTACTTACGGTGGTGTGCAGGAGGCCAATGAGCTTCATAGCTGCAGATGTACAAACCTGGCCGCTGGGTGAAAATGTAGATGATTTCCACTCAAATTATTCAATGTATACAAGAGAGTTCCTCCACTCTCAGGTGAAGAACTTCAGCACAAGAAGCTCTGAAGTTGCTTCACTGCACAGTTAGAAGAAATGTGAGGAACCTCATGTGAACTTCTGCACATTTGCATTAATAGGAGTCACTAGGAGTAAATAGGGCATTGATTGGGATTCCTTCCAGGCACCTCCTAAAGGAAGTATTCCAGCAGAGCAAGGATGGCTGGGAAATACCTCTGAAATCTAAATGAGTTGAGATTGTAATCAGTTAAATACAATCCTGGTTTAATTTACTGTTAGGTCATCATTGATTCAAGTTGTTTCTATGTGTGCAAGTCATTACAGCCATCAACAGGTATAGCCACTGGTCATCTGTGGACTTCTTTGCCATCATCCATTCCCAATAACAAATCCAAATATCTCAGATTATGCAGTCAGTTAAAGATATAAGAGAATGTTCACAGTTACTATGAGTTTGGTTATAACAATCTATGACGAGGGAGAGTGACTGGCTGCAGCCTCTCTGTTCTGTGCATGCAGCATTTTGCTGAGTAAATATGATCCATCGTTCTTACTGCAGATCCAAGATCTTCGAGGGAGTTCCTCCTGCCTGGAGGGTGAGGCCTGTGAAGTCTGGATGTCCCCACGAATGTTTCTGCGCAATGAAACTCAGACAACAGTCAGGGTTAAGGCAGTTTGTAACTATAGCGCTAACATGCAGTGCCAGGTGGAGACATCAACCAAACCCGTACTGTGTGCAGTCACCCACACGTGTGAGACACAAGAACCACCTGTTCCCTTTGTCTGTTCAGTCTCAGACCCCAAAGCCTCCAGAGAGACGTGGTGTGATCTTATGCCCCAAGTCCTGCCAGCGGGAAAGTGGCTTTGAAAAGCCCTTATAGTTGAGTCTGACTCATTGTGTGTCTCACACCACCGCCACAACAACAGCCACAAACCCCAGGCTCTCCCAGGTAAGAAATCAGAAAAGTGGAGGCTTTAGTGCCAGCAGAATAGAGTATAAGCACAATGCTAACTGCAAGGACACAAAACAGAGTTGTTAGTGTCTCTGTCCCCAACTACAGAGATGAAAAACAAGAATTTGGATTTCTGTGTAGCAGCACACTGCACTGTGGTGAAGCTATTCAATGGAAGATGACAAAAACAAAGATGTGATTTTCAGAATGTTATTTGCATTAACACTAAAAACACTTTTTTTGGGTGGGGATGTAAGACATGACTAAAGGCTCCTTACATTTAATAAATCTAATATTTTTCCATGAAACTCAGTGGGTAGCTGCAGGCCTTCCTCTAAGAGCAGTTTCCAATCTCAGTTTTAGAGAAAATAATCTCAGCAAAGCAGCAGTGATGCCTTTTATGACATACAACAATATTTTGGAGACAATCTACAGTGTCCTGCAGGGAGCCCTGATTCCATTTTTTTTATTAAGATAAGTAACTTCTGGACAATAATTTAATGCTTTACACCTTTGAGGCAATCAATACAATAAACTGTGGCATTTTGTCTCAAAATACTGGAGATTTGGCCTACAGAGATTTTTCTATTTTTTTATAGAAATATCCAGCACAACTTTCTCCATTATTATCTAATCCCTTGCAGCACATTGCATTGGCCTTTCCATTTAATCTGATTATTGTGACACCCAACACAATATCTATAATTGTTATGCAATCTACACTTATCTGGTCCTGTTCAAAAGGCACAAAGACCAGAGAGGCATCTGCAACCAAAAATGTCTCGAAATTAATTTTAGATTTCACACACAAGTAAACCGATCATTGATTTTTAATTCTTTCTGGAGCTAATTATAGCTTGAAAGTTTTTGATTTCCATCTCCAGTGGAAAATCTAATCTATGTACAGTGTGTTATGCAAAGAGTATATCTTAGGGATGAAAACCATGGCAACAAAACATGACCCGCTTTAGGTCAAAGAAGAGCAATGAGGACGCAGTGCCTCTCATTTCCTCACAGATTGTCTCTGTGTGTGATTTATTCAACAGCTAACAACACTCATGTCAACAAACACATCTGTCTTCTTCATTTCAGTCCATAAAACTCTTCTCTGTCTTAGTTTCTGGGGCCCTTTGAATGACTTTCATCACTATATTACAGTTCTTTTCAATGACATTCTTTACTATCAGCCTTACAAAGTCATTAATATTCAGTCAAGATTCAGCCTACACAATACCACTTTTCACCAGTCATGCAACTGTGTTAAAACTCTTTGGACTGTGATGGAAACCAGCGTACTTGGAAAAAATCCACTCAGACAAGGGGGGGACATACTAACTGGAGACTTTTAAGCAACAACATTATTCACTGCCCTTCTTTTTTATATGTAACAAACACAGAACTACTTTCTCACCCGTAATAATAACAATCAAACTTCACACAGCAAAACAATTTGCTTCTTTCTAAATGCAAAATGTTGTAGATCAACCTAAGATTACAATGATCATTTTCACATTTTACTACCTAATAGCATCAACAATATGCTATTTAATTTGATTTTTACAACACAGTTTTTCAACAGTTCTATTGCTTCCATTGCTGTTATGATACAGAACTTGTATATGTGTATGTGATTGCATAACAATTTTATTCTCCCTGTTTCTAGTCTCCCTGCTGCACTGGTTATTAAGCCCAGAAATGATTTTACACATTGTAGAGATTATTTTAAAGAACAACTGGATCTGGCTGCAGGCTTTAATAGAGCCTTTAATCCTATAGGAAGTGGGTCATTGTTTGAAATTCAAGAAAAAGGCAACACAATTGGGGAAAAAAAGGAAAATAAAAGGAAAAACATATCATTACCGCCCTGAAATGTCTCCCTTTAATAATTATAACAATAATTCTTAGATAGCATGTAGTTTATCCATCCCACGTTTTCATTGTCTGAAAATCTCAAGCCTTTTTGTTTTTCTCTGATAAAGAGAAAAAAATTGTCAAGGGAAGCTGAAAGAAGTTGCTTCCACCCTAATTGCATAATTGCGATGGCTCTGATCTATGCTTCTGTGGTTTGTGTACTTTGTGTTCATGATTTTTACCCTCGGTGGATAGCACGAGATAAAATGTTCTATGAAGGACGTGTTTTAATTGGAAATATTTGCCATCAAGTTGTTGTATTGGCACTCCTCTTTTTCACTTTCAATCAGTGCATTCTGTGTTTGCATGACAGGGAAAGGACTGTGAAATGCATGTTGCCTTAAACATGGCCTTCTGAAAATGTGCCATCCAAGGTTAACGTGAAAAATATATTTAATTCATATTCAAAGACGTATTTCAAATGTTGCTTTGAAAATCTATTCATGAAACATTGCCCAAAGCACTATAAATCAGACATCAGCACCTTATTAAGCCTCGACAGATGCTATAAATCTGAAAGAAATTCTCAAACAACCAATAGATTATAACGTAATTGCTTCACTGAAGGTAGGGGGAGTCAGGGGCAAGTGTTTTCTGTTCTCCTCTGTGCTTTCCGTTCCCTTGCTCCCCATATTTCAGGCGTGAACCTCTGCCAATTCTGATACCAATCCTCGCTCCAGAGAGGAAATTAGCACTGCAATAACTTCGCAGCTGTTCAGAAGCAGAGGATGTTATCATAGCTCTAAACATAAAGCATACTCTCTTTCTACATGTACCAAGCTACATGCTTCTTGCAAAACTGTTCTACACAAGTCTAGGCAAGCTGATTGTTTTGTTCTTTTGTTTTTTTTTCTTAAGACTGTGGTAGCAGGAGCTTTTGCTGACCACAACCTGCAAAGTTACTATTTATTTATTTCCTTGTCAAGTCATCGCTGGTAGCCTCTGGTATTTTGACAGCCACCTTATTTGGAGGATGACAAGTTTAATTTAGATAGATGGGAATGCAAACCAAACAAATAAATAAATAAATAAACATGTGGCACAATTTCACTGTCTGAGCAGATGGCGTCTAGTGGCGTCAGCGCCATATACAAATAGGTTACGACTGCACTTTTTTTTCTGCTGTCAAACACTCATATACAGAAAGCAATTTTTATTTAGGACAGTGTGTGGCAGTTGAGATTTAGCAAAATGACAGTGTTTGTGCTGAAGCGCTGTCTATGGCCACAGGAACTGGTGTGCTTCAGCTCCGATTTCTCATGTGTTATTCCACATTTGACATATGTGTGTAGCTGCTCACAGCGGGCATCTACATGCCACAGTGGGGGACTCTCTGAATCCTATCAGCCAAAAGCTTGTACTGACCTGTGTGGATGTCCTCGAAATTCAGCCAAACCCTGGGGCTCTACAATAACAAACATGACTTTAAGAAGCTGAATAGAGCAGCTACTGACAGACACAACACATCCGCATAAATAAACGAATGAATCGACTGTGAAGGCCTCTCTGTCTGCCTCCTTCCAGTTGTCTGGCTTGTCGATCAGAGTTGTTGGATGCACCTGAAGAAGGAGCAGCCAGGGATACAAAAGGACTGCTTTCATAGGATTTGTCTCTTCTTCCATAATATGTACATCACAGATTAGGTTGCTTTTCTGTTTAGTTTTCACTTTTTCACTCACACTTTACTCATCCACACACACTTTATGCAATTTTCCATGGTTAATTTAATCAACATATTTACAAGAGGTACCTCAGCTCAGCCACAGAAAGACTGAGGGCCTTTTTGTGTTAAGTGCTTAGTCCCTCCTTGTCTTTTCATGGATTTTCTCTGTGTACTCCTCCCATAGTCCAAAAACATGTTTAGGTCAATTGAAGACTCTAAATGCCCCGAGGTGTGATTGACTGAAAATATGTTCAAGGTGTATTTCCTGTTTTCACTGCATGTATGCTAGAGAAAGGTCCACAGACCCCTGCAATCAGTAACATGTAGTAAGGTCCGTGGCAGGGTAGGCAACAAGACCTCAAATTGTATTGTGCATGCAAAAAATATATATTAGGTAGAATAAAACTGTAAATCTGTCAAAGATTTAGCTATTCATGTCAGTGGATTAAACATGATTACATGCAAGTGCACACAATTACTGCCACATTTCAGAGACATACCTTTTACATTTCTACAGGACTGACAGCACCCTGAGACAAGAGCACAAAAAACACCTCTATCTCAACAGCACAGCTCCTCACAATCTTCTGCCCTTCCTGTGTGTTAAATCATTCGGGTCAAGTGTTGGTTTCCTGGTTTATATTGCATTTCTTTTTTCTCAAATATCAAGCCAGAAAAAACCTTTGAGACCAGTGATTTCCATATTTAACCAGCAGTCATCACTGTACGCTGACAACACCATTACAAGCCCTTGTGGAAAGGACCCACTGTGCTGTGCCTCAATGATGCCCATTGAAAACAGCGTGAGAAGAGACGTTGCATGTGCAAACTTATTGAACCTTTCACATTCATTTCTTAAGGTGAAAAGAAACAGGCAGAGTCTGCCTCAGCCCCTGGTGTTCACATCAGGATAACACTGAAAGAATGTTTTTATTCACAGAAGCATTCCTCGTATTGTTAAAACAACACATTGTATACCTCTATTATTACAATTTGAAACAATCAAAACAAATGAATACATAGGCACTGCCAACCCTGCCTCAGCTGACTGCAAACCCCTACCTGCTATACTGTTTACATACAAAATGGGTTCGATAAAGATTGGAAGGAATTACTTGTTTATATTTAGCTACCCGGAAGCTACCTTGGTCTACTAGTACTAAAAATGACTTTGTCTTTGAGTCTTTGTAGTTGGTATGTACATCCAGGTGGTTTAAGTAAGATTTCTAGTTCATAAGCTATAATGGCTTCATCTAATGAATCCTAATCTTAGGTGAAATGCTTATTTTCTTCATAGCTAGGCCTTCTCTCCTGCCTCCATGATATGTTCTGTGTAGTGCGCACCCTCTGACAATAAACAGAAATCTGGGTCATTATAACCTACTTGCAAAGTCAACCTCCACATTTATTTCATCAAGTACAAGCTTGACGGACATATAATGCTTTTATTTATTTTTTATTTTTTCTGCAAATATTTGCAGTGATTTTATTTATGTCCATAACAAAGAACAATATCTCATGTGGACAGATTTTGGAAAACAAAATCTGCTTACTTGGCTGAAGACCAGGTGAGCAAAATGTGTTGCTTTGTAATGTCTACCTGGAGGATGTATGACAAGGCTGTGAACCTCTTCCAGTAATAACATAACCAGGATCATTTTATGAATAATTGCTCCCTGCGTGAACAGGGGCAAAGCCATGGCCTGTTTTCAATGTTATTTGTTGTCCCTCCTGGACATTTTGCCACCATTACAATCCCTTTGTCACTGCAGTTCTAGTTTTCCTAGGTGTTTTTCAAGATGGCAACTTTGCAGTAGAAAGAGACAGGCATGATGTCTGTTTGTACCATAATGTCATCTGTTAGTTTAAAAAGTACTTCAGAAGAAGCCACAGCCAATGATGGAATTTGGGGGGAGCACACACAAGATGTTATTTTTTTTCTTTGACCATATGTTGTGACAGTTTGTTTTCCTTTTAAAGTTTTTAATTGCATTGTATTTTTAATATTAAGTTTAAAGCCTTGGGGTGCCAACCAGATTGCTTTCCAGGCTTTAAGTTTTTTAATTTTTGAAAATAAGATATCTCAGTATGATTACAAACTGCACATTTAGGGTATACATCAACAGTATGTACCTCCTTAACCACTGGATAACTAACTTATCCAAAATAAAGCTGTGGTAACTCAAGAAGCAAATCAAGAGTTTCAAATGTAACTAAGGCTCTATGAATTCTGGATGACCTCCAGAGAAAATATGGAATACCTGGATATCTATCACACGTATGCACAGATAGAGACATAACACCAACAAAGTCACGTGATCTGCATTACGCAAGCTACTACGCAAGCTGGTCTCCTTAATATTATTGTCAAGATTCTGAGTGACAAGTCATCCAGAATTCATAAAACCTTAGTTACATTTGTCACTCTCATTCAATTTCATTTTCCTGACCATCAGAGATGGTATAAAATAACTGGATGGGTGTGTTCCCTGTATACAACCATCTGAGATTGAACCAGATTAACCCAACAGAAATTGAGTGAGGAAGGGGCGAAATCCCTCATCATTTTTTTGAGCAAGAAAACAAATCAATTCGTTTCCAGTTTCTCGATCTATCCAAACTTTGTACATACTATATGGCGTCCTTCCCCAGAAACACTGAAACCTCCCGCTTTACAATAGTCACCCTGACCCCATTGAACTTGGGGAGTCTGTGCCTGAGCTGAACATGTACATGTACATGTACATCTTGGAAAGAGTTAACAACACCCAAGGGTCTGAGGTCAGTTGAGCCACTGGCTTCCCAGTGGCTTAGATGTTGTGAGGAGAAAGGGCTGGTGTTGAGTGACAACACCCATATTGGTGCTTTGTCCCTAGGCACCCAAAAGCAGGCTGGAGAGGGTGCCTATGGAGACAACCCTGTTGTAATGACTCCCCCCGAACACTGACTGCCGGATTTGGGTGGTAGCGTTTTTGGGCCTAGACAAAGACTGCCTGACATAAGTCAGTCACTTGACTCCAAAGCCCGCTGGGTTGCCGGTCCAAACATTTGACCTGCAGTGTGCGGAGAGTCCACCTAACATGGCTCTGACAAACAGGACTGGACAAGCTACACTTGGTGCCGGGCCAAAGTCAAGGTGGATATCAGTCTCCCAAGCAAGCTCCTGGTCTTGTAGGCAAATGGGAGTGAAGCACTGGCTCCAGTCATTTGAAGGCTCTTAGATAAAACCTGGAGCAGGTGGGGAAAGGAGTTCCCAATGCTCATCATCCAAGCTACCATATCATAGCTCATGGTAAGTAGGTCGTCAATGATCCTACACTGTGGGTGTGGACAACAGGCATCGGGCGCTCTCAGAATGAGAATGAAGGACACCCACTGCCAAGGAAAAAGCAAATGCTTACCGACACAGTCTGAGCTGTTGTCGCTAGGCGGGGATGAGAACTGGCTAAACAGCCTCTGGAGGGTGAATCTGCACATGCACATGATGGCTATCCAAGTATTTCACAATATCTCTGGTAGTGAGGAACAATAAAACAGAACTTTGATTTTTAAAAAATTTCATACACTGAAAGTTTTAAAAAACAACTCAAATCCTCCTTTAACCATGATCCATGGCACAAACGCAAGATAATAACTGATTTCCAATTTAGGTCATTAGTTCAGTTTTAAAACACACTTCTTGGGATGAGAAGAAAAACTCTTCTCAGTTTATAACATATACTGAAAAAGGTCAAAGCAAAAAAACACAGTTCAAAAAAACTTATGACACTCATGCCAATTCACATTGTTACATGTATTTTGTCATAGCTGTATCTTACTTGTTAATCTTGAAAGCCCTTCATCTATTCATATGCAAAAATATTGATGAGACCTGTAACCATTCTGTGAAAAAAATACAGGGGAAGTTCACAGGTGAATAAAACTACAGTTGAAATAGAAAATACAGAAAGACACCTTGTTATCCAAAACCATGCAAAGCCCATATTTGAATACCAAACAAGAGCTCATTCTGTTTTTCTCTTTGGCTTGTTGATCTTTCTGCAATAGATGTGGGAGATCACCCCGGGGAAAAGGAGACATTTTGGTTTAATTGTGTGTGATTGGCAGACGGACTGTTGATTTCCTCATCTGACTGCCTGGATTTGGGTTACAAATAGCGGCAACCCATACAAAGTACCCTTGCAGATCCCAATGTAGAAAAAGAGGTGAAACAAAAATGCTGACCTAAAATGACCTAACAAAGAATAGAAAGCTGAAAGGAGCTGAAAAGTTACATTTGCTAATCGGTAAATAGCTACTGATAATATGATTTGGGAGAGCCATTCAACTAGATTGTTTTACACAGACAGTATCTGCTCACAGGAATCTACTCACGCTAACAAATGTTTTATGCATACAAATATGACTTTATAATATAGAATGTTAAATCCACTTTGGCTGTAAATATTTAACATTGACCATGTTCATGCAATTCATTTAGATATTACATCACCATAAACCATTTATGTTATTACAACTGCTAAAATAGGCACTTTGAGTCCCCTTTAGGGTGTCTGTTTTCTCATTTCTCATTTTTCTCATTTTCTCAATTCCCATGGCTGAGCTGGAATCAATTGCTTAAATGATGGATGTCAAAGTTAAACTTAAAAAAAATAATAAAAAATCATCATTTTCAAATGACTAATTTGAAAAGTCATAAACTGCTGCTCCCCTGTGAAACACACTGTTTATCCCTCCATTAATTCAGATGCAAACTTGAAAGCATTGTCTTTCAAATGGGATTTTCTAAAAATGACAACCTGAGAACCTCAAATTTGGACTCATTGAAAGCCTGACATAGCTAATTTAGGACAGTGTTACGAACACAATTACTTATTTCTTCACTGCATTATGGTTTATCGTCACAACAAACATCCCATGATGGGTGGAGTTGTGAGATCGTGTTCGGTGAGACAGGAAAATGATTAATGATGACTCAAGGATGAGGACAAAGAAGAGTGGTACGTAAAGGGAAAAGGAAAGGAAATGTTGTTACATTTCATCACTTCTTCTCAAAGAGACCAAAATCCATTTCAGCCCATGAATGGGATACGCTCAGATCCATTAACGCCACAAGCTTGAATTAGGTGAGGTATAATTTAGGAAAGATGATGGAGATTTGGATAAATTAAATCAGACTCCACTGCAATGCAGTAGACTTTATTTTATGTTAGCTAAAACTATTAAATAAAATGGACACAAGAGAAAAAGAGACACATACGGCTTTATTTTGGCACAGAATAGTATGTGGTTTTTGTGTGTGCTTTTCATGTGTGCACCACAGGCTGCAATCATGTTAAACAAAAATACACCGGCACGCAAACATAAGATGACTCATACTTGCTCTAGGAGTTTGGAATTTTTTTGTTTTAGGCACTGAAAATTATGTTGCCTAACTTGTCTCTCCAATGCAAATATAGTGTATGGCATCACTATCCTGTTCAAGCTTTGCTTGCCTCATTCACTGGATTTGCACTGCACCTCCATCACAGTCATTATTGCTTTATGGAAAAGAACTGTTTTCTTATGCTATTGACAAAAAAAAAAAAAATCCATCTATGGACCAGGCAAAACAAATAGCACATGTGCCACAATCAAAGTAAAGCAGGTGGGAGGGAATGCAGGGGACAGCAGGAAGAGTGGATCAAAAGCATAACTATTTACTGAAAAAACACAGAAGGAGGCCAGACCAACCAGACACCTGAGCTGAAAACTGGTCTAAAATACAAACTAAACTAACAAGGGAGGGAGGCACAGGTGAGAAAGGTCAGGTGAGGAGATGAGGAAAGAAATTGACTGGAGGAAACTATGGAAACGGGGCTGAGCTAACAAGGGTTGTGTGGGACTGACCGACTACAGTAGGCGTTACAGGAAAGATAAGAAATACATACTTTGTCCAAAAACACACCTTTGACCAAAAAACATTTTATAACATCTAATTGACTTTAAACTCGCTGACCTGTGTGGCTTGACTGGTGCAGCGCCAGTAATGGCTGTCTCTGTATCACTTCGGCCTCAGATTGTACTCTGCCTCCTGCCTGTTTCAGACGTTCCCAGATGAATTTTCTATTGTTTATTGTTCCAAACGTGCAGCAGAGAAGGAAATGAGTGATGGGGGGACACCTGTCACCTTCCAGACAGAGGACACAGAGATAGTGCAGTGGGGTAGGAGGCCCATGTCCTTCAGCACTGGCAACACACTCCTCTGCTTGTTCAATCAGTCTGTTGTGGCAGGTGCACTGCTCTTTGTGATGGCGTGCTGTGTGGGGAAGTGAAGACAATGAAAAAGACAAACTGCAGAAGAAGGTGCAGGAGGGAGGATACGCAGCTCAGCCAACTGTACATAAACACTGGGAAGTTTAACCTAAGGGAGAAATAAAAGGCCTAAGGATACAGAATGTGTGTTGTTCACACAATGTATTTATAATGGTGTTCTTTTTCTGTGCGTACATATGTATATATATAGTATATATATATATATATATATATATATAGAGAGAGAGAGAGAGAGAGAGAGAGAGAGAGAGAGAGAGAGAGAGAGAGAGAGAGAGAGAGAGAGAGAGAGAGAGATAGATAGATATATATAGTGGCATTCCGTTCAGTAAATTAATCCACGGATTGACCCAGGATCCATATATTCGAGAATTTGGAGTCGAGTTTGATCCATATACTCAGGAATGAATTTCCTGAACAGCATATATATATATATATATATATATATATAATTATCTTACAGTTGGTGATCCCCCCAAGTATCAATAGATTTGCTGAACAGACCAATAGTTCCTACACCTGTGAGTGAACTGAAACAGTTTAATGACAGGGAATGTGGCCTTTTCCCCATCTTACACACAGCAGAGTTGTTCTGAGAACAGCTGCTAAGCCTCGCAAACAACACAATGAAATGGCCTTAGTTCTCAGTTGTCTGCCAAAGGCCCTAGGGTGCTATCTGGTGATAATAACTTTGGAGTTTTCATGTTCCACACACACATACACACACACACACACACACGCGTGCACATACACACACAGACATGCACAAACAAGCTTGCACAGATTCAGAGACACAGCTTAAGAGAAATCATTCTCCTTTGTTAAAAATGCACCTTGACTACCAGATGAACACACAGGTCTGCAAACAAGCAAAAATTTGTTTGGTGCTCCTTTAAAGGTCAACAAACACATTTGTGCAGTTCACAATTAAACACTCACAGAATAAAACCCAACTAGTTTTTTCAAAATACTTTCCTTCATGCAGCAGCAGCTGAAAATAGTCTCATGGTAAAATACATTTCAGGATCCTAATTCTAGTGGACAAGTTTGTCTGTTCTTCACTTGAAATCACTGTTAGAGGTTCCTTCAATGCCTTTGCATTTTGTTACATATTTTGACGCACACCTGTATAGATAATAATAGTTTGTGAAGACAGGGCAGATTTTTGTTTCATGTTCATGTGTATCTTTGTGCCTGAGATGCACTCAGAAATAATAGCTTCACGGTGCTGAAACAGGTCAACACCTCCACAGGGAACCTTTAACCTAAACTGTTTTAGCAGTTAATGATTATCATCTTATATTAAATTAATAAAATTATTTGCCCATCAGATATGACGAACTTATAACCCTGCACATAAATATTGTATGGAGACAGTCAGAGCCACAGACCCGAACAACATGGGCTTCTTTATAAATCCTGCTCCAGATGGCTGGTCCTTTCCATGGCCTCCCCATGGACTTTTGGCTTTTTCCCTTGCAGGAAACCTGCAGTGGCTACAGTAGAGGTGAACCAGCAATTAGCCAATCTCTCCACATTACCTCAGCTATTAAGTGCAACTGACTGAAAGGACATCTTACACAATGTAAAAAAAAAAAAAGGGAGACTTGGAAAATAAAAGCACAACCATTTATTTGGCCTGTTTGTCCTGCCAGGAGGCAGAATTGCCTCCTGAGTTGTGCTTTGGGAATTTAAGCTTTGACTTGACAACCAAGAAGAGCAATAAAGCAACCACACTCAACTGAGATTGGCCAAAGAGTGAGCAAACACAGTGTGCCAAAATGTGGCATAGACAGTAGCTCCCTTATAAAAAAAAGTCACATGAAGGACACAAGGTTAAACCTTTTTTTAAATGTTGATAGTTCTGTGAAAGTTGTGAAAGTTATTTTTTGCATGTCTTTTCTTGTTGTTGAAGGACAGACCAGGATTAAACCTGGTCACAGGAGTAAAGACTGTAAATCTCCTAAAATCAGGTGAAAACCTGCTTTCTAGGTTGCACATCTAGAGCTGAAAGTGTTCCCTACATATCCCCTTGCATTCATAGTGGATTTATTTATACCGTTGTTTCTTGGCAAACAACTTTTGAGGCTTTTTAGGTAACCCCCGAAATTATATGTGTATGTGTGCTGTATAATATGAGGAGAGCGACATCAGTGCAGAAGGCTGAATATTTTTGGGATAGATTGACTGCAATAACACAAACTAGTAAAGTGCTATTCTGTGTAAGGAATGCATCTCACGTCTGCCCTAAATTCAGCTCGGTAGAAAGGACATTGAGGAACAACTGAAAAATGACACTTGCAAATAATTTTGCTTACGGTTCACTATTATTCACCAAGATAACCACCCAGGCCAAATAGAAGAGTTTTTAGGGTTTCTATTATGTTTTAACAAACTTAAGAAAAAAAAAACAAACAAAAACAAATAGTCAGTATCCTTAGTGTTTATATACAGAGTTTTAATGTACAGTAGGCATATAATCAAGATCATTACACATCTGTATTTCACACTTAGGGTGATAAGTACGGCTCATTTGTGCAAAATTAAGTTCTTCATTTAAACAGCCCTTGGAAGTGCAGTGCAGCCTGTGCAATAGGATCAGTGCCACAAAGGACCAATTGATCTAAGATGTTCTGTGAGCAGCATCATACCAGCATCCAATCAAATCCAATTAACACTAGTGCCCCCCTCCACAAAACTACATTTTAGAGGGATTACACAGATATCTGTGCTGGTCTGATTAATGGCCGCAGTAATTCATGCTGAAGGGGTCTGTCCGAGTGCCTCAGTGTAAAGCAGCATGCTGCAGTGAGCCAGCTGCAGCAAACAGCACTCGCACTTACACACACGCACACACAGGAGCACACACAGACCTAACACCTGGATCCTCTCATGTGCGCATATGTTGTGCACAATATGAGATTTTTTTTTTCTTTTGGTAAATTATGTGCCTCTGACACATAGGGGATGGACAGGAAAACCAAAGAATATGCAAAAATCTGTTCTGACAGGACGACTTTCTAAATAAGTGAAGACAATCAGATTCACAAATTCACAAAAAAAAAACTGTGAAGTCAAATTGTATGAAGGTGCATAGTTTTTTTTTTATTCTTATCTCTAATGAGGCCTCAAATCTCTTCACTTCTGTAAACGAGGCATTTGAGTGCTCATTGCACTTAGTCCACACTCATACAAAATGCACACAGTTAGACAGAGACAGAGTGGGGAAAGCGCAGTGGAAAATAGTTTAACAGATGTGGAGTGACAGTGGCAGAGCAAAGGCAAATTGAGTGAGAGAACCTCGCTTCTCAATGTTGAAAGTTTGGATGCAATTAAACAAAAACAAAACAACACACAGATTGTATCACAGTACATAACAAGTTTGCGCTGTTTACTGTAATTCAGAGTTGACCAACACCATATATGATCTACATCTATTTCTCTTTATCTATATCAAATTGGATGAGAAGTGATGTCACAGCTATACAATTCAGGAAACAAGAACATCTGCATCTGACACTGCACTGGAGACTTGTCAGACAGACATACTGTAATGTATAATTGAGGGATGTCAGTCCAAATAATTTATTAAGCATTCCACTTCTAGCCTGCAATTCAAGAGATAACAATCCTTGGCATCTTCAGCATAAAATTATCACAGGTGGTTCAAGGCCTTATACCTAATCTCTGGATTGTGACATGCAAATCTGGAAGCTTTCTCTCTGCTTCCGTCAGTGTGCATCTATCAGACTATTTTAACATCAAATGTCTTTTATCACGCAATGTTATTTCATATTTCAAAGGCTGCAGTTGATATGGCATGACTCCAGCCTGATGAGAGCACAAACACCTGCTTGCTCTGCAGGCATGCAGCGTGGAGAGACATTTATATTGGCTTTGGATTGCTTCTATATAAGGTTTAATCTCGCTGTGTTTTCCCTGCCTTTCCAAGCACGCTCCATGTCTCTTTCCCCTCTTAGTGATATGTGGTAATTTCCCATATATTGACGCACAAAGAACAATGCAGTTACTTTGTGCATCTGCTTTGAGATAATTCAACTTTTATTCTTGTGTACTTCATCTGTCCTTTATGCATCTTATTTGAGTCCTAACATGGATGTTTGTGTGTATGAAACTGCTTGTGCATGGGTACAGCAATGGTACAAATGACTGTCACGATATTATATTTCCCTCTCTAGGTTGACTACTACAACAGAGAAATTCACAATTCATGAGGTGCAAATACTCATTTCACAGTATTCTCTGAAGGCCTTTCAAAGGGGAGGTGAAATGACTCTCATGAATGATGAATACAAAACTGTTTCCAAAATAAGTGTTAATCAACTCTGAAGATGTTAGTTGAAGTGAGGGAAGATTCTAAAGCATTTCATATTATTTCACATAGTTGCATTTTTTCTGATAAACATATCTTGTCTTACATTTTGTGGCACACAGCACACACTGTAGATCAATCAGACATTACTACTTGGATCAAGAGTTGTAGTTTAGTTTTTCCTAGAGTATTTACTGTAGCTTGAACATGCATGTTTTTACCCAGTCACCTAAATATTAAGTACATACATGAAGGCAGCTGCATCAAAGAATTAATCATGCCCGGCTCCACAATATTTGTGTTGAAAGTACAATGATTAAACACCAATGATTTATTGTCATTCCAACACCCTATGTTTGCAACAAAGCCAGGTTGAATTTTAGTGACCAAACTAGAGAATCTTAGAGCATAATTGTGCTCATCACAAATTCTTAGTGTTTCAATATTTCTTTCTCTTTGAAGAAAGGACTTCACAAAGTTCCCTTCCTCAGACTGCAATTAATAGAACAGAAAAGAGCAATGCCTGTGGCAGAATAAAATCAAATCTGAGTGGATCAACTCACTCTTCAAATCTTCAGATGTTGTGGTTCTCGTCAAAAGTCCACATGAATTTGCATCTGACTCTTCCTCTTTGTGGACCTACAAAAAGAGCAAAAAGTAGGTTAAACCTTCATACTGACTGCACATCAAAATACACTGGTTTATCAATGGGTTGTATATAAATGTATATGATTATACAGTGCATAGAGCAGAATTAAACTTAGCCTTCTAAGAACGCATAAGACATGTGATCCAATAATTAATTGTAGAGATGTAAACAATTATGTTTGTTTATATATATATATATATATATATATATATATATATATATATATATATATATATATATATATATATATATATTCCTCACATTCATGAGTGATGAGTTACATGGAGCTGTGAGCTACACACTAATTATATTTTAATTTCAGGCAGCAATTGTCAGAGATTCTTTGCTCAACTATGTGTACATCTAAGCCTGTGTACTAGGGGAAGGCTTTAAGGGCCATTTGTTCATCATAACAAATTCACATCTACATGATAAAAAAAAAAAAAATTAAATACATGTCTCAACATAGCAAAAATGTCTTGCACAGAAAATAGTTGATGTATATTAGGCACACTGCGGCCACATTACACTTTGATACAATCAATGCAGAGTTAGTTTTGTTGCTGCTCTGGCTGGAAATTGGCAGTAATAAGGATGTTTAAAGACATGCAGTGGAGACTATTGATGTCCCAGGCCTTTGAGACTTGCCTATAGATTTTTTTTTTCACTCGATTACCAGCTCCAGTTGCCAATCTGCAATCATTATTAAGGCTGTCTAGTCTTCTAGTCTTTACAGCACCGTGGAATACAAATGAACTGGACTCTGCAGCGATACTTATCATGGAGAAACCAGTTATGCACAAGGGCAATTAGAGTGACTTGAACTTTCTCAAATGTCAACTATCACTGCATTAAGATCATCATGTATGGCCATGCAGTGCACCACACTAGAGACACCATTTTTCTCAGCACACATACACCCACATATAGCATTCATGCACCAAAACAGAAATGCACACACACGAAAAGTGCTTTCTCAAATATAGAAAACTGACTGTAGAAACATCTCCTTGACAGCATGTGAGCGTAGGCTCAGTGATGAGACTGCAGAAGGCAGAGAACAAACCCTTTCAGCTTGACACATGTTTTAATATTCCTCCATTATGCAACCATTGCTAAATGTCATGTAAATGCTTCAATGACTTTCAATTTACCATAAAGCCACTAAGTCTCAATTTGTACTTTGAGTTGATAAAGTGAAATTGAGGTAAGGGAAAGAGTGGCATGGGAGAGAGAAGAGACTTCATGGGACACTTTCCCGTCAGTTGTATTATTCAACCATGAATGCAGAATGTCACCAGTGGTAAGGGGGGAAAAAGTCATTTGTCAGCTGTATCAAGAGAGTAATTAATGTAGAAACAGCAGTATTGTGATTAGCCTTGCTGAACAAGTACAAGAGAGGAGGTGTTCAAGGCTGTGGTTAAACACTGAAATATTCAAAGCTGTTCAGGACACAACATCTACATCTGCATGTCCAGGCTAACAATCCAGTGGGTCAGTTCAGGGGAAACTCTCTTCATAATATCATAATATCATAATAATATCATATTATCATAATCTTCATAATCAACCCAAGTTAACTGTTTAACCTAATTATTTAATTGAAGTTGACACATTTATGCACAAAGGCAGAGTGGAAGCCGTTTGTTTGGCAAGCAAACCAAGAATGAACCAACCAAAGAATGAATAAATTATATTTTTGATATAATTCTGCCATCAAGTGAAAACTGTGTTTATTTGTAATCCATCCAAAATTATTGAGAAGTTTCAGTGAGCACCAGAGCGCTGGATTTACTGCCTGACTGATAGAGAGAGAGAGAGATTGTGGTCCCTAAAGTCACATCACTAATGTGTGCTGGCACATAGCAAGATACGACTGCATAAGGGGAAATGCTACGTAGATATTATATGCCACATGGTAACACTATAATAATAAATCTACATACTGACCACTTTCTTCATGAGTCGTTAATTAACTCTGACACTGTAACACCATGAATATCCACTTATATGGGCTAATGGAACTAATGCTGAGTTATGCAAGGAAATGTTATAGCAAGTTGATTGATCACCACTTAACAACAAGACGGAGGGCTGATTAAAACTCTCTTGGAGAGGTAAGTGTTCACTGTCTGTATTAACCTCCAGGGGAAAATAACAAAGTAAACAAGCACTAGCAAAACTGTGTAAACTTAAATTGTTTCAAAAGTGGTTCTTGTTGAACGGGGGAGGGAATAAGAAAAAGGAATATAAATCAGAATGTTCAATACTCGACCATGCACCCCAGTTGAAGTGACTACAAAATCAATTTGACAGATGAAGAATGAAAGCAAGCAGCACTTATGCTGAGAGGTTTTTTGGAGAGTTGGATTCCACCTAAAGCCTCCCATCGCCACATCTCAAGGGAATAACTTTCTGCCATGTTTAATATACACATCCATAAAAAGTCTAGTTCATCATCAGGTTAAGAAAAGGTTGAAGTATCACAGTATGTGTTTGACTCATTTCATTGCCTTTCAATACAGCCAGGAAGCTGTGCCAGCTGGCCTCTGCTGCTACCTGGCTGTTTATTTTACTGTCATTTCATCCCAGACGCTCAGTGAGCACAATGACTTGAATTTCGGTCACAGCAATTACTGAGGGACAATTAGTCAAATTAGAGGATGGAATATTTGGCATGATGAGATGTAAATGAATTGATGTTGAAATGTAGGAGAATTAGTGAAATAACACATTCTTTTCGATCCTTGACTTTTTTTTACTGTTACATTCTGTTTTTACATTAACTTTGTAACATTTTTTTCAGAAAACACAGGTGAAAAAAAAGCCTCTGGGCTAACTGGTACATTTACAGCAATGGTTATTTATGTGCTTTCCCCAGAGATCCAAACCTAAAGTTATCTCAATCTTTAAAATTCTAGTCATAAAATCTGAGATGTAATGACCTATGAGAGAGACATGATATGACTCTTTGAACAGTCTTTGTGTCACAATGTTTCTGTCACATTAAAATGTTTAATAAGTTCCAACAGCTTGTTCCCAGTTAATTTTCAAAGCAGATATTAATAGCAAAAGCTAGGAGGAACAAAACAGCTGGGCCAACACAGTAAATCCCAGTGTACTCAGAAAAACTGACTTGAAAACCAAAAAGCAAGGACAGCTACAAAACAAAAGTATTGAACAAACGTGGCACATGGAGTCATGGGTACATGGGAAGCATGGAGGCATGGAGCAGAGGAACATGGAACAAGGGAAAAGGCAGCAGAGAAACATAGAGACAAGAAGACATGAAGGCCCGAGAGTGGAAACACAAATAACTGCTAAACTCTGGGTACAGACCTTGAGGGAAATGACAAAGATGAGACTTAAAAACACACACTGGAAACCAAAAGTACAAGGGTCAGACATGAGAAGGGAAAGGAGCTGATTGGTGGAAAGACAAACTGGGAACAGGGCGGGAGACCCTAAGGAAAACAGGACAGGGGAGCAGAGATCAATGGAAACTAAACAAGCAACTAAAACAAGATGTGAGAAGGAACTTGGCTGTAAACACCATGACAGTAGGAGAGAAGCAGAAGTTTTGCATTAACTAGACATTTAGGGAGCTCCCAAAAAGACCACAGCAACTGCTGGCAAATAAATGCATGTATTCATAATGTTTCCAAGATAGAATCATGCGTATATGATCATCCTATGGGATTTACACATGAACACAAATTAAACAACATCCTCACGTTTCATATCTTTATTATAAAAAAAAGATTCTCCCATGGGTCAGAGTAGACGAACATCAGTCATAGCTTTGCTTTTGAAAATGTTACAAAGCCTGTTGATGATAACAGATAGTCAGACATTGTTATCTGCTTATGCTGTGTTGTCAAACAGAAATGTAGTTTTGAGCTGTAACAGATCTTCAAATTTCCTCATGCACTGTTCTGAGCAAAAAGTAATTAGTTTGCAAAATGACTCGCTCTTTGAGCTTAATTTTCATAATAAAACTTCATTTTAAACCACACCATTATTAGATTTGCTGACCCTCAGGTGTAAAGGAGCACAATCAACCACTTAATGGGACCATGGCACTTGAGATTGCCTTATGGTGCTACAGGGCATGTGAAGAGATCCTTAAGTGTCAATGTCCATTTTGTAATGAGGCTCTTTTGCCTTGTGTGGAAATCATTAGTGGGCATTGGATGTTATTTATGTACTTGGACCGAACCAAAGGGAATCAGATAAGATGATTTACCGACAGCAGCTTTTCTGAATGTTATATCAAAACAACATGGTCCTTGTTGGACCCGGGGCTAATCTGTATGGGGTCTGTATGTTTCCCAACAGTTTCCTCCCACAGTCCATAAACATGTAAATTTGTGTGATTGGAGACCCTGAAGTGCTCCTAGGTAGGTGGAAGGAGTGTGTGTGTGTGTGTGTGTGTGTGTGTGTGTGTGTGTGGTTGACTTGTCCATGGTCCAGCTCAGCTCTGCTCCAACTCTCAGACACCTGCGACAGATTTTCTCTCCCTCCTCCTGTAACCACTCCCCCAGAGGTTCCAGCCACTCACACCTCTCCACCCCCACCAACTACCTGCACCCCTTCACTAACCCACTACTTTCTTCCACCTATCAGCCCAGTAGGATCATCTTGTGTCTCCATTCTGGCAAAACCACCTGCCCTCCATCTTGGATTATATGTTGTCTCAGCCCCAGGAACCCGACCAGCTTTCCAATTACAACCACCTCCATCCTCTGTCCTGGCAACTTGACCAGCCTCTGTCCTTCAACTTCATCTTGCCTGTGCACTAGCTGCTCAACCTGCCTTGAATTGTCCAATTTTGCACTGCAGGTGTAGCTTTATGTGAAGTACCCCTCCGCTATCCCTGGGCTTCACTCTATCCCAGACATACCATCCTCCAACACTTCCTCCAGCTGGCTCCCTACATCTGCCATGTGGAGTCGGCAGTCAGCCCCCATCTTGAGCAAGACCTACAGCAGCTGTCAATAAAACTGTGACTCAAAGTATTTTGGTGTCCTTGTTACATTTGGGTCCTGTGTACTAAGCCCAACATTTGCTCTATGTATACTGGCGGTCCAGCAGACCCCGGCAACACTGTTGAGATACAAAGCGATGGTCATGATAGATCGATCTATGGATGAAAACTTGTGAAAAAAATGATTGTCAGCAACAGCCTTGCTTTCAATGTGGTCAGCAGTTGTTAAGTAAAGGTTCCATTCCCTACAGCTGTGAGAGGAGATTCCCGCCACCACCTTTGGGAGCACTTGTTCACCACTGCCTCCCTCAGGCTCAGATTCTACTCCAAATATCTATATCTCCTCTTGTTGATGTTGCTGAGCCACATGGGACTGCCGCTTCCGTCATCACTGTTTTTCTGTTGCTTCTCCATTACCACAATGTCTGCCTGGTTGGCCGGTGCTTGTTTATCTGTCTGGATCAGCAGTGTCCCACAGGATCTTTGCTCTGCTGTTCTCAACCAGCAGGGTCTGACTCGAGTCCTGATGGCTACATATAGAGCTGGCAGCATAGATAAGGTGCAAACTCATGCCACTTGCTCAATATGTACATACAAATCTGCTCCTCTCAGCAGTACATTGAATTTTTAAAACTTGTGGTTGTCATGACTGCACAGTTTGCAAGAAGGCTTCACTTTTTACTCAGATAAGTAGAGTTATGATGTGAACTTTTGTTTGCAGTTCATTTGAAGCCACATTTGGAGAGCACAGAGAAAGGAGAGCAGAGGAGCACAGCTGAACATTATATGTTATGCTCGGAACAAGCAGAGCAATCACTGCAAAATAGAGAACAGAGGGAGTTAATGCTGGTGTGACTGAGGTATTTTTAGAGGCAGTGTGCACATGAACATCCATCACTAATTCTCACTCTGGGAATGATGGCAGCGTGTATGCTGGGACACATAGCCGTGGAGAGAAAAGACGTGAGCAAAAATGGCTCTTTTCTGTCAGAGGAAGTGCATGTGCTCATCCCAAAATGAATTTCATCCCATATACATGCGTAAATCTCGTCAGGCCCCCCATCACTCTCTTGGCGGGAAAAGCCGTTTGGAGAGACAGCTCAGATAAATCAATGCGTGGGGCCCGCGATGTAGCCTGTGTGGGCTGGGACAGCGATGAAGCCACGGCAAGCGGCCTCTGTCTTTAATGATGTGCAGTGAGCCAGTGGAGGCGTGTAAATCTACAGCTGGCATCTCATTCTCTGCAGCTTCAATTCCTCCCCTATCTCTGAGATATCTCTGTCAAAGTCACCTCTGTGCACCTGTGTCAGGTTCAAGTGTAACAATCTCTACAGTGGGTCAGTAAGGTACAGTTACAAGTCGTGCAGATGGATGGAACTTGCTACCCGGACTCACAACCACATATTCATAAACAATGCTCTATTGGCAACATGATGACTGTTACTTCACTGCAAGAAGGTCCCTGGTTCCAATCCCGGTCATGCCTTTCTAGTGCGGTTTCCATGTTTATGGATTGGACTGTTTATGTATGTTAGTTCATTTTGGGTACTCTGATTCTATACACAATACAAAAACATCTATGTGTTTGTTGGTTGGACACTCAAATTTCCCCTGGAGTGTGTGAGTGAATGGTGTGTCTTTGTCCTGCAATGAACCTGCTACAGTGTTTTCCCGGCCTCTGTCCAATGTGCACTGAAAATTGTCTGAGGCAGATCCCCATGACACCACTGTGTTCTAAACATATAAAATAATGGATGGATGGATGATGCTACATTGTTACCAAAAATGTGTTTTTGCTCAGTTGAAGGTCCACATTAAATTGCACATGAATTAAAGAGAATTTATTTTCCTGGAACACCTACGTAAGCCTCAGGAGGCAGTTAATCTCATTGCTTTGAGGGAACAGCATGGGTGTGGTAAATCATTAAAACACAGCAAACAGTCACTAGTGGCATACATCAAACTTAAGTTAAAATGTCCCTGTAAAACTGCTTTCCCCTGAAATCAAAAAATGGAGAGTAAAACTCTCAGTTTAATTAAAACAAATGGTGAAAATAATGATGTAGCGGACACTGTAATGTAATTGGGATTGTCATCACCAAAGCCTCACATCATAATGAAGTCATTAATCAAGCTGAGAGGCCGCATCCGTCCGATAGAAGCTATGTTTTTGTGATTGTTTATTGAGGCTTCTGCAAAGTTTCGCAACCCTGTGATCAATTGGGTCACATGGCAAAATGCCAATAATCCATTGTTGCAATCAAGGTTAAGAGATTTGTTTATAGATTGGATAATAATTAAAGCCTGGGTGGGGGTTGTGGGTCCATTGATTTATCATCTTAAGAACATGGTAAAACATGATATATGACAAGTAAAAATATGATCAGTTTGTGTGAGATGAGACATAATTGGCATGAACAACTTTTAATTTGTCAACAACGGAAGATAACCATCCATCAATTAATCTATTATTCATCACTGCTATTGTCAATGCTTTTAATGTTCTGTTTTTTTTTTTTCTTCCTGTAAAGATTTATGGACTGAGGAGGGCTGAGAGCCACCCAAGCATGAACCAAATGAAAGGGAAGGAAACACTGTGAGCCTGTCCAGGAAGTCTGTTAGAGCGAAAACACATTTAGCCTCATTTCACATCTACAGGCAGCTAAGAGTTTTCTCCCCGCCTGACCCGCATGTCTCGGCACAGCAAAAGGTCGGAGCAGGACAGGGATGAAGGGGGCTAACAAAGTTCACACCGTTGTACACTCTGACACTGGTTAAGACTGCGTTTCACTTTTTAGTTTGCACAACTTGTTCCATGTTAGCACTGTGTGCAAGGATTCTGTCAAGCATATAATTCTCGAATGAGGCTGCAGTTTTAATCTCACAACACAATTCATTCGTTACGATGATATTTGTGTGTGATTTTAGATATCGAGTTGCAATTTTGATGTTCATTAAAATATGTTAGAACAACTATGCCTTGAGCCCTGAAATCTAATAGAGATTTTACAACAGAGAACAGAAATTGATACCTGCTCTGTGTTATTCCTGAGCTATTTAGTAATACTATGAATAGGTATGTTTTCAACATGTCTGAGCCATTGCACTATGTGCTTTTATATATCTTTCTAAAGAAAGAAAAAAATTGAATCTATATTAAAAAAAAAAAGTGCTTCAAAATGTTTTATGTTATATGTTAAAAATGTATATTACAATTTATGCTGTTTTCATTTTTGTGTCACAAAGGTTCGTGGCTCCTACTGTAGATGTTTCCTGGTATGTTCTTAAAGAGTTTTTGATTCTGCCCACACTAACCATGTAATACAGATTTGTTTGATAAAACACTGAATGTGTTTCAGAGGTGAATGCCAGATATGTTGGCATAATGTTCTTGACCTTGTGCTTTCACACAGGGTCTTCTGAGGATTCAGAGTCTAAATGTGATTTACGTGCTTAATGTTGTATTTTCTCTCATCTTTGTTTCTAAGCCTGGACCCTCTGAGGACTGTGTGAGAGTGGGTTGCAGTGCACAGGGTGCAGGGATGTTTAAATTGATTGATTTCACATACTTATTTATTTGTTTTCTTTCATTTCTGTGCTTAAATGTTTCCAGAGCTGTTACTTCAATAGTATCTGATTCTGAGTTCTGCATCCTTTCCAACAAGTTATTTCAAATTCTTTTCAAAAATAGGCGCATTGAAAACCATCATAATCTGCTTACGTTTGGTATCCCCTGAAAGAAATCAAAGCTTTAATAAACTACAGTGCTAGAGGGGAGAAAGCTGTTTATTTTCCCCAAAAGTTTTTCAGCTTCTTTTAAAATACAGGCAAGGCTTTTCAGTACCTGCTCTCCTGAGGGTACCTACCAAAATGAGCTCAACTCTCCATAGACTTCACCTCCAGACATGAGGCTAAGAGCTACATTCGGCTCCAGTGGACAAGCTTGCCTGTAATTGAATTGGCCTCAACACTGTACTGGAGGAATAGGTTGTGATGTGTTTATTTTTTGGGCATAACCCAGAGTATTTTACTATGTAGTACTATTTTTTTTCCTCAACAAGAAAGTGCTGCCAGTGCTTTTGAGGAATGAGCTATTGGTCAGTGTTACTAAAACTAACAGTGGTTACAGTATCTGTCTTGCTGTCTGCTCCCAGACACAGCTTTCCATTTAAATACCTGAGTCAGGAGTTATATTACAATACAGTCAGTTACTCAGTAATGTGAGTGGCCTTTTGAAATGTCTGCTTTCATTTATATTGGATATCTGAAAATGTCATGTGATAAAAACAGGTTGAGCAGATCTGATACTTTTTTTTTTATTAAAACCTGGATTGAAACCTGGGTGTATCCCCTGCCTTCACACAATATGTATTGGAATAGGCTCCATAAGACCCTTTTTTTCTTAAACAGATGTGGATTGGAGAATGATAAAACTGTTATTGGAACGTTATCTTTGATGAATACATTGTCATTTGATAGAGAATAATTATACATTAATACATTTCAGTGCTGATCTGCAGTTTTGGGATGGATGATGAATCCTTGATCCCATAAAAAGGAAAAAAAAAAACATAAATTCACACTTCAAGTTATATACTGTAAAAAAAAAAATCTCATACTATATTGTGAGGTTTATGTGAGATTTCTTTGATGACTGACTTTTATCAGTCCTTCATGTTGCCTCTGGTCAGACACTGAACACAGGGTAGTAAACGGGTGATGCCCTCTGTTAAGGTCAGATGAGCTGCAGATTGCTCTCATATGAGCGTGGTTGAGAGTGTCCTTTATCATGACTTTATTTCCTCTCTCTACCGCAACAGTGACGCAGTTTAAAACTACGTGGCTTTTGTAGTGTTACTGCATGAGGCATGAGTTTTATCAGGTTTCCTCCCAAGGCACAAAGACATACAAGTTAGGTGAACAACTAGTCTGTCATAGTGTGCTTAGCCTGAGCTATGAGAATGTGAATGAATTCTGTGATAAGGTTGCAATCAGGTCTCTTTTCATTCCAGCAGTGCACGCTGGCCTAGACTGCAGCTCCCAATGTGGCCCTGAAGGAAAATTGATGAATGGTCCGAACCTCAAGATTACAGGTAATCTGCCATCATAATCTTTCCTCCCTTCTTTTCAATGTTCTCCCCTCTGCAATCCTGTATCACACACTCTGTATGTTAAAAAGTGAATTGAATCAAGACAGCATGCAACAAAATTAGATTGTTTAAGTTTTAAAGAGAAGTATTGCATGAAATATTCATTAAAATATTTAATTCCTGAGGCTTATCAACCTGTGTTTCCACATAGCAGTACTAAACAGCTTTGGAGAAAATCACAAAGAAAGAGGTCCATAAACATGCAGCCCTCTTCAGATTTCACTTACTGAGTCCCCTGTAGTGCTGTTAGGTGAGCAATAAAGTGTCTAATTAAGGCACTGCTGTTAAAGTACCAACATATCAGCATTCCTGACCTAAACTGAGTCAGAGCAGAAAAGATGGTTGACAAGCCTGTTTTCTCCTTTTTCTGACAGAACAAGAGCAACGATCTGACTGTTTGCCTCTGAGGACCAGTGTTCAATAATTTCTCCTCAATGTTCTTATCCAACAGGAATTAATGTTTTGGGCTTAGAATGACTTTGTTATATTAATGTAATTACAAAATAGATGACTAATAATGATTGAGAAGGACAGTGGAAGAACAAATTACTGGTGACACAAATGAGAGCAATGTAAATAGCTGGGAGAAAAAAGAAAATAAATGATGTAATTGACTGAAAGACAAATGGAAAGAAGGAAGGATTAATAACCAGCGGTTATAAATGTAAAATATTTTTGGTGCCACAATTCTCCTTCTTTCAAAAGTGTGATGTTGGGTGAGAGCAGATTTGTCAAAGGCAGGACAGTTTGAGGAGGATAAAATTACTGAATAGGCAGTCTCATATCTCATAATATTCAAAGATTCACAGATACATAATTTTGTTGTTTCTATGTTCTCTTGACATCTAAAGAAAGTCAAGGATATTTACCAAATATCTGATGAGTTACATTTCTTGTTAAACAACAAGACAATAAGGTTCTGATGTCACCTCCCACACAATGTTTGAGCATATTTATCTTGGACTCAAAAACGTGATGTCTTTATCTCTGACGGTCCAGGTGCCTGTTCACAATTATTTATTAATTATTTTCAAATAAAATAGAAAATTGCATTTGGCGTCTGATCTCAGAGATACGTGATTATCACACTTGGTGCTAAGCACTTTAACTTACTTCTAATTCAGTGCACATATTAAGGTATGATTTATGTGCATTGGAGCACATTCATTTCAGCCTATCCGAGGAGGCTTATAAGAGCTCCAGAAATACATTTGTATTGACTTTCTACCTGCTAAGTCTCTTCTGGGTCTCTATTGTTTTTTCTTTTTTTTTCTCGTGTTCTGAGACTGAAGGCAGGTATATAAAGGGATTAGTTAATATGCTTAATGCATCTGAGACTTTTCTGAACACTTACTGTGAAAGTGGACTCTATAAGCCTTTTGTTTGTTCCCGGCTCTGCGATCAGCGCTGGCTCCCAGTGTGCTTGGGCGTTCCCTTTGATCGCTCTGCTGGTAATTCCTAGATCCTGGCTTGTGACCAAAGGTGACCAAGTCTTTGCTGTTTGAGGCCCCAGACTGTGGAGCATAATGCCTGTTGAGATCAGACAAGCTAGATCATTAACGCCTATTAAATCCCCTCCTAAAACTTTCTTTTATAGGAAAGCACTAATGAATATTTCATGTATTGCTGGGCTTTATCTTCTAAACTTGCTGTTTTATTTTTCTCTTATTTTTATGTTTCATTTCATCCCTAAGTCTTATGATCCCTGTGTTTATTTTTATTTGCCTTAATACACATTTTTTTCCTCTTTAAAACAGTGTACAAGCTCATTAAGGAAATTACTATATGTATTATGTTTCATATGGTAACTGCCAACATGGGTGTCCACAAAAATGGTTTGTTGATTCAAAGTCACTTTTGACTGAAGATAATTAATAATTTTAATAAAAAATCTTTCTGAAAGGACAACACAATAAATGTCATTACTGTTACTGCTAAGTTATTAGTGTTAGAAATACCATTCAGGTTGGGGCATAATGTAACATCCTATCTTTTCAATTCCTTATGCTTATTGTGGCTAAATGACTAAAGTTGACTGACACACAGAGGTGCAAAATGTTTGACTTCCAAGGTCAATTGATATTGCACGTTTTTATGTGGTTTCTGAAAAGTTTGAAGGGAAATGGCTCTACTCTGCCTGATCTTTGTTTTGTCTCCCAGACAAACATGCATAAACAAGCAAACACAAAAGAAGAGGTGAGAAGTCTCATTTCCACATGGAGGAGAGGCACATCCAATACAGCTGTTTTTAGCTACGTTCGCTTATCGCAAGTCACAGAGCGGAGTTGGCAAACAAAGCCAGAGTTGTATGTTGACGCAAATGAAAGTCATTGCTTGACTCTCACTGCTACACTGCTCTTTGCTGAGCTGTTATGTGCACTCCACTTCCAGTGAGATGTCCTCAGGTCCAGTGTGAGTGCAATGCCTAAGCTGGATGATATACAAGCCGATTTCTGCCGGATGTGCTCAGTATAAGATAAGGTAATGAGCTGCTTCATTCCCAGGTGTCTGCAAAGATATTACACATGAAATGGCAGAAGCTTCAACTTTAGAGCTGTGAAATTTCACTTTTGGTAATTGAGTAAACAAAAGAATGATTATGAAGTTTATTGTGAGAGCATTTAGAAACAGGCTCCCATTGCCAACTCCTCTGATACCCACAATTACAAATTTCCATTTTCAATTTGCAAGATCTCCCACTTTTCCAAGAAAAAAACAAAACAAAGAACGCCAAACAATTTCCCTGTGCAGCCAATCTGTGGACAGAAAAAAATGGAAAGAAATATATATATATCTCTCTGCTTGATTTAAGCAGGGCCGAGACAAGCACTCTTTTTTGGGTGGCTTTTCAAGGCTTTCGTTGAAAGAGCAGCTGGAGAGTGACACGAAACGGGGACGGAGAAAGGGAGAATGACATGCAGCAAAGGGCTGCCAGTGGGATTTGAACTAGGTCTGCTGCAGTGAGGACTGTAGCCTCTGTACGTGGAACGCCCGAGCCAGGCACTCTTAACATGGAGCTCTTCCTTTATGTAATATTAAGCGAAAGATTTGAGACAGAAGAGTAAGGTAACCAATGTGAAAGCACCGTAATTAGAATCACTCTATTATTTAGGCCATGGAGGGGGGGCGGGGGGTGCAGCACGTATAGTTCCTACTACATGGATTACATGAAATGATTTTGATTGTCAGAGCAGGAGGTTCATTCATGGGCAGGGATAGAGAGACTGGAGAGGAGTGAGTCAATGATGACATACATTTTGGCAGCCACATGCAGCGAGCAATGGCTCATCTAAGACCACTGATATGTTACACCTGTGTCAGCCAACATTAGGGTAACTGCACCAGAGCTAAGCCGACAGTCTGGGGGGAGGCAGGGAAATATGCAAGTGTAAAACTGACGTTAATAGTGATGATATCTGATAACGTCAATGTCTTTTGGAAGCAGAGAAAATCCAGGTTCACAAAGAGTGTGCATACGTCCCCTTGTGTTGGATATGTGCAACTTTCTGCCGTGCAGTCCAGTCAAATAATGTGATCTAACAACAAAATAATCCCTTGCAGTGCATGATTAGGCATTCTGACAAATTTACTGAGTATGCATACACTAATCTTCTAAATTTACTCACACATTTACTCCTAAAACTCAGTAAGGTAGAACATGCAAATTCCACGGAAAAATGACTGGGATGCAAACAGGTTTCTTAGTGTGGCAACAGCAAAAACCAATGGTCCACCATGCCCAGGCCAGCATACAGGATGTCATGACAGTACATTTATAGGACAGGACTTGCAAAAGACATAAACACTATTTGAACTGTCTTGTGCATCATCATCAACATTACTGTTGCATATATGACATAAAGACAGTCTGCAGGTCAAAACATGACACTTTTGTTCTATTCATAACATCTACATCCACACATTTTTTTCCATTTCACCTACATATATGAGCCGTTTACATACAGTGGGGCTCACTAAATTGGAATACACTCAGTGCATTATTGACAATGCAGGTACATATGTAAAGTGCATTTATTACTAGTCTTTCATGCCAATGTCAAATGGGGGACTACGATAATCAGTTGTGGTGGTAAGAGAGGAAATTTGAGAGTATTCTAAGCAAATGGAGCACCCTAAGGCAGTCTTTTAACATGTCAATAATATGTTAAGAAAACAAACATCTCTCATTAACACTCCATGCAATTATGTGTTTGTGTTGAGGGCACTTAAACAAAGACACAGTGTATAACAACAAACATCTACTGTAGCATGTCTCATTGTGAAAGAGTGCTGTTTTCATTCAGAGATACCAAGCCACTGTGTGCACTTATGCCTGCCCTATTTGCATAATGATGTCAGTGTTGTATCCATACCTCCCTCTTTTCTATTTTCAACTGCATTTTCACATAAGTGGGGTGCACACTTCCAGCACTGCTGAATGAAGCCAATTGCACAGCTGAGTTGAAAACAGGAGCGGGGACAAGTGAGCCCAGCATTATAACTCATGCAGCAGCTCAGTGCAATGTACTGCAATGTGCCGCAATGTGCCGCTTGACTTTGTGTGGAGCAAACTAACAGCAACTTTCACCGCATTATAAGATGATATTGCTACCATGACCACATACAGAGAGAGGAAATTAAATAGAAATTAACATAAGAATGAGCTATTATGTCATTCTGATATGTGGGGGTCTATGGGAGCCAGCATCACCAGCACACATATGGCAAAGGCAGGAAATAGAGCCTGGACAGGTTGCTAGTCCATCACAGTGTCATCATTATTTATTTGCTTTCAAATAGAATAATGCCAGTATTATATAAAGCCTGGTGACTGTTTCTTTGAATTCAATTGAACTGTATCCCAAAGAAGAGAAATTTTCTTGGTAGAAAAAGAAGAAAAACTTATAACATTCTGAAAACCGGTTGCTGTGAAATCCTTCTCTACACTGTCCATCCATCCATTCTTTGCTTCGTCTGCTAAAACTTCCTAAATGCACTGGTTCTGTGTCCACTGCCCAAGTGTCTCCCATGTTAACACCTGAGTAGAAGTGCCCCAGAAATCTTTTGCTCAATGCTTTTATCCCCTCAACAGCCGTGGCTTATCCTTCTACCATGGACTGTTAGGGCAGTATGTATTCACCGCTCCATACACCATACATCCCTGCTGCTTCAAACATCTGTAGAGCCCTACAGCATACAGTCACAGCCAAAAAGGAAAATACAGATTTTTTTCCCCATGTTTTTTTTTTTTTGGTTTAATTTTTGCATCTTCTCACAATTCAAAGTAGAAATAATACTGTGTTGTGGAAGTGGAAATGCTGTCTGAATATCTGAATTGTGGTCTTCTCCCTCTAACCTCTGGGCTCAAAGTGGAAACCATGGTCCTCAGCTCTAGACAAAACAACAACAACAACAAAAAAAGGAAACAACATGCAGACATGGCTTTAACATGATGTAGAGATTCATTGGTTCAATTAACTGGGGACTTATGGTCCATTCTGTTTCACTGTGCTGCAATTGTAAATTTGCCCATGTTTAATTAGGTGTCTGTACGAATAATGAGAAGAAGCATGTCTGACATCCACACATTGGATGTGAACTAGACTGAAGAAGCAATAGATTAATTAAACAACTGAGATGTGCAAAATTAAATTGATCTTTCTAAAGCAGTTTAAAACTTCTTTATTTTTTCTACGATGTGGCAAAAAAGGCAAAAATTCCAAATTTCCCAAAAGTGGAGTTTTGTAGTGAGTGTGATTGATTGTTTGCAAATTCTGCCACGCAAGATTTTCATAGCAGATTTCTCTCCTATGGAACCACATTCCGATTTTCAGAAGATAGTTAAAAAACAGGCTTCAAAGTCCTTTAAATCTTGTATTGGCTTAATGCATGATTGTATGGAAATTGCCCGTGTTCCCTTGTGCTGCAGATACGTGTTCAGTTTGACAACGGAACAGAGAGACACGTGTTTTACAATGCACTTCTCTAACTATTGAAACATTTAATATGAATAGTTTGCTTTGTTCTTTTTCTCTCAGTAGACTTGTGTGTGCAAATGTTTAGACTTTTTTAACTGCTCCCAAAGTCACCTCAGGGAGCACTGTGGCTCACAAGCCTGCTGAGCAAGTCCTGATTTATTCCACCATGATTAATCAGAAAGGAAGCGAAAGAACAGTTACAATGCCACAATTCACCAACAACAATGTCTGGAGGATGAAGATCCTAAAGAAGTTGAATATTATTCAGTTGGCAAACAAAAGAGTTACATATATGTCACAGAGATTTTATGTTTTCAGGTTTTGCAGGGTCACCATTTGTAGGTGATGACACATAGCTCTCACTTAATGCTCTGCTCCACTGGCCACTCTGGGGAGAAGCTCACGGATATAGTTTGCCATCGATCACTTTGAGAGACAGGAATGTTTACGTCACTCAGAAAGACTTTGACACAGCTGTGGCAAGATAGACGCGGAAAGAGCATGTCGATCAAGCAGCCACGGACATGCAAGGCCCCATGTATTCTTGCAGAAAAAAAACCCCACACAAACACAGCTGCAAAGCTCTATTCGCAATGCCTTAGTTCATAATGGTTCAGTAGTTCTGAGCTGCGCATTTGTAATTTCCTCAGCTATGGCTGAAGAGGGAAAGTGAACCAAAATATTGGTGGTTCGATCTCTGGCCTCTGTAGCCTAAATGTCGAAGTGGCCTGGGTTGACCAGAGTGAACCAGAATAGCTCATACTGCTGTGCCATCAGTGTTTGAGTGAGAGGAGAGTTTAATGCTCCAGATGAGTAGGTAGGACCTTGAATGGTAGCCTCTGCCACAAGTGTATGAATCTGTATGTGAATGCATGAATGCAGACTTATTTATAAAGCCGCCTGAGTGGTTGTGACCACTAGAGAAGAGCTATATACATGCAGTCCATTTACCATGCACTGCTTTCACAGAAAGCAATTTGTCACCGCACATCAGCAGCTACAGCTGAGCAAGTGTAACCCGCTGCCCCCCTACTGACAGAAGACATTCTGCATCAAGTGGAAAATGGACCTGATATGAACAATGACATCAGACTCACTGTCATTATGTATGTGGAAAAAATATATACTGTATATATATACGGCAAGTGATATGTGGCTTTTTAGCAAGGGGGTACCATGT
This sequence comes from Karalla daura, assembly GCA_029224185.1. Classification (NCBI taxonomy): domain Eukaryota; kingdom Metazoa; phylum Chordata; class Actinopteri; order Chaetodontiformes; family Leiognathidae; genus Karalla; species Karalla daura. Next base: position 9,966,977 of record CM055196.1, on the reverse strand, counting down.
TTGAGCCCAAGCTCAGTGGAGTTTGCATGTTAAGCTGCTGCAATATGCTAGTGTTACAGTGAATGGTGTGTGTGTGTGTGTGTCGGATGTCAAGTTTACAAATCTTCCCATTACACAAAATCTGTGCATCATGTACAGGTGTGTCATCATACAGCTCAAAGACCAGACAGCCTCAAAAAAGTCAGAGATCGTCATAGTGTTACATATTTCATTGTCTCTATTGGTGGATGTATTTATGCCTTCAACAGTCTGTGTACTTCTAAGTGTAGCCTTCTAAGTGATCATCAAAGAAAACATGTTGACAGGGGACGCTGAGAAACCGTGTTTCTACTGTATGTGCCAACTGGAATAGACGCTGTCAGTATTTCTGGACAGACCTTTAAGATGCAGCAGCTTTTGAATGGTTATATGCAGAGCTGCACTGCACTGCTGACACCCCCCCTCTTCAAAGCAACGTGCACACACTTCATCCTGGCGACAGGTGCTGCATCAGCCCCACAGGGTGTCTGGGGATTGTGAGGGAATATCTTAAGCCTTCGTGATGCAGCTTGTAATGGTAGTGAACAATAAATATAGGCAGCTATGTGAGAGAGATTCCTCAGTGCTTTGGGATTTTTAAAGGTATGAATGAGAACATCAAGGTACATGATTGAATTTCTTTGGAAGTGAAGTTGCTGTTGAAGCAACTTCAATTAGTGAGCTATGCAGAAATGCATACTAGGACAATGCTGTCCTAGTTTGACCACAGAGATAAGTAATCTCACAAAGCTGGCTCAAACATATTTGTAATGAGGAAATTCCTCCAGAAGCCTTTTGATTAAATATCTTCAGCGGCCGTTATTTATTTCATGTGGAAAAATAAAAAATAATCTAAATTATATTAGTTTTCTTGATGGAGCTTTTAAGAATGTTGCTCCAATCAAAGCTTTAAGGTACCAATTCAATCTCAGTGTGCAGTGGGACTAAGAGAAACCCAATTAAAACATCAGGTATGTTAAGAAAATGGGCTCTGTTGGCAATTAAGTCATGCCACTTTGAAGACCATCAAAGACATGCAGGTTTGTATACATTTTTGGCTTATGTTTCTTCAATATGAACACCTTCCAACGATGTCATCCTCGCCTAGGATCTACAAGTAGAGCTAAGGGGTTAAACAGCTGGTGCAGTGGGTTTGTAGTCATCCTTTAATCAACCTTCAATATATACAAGAGCAAATGAACTAAACATGAACAAATGTGTCCAATTCAAATCCTGACATCTCCAAGTATTGTCTCCAATATCTCATGCGGTTAAAGCCAATGCATATGCACAGACCCGGACCATGATTGATAACACCGACATAAAAAGCATAACAAATCTACTGTTCTCTTAAAATCAATAATCTGACTGCATCCTAATGTATGATGTCTGCACTGACTTATGAGACAGCACTCTTGCAAATACAGTGGCAATTAAAAGAAAAACAGTGAGCAGCAAACATCACTGTAACCTTGCCATGAAACACGATCACAAACTTCTGGATGTTTCCATCAGAGATGGTACTCTCTAACAAAAAAAGGGATCAACCAAAGAAAAACAAACAACAAAAAGGCCAGAAACACATAATCAGCACTGCAGAGCTCTTCTTTTGGTATCTAAGGCTTTGCAGTTTACAGTAGACCGTTTTTTTCTCCTCTCCTTTTTTTCAGCATAACCACTGATAAAAGACTCCAAAGCCAGGAGGCATCTCATCTCTGTACATACATTATACAAAAAAAAAAGTTCAGCTTTATGTAACCATAATATGGGGACATTTTCTCTCCTGCTCTAGTTCTTTCATCACAAATTAAATGCAGCGTGCCTGGCAAAAAAGATGAATAAATTAACAGCTTTAAAACAGAAAATTCAAGTGACAGGCAACCAAAGGAGTGACAACAAGGATGATAGGCATGTAGGAAGAGGACTTGGCTCGATTGTTGCTTCTAGGCATTCAAACTCGGAGTGGAACTCGGAGACGTGTTCTCATTGTGCAAACATCACCTGCTGAAAACTACTTAGCCACTGCAGTTAGGCGACCTGATCTCAACTAAACACAAAAGCGAAAACAAATAAAACTTGTCTTTTACATGCAGACAAAAACAACTTTAACACCGCTGCCAAATCTATGGCCACTGGAATGAGAAGCTACACCTGACGTGATGCTATAGCACAGTAGTCTGCCCATCCAGATTATGCAATTACAGCTTCACAATTGGTATGTGCCAGCATGCACCAGATGGGAAAAGTCTTGGCAAGCACACGTCTCGTAGCGTATGTGAAGTGAGAAATTTGAAGCCAGCACTGATGGTACAGGCAGGAAGCTATAAGTGAAATACTCAAATATCCAAGCACTGCATGTATATTTCACTTTATTTTCCAATTCAAATTTAGAATAAAAAAACTGGGTTGAACAGCAGGAAACTCGAAATACAACAGGGGATAAGGAATTTCTTTCAACCCATCCTTGCGTTCCAACATGTTTGCCCTATTTTCACCTGATTGTGTGTGCCTTGACTGGCAACTGCCTAAATTATAGGAAAAACTAACTATAAAAAAAACAATTCAATGTCTTTTTAATATGCAGAGAATACAGTGGAATGATTGTCTTCATTGTAACACAGGACTCTGTCTATTGTAAATGATTTATGGTAAAATAGTACTTTACATTGAAATGTTAAAATTGAATTGTAAATAATTTAACTTTCATGTTCAAGGAGTAATACGTGGTTTGAACATTGTTGCAACATCAAATAAAGTAGTTGACATTGACTGTACAATGGATTCAACACGACAAGGTCATTTTAAGTCTTACTTTATAAACTATCAACTGTGAGGTCACCCAATGTTTCTACCATCCATATCTAAATGAATCTGTTTTCTCTGAGCACTCCTGCTTCCTCCGGCAACCCAAAAACATGCTTTATGTTCAATTGGAGACTGATTTGCTTCTGAGGGTTAGTGTGACAGTCAATGAAAGTGAGTGTTGAGGGTGGATTGTCTCCTTGTCTCCCTGTGTGCTGGTGATATACACCAGCAGACACAACTGGGTACCAGGCCAGTAAGATAATGGATGGCTATATGGATGAGCAGTTGAACTAACAGCCCCAAATAGTGACAAAAAAATTCAAAGTTGCCGTAACTCACAGCTCCTTGGGGAGCTCTGAGACCTCAACACAAGCGAAAGATTATGCTCAAAGAGCACAATGTGTAATGGGATTTTGCAGAACCCATCCAAAATGTATGCCTTGCAAGTAGAGGATAACACATCACAATATGTGCAGATATAGAGAATAATGCAGTGGCTAAGAACCCTCAACTGCTTGTGTGGACAAACATTATGTCAACATTGTTAATGCATCTTTTATTTATTGAAATATTAGCACCGCATACTTGTTTTTCCCCTTTCAGAGAAGGTGCACCTTTTTATATTCATCCTTTCTGGCAACTTCTTGGCATCCACCAATGCTTGACTGGTGCCAGCTAGTGTGAATTGACATGAACAAATATGCACAAGTGCATTAGTAGATATTATTGACACAGAGTTATTGGTTTCACTGGTTTTATCTACAATATATTACATACAGAGGTTCAGATATGTACAGTAACGTATATTTTATTGACGTTCAACCGATGAGTAATACTAAATAACATCAATGATTAAAAGCTTTTAAAAACACTAACCTGCCACACCATTAATAAAACTAGAAAGGAAGGAAAGTTCACGCATAGGATTTAATGCCAAGTACATCAGCTGATGGCTTCCAGGAGAGTCTAAATCTTGGAAGCCCGTTAATTCAGAGGACTTTAATTAAAGGTCAAAATTATTAATTCATACATGATATATCAAATACCACTGATCTAATAGAAGATTGGCTACAGTAAATATGCAAGGACCTGGGCACTGGTGCAGCACTATTTCTCATGTAAATAAATCACATTTTAATGATAAAGCTCATTCTGTTTCCTCTCTAAGGATGGGGATGGAAATCAGATTTGACTCAATGAATGGACTTCATTATCTGTCTGATTCATTTCCAACCCACCTTTTGTGTTCCAGTCAAACATGAACAATTTCTATGCTTCTCTCTGGAAAACACAGTTAATTCAACCTGTTTCAAGACTTTGTCCACACAAGACACAAAACAATTATGGATAATTGTTAGTAAATTTGCCTGTGTTCTTTGAAGATATATATATATATGCAAACATGTTCCAAATAAAAAAATGATTGACTCAGTATTGTGTTCTATTTAGAACTATTAACAAACTATTTTATATATTGATGGTTGATATTTGATGCTGTTGAGAAACTTTAAATGGTGTCAAAACAGTATCCTTGTTAAACAAAAGTTGTGATGAGTAGTGGAATATATTTAAGTTTAGTATTTGTCCCATGACATATTTTGCTACATCATAAACCACTTTGTACTTTACCCGGTAGTTTGGAGGGGGTCTGCTGCATGTTCGACATGCTGGGTGAAGGCAGCAAGTCACATCACAAGTCACACACAGTCACCGACAGCCCTAAACTTTAATGAGGAAGGGAGAACATGCAAACTCCACACAGAAAGATCTTTGGTCCAGCTGGGATGTGGCTCTAAATAATAAAATTAGATTATCTTAAATACTTCTGTCATTTATTACTTGGTACACCAAGGTGTGTGACCTGAAATAATCATATCAATGTCTACAAATAAACATTTGTTACGTACATTCTAAGCGATTGACACTGAGACTTTGTAATCAATATTGAACAGTTACTATCACCCTGACGAAGTTGCACATGTAATTTTGCATACTTTTCTGAATGTTAAAACATATATATTTTGCTTTCGTTCCAGTGCAGCTCCAGTCAATTTGTGGCTACCACTTTTAGAAGCTCCAGTGAGAGATGTATTTAAAGACTTTCTCAGACAATGCCACAGTTTGAGAGGGAGTATGAGACTGACACCAAAATATAACCTCTAAGAAAGTCAATTTTACTGAGGAGCACATTCCAGATTTGAATAAAACATGACTGAAAAGAACTTGGTTGAGGCAAACCAGACCACCTTTTCTGCTAAAACTAGATTGCATACAGATATTCATTGCACTTTTTTAGCATTTGATCTTCTGAAGACTGCTGAAATGCTGATAAGCTTTGACTATGCACAGAGGAAAAAGTCAGAACTTCTCCTGAAGTCAACAAGAGAGAAAACATTTTACCTCTTACTTTATCAGAAATGCTGCTACCTATATATACATAAATATGGAACAATCTGTGTATTTAATATAATGCTATGGTTGCATTAACATGTGTGCACCTCTATTTGGACTGTACTGTATGCTCTTTGGGATTCTCACACACACACACACACACACACACACACACACACACACACACACACACACACACACACAATGACTGAAGTCTGCACTCCCATCCCATCTCAGCCCTTTTCTTTTTTTCTACATATCTACTGCGACCTGATATACTCATAGTCTGCTTCTGCCTCTGTGGTATCCAACCAAAGGAAATCCACTGTAGTGACAGTAATCTCTAATCCCTGGATATCAGTGTGTTCTACAAAACCTTCTTATTGAACACCTGGAGACAAGGATGAAGCCATTCTTGGAGGGTTTACTGCTATTTCCTCTTAAATTAGCTTTTTAACATATGCTACTGCACGCTCCCTCCCTGTTTAAGTTCCATTGCATTCATCATGCAGTGAGTGCATGCATCATTAGCATCAGTGCGCCCAATAGGGATTAAACTTCTAACCCTTGCTGTGATGGTGCCGTGCTCCAGCTACACACTGCATACACAAAAAACACACAGATACACACAGATAGGAAAAAGGGTATGAACTAGGTGTGCACGCATGAGTGTATCTTTCAAAAGTTGTTGGCTTTGGTCCATCCCATTAACATGATCTGCTCTGGTGTTATCTCTTAGCACAAAGATGCACACTTAACATTTCAAATGTGTTGGCAAGATACACACATACAACCCTCTTTCTCAAGAGAGGAGGATGTTTCTATCAGTAAAGGTTGGATTGTATTGTTTTTTTACATAAAACATTAAAAGGCTTGCTAGTAAGTTTTACTCACAAAACAAAGACAAAGCCATATGTGCATGGAGTATGTAAATTTGAATTATCTGTGCCCAGTCACACTGTTGTCTGCATTCAACATCATCTTGTTTCCCGGGATGGGATTCATGACTCAGGTGTGGTTTTCTCCATGTTTGCGGGGTACAATCCTTCAACGGTGAGAAAAAAAAAAAGGGACAACAGAAGACCAGTTACCGCTCAGAGAAGCAATTACAGGAAGCAATAAAGGCGTAGAAGTGCATTCAAGAGAAGCAATTTTTGGTACCTCTTTCCCTTTGGCAGTCCACTTGTTCTCACTTGCACACAGAAATGGAGGGGGAGGGAGGGAGAAACAGGGGAGTTACAGTCTCTGAGGTCTCATACCTTCACTTTCTCCCTGTGTGCCATTTCTCATTGTAACGCGGCATTGTTTACTCGCTACAGATGTGGGCAGAAAATGGTGAGACAAAGCGAAGAAATTTGGACTAACGAGATACTGCTGAGAGAGCACAACAGGGTCGTGGCAGGGCTTGATGAACAGTGGCCCACTTTCAAACAGAGCGGAGTCTGTCTTCTTCAGAAGAGGTCCAGTGCATCTGCTAATGGCATATATCTCATAAAAGGCAGTGTATGTGGCAGAGTTCAGCACCAACAAGTTCACACAGAAGTTTGTGCTCTGCAAGCACAATTAGAAAAGACAACAAAGGATCAACAGGGAGGTTTATACAATACAGTCTATGGACATAGGCAAATTAGGCAATTTTTCAGCCTTTTTATATCCCCAAATGCTAAGTGTCGGGGATATTATGGTTGTGGCCCAACCGCCGCTGCAACCGCATGTTTTTCGTGTCAACGCGATAACTCGGACACCATATTATATAGTATAATATAAACCAGACATTTGGTTTAGAATTTTGATATTTGGCATGACTCATGGGGGAAGAACAGATTCAATTTTCACACATTTCAGATAGTATGTTGACCACAAGGGGCAGAACTATGATTACAAATTACATTTGTGCTTATATCTCCAGGTCGATTGGTGTCAAACTTGATGAAAATGAAGCAACACAGATATTTTGGAAAATTTCAGCAATTTTACTACCACCTGAGCGCCGTGATGTGAGTGTGTATGCATTTATCGGTCTTGATGTTGTGCCATTGGATGCTGAGTGTGTGAGAATGGTTAGTACTCCTGTATGAGCCTAGTAGGAAGGAGGGACGTCCCTGGTTTGAATCCCAGTCAGACCGAGTCTGCATGTTATTCCTGTCTTTATGTTGGCTTTCTACTGCTACACTAGTTTTTCTATGTACTCCAAAAACATGCATCTTAGGTTGATTTGGGACCCTAAAATTGTCAGGCTTGAGCATGAGAGTAAATGGCATGTGTGCCCTGTTAATGACTAGCAACCCAATCATTCCAGTGGGTGGATGTTCGTGGGATGAACACATTATGGAATCATGTAGTATTAATTCTATTAGCAAATACTGTTGGACAACAAGCATAAATATATATGAGTACATAATTATATAATCATTCTATGAATTCATGACATACTCGTTGTATGTTTCATATCAAACCATACGTACATAATTCTCAGTGGCTTTCGGTATAATATTTAATGACGAGGACTGTCAGAGTTCTGTCACTCCAGATAGTAGTTTGGAAGCCAAAACTGTTTGTAGTCAGCAGAATGTACAGAAAACCATCACATGCAGCCAGTTGGTCCTGGCCTTTTAGCACCAAGAAACAAGGAAATCACCCGCACAGTCTGCCAAATGGCAGCAGCAATCAATGCTTGTCTGCAGCTTGAGTGAGAAATGATTATTTGACACCTTTTATCTTCAACCCGTTGATTAATTGATTTGTTTTGTTGTTGTTTTGTTTTATTTTTAAGAATATAAATTCTTAGCAGTGCCTTTCAGAATATCCCTGGGCACAAAATGACATGTTAAAATAGCTGTCAAAGATAAAGAGAATGACATTAAGTGCAAGACAGAGGCAATCTTTTTGCATTTAAGAATCAGATGTTTTGTATTCTTGGTTTGATCTACAACCTAAATGATGAATCAGTTACTAACATTGCTGTTATTAATTGACATCACTTATCAGTAAAATTGTGAACCAGACAGGTAATAATATATAGTAAGATATGATGGCAGTAAAAAGACTAGGAGATTAGTTTTCATCATCAGTGTGTTTGTGCAAAAGGCACAAACACACTGATGATCATTTCATCCTTGTTTTTTCAGGCTGAATGTCAGATTGTCATCAGACAGAGAAACAGATGACCAAATCTTAGATTAGTGAGATCTGTAAAACAAGGATTCAATTGCACAGGAGAGTTGTCATGCAGTATTCCCCATTTCCCTTTGTTTGTGTTTAAGATTACTGTTTGTTGAATCACAGAATAAAAAAGGGAAAATATTAAATATTGTGGTGAATACAGCATTATCCTTCCCACATCCCCTCAGGCTTGTTTTTGTGAGAGATGGATGTTTGTACCTCTGCTTGCACTTTCCCTTTGGAAATATTCATCAGAAGTGCCGGCTGCTTTCACTTCATAACCTCTCCTTCTATCTAGCTTTCTGTATCTTTCCCTCTCCTTCCTCTCCTCTAATGGCTTAAGTCTTCCCTGGGGGGAAGATAGCCAGGGATGATGCGTCTGTGGATGGGTTTAGAGTTGCTGAAGGTCTTTCTTGTCATGGGAACAATATAAAAATGATAAAGCTGGATTTTGTCAGGGCTTTCTTGATGTATTTCATTTTCTCAAAGCCAGATGACTGCTCTCTGCTTGGATATGGCCCTGGTCTGGTTTTGAATCATATTCACAAGCTGTCTCTCCTAGTTATCTTGTTCTTTATTGCCTATGCTGTATTGCCTCTTGTCTTTGCTGGGTGCCCAGATAAGAATCGCAACTAAAGTCTCCTATAGCATAATACATTACATTACATTTTTACCCTTTCCTTCCTGCAGCTTAGGTATTTCTTAGGTATTATATTTTGAAGAATTGCAATGAAAATGAGGGTCACCTTTTTTTTTTTTACAACACTGTATGCCCGTGTGTGCCTCACTGTATTCCTTGCTTTTGTGGACTCAGACAGGCCTGTGCCGTACATCCCACTGGTATTTACTAAACTTCCATTAAAATAAATGGCAGACATATTTCATTGTAGCTCTCAATAATGATTTACTGTTAACTAAAGCAAGTCTGACATGTGCATGATGTACTCAGATGAGATCCTCTTTGCATTTAATTACTTGCTAATAATATACTCTCAACGAGGAAAGATTGTAATGAGAAGCTTTATGAAATGAAGGTGGTCAGATTTTTAATTTCAAATGGAAACCAGTGGGGCAGTTAATCAGGCTATTCATGATAACTACATCCATGATGCTCCGCGCCAACAGAAATCTGATCTAATTTAAGATGATAATCACAGCTCTCCGTGTCTTTTTCATCAAAAATATGTTCATAAAAGTTATGACATTTTTTTTCTGCTACTCCAAATTTGTAAGTACTTAATTTAATGATAAATTATACATCTATTATTTATATATATATATATACATTTAACAATCAATGCAAAATTGATCATGATTCAAGATCACGTCTCTTGAATATAAAATTCAATTCTATCAATATTTTTAGATTATGTGTTGCAATTGCACCCTATAAATTGATTTATTCATGTTCAATGTGTTTCACAGGCTCACTGTCCGATTCACTGTGTGCATATGTGTGTGATATGTCTGCTTACATGTTAATCACAAACTGTCGGCAGAAAATTATCGGGGCACCAGCATGGTCATGGCCATCTCTGCTGATTTGTAAGATGATGCATGATGTTAGATAGCGGCACAGAAAATGAGATGTCACATTTTACTGGGGCTGGCACTCACAAAATGTTATGTTTGATGAACACAGGTCACAGTGAAAAGTACCAAGTACCCATAAATGACGAGAGACTTTTCTTTATCTTTAGCACTTTGTGGGTGACAAAACTAATCTCTCTGACATGCAGGACTTTTTAACACGGCTGTGTGTTCTTGATTCGAAGCACTGGTAATGATCCACTACATCCACGTCTGTTCCTTCCATAATGCTTTGCACACTCTCCATTTACGGAGAGAGTGTGCAAACCCTAACATCCATGTTCAACCTTGATGGCACAACGATTGAACTGTATTAATAGTTTGATACATGTTGTCAAATAGACTTTTTAAGGTCATGAAATGAAATGTTCCAGAGAAGAAACTGAACATAATGGAGGAAGAAGTGAAGGGCTTTGTTTTTTGTTTTTGTTGTTTTTTTCTCTCTCTCCAGAATATGTCATTTTGATTCAAATGGCTTTCATGCAGCTTGCGCTGACTCCCTTTGTCCTTCCTGTTTAGAGACAGTGATTGTCAAATTGCTCAACAGATGGATTCTGACAAACATGTCCATGTCACAAGAATATAATCCTACAGCAGCACCTCATGTCTTATATAATGGAGCCCTAAAAATAGTGCAGCACACTGAAATGACAAAAAATAAAGAAATAAATGAAAAGAAGTTTGGAGTACTGCATTTGAGCTAAAACAAAATGCTGAAGGTATTTTTCAGCATGATTCACTTTGCCTAAAGAAAAGGCTCTGAAAGCTGTCTACCCAGCTCTGCAACATGTCAACATGTGGAACACGAAAACACACAGAGCGGTGGGTTCACTGACATAATGTTTATATCGCATTTTGTCAGTGAGCTAAACTATTTGTTTATTCATGTCTACACACACACACACACACACACACACACATACACACACACATGCCTCACAACAAGAAGGACCTGGTTTCAACTCTCAGGCCTCCTTGTGGAGTCTAAATGTTCTTCCCATCTCTATGTGGATTGTCTACGGGTAGTCACTTTCTTCCCACAGACAAAATTCCAAATGTTAAGCTACGTTGTTCAAATTTGGGTTTAGTGGAGACTCTAAATTGCTTCTATGTGTAAGACAGATGAATGAGTGAGTGAGTGAGTGAGTGAGTGAGTGAGTGAGTGAGTGAGTGAGTGAGTGAGTGAGTGAGTGAGTGAGTGAGTGAGTGAGTGAGTGAGTGAGTGAGTGAGTGAGTGAGTGAGTGAATGAGTGTATGCCCTGTGATGGACTGGTGACCTATCCAGGGTACATTGCCTGCCTTCTCTATATGCTCTGGAGGTAGGCTTCAGCAGACACCTACAACAGGTACAAAATTGGTCAAGACGATATAGCATTTTAATCCTGTCCATATCAAGCTCAGATGTGTGCTATGCCATCTCACAGAGCATTCGTTCAGACTGTGCAAATAAAAAAAAAAAACTCCAGAGCTGAATATAAATACAATTCACAGCAGATTTCAATGAAATCTCTTCCCCACCTCATTGCTTTGACCCCACTGTGCCATTAGATTAAAGACGATGATGGAACCAAAGCTTCAGGGGTTGCTCTCTGCGAAAATTTTATGGCAGATGTAAGTGCACTCTGGCAAATAGCATATATTGTGACTCTTTAAATTGAAGTATTGACAACAATGAAATCTTATAACTTTATTTCCAGCTTTAAGGGGACAAAAAATATTTGCTTCTCTAGTAGCAGGAGGATTACAGCTTTCCTTTTGCACTTGTTGCCCCTTTTTGTGCAACACGCAAGGTCATTCATTAGCCTTTCATGTTTCAGATAAGCCAACCACTTCTTGTAGAAGATGTTAGGGTGGATGAATTGGTCAAGCAAAAGATTTGTACTCATTGCTGCATATAACAACTGTTTTCAGTTCAGATGTAACCAGCATAATTATGGCAAAATCATCAATTTTCCCCAAACAAAACAAACATTAAGCAACCGGTTTATATTATGATCATACTATTATTACTCTAACTGCATTAACTATCTTAACTAAATGTTAATAACCATGAGTTATTTCTGCTAGAATAATAACAGCAGGATCATTTTCTAAGCTATTTATTTCTACCAGACTTATTCACGCCATCTGACTGTGGTCATCGTTCTAATATTAACTATTCATTGATGCAAGAGCGATGCCAAGATACAGAGCAGATGAATTAAACAGAAGGGGTATCAGTACATATTTGGAAGACAGCTGTGATTACTCATGAGAGGGAAAGTATCTTTAAGTACAGATGGACAGTTTTATTGCAAACACAACAACTTTTTTGCCACTGCTTTTCTTTGAAAAATGACCATTCACAGCCGTAGTCCATTGTCTTTTATGTAGTTTGGTCTCAACATGAGCAAATATGGGTGTAAATTGATTACATCTAGTAAGTCCACTGCAGTCATTATTACATCTGTAGCCTACTCAGAACAGCATGCTTTGTTGGCAAAGCAGAACTGCAGGGGAAATACGGCAATTAAATGCACAATGACGGCAATAAGAATTTCTCTATCTCTATTTGGCTACTCTTTTTGGTGCTTTTGTATGTGAGTGTTTCATGTGAGAGATACTTTTGGTGCATTTATAGTACTAAGGAAATACACAAGGTGTGTAGACAGGCTTGAAAAAATGTATTTGCTTGGGGTGTGATATCACGAGGAGTCCCATTTGCTCCAGAAAATACTTCAGTACCAAGAAGGACAGGAGGTCCTGGGGACAATGACAAATGTAGGACATCTGATTTAATATGAAATGAGAGAGAGAACCATGTGGGGAGAGTAGCGGAGGGCAGAGCATCCCCCACCGGCCAAGTCCCATGTCACCACTGGGCAGCGGCACCACCAGCACCACACCTGCAGAAAGGTAGCCTTCTAACCTTGCTCACACAGCCTTAATCTTCCAAATGCTGCTTGAGCATTTGAATTTCTGCACATCAATCTCAGGGCCCCGTCCTGCCTTGATTAATGGTCCCCATCTATCACGGCACCATGTGGCGCACAGGCCTTGCCCCGCCAGACAGCTTTGCTTTAGAATAATGGGTGCACTCCATCCCAGTCCCTACCATGCAATGATTGTGCATCTTTGTGATCTATCTGTCAAGCCCTACTGTCAAAAGGGACAACACAGGGGGGACAGAGCGGGTGGAGGCAATCAGGACGGGAAGGGGGCACTGCAGCGTGACACTTACGTACAGTATGTGGCGGAATGCCTTTTTATTGTGGCTAGCTGAGCTGCCTGGTAAACACAGAAATATTTTCTCGTAGACAACGCAGCGTCTCCCATTCTGTTTCACATGGGAGCATGAAGCCTTGGAGACATTCAGTCTGCCATCAATAATGTTGGCAGGGAAAGCCAAGCCACTAATGGTGACTCCAGGTTCTATTCATGTCTGGCTGCTTTCTCGCTTTTCTAATATTGCCAACAATATCCTACACATGCATAAGCTCAGCAGTGTATTCACTATGCCAAAACTCACCATTTTGTGAACAGGCAGGGTGGCTCTATATTTCCTATCCTACCAGACAGAAACACGCTGCTTTGCAAGTTTCTTTCCCCTGTTTAGGAAACACTTGTTTTCATCAACATTCTGAAAATAATTAGCTGCAATTATGTCTGTCCCTCATCAAAGCAATTACATGCCACATGACCAAGCCTCTTATAGGGGCACACCGGCATTCTGTGGAGTCAAGAGCTATTCATGCTTTTAAACAAGCCATTCATCACTGTCATATGAATGTTCTTCACTCTTGAAGGCGCCTTTGTGTGTCTCATTACAGGCAGACAGGAGAACAAAAACTCTTCCTCCCTATGGAAAACACACAAACCAGGCAGAAATGTGTCTCTCTTTAATCGAGAAACCGCACGCAACAGCAACACAATTAAAGTGCCGCCACGTTGCGTGGCAAAAGAACAAGTGTGACCACGTCTGATCTAACCACTACATCTCGGTTGCTTGATATTCTCTGGCATTGTTTTTTTTTTTTTTTTTAAATGTCGCAGCCCTATTACATTGCCCACTGGGATCAGCTCCGATATGTGGGAGTATTGTGTTGCTGCCTGTTGCTGACATTTTAACCGGCTGTATTTTTCTGCTGCATTCCCCAAACATCACCCACGGTTTGCTGCTTGTGTCTGCTCATGGACTGAAAATGGATCCCCACTCTGAGCATGGAAAATCACTGGACAAAACAGAGAAGGAGTGGTAATGTGTATAAGTTTTAATGGCCACTGTTATACAAGAGGCTCTTGATGTATGAAATATTCTTACAAATCTGTTTGTTATTCAAACTACAGTATGTCTGCAGGCAGAGACGTTATTAGAGAAATAATTTCTGGTGCAACATAAATAAAAGCAAATGCAATATATACACAGGCTTTTACTGACTAGACAGGAGTTTATTCACAAGTGCTGATAGACATAGATGCTACTGGCATTTTTGGAGGCAACAGTTAAGATTTTTAATATCATAAATTGCCTATTTATGGTCATGTCTAAGATCTATATTGCAAGATGACAATGTCTCTTGCTTGGACTGGTCATAGTCCATTACTAAACCTCATACTACTACACTACACTAAATTACAAGCCACATCTATATTACTCTTCTGTTGACTCAAAGTACGAGCCAGTGCTTCTAAAACCATTTTATATTACAAAATATCCATCACTTGACACTATATTGAAAATCTAATCTTTAATTTAATCCATGTTATAACCTTGAATAGTATGCTTACTGTTTGTAAAAAAATGAATGTAAAAAAATGTCTTCACTTTAACTTGTGACATTTCACTCGAGGCATACAATTAAAACGGATACTGTATCTGAAAGCATACATAAGTATCTATAGTATCGCATTGCATGCATCAGGTTTTTGCTGTTCAGAGTGTAGGAGCATTTCTGGCAGCCAGAGTAAGGATAAAAACACAAACACCATTCATGCATTCACCACTGACCTTGTCTGAGCTGGTGTGCAGTGGGTGGTGCATATACGTCACAAACTCTGCACTTCTTAAGTAAATTGAGTCAGACAAACTTTATATGTGTGTTTGAAAAAAAGTGTATCAGGAAAATACATTCTCTAACCACGCCTGTGTCTTTCCTCTATAAAACTGAGGCCATTAGAATCAACAGAGAATATGCTGACCCACATACAGTACAGGTAAGCTTCAAGCTGCCCATCTTATTGTATAATGCTACGTGTGTTGTGTCTTTCTCTGTTGTGTGTGGAAGTGTGTGTGTGTGTGTGTCTCCAGGTACAGCCATCTCCCCACCCTGCAGCTGCAATGAGTGATTGGTGGCAGCTGTTGTCAACCCTCTCTTCACAGCCTGCAGTTTGAAAGACCTGGAGAGAGCTACAGACTGTGCCAGTGGGCCATCGACAGACATCAGTCTGTCTGTCGCTGCTGTGATGCCAGTGTCAGATGCAGCAGCATCACTCCTTGCACTCAGAAGATGTTCATATTTCATTTGTAACTTGGAGTGGTTTCTTTTCTTTATTTGCAAGTATAATCAGTTTCTTCACGTTCAGTCTTTCATTTGTTCATTCTGATTTAATTATCCCCTTATATACTGGGCCCTGGCCATAGACCCTGAAGGTTTACTTACCTTCCTTCAAGAAAATTACCAAAACATGATATGGTTATAATTCAGTATGTCATGACCATAATGTCATCATGACTAGAAAACAAAGCTGAAAGAATAAATTGGTGGATATTCCCTGCTATCAACCTACGCTACATGTGCCGAATCTCCAGCAAATGACCATGGCACTGTTAGGTTTAAAGCGATGGATAGA
Source organism: Karalla daura (assembly GCA_029224185.1). Lineage (NCBI taxonomy): Eukaryota > Metazoa > Chordata > Actinopteri > Chaetodontiformes > Leiognathidae > Karalla > Karalla daura. The sequence continues at coordinate 9,951,182 of CM055196.1, read as the reverse complement.
TGGCTACAAGACAATAATAAAATCTCAGAGAAGAGGCCTCCTTTTTGGATACAGAGTAACATCTCAAAATTGAACACAGATACAGATACTTGATGTCGAGGACAGAAAAATCACAGTGTTGAGTTGCAATTAAGGATAGAAGCAAATAACCCAATATAAACAATTAACTAATGGATGAAACCTCTGAGAAAAGACAAGTGGTTTTTTTTTTTGATTTTTTGATTTATTTATGTTTTTTTTGCACACATGATGGTGATGAACTCTGGACAGGAGATGCCTAGAGAGTTTTTGCCCTAGGGCTGACCGACTCAGACACTTGCATTCTCTGACCTATTTTTGGTCTATTTTGTGGCTAAAACAGTTCTTTGAAAAGGAACAGCCTTAATGAGCATGGACTCAAGCTTGCCAAAGTTGAATACAAAATGTATGTCGTTCATTTGCCAGTTATGGGTCCTCTTTTGTTTTCATTCAAAATTCAGGAGGTTCTGCGCCATGAGAGTTTTATGTGAGCTTGTCGCCAATGAATGGAGAATAAATGCAAAATAAATGGAGAATTCTGTACTATATAAGAATTCTAAAGTAATGTACACAATAATTTAATATAATATAATAAGAGTAAACATGGAGTGAGCTTACAAACCCACCATAAATTCATCCAGATAAGAGACTAATGCGAACTTTCAGGATGTGTTTGAAATCTTGTAGCCATTCTCAGTTTAATTCATTTATGGGATGTTTGCTGCTTCCTCCCACTCTTTTATTGAACACACTGGTGTGAATGTGTTGCAGGTGCTCGTCCATAAGTGTAAGTGCCAATAATCTTAGATCGATACATGGTTTTGTTCTAAAAAGGGCCATTTTCGACTGCTACATGGAACCTAAGTAAAAAGCTTTATCTACTCGTGTTATTGATTGCCTGTATGGTGAACATATGCAACTGGCAAAGAAATGCAGCTGAATATTTGCTCCACACAGCTGTTAATGAAGGTTGTAGATTGTTTACCTGCTTCTGCACAGCCTGCCACACGCATCACTGCTGGTGCAGCCAATCACAGCAGAGTGACCAGCTGATATAAGAAATGACGCTCCAGGCCAGATTCCCTCCTGAGAAGTGAAAAGCTTATTCTTCAAATACTCTGGCTGCTGTTATGGATATATGGTATGTACAGTGTGAAACCATGAACATAATTTCTTACAGCTTTCCTTCCTGCCAGCTTCCTTACGCTTTACAGGTACTGTAAAAGGCCTGTGCTCTGGGGTATGAAGATGTTTGACAATTCACAGTTGCATCTCCTTAAATCTGTCTCAGTAATCTGTTATTCTCTATTCTTTATTTTGTAATTAAATTTTTGGACTCATTCTAGTAAAATTAGGGTCACTTTAGTACTTACAGTAGAAAGGTGCAAGTAAGTAATAAAGCATATAATTGCAACACTTTCATATATCCATTAATTGATTATCTTTATCTTATCTTATCTTCAGCGCAAAGAGTGAAGGCTGGGGATACATCCTGGACAGGTCTATGGCACTCCCCTTGGGAAAACTATTCTTTCTGTTTCCACCGCTAATATACTTGCTCTGTTTCCAAAAACTGGGTTTTCCCGAGTTAGATCCCTGACATGAAGTGGTGTTCCAATGCACTTACACAGAAAATCCAGAGTCCCAAGTTGGAATACCAGAAACTGGAGCCATAGGTTTGAGAATAACAAAAACAAGTCTGCCATTTATTCCTTGCTCGGTGAAAGAAGACACAGAAATTATGAAGATCTAGAAGCTTGAAAAAATACATGGACCCAGGTGACCAATGAAAAATCCACATTTTAATGTCTTGGACTCCGTCCTTGGGGACAGACACGTGGTGACATCACTGATTTATGCAGTGACAAAATTACGCTGCTTCAAGCAGTGAAAACTTTTTCTAAGCTGCTTATCAAGTGGAACCACCATTAGCACTGGACCAGAACCAGCACTGGAACTGTTTCGGTGGGAGAAGGGTACGTGTGAATAAATGGCTGAATTCTGAAGCTTACCAAGGAGATAGATGTCCATGGTCAGTGGTACTAGTAGCAGACAGTAGCAAGCTGTCAGCTCTTAATGTCCAGCTGTGGAAGTTGTGGAACTTCCCATGTCGTCATAAGCTCATATCTTCAGTATTTTTGCAGCAGTGAAGTTGCACGTTGCATCACTTTCGCCCAACAAGTTGCAGTGCTTCCTTTTTTAAAATTCAGCAACAAATGGTTTATTCATGAGACATCCATGAACTCCTGCCATTGCTGCATAAGAGGGTCAGTATAACAATACCTGCTGTCAGACAGCAGGTATTGCTAGCGTAGCTGCTGCCACGTTTGCAGGATGAGGAGGCGTAACGGGACGACAACGTGTTTCATCTGCACATTACTCTATGTGGGATGTCGTTGGTTAGGTGAAAAATAGGTACAGGTCAGCAAATCACACAGCTTTACATCAGCTTGAAGAAAATTGGCTTGATACTAGAGATAGAGAGAAAGCTCGCCAGCCAAACTTCAAGCAACCCTTCATCACTTGGCCTTGAGGTCTTACCTGCAGCCAGCAGCAATGTCACTATCACTCTAGGGTGGTAAAGACAATTGTGCACAGAGACGAACGACAAGGAGGGGGCAATCATAACAGCACCACAGTCAGTTGATTTACTCTCATATCAGGGCTCTAAAATGTCAAACCGCACTTCATTCATGACTTATTGGAAGGATGGAAGAAGGAAAGTGGGGGGGCAGATGTCGATGAATGTAAAACAGAATAAAATAAAATGCTCCTCCCCTGCAACAGACCGGCAACCTGTCCGGGGCGTATTCCCTGCCTTTGCCTTGTGCAGCAGGATAGGCTCCAGCAGACGTAGAGAGTCAGGTTTAAAGTAGGTTAAGAAAATGGATAGCTAATTCTTCTCCTATACAAAGGGCAAATCCTTGCAACCTCTTCAAATCAATGAAGATATTTTCACCTAAGCACTTCAACAACTGCAGCTTTAATGGACAGACTCGAGAATGGCATGATTTTCTACTGTACACATATTTTTATTTTTAGATCAGAAAGGCAGTAAACACATCCATAGCTGAAATCCTGAATGCGATGAAAGCTGATCAAAAGACTTTGCCCTGTGGTCTAATTCCTACACAAACTCACAGATTTATTAATCAATTAACTGTTTTGGTTTTTATATTCAGTGTGTGCATCAGGCAGGAAGGCCCTGTTTGGCTGAGTAGTCAAATTGCTTGGATTCCCTGGAGTGGGTCTGGCTGTAAATTCAGTGTGGAAATGGGTGCAGATTAAAGCTTCATTAGTCAAGGCTTTAGCTGCTACATACTGTGCATCCTCTTCCCCCGTCTGCATTTTTGCTTCTATCCCTCAACATGTGTGTATTCAAGTAGGAGAACACATACGCAGAAATTGATGATTTGCACACTTTACCTGCTGTCCTGGAATAGTAGTTTATGTCAGACACAAGGTTGTAAGCATTGTGGTCATCTATCTATCTATCTATCTATCTATCTATCTATCTATCTATCTATCTATCTATCTATCTATCTATCTATCTATCTATCTATCTATCTATCTATCTATCTATCTATCTATCTATCTATCTGTCTGTCTATCTGTCTGTCTGTCTGTCTGTCTGTCTGTCTGTCTGTCTGTCTGTCTGTCTGTCTATCTATCTATCTATCTATCTATCTATCTATCTATCTATCTATCTATCTATCTATCTATCTTTCTGCAAAATCATGACAACCCCTATAAAGATACATTTTTATGTTTAATCTTATTAGCATATCAGAGTCATTGAATTGTAAATGGGCACACAAGTCCGCCGGACCCTGAAGTTTGCAAAAATGGTGTCTGGAGTTTCCTGAGGCACTTTTCTTAACATCACATACTGCTCCATCAGTGACAGAACGTACCCTGTGGCACACTTTGCAATTTTCCATGTGTTTATTCTCTCTCACACAGAAGCTGGGAATATTTAGCTTCTCCTTCTTTATGATAGTTTTGCAAACCAGTGCTTGAAAGGATGGCTTGATGAGGAGGGAGAAGACAATTCTAGACCTGAGGTTGACTCCTACTGCCTGCTATTTAAGCTGGTATACACACAAGAAAACTAAGGACAGACAGTTACCCACCTGCTTTTGTGAAAATATGTAATCCGACTTTACTGTATATTATAAATGACCTGATTTCTGATTACAATATAATTCCATTTTAATTGCCATGGTGTTTATGTATGCTGACTGTCAAAGAAGAGAAAGTAGAGAGTAAATAAATAAATAATTTGTATTTCAGGGCCAAATATTCAATTCTACAGAGTACCACTGACAGAAAGGTCATTATATTTTGTTTTGATATTTTCAAACAAAGTAGATGCTGTTTATTCCTTTCCAATGATCAACATCCATTAAATATGATGCAAATTGAGTATATTTCTACAGTCCAGTTTGTACAGGCTTTATATCTATACCTACAGGAGAGCAGTGCACTTGCATTGGGAAACAGAAAAAGAGAGGGGCACATCAAAGGGAATGCAGACTGGCTTCCCTCAGCCCTGCATGTTTAAATCGCATGCATAATACAAGACCAAAAGCCTGAGAAAAAGATTGTAGGAGAATGTTCAGGGTCAGTCCTGACACAAAACAGCATTAGGAGGCACAGCATCCTTTAGTCATGTTCTTCACTGTGTATGTATGTGTGTGTGTTTTCACATTTTAGCCCGGGTGATAATGACAAGAGGAGTCTTTATTTCACTCTCATTCAAGTACTGCTTTGATTTTGTTTTGGTAAATAATACAGTTGTTTTGTTCTGTTGTTTGGCTGTGATTATAATAGAAAAGATTAAATTTTTAACACACCATAATTGATTTGACTCATAGAGACCAGGTCCAGCATGTACTGTAATTTTCCTGATAATAGTAGAAAATGACATTCAACTGTCAAGAAGATGGTGATAAAGCAAAAGGTCAAAGTTCAACTCAGGATAATTACATTACAGTGTAGGAATAATCCATCCCACATAAATCCTGATGATTAACAGCATGTTAATTTGATCTGAAACTGTTTAATGGGTACATTTTGTTTTCAAGCAATAGTTATAAATGCAGCTAGTATTTATACTGATGCTGAAAAGTTACTGAATGCCGAAATTAGTCTTGTTAAACTGTAACTTCAGTTACATTTGATACGGTAGTCCATCTAGTCAATCTGTGTCATAATTCTACTTTTATTATATCCACAGAATGTTTTATTCCATAATTTTCATTCCAATATAGAAAGAGAGAGTGTAAGGGGGTAAAAATTAAAGGGGAAGAAAAAGGAAATCCAAGCAGGATTACAACATTGTTCTCACAAATTTGTTCAGTTGCTTCAGGCAATTGATGAGACAGCCGGCCTGGCCTAAATAGGTATCCAACAGAGAATTCATTGTCTCCTTCAACAATCAATTTGGAATTAGCTCTTGCTGTTAAATTGCTTGAGTATCATCGCTGACGTCAGTAATGTATGGACTATGATTAATTCATTTTCTTTTTTGGTTTCATTTTAGAACCAAAAGTGGCTCAGCTGAGCTCAGCAGAGATGACACCTCCCTTTTGAGCTGTCATGCTGTCGAACGTAGAATTGATTTTCTGGAGCATTCTTATCCCTGTGATTTTCATAGGAATATCTTAAAATCTAAAATATAATAGCGACACTGTCATATAATCAGATTTGCTGCAAAACCATGATATAAGTTCATTTTAACAGTAGCCGTGGCATGGGTTTTAGTTATCTCTCTGCAGCAGCTCATTATTGTAGATAATTTGTACCCAAGTACTATGTGCACATGACACATGTGCACAAGAAATGCACAATAATTCTCTGATGTGTAATTTGCACAATTTTTCATCAGTTGTTTATTGATGCCAATGTTGTCCTTCATTTCTTTTTTAACCAGAGTAGCAAGTCAAAACCCTTGCAGACATACTGTAAAAACTCCCAACAGCGAGGCCCTTGGTCTGACTGGGACTCCAACTGGGGACCTTCTTGCTGTGAGGTGCTGTTCACTGAGTCACTGCGATGCATTCAGTGGAAACTGTGTATGCCTCCCTGTAATGAAAACATGGTCTGTGATCTAAAGACTATGACCGTGATTAGTGAAGTGGTTTCATACTCATCTGTAGTGCAGTAATGTGTAATACCAGTGGTGGTTCCTGGTGAGTCAGTAGGCAATTGGCCCCAATCCAAATGCAGACCCTGCATATATTATAATAATTGTGCCTCCTCCTGACACTGTGCGCCAGGCTCTTTACCTCACTTTGGAGCTTGAACGCAGACAAGGTGACATTAGCGTTCTCGTGCTGCTCAGGCCCTGATGGACTCTACTGACACAATCTTTTTCTCTCCTTTATATTTTCTGCTTGAGTTGCAGTGGGTCTTATAGATTCCCTCTCATTCAACTCTCTAGCATGATGACCCTGATAAAAGTAAATCTCACAATGCAAGGGAGACTATTTAATAGTATGGATGATATTACACAACAAAAGATGGCCAGTATAGGATATACAACAGGAAGATTTGTTTGTCCACGATTTGATCATGAATTGAAACTCATTTTCATGGAGGTTATTAAGTCGGACCAAGGGGTATTTTTGGTTCTGAGAACATTCATATTTTATGAGTCAAAAAAGTACATTCAGAATCAAGTAAGAAACTTTATGCTTGTTGTTCGAACTGCTATTTTGTCTTCACAAAACATTTCAACGATGTAATTTCTGGCATACTTGCTGTTCAACTTTAAGGCTTGCAAAAGTCATCAACACTCCCACCCCCACTCCCCCCTCTCTGAAGGGTTGACCTGGAAAACACTGCCAGCCAAACTCATTTGAACAACATCAATGAAGGTGACCCCTGAACAGCAGGGCGCACACTGCAGTGGCAATGCCTCAAATGCTATTTAACTGAAAACCAGACGATCCTGCTTTATTCTCATTGAGTTCTTCTGTCAGAGAGTCATTTCGGAGATATAGTTGTGGGTAATGTTGCAATTAGTGATGTGTTCTGCATTTAATTTTCCCTAAAATGAGGCTCTGTCAGAGCAAAGGCAATATGTGAGCTGGGGACTGTGTAGGCCAAGGCTGGAAGAAATCACTTTGGCCATGATTTGAATTGCTGATGAGGAAGACCTTTTCCAGGCCTGTGCTGCAATCTAAAGCTGCTGTTCACCTTTATAATCCAATGCAATTTTGTCCGTTTTAATGGCACTTTAACATACTTTACACCCAAGATGTTTACTGCAGATAAATGGTCTCCTCACACTTCAAATGGAAACCCTGTTACTCTACTCATGCGTTCTTTCACCAAAGCTAAACCTTGCAATTCACTGTTAATGAGTCTTTTGTAATTGCTTATGCTGGCAATTAAACAGTCGTATCCTCTGCCCCATTCACAACCTACAACAACAAACCTCTAATAGTGCATTGCCTGTATGTATAGCGAAAAATGAATGCAAGTAGCTCCACTTTCTATCCCTCTATCCGTCACTATTTATAGCCCAAACAATTAAGCTGAGGAGACCTTCATTAGCCTGCTGCTATTCAGCGGGACCCTGAGTCGCCTTGCCAGCCAGCCAAACAGGTGTTCCTTAATAATCACTGCTGAATTGCCAGCAACACTGGTTTGCGATTTTCCCTCCATATGTTTCAAGCTGTTAGCAGTCCTCTGCAGAGAAATGAATGACTTTCTAAGCCTCATTACAATATCTTACAGTACTCACAGGTAGCTCCTGGCTTGCAGTCTGACCCTAATATGAGCAAAGTGGCAATGCTTTTGAATTTCTGCCACAGTATCAAAATAATACTATCAGGGTATTTACTATTTGTTGTTGTTGTCAATAATATTGATAATAATAATATCAAGCTAGGTAGCTGCCTGTAGTCACGGTTCAACACTTCCTCTTCTCTGAAGGATAAATATATACTATTTTTCAGAGAATCTGTGAGCTATGCTATGGAGCAGTGTATGGACACATGCAGTCTGATGAGAATTAACTATAGCCAAAGATATATGTCCATATATAGCATTGCAGATTAGAAAGCAGGCTGCAATTCTCCACGATAGCTGTGCCAAAAGCCAAGAGAGATGAAAGGCTGCCAAAGGTTTTGTAAATACTGCAGTGCTGTGCCATCATTTGCTCCAATAAGGCTTTGGTTCATTTGTTATCTCATCAAGCAGTGCTAAAAAATAATTACTATAGGTTGCTCATCGAGGGCTTGGATTTATTTTTAGTTATGCTCATTTTTTCACAAATGCATAGCTGTACATGCAACATGGTAAAATGAGTATAAGCCCTTGAAGGTGAAATGTGCACATGAATAAATCAGACAATAGGAAGTCTTTTCTTGAAATTTTAAAATTAGTTTCAAGTGACCTCATGTGAAAGTCAGATTTTTTGAATTTATGTGACTGAAATCTGTGAACCAGTTTTTTAAGTGCATTGGCACTGACCTTCAACTACTGAGGCAGAGTTGTTGAAGAAACATACTAGTAGAACAGCCTTTAGTAGCACATGTGTCCTGCTGTGAATTCATATCTGTGATTCTGCATATTTGTGCCTCAGCTCATTGCACCTCCTAAACTGTTGGACACCTTTCTTCAAAATGCTGCACTGAACTCTGCTCCTTGCCCATTAGAATACTGTCTTCTGCTTATAAAGGGGATGAGAGGAGCTAATGTGATTGGACACCATGAAAGCCAGCCCTAACATCTGCTGATAATATATTCCTCCCACTAACAATGTATTCATCCTGTTTTAGCTCCTTCTCCAGACTGTGCTGCACTCTGCCAAGTTTGTGCTTAACTTTGCTCACTGAAATCAGACTGCCACTTGCACTTTTGGCATGACTTTGTTTGATTTTGCTTAAAGTTTGATCTTATATACAGCATTAATTCAGTTATTGTGACCCAATACACAATGAACACACATACACACACACACACACACACAAACACACACACACTGTTGCTTCTGGTAGTTTGAGTAGCAACATAACAAGAAAGATCCCCACATTTATTTGCACTTTGCTTAATTTGGATTGGATGTCCTTACTACCTGTCATCTCTCTTTCTCTATCTGTCCTCTACTGACAAATATACTGTACATAAGATTTCAGACTGAGTATCAGAAATGATGAATAAACATTGTGGTTCTACAGTTCAGACCAATGCATTTTTTCCTGTTGTCAATTTTCTTATAATTATTAATTTTGCACATTCAATGATATTTCACCTGCAGTTGCAATAGATAAACTTAGACTCACACTGTCAGTCTTCATTTCAGTTAGTATTATAAAAATCATCCAGTATCATGGAACCAGTCATTGCCGGCACTGTGTGCAGTCTCCCACTATGATAGGCTTACACTTTTTTTCTTTCTATCTACCTGCAGCTTTACAGCCATTTAAATAGAGCTGTCACTCTACAGCCTCTGTGTAATTATGATGAAATACTAATTAGGGCAGATCTGACCTGTGCTGACATGCCCACGCTCTGAAATGTCTACTCCAGATGGCTGCAGGTACAAAGGATGCCTGGGGAAGAGACCTTTTTTTTCGCTGCCTGGGCTGTATTAGCATTGGGAGGACCAGCTCCAGCAGGTTTCCAAACATGTTTTATTTGGTTTGGATTTTAAATGAACAATCTGACCGATGTGTAAAAGACTCAGTCTGTCACATATAACTTACTGTAACCTGATACCTGATGAAAAATATTGCAGATGCCATGCAGATTGACCATGTGAGAGGGACAGTAGATGATAAACCACATCTTTGTGGATGGGATTTGAGAATTATTAGTCAGTGTGACCATGCAGGCACAAAACCAGTCAAAAAAAATAATAAATGGAGAAGTTCAATTGCTTCATAAAATATAAATAAAGCATAATGCAACCTGTTCTCACTCAGCTTTTGTACAAAAAATGCATAATCTAGACCTCAAAATTTCAGAGTATTTCCAACAAATTTTTTGTCACAGTGCCCTGGTTACGTGACCGGTGCGCTCAATGCTGGTTCTTGCAGACCAATATAATTTACGTTAGGTGCTTTATTTTTTTTTGCTAGAGGAATAAGAATAAGGCAGAGTAAGACGTATCAATTGAAAACTACATTGAAATATCCGATTTCCACCGGAATCCTCTGCTTCAAGCGCATAAGTTTTATTTATGTGGGGTATCAATTGTGTTTCCAGGTACGGGGCGTAGTGTGCGCATGTGCACCCGTGTCACTAGAAATTCATATGAAAACACACAAAATTTTGGTCTTTAGATTAAGTACTTTTCCATACGAATTAGTCATAATGCAACCTTTTTGGACTTCGGCTATTAATGGTTCACTGAAATTAGCATAGTGGTATTTCACAACTTTACAGTTTTAATGAATAACTGAATATCAATTTCTTGTTAGTAACGTATTTGAGAAAAAAAGACAGCAGCAAAAAAGGGCAATCCATAAGCACTGGCCTCAAAAATAAACAGACTTGTTGGTGACCAGGAAAATCTGAGAACATGGCAATTTATATCCAAAAATTTTCCCATCAAAATACACTGCACACAGTTTTGGTCATTGTAGAAAATTGCGATTTACAAGCTGTTAGTGTGGTTGCAATGATTTTTTTTTACCTCGTTGTCCATAGTTCTCAGGAACCTCAGTGCATAAAGTTCAGTTCTTTCAGTTTTGCCTCTTTTTCCAGTGACAGAGGCACTAAAAGCTTCCCATTAAAGCTTCCCTTAAACTTCTCTGCTCCTGTTCCACACTGCAACTGCCAAGCTGGCGTGGGCGAAACCATCAGTGGGGCATAGAAAAGAGGAGCAAAGAGGTTGGGTCTTTCTTTCGCTCTGTCTGTCTCGCTCCCTGACATTCGGAGATACCTGCCACTTCAGTGTTCAGCAGGGGAGAGTGTAGTGCATAGATAAGAACAGAGATACACGTTAAAACATCCAGGAGTTGGTCTGATGAGACAGTAGCTGAAGTGAATTTCATTTCATAAAACTGTTGTTGGGTCTGGTTTCCTGCTTTACAGACTTTATCACAGATTCTTACTCACAGAATAACAATATTGTTAAAAGGAATGAAAAGACAATAAGTTGTACTGTATTGCGTTCTCAGACTACTCTGTGTTTGTAATAATTAAAGTTTATTACTGCAGCTACTGCTCTCATATTTCTTCTGGGCTATGTGCTGAATCCATGGGGAAAGCAAAACAACTGTCAAAGGAGCTACATCAAAAGCTTGTTGAACTTCACTTTACCAGAGGTGTTGAAACGCTGATAGAAAATAGAAAAATTAATGGTTCTGCAGATACCAAGACACAGTCAGGATTTCAGCTGCAACTGCAGGAAAGTTTGCTAGGAAAGAAAATGTACATGTGCCTAAGGCTGGAATATATGCTCATTGGAAAGGAAGTTGTGATGATGTGCGTAGGGGCACAAAAGTTGTCTCTATAGTGAAACTGGACTCAATTTTGGCCCAGTAGCCTGCAAGATTGTGCTTTTACCCTGCACTTAAGTTGCAGGCAAAAGCACAATATTGGGCCAAAAGCACAAAGCATGGTACTTACAAACTAGCAAACAGCTCAATGAGTCAGAAAACCTCTTCAGACCAATTTCTATGTTCAAAACCAAAAATAATGGTTAAATCATTCTGTCACGGGTATGTAGACTGGAGAACAGAGCTCTATCTTGGTCGTGTTATTGGTACCGTTTCCCTCTACTCTTCCAGAACCGTCTCAATTTGGGGTTGAGTTTGACAGATCGGGATATCTGATACAACCTCAAAGTCATTTTATTGCTGTCCTTTGATCCACAGCTTTCACATAACACAGAAGTGTGTTTGTGGCCCGATGAATTACAAACTAAATGTCTGTAACTGTAACTAAATAACACACCCATTCAATCACACTTTTTTCTCTGCGGGTCTCAAAGGTAAGACCTCAAGGTGGTTGGACTCATCAGATGAAAGCCCAAATTACAAAAGTACAAATCCAAGCACCTCTCTTCAAGTTGGCCTCTCTCAATGGTGGTGCTTTTACAGCAATTTGACCTGGCCAATTTTACAAAATGTTCTACTGTTAGATGATGTTGGTTTGGGTCTACTGCTCAGACCCTGAGGTGAATCTGAGGTGTGTTTAATTGTTCAGCTCTTTAGCTGGAATCTGTATTAAACTTGAACTCTGAAGCAGAGGTAACTTCTGGTCTTCCTTTCCTAAAGCGGTCTCTATTAGATCCAGTTACATCAGATGTTTGAATATATCTTCAAACACAGTCTCAAAAACCATCAAAGTCCTTGGATTTTTGCTTACTGTATGACTACACCACCTATACACAAGACTGCTGATGGTCTCAAACACATTAGGGTTTTCGAGCAGCACTGCACATATCCAGCAGCGTTGACATAAACAGATCCACACACCAACAGCTCCTGTTAAAAGGATTTTAATGCAGTGTAACATTTTGGGCACAGACTGAAGCACAGGCTTGAAATGTTGCAGGTATTAAAATATCCTCTGAGTGCATATGAACTTGAATCTCTTTCAACACAGGAACTGTGAGAGTACCTACGATGCACAAAGCAAAACACACATGTGAAGTATGGTCACTTAATTTGCGATATATACTTCGATATATATCTGGAATGGAGATTGAAGGCATTCAATTTAACCCTGACCAATTTAGTAGGTGTGTCCCATCTTTTGACTGACACGATACATGAAGCACTTGATTTAACCAGTGCTGTATTAGTACATGAGTACATCAGGGGATTTTGGTAAAATCTAGCTGTGGCTTACTTCAGAGGTCCACCGGTGTGCTCCTGTTTCCCACTTGTTTTTGATGCTGTTCCTATTGTTTTCCTTGTTCAATAATATATGGCACATATGCTTGTTACTGAGACTAATGTCTTTGGTTTGGGATTTGAGCTGGATTAAGCTTCAAAAGAATGGCTGACAGTCTATTGTTCGATGCTGGCATGCTCACTTCCCCACTGGGCCACTGGTTTAACGCAGTTTGAAGAAAATAGAACCAATATTATGCAATCCGGTATTATTTTGCCTTTGTGTGTGGAGTTTGCAGTTGGACCTACACCAGCTGATCTCTAAACAGGACAGACTAAAAACAACAAACCATGTGCGACGGCTGTAATATTGTGCAGTGCTGCCACAGTCATCCATGTATTCAATTCAGTCAGACATGGTGCTGTTCATCACAATGGAGCAGCCTTTCATGATGAATGGATGAATCAAATTTTCTCACTTTTTCAAGTGATCCTGTCTTGATGGAAGGACTTCATCAGTTGAACTAATTGAAGTATGTTTGCTCTGATTTTGATGACGCATATAATTTCATTATGCATGGGTGAATGCTTTTTCCGACATCTTAATCAGCTGCAATTACCAGCCTTTCATCATCACGTCACTGCTTCGAGAATCACAAGTGGCATCAAGGGTTGTGCACACATGGCTCATCACCACATAGACTCTCAGGGGCACAGCGCTTGTCCAGCATTTCTGACGCCCTGATTACATACAAACAGATAATGGTGTAATCTAAACGTGTGCAATGCTCCCTCTTATCTCAACAGGCCTGTGGTTGACAGAGGAGTGTGACTGCGGTAAATAGAAGCCGCCCACCTCCAGTTTTACAGTCCTCTAGGACACAGGCCACTACCGTGTGTTGTTCGTGATTGTCAGTCTCTTTAGTGATCGACAATTATGGTAATGTGTAATTATAGTTCATACAGTAATAGGTTCGACAAGTCTGAACAAGAGGTAGAGTCTTGTGAATTTACACCTGTGAAGCCTGTGTATACATGGGGTTTTTAAGTGAGGTTGGAAAAGAGATATTCATTTCCAGTAGAGGTGACAGATGTCTGGGAAAAAAGCAAACATTTTGTGTCTTGAGCAGTGAATCTCTCACACACAGGTCTGCGCATACATGTCTTCAAACGACTTTATCTTAAGACCAACATCAAAGACGCCTACTGTTGCATTTATCAGTAATATCTAACGTGCTGAATAACCTGAGACGTTCAGAGGCACTTTGATCTGTTCTATATGGAACTGCTGTGTGAGTGCGTTCACAATCGCTCCTCTGTGCACAACCCTGGCAGAGCTGGGAAGCCATTCAGCAAGCACTGTGCAGGCACAAACAACTCTGAAGGACAAGCTAAATGTCAGTTTCCTCTTCATATCCCTCTGGACATGCTGCAGCATTTCAACACAAGCTCTCAAACCTGAAGTAAACAAATTATTCTGACGTCATATCTGACAGCTAGCATCATTATAGTTGCAGAGGAAGGTAGCTTAGCAACACAATTACAACTAGTTGATCTTGGTGGAGCAGCCTTGCCATGCTTCACTTGGCTGTCAGTCATTTTAATATCAGTGTAAGGGTAGGGCAACAGTCCCTGAACCGCAAGGGTGGAATACAAAAATATATAAAGAAATACTATGACACATGGTATTGAGAATGTCAATGCATCTGAGATCAGTAGATAAGAAATGCCTTTGAATAGCTCTGTGATTTAGTGTAAAGTGTTGATGCAACAAACAGGTAACGGTATACAGCAGCTTGTCAGCAGAGAGAAATTGTGTGTGTGTGTGTATGTGACAATTGGAAACTTTTTCACTTACCAGGGTGTTTCACAGGGAGACTCTTGGCCGTTCCTCAGTTGGAGTGCACAGGTTTGACAATCAGTAGAATTGAAGCAGGGTAGAATTTAGTGGCTGTTTTTTTTCTTCTTATAGAGTAAAATTGTTTTTCTCATCCTTTTTTCCCCACATTGACCTCAAAATTCAACAGCCATATAAGATTACCAAAAAAAAAAAAAAGGAAAACCGAGGCCTACTTGGAGCACAACTTCTCGCACTTCTCAGCGGTGATAGTTCCCCCGACTTGTTTCCACTGGATGAGACGAAGCAGCGATAAAACCCCTGGAGATCGCAGAGGAGCACTCAGGAGATTTGCATAATCAGCATAATGCCTCTCGAGTCTTCTGCCGGTACTAATG
Source organism: Karalla daura (assembly GCA_029224185.1). NCBI lineage: Eukaryota > Metazoa > Chordata > Actinopteri > Chaetodontiformes > Leiognathidae > Karalla > Karalla daura. Next base: position 9,936,129 of record CM055196.1, on the reverse strand, counting down.
TCTGACCTGTGGAGAGACCCGCACTGATTCTCATTCAAGCCGTGCTTTCCCTTGGCATGTATGCCCCTTCAAATCGAGACACGGGAAAGGGTAGTAGACAGACTGGAGAGTATCAGGAGCAGAAAAGGGACTGATACGCTGGAAAAGCCAACATGGTATTCCACAAATCAAATCGCTGGTGGCCTTGGAGGGATGCTGTGCTCCCAGAGTGTATCCCCCTCGCCTCCTCCTCTCATGTCCACCTTGTCTCCAGCTGTGGTGGAGGCACTGAGTGATAGAGCAGTGATGCTGCTGCTGCTGCTGCTGTCGCTGCTGCTGCTGCTGCTGCTGCTGCTGCGTCCTTCCTGCTACAGCAGTGGTCTCTGCTCAAATAAATGCCTGGTCTGTCACAGTTCCCTGCTGCAACGCATTAGATTCATCCTTCCTCTCCCTCACACACTCCCTCTCTCTTTCTGCCCTCCTCCCGACTCGCTCAGCCTCCTTCGTTCACTTGCACTCAGTCACACGTGAGAAGACTCAGTGGGAGCCTGGAATACAAATAGGCTGTCTTCCTTAAAGAGGTGATTGTGCTCCCTGAATTTGATGATTTTCTCTAAGCCAAAGTGAGAGCATGTCTGGAGTAGATGTGATCTGTAGATCACTGTCTCTTAATCTGTCTTATCTCCAATGGACAAAGCTGTCGGTAAGCTTTGCTGTAATGCTGGATAGCAGACCACTGCATTTCTAAATGGAATAAAAGCAATTTTTGTGATGAAAATGATATTATTGTGTTGTTTATTACTTTACTTGTACTATTACTGTACTGTAAAAGCTATCAGGAACATTTTGAGGTTTTACGAGATTGGGTTGTACATTTTTTCCGTCATAAAAGTGAAAATATTACTGTTAAATCGTAGATATCTACTGTAACCAAAGTAAAATATATTAACTGGTTGCATGACAGCAGTGATGCTATGTTCATGTCATGTGGAATGGATAATGATGAAAGATGTGTCTCAGAGCACCTGAGTACCTCACTCTTGACACTGAGACCTGAATTTCTAACAAATGTTGAATTTACACAGTGAATGTGTAGTTATCTTGGCAGACCCTGAAGAGTGGAAAAATAAGACATAGCAGTAACCTTGAGTAATTGACTTGAGCTGATGCCTTTGTTCCTGAAGACACTTTTGTATCACTTAGTGCCAAGTCAAATAGAGTGGGGCTTTTCACAAAATATGAGATTCCAAGTTGTTACTGGCATCAGTGGCCGACAGGAATTAATCTACCTCAGGCTGTCTTTGGACATGACATGGCAGGAAAGGTAAAAGTGTGAGAAATAAAGTGAATGAATGATAAGCACGTGGAGCAGGGTTAGCACTGTCACCTGACAGCAAGAAGGGCTTGGGTTTGCATGTGCATATGGGTTTTCTTTCACAGTCCAAAATATGCATGTCTAGGCCAACTGCCTCTAGGTCCACATTTGAGAATGAATGGAGTGTGTACCATGGACTGTATATAAAAGATGGACGTAATCTTCCGGTCTAAAAAAATCAAGCCAGGATGACCTAGTAGCTTCAAAATTGGCTATTCGCAAACCAATGGCTGATATCAGTTGGAGCTTGGTCTGTCTTGGTCTGTCTGAGGCACTGATGACGTCCTTACCTTCCCCCTTTGTGCTCTGGGGTAGGCACCGGCGCACTCTTCAGTTAAAGCAGGTTAAGTGGATGTCTGTGGATGGAAAGTGAATGGATGCTGTTATTAGATTGCCTAAGTGACATCATAATACTGTCAGATACCTCTGTGCTTGCGTGTAAGAAGGAAAGAAAATAGAGTCTTTAAGCAGTTCGCTATCTACAGCACCGGACTAAGCTCCAGTTTAATATGTGCTCTTAGCATTTGAGTAACTCTAGTTACATTATCTGATTGCACACACATTGGCAAAGCTCTGCAGCCAATTCTGCCAGGCGTTGTTTGCCTTCTTCTGCCTTCCTGCTGCAGACTGGAAGCCTGACTATCGAGTAAAGTGCCTGTTAACTCTACCCGCCTTGTCTGATGGATTTGCTGCTCGGTCCTGCCTTGCCGTATCTCACACCAGTGGATACAAATAAATACCTGCTGTGCACTCAAAATATTGAACAACCATTTGTGAATCAGCCATCTCACTGTGCATCTGTTTACATGTGTGTGTGTGTGTGTGTGTGTGTGTGTGTGTGTGTGTGTGTGTGTGTGTGTGTGTGTGTGTGTGTGTGTGTGTGAGTGTGTGTGATGGGAAGGTTGTGGTAGGTTGTATTAATGGTCCCATATTAGACACTTCAGTGCCTTAACACCTGCAGGTACTTGAACAGAAAATACAGCATTTTGAAAATAATAGAAAAAATCCCAAGTTTTATGAGAGGGAATACTATATTTAAAGCTTTAAGCCGCTGTTATCTAGCTGTCAAGCCACTAAAATTACTTTTAAGAGACTGAAGATATTTATTTATACTTATTTTGTACTCACTCAACTCTGTTCCCTACCTCCTGCCTTCACCGCTTTTATCAAAGTAATACAGAAGACATAAAGAATATAGAATAAGATATTTTCTCTTTTCTTGTTTATCAGCTATGGATGTGTCACAAAACCAATAGCTAGGTCCTCTAAAAGCCTTTCCCTCTAAAGTGGAGGATGCACTGTGAGCTTTGCTGACAAAATTTATCCTTAGAGGACTATTTCAGATCCGGGCTGAGAAAGTGACAGAGACATAGCAAAAGATTACAGATCACAGAGGTCAGAAATCTCAAGTCAGGTTAAGAGAAACCTCCAGATCCTCTTTTTATGTGCTGTTTCATTTTCTATCCCAGGAGGGCACATTTGATTTTATCATCTCTGACCATTAATGCCTGTGATTATCTAATCTTGGTTCCATGACAACTAAGTCTCACATCTTTTACTTAGGGTGTGTTGATGCCTTTACTTACTACCCTACTGAACTACTCTAACAGCCTCATGAGCATTATAGATATAGATTGCACATTTTCCAACCACAATTATATCATCTATGACATTTATGAACTCTACAGTCAAGGAGAATTCCACTTCATTTTTGATAGTCTATTCATGTTTTTTTATTTGTTTCATTTCATTTTAAACTTTGAGTACCAAGTGGTGTTCCCACTGATGCCTTTATCGAACTTACATTGGGTGAAGGCTGAGTGTACACTTCGACAGGTCCCAGACTGTCACACTCACACTTTTGCGCAATTAAGAGTCTCCAATTATCCAAAACATGCAGGTGTTTTTTTTAGCAGAAGATCTATTTGTTCTGTCTGTCCGTCCTGCCTGTTCCACATTCTGCAGGCACAAGTTCATTGTATGCATATTAACTTGGGGTGATTTATTGAGGTTAATTTTATGCAAGAAGGGTCTTTTAATGGGAATTAAAACTTTCTTGCATTTACGCTCATTCTAAGTTGCCCTTGGAAATAAGAGCACCTAAATGGCTTTGTTGTAAAATTAAAATGTAAGTTTTATATCACTGAACCACATCTGTTACACTTGACATTTATTCCTCAACCTGACCTGGACCCACATTTGTCAAAATCATTCCAAGGAATGACAGCTAAATTTTAAATTAGGCTAAAAATAATCAAAGCTGCCTGTTTTCTCTTTATGCTACTAGAAGAGGGGAATCAAAGATCATATTGAGGAAGTTACTGTATTTAGTGTATTTTGGCAAGAAAGGTCAATCATACCAGTACCAGTTAAGTTTCAAAATGATGCCATACTGTCCACCACTTTATATGGAATCAAAAGAACAGTGGACAAAACATTTCTAATGGGCAAGTACTGAGGCTGATTATTCATTGGAGGGGAAATTAAAGAAATGTAGTCTGGCAATTAAGTCAGGTTAATGAACCTTGATGAGATCCAAAGCTATTATTAGACTAAATCATTATTAATTTATTTTTGTAACTTTTTTCAAAAGATACAAATTCAACAAAAAAGTCCTATTATTTCAGTAAAGTAATGAGAGATCAAATGTTCTTTAATATGTATTGGAAACATATATTTCCCTCAATATATGAAACCCCATATGATCTATTAAATGTGAAACAATTTGTACTGTACGTTGTGTACAAGACATGAACTGTACATGAACTGTGTATACTTAAGAAACACCAAGGTCTTAAAACACATAATACAGTACAAAAGCACATGGTTGATGTTTTCTATTTTATATCCTTCTCCTGACCTTGATGCTGTCTGTGTATAAAACTGAAAGCTCATTCACTCAGCTCATGTATCTAACCGTGTGTTGAGACCATCTGTAGATATTTTAAATGAATAGATCCAACTTTATCATTTACCTTTATCCTTTATCCTTTATTTGACATAAGTAAATGTAGTCCAGTCTACATTTGTACTGTAGACTGGACCCTGCACTTCTCTTCCAATTCATATTCAAAGATGCCACACTGATTATGAAGACTCAGACAGGACTCCTGGGCTAGTACAGTAAATGCCCAGTCTACACCAATGATGCCTCAAATACCACTGCAGAAAATTCTGGGCATATTTCCCTGTTGGCAGTGGAAAACTCAAAGCAATTACAGCTTTTCTCTTTTTTTATTTGCAGTTATTTAACACCCTCTCTTGTATCTCTTTGGCAATGCTAAGTAGCCAGTTGCTGTTTTTGCCTCGGACAGATGCTTATAACATAAAGAAACAATGGACATGTGGAGACTGACTGAAGTGAGATTTGAGAGAGCAGATGAAAACGTGGGTTTCTCTCACTGATTCATATTGCTGCATTTACTGTCCATACAGAAGCTGAAAAGGTGAGAACCGGGTTGATGCTAACAACAACAATGGAAGTCATTGGTTCCAGTTGGACTCAGAGTCATTGATACATTTCCCCAGCACACACTTGAGGGTCTTACAAAAGTGCTCAATGAGACCACCTGTCTGTGGAAGGTAGGGACTAGTCTTTGCACCTTGAACTCCCAGCAGACTGTACACCTCTTTTCACAAACTTGATGTGAAGTTTGTCCCTTGATCTGTGGTGATCTCCTTTGGGATGACAACTGTAGTTTCTTAAGAGATTTTGTTGTTGAAGATGGTGCTGAAGATGATGAAGGAGACTCTGCTGTCACCGTCTTGCTTGCAAATAGGAGGATTTATTGCAAAGAAGAACAGCATCAAACAAGCATCCCAGTATGCTTGGAGAGGATCAGTCAAATGACCCCTAACTGGTAGCTCAAAGGTCACACATTTTATAGTCTTCACCCAAGACTCAAATACTTCTTCTCTGCTTTAGTTGGTCTAAAGATCACTGACCCACAAGGCCACTTGATTTCAGCTATCACCCATTTTCTTCTTTGACAGTTCTTCCCTAAATGCAACTCCTAATAAAACACTATTCCATATATGGAGCTACTTCTTCAGACACTCCAAAACTCTGGAAAAAAAGCTGAATGTGGCAGTTAACAATTTGGCAGTTACCTGTAGCAAAATGGCATGGACTGCGAAATGGATTTGCTCCACCTCCACACTGACATTTCCATTGGATGGATATGTGGATTCTAACGTTCTTGACTTGACAAAGTCAGAGCTTATTGCTGTATGGACTCCACACAACCTGGCAACCGACTGATGGAATTTTCTTTTTTTGTTGTTGTTGTTGTTGTTGTAGCTACAGTCTTATAACAGTAGATGGCGATAGAGAGGATTATTTTACATAAAAACACGGTATTTACTGGGAAATCAACACCTGACGTGAAGAATTTAACAAAAAGAAGTGGGAGAACATAGGTCTCTGAAGTTAATTGGATGTAATTGTGTGCAGTTGTATGTAACTGTGTATAATCCACAAACATCAATAACTATATTTTGACAGCTTTGCGGTTTTAATATTGAGTCCTACATAATGTATATTTTTGTATGCAGTATGGTATTTGAGATCTTGCCACCTATCCAGCCATCGACCTCACTGCCCATTACTGATAAGTAGCATGTTGAGGATGGCAGAGGTGAAAAGTTAGGTCTATCACTTACTTCTCTCCACCCCTGACCCCTCATCTTAATGGTTTCTTCTGGCTCAAAGTTTCAAGATGGAAGGTCCAGTGAGCCAATCTTAAAATATTGAAGTGTTGATATTTTACGATGTATTTGATATGACAGTTGTACTTCAGATGGTTAAATTAGCTACCCCATGTGAGGTGATATACATATTCTATGCACAAGAAAGACTTATTTCTTTGGAATCTGGTTCACACATTTGCTGGCTGTCATCAGCCTATGCTGTAGGAAAAGGGACAGTGCAAAGGTCCAACACTGATGGCTGGCAACAAAATGTGAATTCAGGTTACAGGCAACAGCGCTGGTGGACATTTATATACCATATGCACACAAAGCAGGCAACACCTGTGGCATTGTGTTTCATGATAAAACCGCACGTTACAGAACACCCTTTTATTATTACTTGCAAAGGCACACCTGCCTGATTCTGGAATTAGTATCTAAACGTGCAACACAGGTCAGGTGGACTAGTTACACTTGGTGAACATTTTAATTAATCTTTGGATCAGGAGGCTATCAACCTGGCTAGTCCATGTCTTCAGACAATAAGGAAATGGGGTGGACTCTTGTCCTTTTCATAGAGTAGAGACTTATTTATAGCTTTGTCAGTGCCAAAAACAAACATCCCTAAATGTCATTTCAAGTTTTATTCTGTACAAATACTGACTGTTTATACAGTAAGGTCTGGCAGAAGTGGGAGGTTTATAATTTCATCAAATTCACTTTATCATTTTGCGGTCTTATGCCCACACACCAAAGGCAGTCCTATTTAGATCTATCTAATCAACAACCAACATACCAGCACACACGTTTAGCTTGGGCACCCGTCACTCACAATATTTTATCTGAGAAGGCAGAGCCATACTTTAATCATATTTGTTTGCTTTTCTAATGTATTCTACAAATAGCATGCTGGGATCTCTGCTGCAAATGTGCTTTTTCCAGCATGCTACCACCAGACAATCCATTGTTAAAACCCCTTTGTAGGCAAAATAAATGTTTATTTTCTCCCCGTGCTAATTACTTATTAGTAGGACACATACGTTTTCCCTTAAGTGGTTTATACATCATTCCCCCCCATTTTCTAAATTAATTACATCAGAGGTTCAAAGAAATGCTGGAAATGCTAATGTGGCCCACTAACACCAGCGCTGTTGGAGCTGCAGAATTCAGGTCAGAGGAGAGCAGCTCTTTAGGCACCAAATTCACACTCTGGCAGGCAGTAGAGGAGGAGTACAGCTCAAGCTACATGGGTTTGCAGAGCCAGATGTTTTAAGATCATTAACCCTGAAATATTGCTGCCTTTGATAAGATTGTGTAATCTAGACAAATTACCCTCATTACTTCCAATGTTAATGGTCAGTATTGGGGATTATACGTAAGAAAAGGGATTTTGTGGTTTGAAGAGCTTCAGCACCATCAACACACTACTGTATCATGGTTACTAGTGTCAATTAAAAAGCTTGGGTGAATAAAAATAGCACAAAGCAGAGTATTGGTTGTGTTGCCACAGCAGTTTTCACACTTTTAGAGGTGGAAAAACAAAGAGCTCCTGATATTCAGACACAGTAAATGCCCCAAAGACCCTGGATGTGCAGCTGTCAAGATTGTCAAACTGCAACATAATGACAATGTATTAATCACATATTGTGTCCCGCAAGCGTTAGAATGAGAGTCCACAGAGTGAAACAAGGCCCTTGGTGGGGATTTGCCAGCGGGCCTGTCCCTTCAAATGGCATGTGATGATAACCTTCTTGTCTTCTGCTCAGAGATTAACAGCCAGCCAGGCTGTAGGAAGGGATATGCTCTGGTGCTGCTCTTGGACTTGAGAGGCATAGAGGTCAGAGTCTATATAAACAGCAGATGGTTTGCTGGCCCTCTTTGGGAGTGTGCTAAAATGGATTGAATACACAAATCAACGTGTGCATATGAGAACGATCTTCAGCTCTAACAGTGGGCAGTTCTACAAAACTACCACAACACTTTGCAATTTGATCAAAATCCAACAGCATTCACACCATGCAAATGTGGATATAAAATAGAGAATAATATGAGAAATATTTCAGGGTAACAACAACAATACACAGGAAACAAAAGAGAGTTTATACTAACGTCAGGCAACTGTATAATAGACTGGTGGAATGCTAATTACACAGACTAAAGCCATAAACAGAACAGTAATACACAGAATGTAGCCCTCCTTCACACCGCCTAGCTACCAATAATAATTGACATTGAACTGCTGGCAATTTGGCCCTTCTCCCCAACCAACCCTGTGTATAAAAGGCTTTTTACTATTATACTAGACAGTAAAAGCATGGCCTTGACAATCAAAATGAAAACAAAAATGTTAGGTGACACCTGTCACCTCATTGTGGGATGAGTTGTGGCAGATGTTGTTTCCTAAAGCAGCTGAACCATTCTATTAGAGAGGTATCAAAAATGCAGCTGAATGTTAAAATGAAATGCTCCTGTGAGCTCCATATTTCCAACATCTGGAGTATAAACAATCACATCAGACGAGGCAATCGCTACAGAAGGGAACCACGCGTGATTTGAAACAAGTGTGTTCATACATCATTAACACAGACAGGAAGAACAAAGTAAAATGTCCTTGGATGAAGATACACACACACATGCACACACACCTGCTCCCTTAGTAAACAGACTGTGGATGCGGAGCACATTTAACGCCTTTCCAAATTAAACGTAGCTCAGTGTGAAATGTACTGATAATCAAATCTCTCAGTGCTCTGTACACAGCGTGACAGATATCAAGGAGTTCCACACATTCTATTTTGTGCTGAAATAATACTGGATAACACTGGAACAATCGTATTCCCACTCTTGATCTGTGTGGCTCCCATCTCAACCTGCAATTTAAACGTGGGCAAATATATAAATAAACCAATATAGTGTTCACATAAACCTCAGATTATAAGATTGGAGGTATATTGCAAAGGCCTTTTCTGTGCCCTGACTGTATTTTTTTCAATCATTTGACAAGTACTTACTTTCAGATGAAACACGGACAGCACACGAGAGGTGGTCTATATGTTCGCAAAAATGAAAATTTGTTTCATCTGATTTCTGTGTTAAGTGTTTTTCAAATACTCTCTATACCGTTATGTGTTTGATTTGCATTGCTACAGTACTGTCATCACTTTAAGGAGGAAGGTGATGGCAAAAATAAGACCACAGACTTTTTACTGGCTACAGCATCACAGGGACAATTCAACAGTACATCCCTGCAGATAGTACGACAGTGGTGCAGTAAATGGTAATGTAATGAGAAGCTGATGCTGAATGTAGACAATTAAAGTCCTGCGGGCAAGAGCAGGCCGTGTAAATTAGATTTAGAGCCATGCAGTTCTGAAGGAGGTCCCCTGAACCAACAAACCACTGCTGTGTTTTTGATGTCCCATAAGTCACTCAATTTATAATCTTCAGAAGCAAGCGAGGGGCATCTGCAGAATATTATCCCCTGAGTTACCTCAAGCTTACTTAATCAAAACAACTTCTAATCCTGGTGTAAGGCGCTGACGATCTGTTGGGTATTATGGCACACCTGCAGTACATACAGTAAGCTGACTCCTGATGTACAATACCATCAGTGACAGCAGAGACATCCACTGCAGAGACAGAGGAAATGGCATACATGATGAAAGCTTCCATATGCCTCTTTTCTCCCAAACAGAGTGCCCATTCCCAAGGGGAGGCTCCCACAAAGACTGACAGACAGCCCAGATCTACAGAATGAGTCTTGAACATCTGATATTTCCACAATTAAACGTAGTCTCCTATGGCTTTAATTCATTGAGAGGATGTGACCCAAGCTCCAATTTATGCATCCTCCGAGGCAGATGGCTGTGTTATTTTTTCCTCTTTATCTTTTAAGAATACCACAATTTAAACATGTTGAATATGCATGAAGGGTTTTACTCCCACAACTACTTAAAATAAAACAATTTACTCACAGAGGAAAATGTGCACAAAAGTAAAACAGAGGCATGAACCATTAACCACCATTTCCCTGCCCACATTGTACAGCATTGTGTCGGCTGAATTAAATCAAATGCAGCTTTGATTTAGCTCAGTGCTACTGAATCAATTTCATTTCAGCAAATTCACTTCAAAACATCATTCACATTTAGTGTTGATGTCTCTGCCTCATAAATCAAGTGAATGTGTGGCAACTTCCACAGTACCATCTGTAACTGCATCTGTAGATATTACTGAACCTTTTAAGTTCAGCCAAAGCTACAGTAATTTGCTGCTTCAGTTATCTCACTCTGCCAAATCAAGCGAGTGCTCTTCACCTGCCAGTAGTGTGTACTGTAGGTTCATAACTGCAACAACAAACCGATCTGGACGTACACTGTGTTGGGGCCTGGAGACATAGTCCTCCATGCTGCCATCAGACAAAATCTCACTAAAGCCGCTTTGCTGGCACAGCAAATGTTTGTCCTCGATGTGCCAGTTCGTTATTAGATGGACACATATGGTGAGTTTTCTCCTAAGGGCTTTGTATATAATGCCCATTGTGTACGTAGGAGCAAGACCCTTGATTTGGCTGTGCTGGCTCTGCAGTCAAAGGTGTACGATTAGTATGAGTTACACTCCCATCACTGTCTCGTGTTTTCAAATTCAAATATCAGGTCTGATGTTGACATAAACCATATGATTAATTACCACATGTGATCCCGACTCCCAAGCACAAGCACCTATAGAACGCATGAGAGACAGTTGCATAGGAAAGATTTCTTCATATCTTTGTTGTCAAATAATTCTGGTTCTACCACACTTACAGCTTAGCACACCATGGACCTGTCCAACTTAGTCTGCTCTCTCTATTTACATTTGCTCTAATGAGGCTCTCTGCCTATTTATGTGTGCTTAACCTCCTGCCGAGTATTTCTGTGGCAGGACATTTATCAGTGTGGCATTTATGTTTCTTCACAAAAAGAGACTGTGGAGATATCGGTCAGTTGTATGTATAGATTTTTGCAATGCAGATTTTCATTGTTTACATGTTTTAGTGTAAATTGAAGTGACTGAAAAAGTGTATCTGTAAAGGATGAGCCTCCCTTATTCCCCTTAAATTCCCCATGGTGTTTTTCCATAAAATACACATTGAAAATACGATAAATGGAATGTAGGGAGCAGTCATCTCCCTACATCCAGTGTGATCTAGTTCTCATTCCACGATTTATTTCATTTAGTCACTAGTTTGGTGGACATGATCACTATCGCTGTAAAAATGATAACAGCTTTGCAAGTCATTAACATGACTGAATGAATAGTTTGGTTAATTAGAGGGAAATGGTGTTTGGACTTCAACTGTCCAAAAGAACTGTCCTGCTCACCCCTGATTATTCACTGTTTGAATCTAAAATTAGTGTGCTATAGTTTACCGTCACAATCGGCAGAAAACCACAGAAGGTCATGCACCTATCTTGTTAAATCTCTGTTCTGTATCGAAAGATTTGACTAATTAATTAAGGTACCCATGCTGTTTGACCTGTGCATAATTACACGCAGTGCATCCTTCCAATCAGAGGCTGCAGATGGAATGCACATGTTAATCCTGCTGCTGTGTGATGAATACAGGTATTTAATCAACTGAAAGGGAACAGCTTAACAGCTTCATTACTCCAAACTCCAAAATGCTGAGGAAAATAGAAGCAATGACAATCACTCATCAAACCGGCATATACTTTGCTTTTGTGAGTGCACAGATCCAACATAGGTGGAAAAGCAACTATAGGTCATGAAACACTCACTCCAAAAAATGATGTAATAAAAATGAGAGAGAAAAAATACATTAGGCTGCACTTCCTTGGCAAGATTTGAAAACTGGTGCAAAAAACCCCCCCAGAAAATTTAAGTTGCTGTGTTTGCAATTGTGATCATTACATCAATTGCAGGGTGTTGCACATATTTTAGTAATTGTTTAAAAGTGTGACATAAACATGGTACTTCACAGAGTGTTTCCATTACCCTCAATGATCCTTAAGGGCAAGAATGAAGGAAATAGGGAGGATTTGGCTCAGACCAAAATGCCACTGAGCTTGTTGAGCAGTGTGGATTAGGTGCACTCCTGCCTACAGCAAGGACAGATAGCGTCAATGCAACAGACTCCAGAATTCTGTTGAGTGGACGGTGACTATCTGCAGCTACAAAGCAAAACCGCTCCCAGGTTTGCTGGTGCCTTGCGGCTACCAGATATACATCTCTATTCAAATCATACACTTTGTGAACAGTTGGTTTAGATGTTGGACCAGCATGAAAGCCTTTTCACTCTTTTTGGAGTCATTTATGTCACCCCTGTTTGTCTCACCTTCCCTGCACATGACAAAACAGTTAAAAGAAGTGAGGATGTTGACGGTAAAGTTACGTCTTTTCCACAGGCAGCTACACAGGTGGTTCACAAAAAATCAATTCAAGTTTATCAAGGCAAGACAATGAATTTAAGCCAACGTGACACTTGGAGAACACAGTGAGGATAGAATGTTAATGGGTCTGAAGGCTGAGCTTTTATCGGCCTGGATGGTGGGAGGTTTGACCGCCTAATGACCACTGTGCTTAGCAACAATCAACTCAATGCACAAACCCCTGGGGTGCTGTGCTGACTTTGATATCTGTATAAGCGCACTTGCATGAATGCACGTGCGCACTAATGTGCAAATTTAAGAGTATAAACTATTCTATAATACCACAATGTCCATGTACGATGGAGGAGGAAAAACACTTCTAATAACAGGATATTATGAATTTCAACAAAGCACCTCTTTGTGAGTGACTAAACTTATGTATTTGTAAAGGCCCTCTCGTCACTTGTGTCAACTTTACATTCAGATAACCAGCATAAACTAAGATGTGTGCTCTTATTTTTGCACTAGGTCGTCTTCTTGTGTCATTTGGATGCCATGTGCTCTGCATTAGATAAAGGTATGTCTGCTTCAAAAAAAAAAAAACAAGCATACACAAAAACAAAGTTGCTTATCAGCTGCTGGATAACCTTTAACATTTCCCTCTCCAGCAGTGGTGATGCTGGTGGCAGGTTTGGGACACTTGAGAGCAGTGGGTGGGAAAATTGGGTCTGAAATTGAAGCAGCAAGAAATGAAAATACAAGGAATTTTCCATTTGATTCACTTGTTATACTAAATGAATTCTGCAAGAGTCATCAGAGGACTGCTCTCGGGGAAGCATGTATGAGTTCAACAATGAGAGTCTGCAAAACATCCTCATTCATTACATTTTCAATTGGCACTGAGAGACAGCAGATCTGGTGTATCAATCCCCAGCTGTGGAAATGCATCACAGTGGTAAACTTTCCCACTTCAGCTTTAAACCTAAAATTAGGAACTATGAAATCAGGATGAGCAAGAGCTTGACTATGCAGTTAATCTGCTGAGGGCTGCTGGAGAGATGGCTGATGCTCCAGTACCACTGTGTGAAGCTCTGCGCAGAGGTCATGAGTGTACAATATTTCTGTGCATGTTGGATACAGATGTGCGCAGAATTGTTCCACCAAAATAGAATGGGAGAATTAGACTGTGAGAGGTGCAGTTTTCTATTGTCTGCAAAGCACAAACATATAATGAAAAATGAATACAACACACACATACACACACACACACACTAGTTAAATTGTGTGAATGAATATTCATGCCCTGGATCGTTCTAACAAGCACAGTGAGTCTTAAAATGTCTATTCACTGTCTACAGTCGCACATTCATTTCTCTTTGTATGCTAACTGCATTTGCCTGATTGCTTTTTCTGTTTGTGAATGGTTTGTTTGGAGAAAGGCCTTGGCATGGGGTATAAGGCATCACTTAATCCTCTGGCAAAACGAAAGAAAGGATAAGAAACAATGTGAAGGCATGGCAGAATAGGCATCCAATGATGCTTCCTCAATAGTGATCATTCCAGCATTCTCTGACACAGCATGCTCAATGGATTTTCCGGTTATACTGTATGCCTCAATTTTATGCCAAAAGCCAACCGGGTGAATTGACAGAATTTGCCATTCGAATGCGACCTTTGTAGACGATGTATGCTATTCCAAGCGGGTACAGATTCTGTTAGTTTGGCTTGCGAAGGTGGTTGAACTTTGATGTAGACCATGATAAAGGATGATAAATTGTGGTGTCCCTTTCTTGCGTAATTGTTGTTCACTTATAAGCACTGGATTCAAATTTTTGTTCAGGCAGGAGTTGACTTTGACTATTCAAGCATCGCAAACAACCCAATAACAAAAAAACTTGATTGATTGCTTTCACTGTGTGGAAAATCACTAGCTGGAACAAAATGCACCTTTTCATCAACCATTTGACTGGTAAAAAAAAATATATATATATATGTGCTTTTACATGTGACCAGATGGAAAAGTCTGCGCATCTGGACCACAATCCAGTTATTAACTCTATACTAATATTTCCACCTAAAGATTTTACAGACTGTTGTAAAACCCTTTACTGATGACTTCTTAACAATTCCCATTAATCTACTGACTATTTATGACTGTTTATCGGTTTATATTTATATCTCCATTGTAATGAAATGCAAATTAAAAGTTTCAACAGCATGATTAATGGAGGGCTGGTGACTGGTTCAGGGTATATACCCTGCCTTCACCGTATGTGCACTCTGTGGAGAACGGCTCCAGCAGACCCCCAAGACACCGTTGTGTAATAAGCAAGGGAGATAATGGATGGATAGTTTCATGGACTTAAGGATAAATGCATGATTGCTTTAAAAAAAGATTAATAAAGTGATTGACTTCAACATGGATGTCTACATAACATTGCAGTACCACGTTTTTCATACATTCATGTCTAGGTTACTTTGTATTGCATTGACTTTAACACAGACTGATCAATGGTGTATTCAGTGATTGTTATACTGGCAGATGCCACATTGACTGCTGATCCTTTTCACTGAAAAATCCAGAGATTCTAGTTTTTTTTTTATTTGCTAGGAAAAGGATTGTTCCAACAGTCGGTGTGGGATGAAAAAATCAAACTATGTGACTGTGTAAAGCTCTTTCTCTGAGTTTTTACAGTCAGATGTTATGCAGTATGTGTTTGTGTTAGTTATCCTGTAGTATTTGGCAGAGAATGAATAGAGAAAGAATGCATCCTGCACTGGCAGAGAGCCAAGCAAGTGCAACAATTGTGTTGATGTTTAGACCACATGAAAATAAAGTTAAAGCATATGCATGTTTATGAGTCAGTAATATGTTGTTTAAAGGTCCTACATTCTAACAATTTAAACATCTTTTGCTTCGTGATTGAGGTCATTGGCACTGTTGAAATAGAAAAGAAATCTATAACCTACATGTCCATAGCTGTGATACTTTGTGGGTTAGAAAAGCTCCTAATACATAGACAAGCACTGCATAGACAAGACTATTGTTTAGTTTAGGAGCAGTTCCAGAGCTGCCCGTATTCAGACAGCCTGCCTGCAGCTGTATCTGCCTCTTCTGCCCTTGACGTCCATGTTCTGCATATCTAATTCTCCATTCACCCCCTCACTTTGCCTTTGCACAAAGCTTGCCTCTTCTTTTACTGTCAAGAGCACCTCAGTGTGTGAATTTTACAGGTTCAAAGATCAAAGCAGAGAATCTCAGTGGAGATAAAGACAGAGAAAATGAAAGCAAAGATAAAGAGAGTTTGAAAGCTCCTCCAGTCTCCATATTAAGATGTTTGTCATCCCTTTGTTTGTGCTTCGCTGGAACCTCAGATTCTCGCCGAGGTTTTGGACCCTGCAGCCTTGTCAGACCGTTTCACAGACCTGGCGCTTCCTCAGCCATGACAGAGCATTAACTTTGTCCATTATCATGCAACATTTCTTTTTAAGGCAGAATAGCAAATGCCCTTTGTTAATTAGAAAACCTTGATCTTTGTAAATAGGTAAATAGGTATATATATATTTATATATATATATATATATATATATATATATATATATATATATATATATATTTTTTTTTTTTTTTTTTTAAATAGTGTGGGACACAATACAAGACTTTGATGCTGAATACATAAAAGCTTAGATCATGCTGAGATTTTTTTATTAGACTAAATGATTTCTCCCATATCTTTCCTCAAGGTTATCAGTAATGTGCAGATTCCTGAATAACCACAGGGCAACTGTTTCACCACAGAGCAGAGTAGGGAGAGAGATACTATCAGTCCCCACTGGTTCACATCATGTGCATTCACTCCCATGTCACAATATGGTGGCAAGATTAATGTGTCTGCATAGTATGTATGTTTTTTTGTTATATGTTTTGTGTAGATAACAATTTATGCTATCAAAACATTATCTGAACTGATCTGATCTAAAAATTAAGTTGGTGCTCCAAGTGACTACTGGAAATCATTAATCTAACCATTAACCAGGTTGTTTTTGCAACCCGTTTTCATTCCCAAGTGGTCAAATGCACCGCCATGACCCTCAGCTTTCCATACAGAGGTTCTGCATAAGTTACCTGGCAGGGAGTCTTTTGATTGGAATCCAGCTTGGCTGGGTTTAAGCAACAAAGCTACAACATAGTCTGTATGCAGTCACAAAGTTTGCTGTTTGATGTTTTATGTACAGTAAGACACCAACAGTACTTCAAATACGGCAGAAACCTACCGACAAAATATGGTCCCAGAGTATGAAACTATTACTTGACAAAGTCATGAATTTTGTTCTTCACTATCTGGACTTTTCCACTCTTTATTTTTTCTCTCTCACTTTTTTTCATATCTGTCATTTCACCACAGATGGATTCACACCTGGGCTACTAATGATAGTTAACACTGTCACCTCACAATGTCCCAGGCTCAAATTCTGATCAGAGGGCCTTTCTGTGAGTGTGAGTTTGGGTGTACCCATGGATTTGAGTATGGGAGTTAATGGTGTATGTGTGTAGGTATCCTGTAATGGACTGTTGACCTGTAGGTTATAATCCCTGCTTTCAACCTATGTGAGATGGAGATAGGCTTCAGCAGATCCCTGCCACATCATTAAATAACAAAGTAGGTAAAATGTTGACTGGAGAGAAACTATAGTTAGTTGAAAGCCAGTTTATCTCATCCAAACTCTAAAGCAAGCCTTACACTTACAAAATACTGAGGGCATGAAAAATGTTGGTGTTTGACAATCTGGGAACAGGAATAGTGTGATATTTGTCTCATTATATTGTCAGTTCTGTATCTCTATCCATTTGACTGGTGCAGCACAGCAGATGGTGCTGAAGAATAGGCAGGGAACAGTTGGTCTTAATTAACCTCTCCATCCTGTAATGTCATTAATGTCAATCGGGTGTCGTCACCAGAGATGAGGCTCAGGCTGAGGAGAACGGGTCAGAGTGCAAGCGGGGAGATGAACGGTGTGAGGAGGCTGAAGGGTCAGGCAAGTAGACAAGTGAACAGTGATACAGAGAGAGAAGGGTTGAAGGTCTGTGCAGTGAGAGGGGAATATGTGGTGGAAGGTGAAAGAAACGTTTGACCTTGCTGTGTGAATGACAGATGAAGACAGGGAGTTTGTGGTTAGTGAGATGTTTGTTTCCACCATAAAACTCAAGCTGCTGCCCTGTGGCAAGCATGAGCAAGGCTAAATGTGGGGCCACCTTTTGACCTGCATTTTAATGAACAAAACTTTCTGTCATAACAAGACAGAGAAAACAGATTATGAAAAAGAGAGAGGTCTCGGAAATGCCATGGTGTTGTTCTCTCTCATATCACTAAAAAATAGGGCAGACAATGTTAATGGCTTTTCTCAGAATGGATGATTGAAGTGTTTGTTAGCTTCTCCAGCCAAATCCTGAGGCCAAAACATAGATTAGAATGCCCACATCACAGTTTTTGCATCAAAGACATGGTTTCTCAAAGTACGTTTGAGGGGGTAGATGCCTTCAGATTGAGGAAGTTCAATTATAGACAGTTATGTTCAGATTAGTCAATATATCTTCAGACAATGCAGACTGATTTAAATCTGGTAGTGTTGAGGTACTTTTAACTTAAAAATGTCAAGAAATAGCTCTCTATTGAGCAGGAACTGTATAGTTTAAAAAAGAAGAGGAACACTTTGTTCCACATGATTTAATAAAAGGGTTTATAATTAACTTTTTCCCACAAAGAGCAGGGGATGTCAAATGGACTGGATCTGAAGCCCAACTCCTATTTAAAAATCACAAAACTGAGCTGCAAGAGCAAGCAAACAGCGTGGTAAAGACTGGATGAAATGACCTGATGAGGGAATGAGGTACAGGTGGAGAAGCTGTGGTGAGGAGAATGGGAAAATCCAGGTACCCTATTCTAGTCCCACAGTTCTAAAATATGTATGTTGTGGTCAGCTGGAGAATAGATTTCCCCTAGGTATGAGAGTGAACAGTGTGTGTCCTGTGATGGACTGGTGACACGTCCAAAGTGGGTAAATTGATGGATGGATGGATGCATGAAAGCCAGGGAACACATACAACTGATGTGGACATGACACATTTTCAAATGGACAACTGTAAAACAAGAATCTTAAATTTAGCAACTCCTCAGGCAAATGTGTTTAAAAATAGAAACACAATTGAAGAAACAAAAATGCAAAGAAGGATCTAATATGTTAGAATGCTGTTTTATTCTGTCTGGACCGTCAAGCATCAAAATATCTAGTATTGTGTTAAACAGGGAAAACTGGTCACTGAGTTTTATTGGAGCAACTCTCACTGTTTTACAACAAAATTTGACTTTGATCGGGTTGTTTAGAGTAATGCAATGTTCAAAGGCACCGTAGGCACACTGAATACCAATTTAGATAGGCCCACTTGGTCCGTTTAAATTCCCTCATACTGAAGAGTCGTCTCTTTAACCTTGAAGTTGTAGCTGAATGAAATCTCACTGGGACTGATGGGACATACTGCTAAACTGGCCTTAGTTAGAAAAGACTGACACTCACACAATGTCACCGGTATAATTATTGTTTTTTTCTCTTATTTTACTGTTCTTGTTAGAGTGAATTGCCATGAAAAAAATGCAGTGAAGCATAGTGGACAGGTTTTATATTTTACGGGCATGAGTGGTTGTGACACAGATTCTCCATCGGGAGAAGATTCTGTAAATCAATTAAACATTGTGGTTAAAATAAATAATAAAAGATAAAAGCGCATAAAGGTGCATGCTTTATATAGATTACGCATCACATCACAACACTGCCATTATTGGGGTTAGATTTAGTCCACAGTTAAAGCTTTCCAATTTTGCTCTTGGCAGATATGAACAGACGCGCTGCCTCCAGTGTTCCTTCACTGTGGTAATAGTGAGAGATTGATCTGCAAGACATGCTCAACAATTAATTCATGAATTGATTTTCTTCTTGGGATTAGTATAGCTGAAGTCTTGGCGTCTCAGGCCCAGAGCAAATTTTGTTCACCAATAAGTGGAATAGTAAGGACATGAAGGTCAGGCAGCATTGAGCAGAGATGAAGGGCGGACTGAGCATATGCTGGAGCGTGTTCAGTCCACAAACACTGATGGAAAACACAAAAACAGGTGGTGCTACGGTGGAGTTGCTGTTTTTACATTACTGCCATGGTTTACACCCATGAGAGCTTTAATGCTTCATACCCATGTCTTTTTTGATTAACATATACTGTAGATTCAGCAGGCTATATTATTGGCTGTATGTGCACCTGTAGCACTGGTGCTAAATCACGATGGGGCATTTTTTATGGGCTCATCTCCATAAAACTGGCTGGTGATAACGTTGTTTCCTGTAGTCACGTTAGAAGAATTCATCAATTACTCCACCGCAGCAATGACCCTTGCCCACTGTGACTGGCTACAAACATTTTAATAAGCTACACATGATTTCCCAACATTGATTGATTTTAATTTGTTTGTCATGCCTCTTTGAAGTTAGGGCTATATGAGCTTAGAGGACATAACTCATGTTCAGCGATCAACATCATTTTTCTGTGGAATACACATCTCTTGCCTAACAAGGAGAGATAAACAGCAAGCCCACTTTCTCGATCCTGACATATACGAAGATGGATGGTAATGACTGGCCTTTACGTGGTTGTAAAGTATGCAGCAGCATGGAGTGCCCTCTCCTTCTGGCAAGTCATTAAGAGTGCATCATCGGGGTCTTCCTTCACACCTGGAAAAGCAGGTGCAGGCCCTCGACCTCATAATGGAGTACAAGGTGAGCTCAAAGCGTAGACAACTCCCCGTTTGGGAAGTCCAGAAAGCAAGTGGTGCTACTGTAGAAGTGTGTGGAACACTTTTAGAAATGGCCAGAAAAAAGAGAAAATCATTTTTGCCGTTAAAATTTTATAGCAATCAACAACAAACATGACAGCGCTTCGGTGTAGAACTCGTGCCAATCGTAGACAGCAGCTTCTCTGTTTGACATAAAATATTGAGCAAACGCATCACATCCTTCCAATCAGGTGATATTTTGCATACAAAGTGTTACTGCCTTTCATGCAACGATAAATCATTTATTTAATTACCAGTTTAAGGGAGGCTTAGATTAAAGAACTCATTTGCATTATTGAGCATCAGACCACTCTACTAGAAAATATGTGTACTATGCGGGAGAGATAATGACTCAGTTGAAGAAACAGCACAATAAGATGGTGTCACATTTTACTGTACATCATAAAATGAATCAAGGGCACAGATTAAGTTGCTGTGCACCAGGATGCTCCCTTGGGAACAGACTGGTTTGATGAAAACTAGGTTTACATGAGTAGACGTGGTAATGGCTGTTGATTCTCAAGTGTCTATTTGACATTGGTCGTGGCCCTTAAGAACAAAACGCAATACATATGCAAAGTACTAATCAAGTAGTATCAAATTCAGCCAGCCAGTATTGCTTAAGTGCTTTCTTGGCAGATGCGGAAGTTTACTATGTGTCTGTGAGTGTGTGTGTGTGTGTGTGTGTGTGCGTGTGTGTTTCGGAGAGAGCGTGAAAGACAGATGATAGTTCTCGCTTCATTTTTTAGAATCGCCATTACAGCAGCCCAAGGAAATGTTTCTCACGCGGCGGCTGTATTGAACGAATACTCCCAATACTCCACTATCCTGACATGAATTTAAAACAGCGGACTCGTGTCTGTAACCTCGAGCCAGCCATTTGCCATGGCATCTGTGAGGGTAATGGGAGAGGACAAGAGGGGGTTGGGATGTGACACTCATTGCATGCACCTCTGACTATGGCGGGCATGCCTGAAGAGGTATGTGAAAGTGAACTGATTTAGGCTGCTAAGACTAGCGACCGTCCGTCACACCAGCGGCAAAGTAAATTTGAGAGAAATGAGCCCTTATAGATAGTGTATTGGTTCTGACTGCAGGCAGTCAGCATCCATTTATGGTAATGGTGAGGCACACAAACCGAGGGGCCCGCCTCGGGTCCTGCTTATTTCCTTTTTTTCCCCTCACTGCACTGTTTCTGTGTGTTAAACTGCTCCTAAATGATTCTTTTTATCGTAACTGTCATGCTCAGAATAGATCGTTTCTACGTTTGTTGCCGAACCGAGTCCTGAGACTTTTAATCAGCACGTGCCTCTAAAAGGTCATGTTTTCTCTTTTTTCATCCTCGATTGAACAACTTTCACCGATTTAAAGTCTCCTTCATATTTGATTTATGGCGATATTTGACTAAATCTGATCTAATTCCACAATGTTGAAACATGACCTGGGGTTAACATCAGAAGTTAATATTTCATTCCTTCCTGCTGTAACTTTGGTCACTGAGACAGTGTTGATAGGCCATTATTAGTGAGTGATGGAGTGATTGCTAATGAGGAGGATCGCGTATGCAGCCAAGGCTTAGTTGATGGAGTGTGATAGATAAAGGAATAAAATTGTCCTGCTAATGTGTAATTGAGTTTGAAAAGACATCATCATCTTCAGGTGAGGGCCGATAATAGATGACCCCTCCAATCATTTTATTATTGTGGCAACTTTTTAGATATGAGAATGTTCGTGTTTTCCATGTCACTTACCTTTACGGTTAATGAGGTGGCTGAGGAGTGTTCTTGCTGAGGTGGTGATTTCACAACTGATTGAAACACACTCCACCGAAATCTTTTTATTTCCTCCACTTGCAACATCCAGAAAGAGCATGGTGACTGGTGAAACAAACAGCATTTTTGTTACAAAACATCTCTCCCTCTATGCCATGTTTCTCATCCTTATAACACCACCACATAAAACGAATAGCTAAAATACACAGGTTTATTGCTCATATGTATGTGAGCCAGGCCAGAAAATAAAAATAAAACAGAGCTTAAAGGCAGGACATATTCATTTAAAGAAATCCCCCTTACACATACACTAAGCGCACACTGTTATGTTGCATTTGCAGTTAAATCACACAAGTAGTGACCTCACCATTTTCTTTCTTCATAAACAGCCACTTAGCTTGATTACCTCCTGCTCTCCTCTGCTCGCAGACCTGTCGCAGCTTTTTCTCACCACAGTGTCTCACAGCTCCACTCTGACGCTGTCTGAAAGATTAAATGTATGGATCACAGTTTCCCGGGCACGACCACCTGAGTGGCAAGGAGTCGGAATAGCATCACCTCCCTATCTGGGCCACGCCAAAGTAGACTTCAGGTTCCAGACCAGCGGGAGGTGATCAGTCAGCGAGCAAAGCATTAATCTGCTGTGACACACTGACTCTCCCCTTGGAGGACGTCCGGTGCTGGGAAGCAGTCCAACAGCAGTGCCTATCGCTGCTAGAGTAATGCAGGGTGTCAGAGGAGCTGGCATGGATGGAGGGACAGGGTATGGGGGGATGGAGGTGAACAGACAGAAGAAGGAGGAATGCTGAGATGCAGGATCAGCGCAGGAGAGAAGAAGGATATGAGAAGGATGGAATGTGGCATTGAGAAGATAAGGACTATTAGTTAGTTTGAAAAGAAGCTGAGTTAAGCTGGAGGCGAGAATGAAATCTCCATTGGTTGCTACTTCACCTGCTTTGTGTTTGGATTCCATGAGCAGTGACTGTACTATCATTTCAGGCATCAGAGTCTTGTTATTACAGTATTACAGTTTAGGTCTTAAATATTGTATCAGTCATAGGCAGGCATTGTGCACAATGTACTGAGATATATCACTTTATAGAAAGTGTTTCTTGAAAAGCTGCAAATTGATTTGTCTTACGATGCTTAAATACACAAAGTCAAACATTTTAGCATTTTTCTCATTATGCTACACTTGCACTTTTACTCTTGGTAGAACAATAATTTGGCTAATGCATCATTTCTTACACTACTAGTGTAGTATTCTGTACTCTCAATATTCTGATAATAACAAAGAATCCAAAGTCACTGTTACAAATTGATTTAACTTTCAGAGCATTGAATCACTATCTGCCCCACTGATTTTATAGTTCCTCTGTCTGTTTTTAGCATCTTTCTGGGAGCAACTGAAGCTGCAGCTATTTTCAAGTCAGCTAAAAGTTGATGATCATCAAAGTGGAGTTCGTAGTCAGGTCAGTTAGTTGCGGCCAAATCAACGCAAAAAATGGGTGTGTTGGTGGTCTACAGAGCCTCAAGGTGGCTACTGACACAACTCTAAGGTATTTCTTTTCTGTATTCTGTAAACAACATACAACAACACATCAAAGCATTTTTTTTGTTCACAGTTATACATTAAAGTGAGACAATTTACAGCAAAAAATGTTTAAAAAAGGAAAAAAAAGTTGATTATACAGATGCTGTAACTGGATGAGGTTTTAAAACGTCATTAAATTACATTTGGTGCAGTTTTTTCATCTTTCATCTAAGCTGTTTGAAGGAATTCCTCAAAGACAATGTTCTGGCTCTTGATCTGATGTGGAATCAGCATAAGTCTTTCAATCAGTCTATCGGTTTGATATTCATGTCCCAGTGGAACATCATCAAAGAATTGCTTCTTTATGACTAGAGTTATACCCTATGTAATGCAGGATCCTCAGCGCTACCATGAATTTCACTGAGGAATCAAAGAGCTCAACTAAAGGCACTAATTGCATTGTGAGGGGTTTTGCTCCATTCATGACATGAATAAGGACACAATAAAAGCCATAAAAGCTATGAGAAAAATGTCAAGTCATTAACGCAATATGAAAATATGCTTGTCAAAATATTGTTGTACTCCCCACACCAAGAGGGTTCCACATGGAGTATGTACATATCATAAATTGATGGTTTCATACATTACCTATTAATATTTTTAAATATCTGAATTGTCAAAAAACCAGAGTACTTAAAACATGGATAAAATGAAAGATAAGTGTGCAGAAAATTAGCTATTTAGCAAGTCCCGGCATTTAAGAAATTTGATGAGCTTTCGTGATTTTTTTTTTCTTTTTTCTCAGTGGCACTTTCTTTTCAAATGTTAAAGTTGTTATTCCATTGAACAAATAACTATTCTTTGAAGCAGCTCTTTAAGTGCAACCTTCATCTGACAAATAAGCCATGACTCACCACACTTCAAATCAAAGTAAACACACACACACACACACACACACACACACCTTTGTTTTAACTCCACATTGTGAAAGATATCATCATACCTGGCTCCTCGGCTCAGGTATGTAGTGTGAGACAGGGTATGTGTTCATGGGTAGATTCTGGACAAAGGCCCCATGTTGGTTGTGGTGCATTAATAAGTGGCTAAGTGGTGGGATAAATCAAATAGCTCCTGTCTCTAGAACCCTTTCTTCCACCACCGCCCAGTTTGTCTCCAAGGAGTGCCGAGCATAAACATCAAAGCAGAAATTACATTAATTTAACACTGATGTTGAACTTTGTTCCAGAAAGTTTCTTTCATATGAAAATACAGAGATCTAATGCTTCTCTGCATGCTAATTGTTGCACCGACCATTTTTTTTCCTTTTACATAACTAATGTCCTGCGTTGGTGCAGTGACACCAGTGATGGAGTAATGGACCAATGCATATGCCATACAGAGGATCAGGTGCTGTAAAGTCACGGTTGCTGCACTCCCCCAGGGCTTTGAAGACAAAGGCTGAAGACCCGCCCCGCAAATGTCAGAGAGTGCACCTGCTGCCATGAATAACTACAGAGATAACAGAGGCAGAGCACATGGCCACCTGCTGGGAGGGCTCATACAGCCCGTGGTGCCTCACAGAAGAATGAAGGCATTTGGGGTAACTAGGAACACATGCACAGCATGGTTGGTAATTACCACAACACGGTGCAACAATCCAAGGTTTGATAATATTTTTCCAAGTCATTCTGGAAGGTAAATATTAACACAGCAATTAGATAATGTTTAACCACTTTCCCATTCAATCAAATGTGATACTATAGTAACATAAAACACTTTTTACAATATGTGGGAACAAGATATTTTCTTCAGTCTTTTATAGGTTTACCACAAAGAAACTTTTTAATTACAGGCTGGACAATCATTATGCAGTTCTGGGGACTCACTTAACATTCCCTGGGTCTGTCTATGAACCTGCTGGGAGTACTGTACTGTAATTTTTTTGAAGTAATTCAGGGGTTTTGTAGCACCTGCTGACAATGCCAAAGAGTCTGTTTCTGATAGAACAAAATAAAAAATAAAATTTTAATGACTCTTCGATAAGACAGGGAATGATCTAAATCCAATTATACTGTAGCTTCAGTTTGATTTCATCAAAATAACATTAATATGCAATCTGCCGATACCTCTCTGAGGAGTGTCAAATTCATTGTTTCTAACAAAGTTCCTCCTTCAAATTCAGTGTAAGGCATAATTAAAGCCATGATTGTGTAGACTGAGGCATGGCCTTTGTAATAGAAGAACATGGTAAGTTACGGAACTAGTTTCAATTTCAGGAAACACAATTAAGGTTAACAAGGAGGCAATTTAAAGAATGGCCATGATGTTAACTTTATTGGAACACTTTTGTTACCTTGGATCAGAGGCATAAGCCCACATAAACAGGAAGGAAGTTATACAGTAGGTGATGTTTTCCTGTTTTCCATCTCATTTTCCAATGTGACTGGAAAACAATGCAGGAGAGTGAGCACCAAACAAAGGAATGATCAGCATTTCAAAGCTTCATATCACATCTGTACTCGGCATGGGGGGCTCTATCCTTTAATATGCACCCAAAGCAGTATAACCAGCTACAGTGGAGCTGTGCAATACTTGCCAAAATTAGCCCCTAAACAAAAACGACTCTCAACAAAACCTTTGAGTTTGTGTATTACTGAGGGTATTCGATTGACTCAGATTACACACTTGTTCCACCAAGTGAACAAACATGTTGCCAAAGCTTCCAAAGTCTACAGAGGATGAATTGGTTTGACCATGAGATTCAGAGTGAAAACTCTGAATTTCCACTAACACTTTTCCACTAATAAACACAGATTTCCTAGCCTCAGATTGTAGAAAAATGTAGCACTAGGACGTTATGCCTGTAATTACATATTAAATTTCTATTCTGTGCGAATTGTGAAAATAGAAAATAGTTTTCATAGAGGTACCAATAAGTTAACTAATTGATTAATTATTATATTCCCAAATGCAAAGTGTCGGTGATATCATGTTTTGGTCTGACCACCACATCTGCCGACACCGCCACTGCATATTTTTCATGTTAATGTGATGATACTGGCAGCCAGATTCATCACTCATAGAGAAAGAACTGATTTCATCTTCACACTTTTCAGATTATATGACCGACCACAAGGGGCAGCACTTTGATAAGAAAAAGTACATTGCTGCT
This sequence comes from Karalla daura, assembly GCA_029224185.1. NCBI lineage: Eukaryota > Metazoa > Chordata > Actinopteri > Chaetodontiformes > Leiognathidae > Karalla > Karalla daura. The sequence continues at coordinate 9,909,360 of CM055196.1, read as the reverse complement.
TATAACTCGAACACTATTTGGATTTGAATTTTGATATTTGGCAGACGGATTCACCACTCATAGGGGAAGAACTGATTTAATTTCCATGCATTTCGGATTGTGCGTTTGGCAAAAGGGGTAGCACTTTGCTAAATCTACATGGTGTTCGGGGATATATCCATTGCATTCGTTGCCAAATGCATAGGCCTAGTTATGCAAATGTAGAGCAATGGAAACCAGTAATGACCACAATAAAGGTCATGATGGACTTCATACCAAACAGGTATCGTTCCAAGCTTTGTGGTGGTCCCTTTCAAATGAGTGGTAGCTGATGTGTGTCGCATCATGTACAGTCATGTATGAGCCAGAAATGTAAGTCCACACAGATGCTTCATCGAGTTTGATGTTTAGTTGTTTATTTGTGTAGTGTTTGGGCTGTGTTTGGATCATAAAATCAGGTTTTTTTACAGGTTATAGGCCAGCTTCTGCTGTTTAATTTGACATATGACTATATTCTTTCATAATTAGTGGGGACTTTGGAACCAGTAAAAAATGTCTGGCATCAGGTTAAACAAATGAGACCTAAAAACCTTATTGTAGTAGTTTAATGTTGACTGTGATGGAGTATGTGGTTGTAGAATGGTGGAGAAACCAACAAGAGGTAACCGTGCATAATTAATAAACCTTTTTGTGAGGTTTGTCCAACTAAATCCCCCAAAGTAGTTTTATGTTATTATGTTCATTTAGTGCTGGTACTGTAATAAGTTGCTCTTCCTGTTGAAATCCTCCAGCACATAATTGTCTCTAGTTTATTATACTGTGGGTAAAGTCTGCAATGGTCCCTGCCTATTATATGTAATGTTTGATTAAAGCTATCTGTCCTTTTCTTAGAGGAGCATGACTAGCTAGTCCTTTGGGCACTGGCTTTGTATTTTATTACATGTATTACATGGTCACATGCTTAGTAGGATAGCTCCGGCACCATGACCTTGACAACTTCCAGAGAATAATGGTGGCATCCTTCTAAAAACCTGCTTCAAACTGTGAAAAAGGAAAACGATACAGTACAAAGATACAGTTATGCAGGGATGAATTTAATTGACCTCAAATGTAACTCTGCATCATCACTCTACCCTATTAAAACACCTCTTTCTTCCAAATGGCTACAGCACATAAGAAGGTTTTGTTCAAAACTACCTTTCACACATAAGTTGTAGTAAAATGGTTGCAATGAAACAAGGAGTGGTATGTTTCGGTGGGAAGCTGATTATGCACATAAAAACAATGCAAAACTGTTGAAACATAATTATGGGAACCACCAGTTACCAGTGCAATACTGCAGTGTCCCTGAACCAAATGCACTTGACTTAGTAAAAGAAAAAAACACACACACACACATATATATATATATATATATATATATATATATATATATATATATATGGGTGGTTGGCACTACATGTTTAGTACAAACTTTGCAAATGCAGCCTGATGGTGAAGACAGATAGGGGTGCAGAGGGCAAGAGGGGCACCATAAATCAACATCTATCTGAGCTGCCACACATAGTTTGGAGTGATGTCTCCCCAGCATCCCAAAGGCATTGAATGCAGACCTCATAGCACTTCTCCTGCTCCATGACAGTGGGCATGATTGCATGTTTCACAACAACATTGGTCAGGAAAATAACAGACCTTTCCCTCCGTTTTTCTCTGTCTCTTGCCGTTTATATTTATTTATTTTCTTTTAAAAAAAAAAGTCAACATTGCCTTCATTTACACTGAATTGTTGACTTTACAAGCAGGAATACAAGCTGACAAATATCTACTGTGTTGTAACGTGGGAAAAAGATGGATGGATGCTGCAAAGAAAATTAGTTGTATCTTGATGGTCAGATCATGTAAATCACAGGTTGATGACAGCTTATGATATTTATTGATTTATTTATTTTTATGGACACTGTGGAGCAAAGGAAAGGATCAGGTGACCAATGAAATATAATTAATTTAATATCTATATGTATTTTAAGCACTAAAAAGAAAGGAAAGGAAGAAAGAAAACCTCCAAGAAATCTGAAACAAATAAAAAACAGAAAAATTGTGATGTTTATGCAAGAATGCTAAAACAGTTTTGAAGCTTTATATTAGCAATTATCCATTGTTACATCTGTACACTCCGCAAACCGCTTGTTTCTTCTTTTGTCCACCATTTTGCTGTGACGTCAAAATCAAGCCAAGTCGACCAGTTTTCTCAATCGGAGAGACATCTTTTCTGATCATTCAGACACCATGTGAATACAGCGATAGCTGAGGCTTCTCCAGCTCCTGAAGTTCTGACTAATGAATGAACAGCTGACTGGGTCCTGATTGAGGTAGATGAAAGAAAATAAAATAAAATGAAACAGTTTTTCTATTCAACACTCCTCCCTATTGGTCCAGAATTTCTTCAAGCCTTGTCTGAAGGCATTCAAGGCCCTGAGGGGTCCCCACTGGTTTAAACACATTATTTAATTCATTAGTTTATTTTTTTTTTTGCATTGTCTGTTGCTGGATAAGACAGCAGGGCTGAATGTCAAATACAAATGTATAATCCCTATTGTTAAGCAATTTTGCACAATTGAAAAGAGAAAAAAAGACCAGCAAGTCTACCAGCTCACAGTCAGAGAGACAGCCTTGTGGCAAATGTGCTCCTCTAGTGTATATGCTCTTCAATGAACTACCTTGGCAACAAAAGCAGCATACAAAGCTCAATGAGAACCTTTTTTCCAAAATCCCAGACAACCTACCATTTGTTACAGATGCTGTGCACCTGGTGTGACATCGTCCAAATTATTCTTTTCATTAAATCTTGTACTGGAGTCATAAAGGTGTTGAATTTATAGTATGATGATAATGGAACTACATGAGGACACCAAATACTTTCCTCACAGCTACACCATCTCTTTTACGCTGCGCTAAAAATATGCTCAGCATTTGGACCTTGAACTTGACCATGGTGGATAATTAAAAGTTATTTTGTCAGTTTCAGGTTTTCTGAAAGACAGTCTCAAAAAGAAAGTCTCAAAACTTTGTTTGGTGGGACAATGTGAAGTATTCTAATGTGCTTACGTTTGTTTTGCTACATCATTATTTGGCATCTTGACAGGAACAAGTAGAGGTACATATTAGAATAAAATGCATAATGATGACTCAAGGTGGCTGTGTAGAAAGTTCAGGATGTCTTAATCCCAGGGCCGAGTTATGATGCACGGTACATGATCCCTGGAGTGACGGACACTCTGGCACCATGCTGTGTGCTTGCTGAGCACCAGCTCATCCTTGATTTGAATTACAAAATAAGTAACAAACTGTGTGTGTGTTGGTTTGTTTGTGTGTCTTTTGTCTTTCACTCTGCTAGAGAGAGAGAGAGCGTGAGAGGCGAGAGTACAGTGTGTGTGTCTGGAAAATACTTCAGTGCTCCCCAAATCCTCTTTCTTTTTTCCATTGTTCCACGCATGATTCTTTTCATGCAGCTTTACTGTTTTTCTTACTCTTAAGTTCATGCCTGTAGTTTAATTATAGAGTTGAATCACATTAAATATTCTGCATTTACCTAAGGGAAGTGGGTTTTGGAAGAGGGTTGGAGCTTAAATAATCAATATGTCAGCTGTAGCTAAAAAAAAAATAAAAAATAAAAAAGTGATAAATAAATAATAAATAAACCTCACTCCAACCTTCATGTTTTTGCTTCTTGACAGCACATTTTCTGAGGTCCTCGCCACACTTTTCCCTCCTGAGTCGATGCTGACAGCCATCAATATTTAGAAAAAAGATTTCCACATAACCCAAACACCTGTTTTGCAAATTTAAATTATGTTTGAACTGAGTTGAATTTATCAACCATTGGCACTTTTGCTTATTTGGCATAAAATTTGTAGTGCAGCCCTTTTTTTTATATACATTTCCTCTCAAATTAGTCCACGTCAAAATGACGACTGATTAAATTACAGAACATTTCTGCATCTGAATTGTAATAGCCAGGGTAAAAGGTCTGTCGATTCTCTGAGCCAAACTCATTTGGGACTTGAGCAAGCGTTTGGGGTTGGAAAGCAATTTAAAGCAACAGAGTTCAGGCAGTGAATGCGCCAAACCTCTTTGTCATGTGGAATTAGCAGCAGCTTGTTTAATGTCTTTAGGATTATGATGATGTGAATAGTAATTACGATCATGGTAATGATGATTAAAATGTGGATGCCTCCAAGGTAATACAAAATGAGTGAGAAAATGAATCGGTTTTGAAATGATCAAGTGCTCACTATCTGAAAGCTGTAAAAGTTGCAGCTGCAGAGTTGTATGTTTTAGTTGAGTGTTGCCTTTGGACTACACCTGTGTTCAGGGGTTGGCCTATGGCTATGCCAGTTTCTAGCTTCTAGTTCCATCTCCTGCCCCTGCCAATAACAGGCCTGGATTGTCTGTAAATTCTTATGTAAGATGCACCAAACTGAGCACATTTCCACAAAGTTTGATGTGGGTGTGGAATGGAGATTACAGCCATAATTCCCTGAATAAACCTGACCTCATCAGATCTTCACAGTTAAGCAGGGCTGGTATGATTGGTTTTGGGATGGGAGACTGCCTGGGAATATCTGGTACTGTAGGCTTTATTCATCTGTGGATGTAGGTTTTGAAGGCTGAGGGAGGGGCAGAGTTTTGCAGGGATACCAGCAGGGAGACAGCAGTGTATAGTTTTTGGGAATTTTAAAAATAAGGTATTTGTCTGTTGTTTTTCTTCTCTGTCACCCAGTTATTTGTTTGGTACAATTTTCAAACACAGAAATTGAAGTTAGTGCTTCTGTAGAAATGAGTGATGGAGACAGGTAAGTGCCTCCGACTTGTGTGTGGGTGTATGGGTGTGTATGTGAATTGGTCAATGTGCCACCAGGGCCACTAACAACTAACAGTCTGGACATGCTCGTTTCAAAGGAGGCTTGTAATCCCAGAAGCCCAGTTTCCACATTCCTGCTGCATCCCAGACAATGTTTGAGATTCCACCTGAAGCGCTGCAACATGTCCCAGCAGCTTTCCAGACATGGCTCTACACTCTGTTCCATTGAGAATACACACTATTTTTGACAGAAGCCACATCAAGCTATATGGAGCAGCTCGAGCCACATAGGACATCATGAACGAATGATCTGGCAAAATTTTAAAATCAACAATTAAATCAACAATTAAAACAATTAAAGCAGAAACAGAAATAAACCACTGTACACAGCTCACTCCTCACATTGCCCTTTATTCACTTTAGGTACAGAAGTGGTGTCAGTAAAATTTTACAAGGTTGTGCTCAAGAACAAGTGACTGTAACATCCATTCTAAGTGCAGTAGATATAGATTTACAATGGTTGACTTTTGAAACATGTATTTCAATTACATTGGAAGAGCAATAGTGAAGGCCGACTATTCTGTTGTATTCTATTGCATATTTCTAAGCCTTGGAGATATTCCATCTCTTGACTATTAGAAACAACAAATTTGATAGACATGCTTATGGCACATGGGGTAGAATGCTTGGTGAGGCAGTATAAATGACTCAAACTTACTTACACATGGCGATAACGTACAACGAAATATCAAATTGCAACAGACAAAATTGATTTCTTGGCTTTAATTACATTATGTTTTGGGCGATTTATGCACAGTACGTCTGTCCTATCCAGAGGTTCCTGTAATTAAAGCGACATTTGTATGCCAGTTGGCTTTCACAGGTGGGAAAGCTTTAGTCAGTCATGAACACAGCAGATTACTCCACACACACATTGCACACACACACACACATGCACACACACACCCACACACACACACATACACACACATGCACACACACACACACACACATACACACACACACACACACACACAGACCCAACATGGTTGTAAATTCTGCTGTTAACAGGAGGGGTTCAGCAGAGCACCAGAGAGCCAGACTGGAGGAGGTACAGGTGGCACAGCGGAACACACAATAATTAAGGAAAATTACAGGAAGTATCACAGGCAGCTGCAGGAGGAACTGAGAACATAAACCTACCAGTTTTGTTTATGTGTGAGCCTCAAACTTCTCATCAGGTTCATACACGATTCCGTACCGAGACTAATATGGACAGAAAACCAAAAGATTGTTCTGTCCCAGTGGAGCATGTTTGAATTTATGGGCCACGACTTTGCTTTTTGAATGTGATGTAATCCTGTTATGCATGTTTTATCCTGCTACCATTTGCTTTTTGACTGTTGCCAAATTTAGTTATGTTCCACTTTACTCACCCAGCCCAAAAAGAACAAACTGAAGGGAAAGAAAGATTTGAGAGCTTATTTAAATGTGCTCCTTTCCAAAGAGGAAAACAAAGGAATGCACTCAGCAGGTTCCTTTGAAAGCACTGCCTCAGAAATAACACATGCATCATGATACAAAAAAGGGAAATGTTAAGTAATCGTTATGTAGGCAACTGCATGGCTCTGTTAACAAGGTTTAGCTAGACACAAGATATGCAAAGAAAAAAATCATTTCCATGCACATCTCAACTTGAAGGTGATTGGACTGGAGAAATAATCACTATAACCATGCTGATGACTTTTCTTTCAGCCACTACAGCTGTCACACCCCTCTACTGTACTGTATGTGTCATCCAGGTGCACATGGTAAATGAGGTACATCCATTATCTTACCCCCTTTCTACCCAGTGTTGTTGCCGGGGGTCTGCTGAAGCCTATCTCAAATAGGGTGAAGGCAGGAGAATACCCCCCTGGATAGGTTGCCAGTCCATGTCAGGCCACGCGCACACACACCATTTCCCCTCTCAGTCACACCTAGCTTCCTGTCAGCCTTGATGTATGTTTTTTGACTATGGGAGGAAACCAGAGTAGTCAGAGTGACTTAGGTGCACACGGGGTTGACATGCAAACTGCACAGAGAAATGGTCGGCCAACAGTGACCTTCTTGCTGTGAGGCATCAGCACGAACCACTCTGTCATCATGTAGCCCCACAAGGTAAATGGTAATTGCTAAATAGACTGCTTATTAACAATTCACACATACTCATACACTCATTACTGATTGGGCCAGTTTGTGGTTCAGTATATTGCCTAATAATACAGTATGTAGCATGTAGGATGTCTGTGACCAATCTTCCCCATACACTGCCCTCAGTTTCCAATACCCCATGTAAATCCAAAACAAGGGTCATATAAGATGCAAAGAGGAAGATGACGCACTGTAAGATCAAGAAAGTTTACAATCTGTGATGGGTGGACGCATCGCTCAAATTATTCAGGGAGACTTCTGTGTACAAAAAGGGAAATCAAAAGATTACCACCCAGAATCCCAAAAGGTCATTTTGTTTTGAGTCCTTAAAAAAACTGCAACCATTACCTAACATAAAAGATGCGTTTATGACATACATAAACTCTAATCTGTGTATCTGTATGAGACTTGTGGCGGGCGTCAGGCTGGCAGTATATGACGCTGTAGGGATAAGAAGGTGCTGCCTTTTTCCAAATGACAACTTCTTATCACTTGTCTCTTCAAGATAAAAGTCGGGCAGCGATGTGGCACTTAAACACTGTGCCAGTTTATTAATATGCACATCTGCTGGTGTGCCACATTCTGTCTGTTTAGCATCATGGCCTACAGCTCCCCTTCTCTCCCTTCCTTCCCTGTCACAGTTCTTATCCATCTTTCTTGCTTTCCTGAGGCACTAAACTAACCACAACAGGCTTGTCTTCCTTGCAGCTGGTGCATTGACTTCCTTCAAACATGGACATGGGGATGATGTATTTATTGTCAAAGAAGAATTTTTGTTGGACAGAAAATTATTTTGTTCCTTTAAAACTGAAGCAATCATATCCCCTCATGTTAATTCTTTACTGTGTGGGTAAATTAGATTATTTTGAGGGGTTGCATTGACAGACTGCCAGATGACTCTCGCTATCTTTCAGTCAAGTCACAAATCACGTTATCTGTGATATCTTCATAATCTATCCAAAATGCTGCTTTGGATCGACATGGAGTTTTGTTGAATAGTGCTGTTCTGTCATAGCCAGAAGATCCATGTTTTTGCATATGGATTTTCTATGTGGAGTTTGCTTGGTCTCCTCATGACTAAATAAACCATACCCAGGTGTGAGTTTGAAAATGAATGGTTTGTGTGCCTTGTGATGAACTGGTGCTCTGTCCTTAGCCTCATATGCACTGGGGACAGGCCCACAACATACCCACAACACCATTATAATTACTAAGCAGGTAATGTAATAGACAGATGGATGTAGCTGTTGTTTTATTTGGCTATATTTAATTTTATATTAAAATGTCTTCATATATAACACAATTTTAATATAACAAAAAACTGAATCGCTGAATTATAAAGACGCACAGAAACTCCAGAGCAGCAAGCATGATCTGGTTTTAGGTTCCAGCAGGCAGAAAGTGGCACACTTCCTCTGTCTTGACATGTTAAATCACTAGAGCAAACTTTGATGTTGTCTGGCCCAGGAGGAAGCAGATGTAGGCAACTGTGCGCCAGAGACAACATGAATGTGTGACAGTAAGGTGTATCCAAAAAAATGGCAGCAGGCAATGGGCCAAGATATCTCTCGAGTGGAGTTTCATGGCAGACAAACAAAGACACCAAAGTGCTATAGAGAGAACTCAATAGAAAAAGCTCATTCACCAGTTTTTTTTAACCAAAAACTTTGAAAAAAAAGAACACTTTAATTTATTTTAATTAATCCAGTTGCAATCAATCCAAACCCCATAATGGCTCACACTTTTAGTGGTTAATGTGACCCATGTGTTTTTTTTTTCCCTTTTTCCATTTTACGAGCATCACTCCAGTGATTGTGCATCGGACTGTGAGCGCTGCCAAAACACAGGTCCTCTGTAGACACCGTGTGGCACCGAAGCTGCTGCTACTGCTGCTCTGCTAATGTGCTAGTCATGCTTCGCCTTCTGTGCAGACACAATGCAACATTCCTATTTATACGTGCAGGGCCAGAACAAAAGAGTCACAAGAATGGCGCCATGAAAAGCTGCAGTCTTGAATCCTTTTGAATGATTATCCACAGCATGGTTGACCTTTTAAACATTGTGGCATTTTGGATGCTTTTGTGTTTTTCGTAGTAAAGACTTTAATAACGAATTCCATTCAGTTGCTCCCTTAACTATGTCCTCTTCCCTCTTATCTCCCCTGAGATGCATAATTCTTTGACTTACTGTATTCTTGCCCTTGAGTGTTCTAATGTTAGTGTGCGTGCTGTCCAAGATAACACCTAACTTTGTCAGGTTTCCTACAAAATTATATTTTGAAATTTCAATGGGACTTGAACTGGTTAAATAAAGGGCAAATAATGCATTCATTTATACCTGCTCATTCTTGCTATCAAAAATACATAGATTGTTGATATTTCACTGTTGTGATGCTCAGTGCATTATTTGATGAGAAGACCCTTATTATTTGCATATAACAAGTTGCAAATCTTTATAAATACAGCTAATTACACTGTAAGCACAGTGTACCATCCAACCTGCAATTATGAGGCGTTATCTGTGTCCTGAAAAATGTCTCACCTTATGAACCAGCTGTTCAAGGCTCGTTCCAGGCGCAAAGCAGAGACCAAGCACAACTAATGTGAAATGGATAGAAGCCTATAATTGTTAGCCACGTTCCAGCTGGCATGCTGCCCTGGAAGAAGACACATCCCCAGCCTCTGTTTTGGTCCTTAACCAGATCTCCCTGTGCCCCCTCTGCACATAGCTAAACGTTTAACCTCTTCAATGACTTTTCTGTCCCCCCAAAAAAAAAAATAATAATGTGGCATTGCAATGGCGCCACTCCAGGCAGGATCAGTGGCTGTTGCTCATGCTCACAGATCGCTGAGAAGTAAGGTCTGCCATGTGCGATGGCATACAAGCTTGAGGGGACAGATCACACAGTGACACAGGGATGGGTTTTTTTGTGCCACAAATCAGCAAATTAGGTTTCTACTCTTTGCATAGACCCTTCTTCATTTATCTCTTACCGTAATAGCATGGTGACCCGAATTTTGAATGTACCTAATGTTCAGTCTTAAAATAAGAATCTGGTAAGAAGTTCGACCCAGTGACCTTGTTGGTGTGATACGACAGCTCTATTCACAGAAACTACACGTTGCTCATTGTTGTTTTACATTACCAAAATTTTAAAATTACCTGAGCTGCCATGTAATAGTTATAAAAGTTTCACCAGTGGTTTCATGCTTTGTGTTTTCCTGGACTTACTTTTGACTCTGAGGTGAAAGGGAGGGGAATCACTTCAATATTAACTGTGTTGTACCACAGATATTTCTACTTCTTATTTTAGGTATGGATTTGTATGTAGCGTCCTTATACTTTGGCATAATAGGAGATCATAACTGTTGCGCAGCAATGGTCAAGTCCAGGCAATTTCAGGCAAAATAAAAGACTCAGCTGTAGCACATAGAGTATAGTTGATTTGAAAGTTTTGTAATTTAGATGCTCGCTATAAAGGAGCGTTTACACCAAAAGCAACAATGGTGAATTTAGCAGCAACTCTACATTCAAAACCAATGTAAATGGCGTGATGACACAAATTTAAATCGGGCAGCACCAATGACTGAAATGAAGCGTCTGGAGTGACGCGAATGAAGCATCTGGAGCGATGCAAATTAAGTTGAAAAAATTGAGTTTTTCCGGTGGTCTCACACCGCAACTTCCAATCAGAGACGAGTTTATCCTGACGTCACAGTTTGCGCAGAAGCATGGAGAAAAAAAATGTTTGTGTGTCAGCACCTGATCCTCCACCGCTACTACCAAAAAAAGAAAAGGCTCGAGCCAAAGTCAGTGTGAAGGTAGGACGAGTTATGAGACCCTCTGTGGTTGGTCTTATTACGTCACTGACTGTAGCAACTGTAGTGACACCGCTGTAGTTGGTGTCCCAGGGGGAGGGTCTGGCAGCTGTGGCAGTCTGGAATGAGACTGGACCTTTTTGCGAAATTTGTTAACACATGCGAAATATAATTTCTTCTTTGTCAGAAGAAGAAGAACATGCAGTAAAACAATTGGGTCCAGGCAGCTTAGGCTGCTCGGCCTCTGATAACAAGGCAAAATCCAGGTTTTCTCAATGTAGGAGCAACAGTGCCTCCTAGGGTGACATATGGCAGTGCCTTAGCTGGATTTTCCTCTATCCATTACGTCAATCCCCCTAACTTCGTCTGCTTCTTTTATTTTGGGGTACAATCTGTATGGTTTTAGGAGGAGACATGTTGTTGCTGACGTTTTGCAAAGTGTAGGACTGTTTCAAGCAAATGCCACTGTGCAAAGTTGCAAGTAAAGAATGTGAGGAATGCTGTTGGTGTTGGACGGGGTAGAAATGAAAACGGTAAGAGTTTTGTGTATTATGACGAAAACGAAGAAAAAAGTTCCTTCAAGGAACTATGTTTTTTTTCATTCATTTTTTATTTTCAAGCCTTTGTCTTGCACCTCATGAAAGGAAATCAAGGCCAGCAAGTGAGCCATCTTACTGTAAGTTGAAGTGTTTGAACATGACAGAGCAAGTGCACACTATAGTGTCAAAATCACAGTCTCAAAGCATTCACCATGTTCTCTGTGTCTCACAAGAAAAGCTTAGTGCCACAGCCCCTTTTTCCGCCATCAATATTCCCTGTTTTAATCTATTTTCCAAGTTTTAAATACAGCAATCATTTCATTGATGTTTCGGTGCTATCGAGAGGCTTATAATTTGAAATATATAAAAGCCTCTCTGTTTAACGTTAGAACATAGGCTGATCACGTCCCATCCCCCCAAAAATGTTCTCTGTAAATATCCTTTTCACATAATTGCTCTGGGACCACATGAGGGTGTTCTTATGAGCAGTAAACATCAAGTGGAGTCTTAATTTCTTGAGTGAGAAAATGGACACTTTGAGTTGGTTGTTTTTCGATTTTTGAAGCATCACCACTCGCCCAATCCCCCATGTCCATGGCCAGACCATATTTTTTTTAAGGGCTTAGCGGTTCCTCCGACCCCTCCTTTCACTTTCTGTCACTCGGTTTTAGCCTTTCCCAATTCTTACTGAGAACAGTCTGCTTGTTGGCTCCTGTCGCATCCAGAACTGCTGAAAGATTTCCAGAGCGTCTGATCCGAGTCATTTTCCGGTGCCTAGCCAAAGTTGTCTTGCTGGGGCTTTTGCTTAGAACCTGCAGAGAAGACAGCTTCTCTCACCCAGTGTCAACAAGCAGCTCCTTGGGCTGCCACCTTGGCAAGTGCAGAACACAGCTTGTTGCAACAGTCCATATGACCCTGCTTCTTGCGCTATGAACTTTCTCAAGTTTGCCGCTTTTCTGTTTTTTCCCTTTTTTTTGTCTGTTTTTTTGATGAATGACTAATGGCTCCCTGTCGTGGACCCAGAATTAGAACAAGTGCCTGGATGCAAGTGTCAACTGAGAGTCTGTCAAAAAGAATTGTTCCGCTGTTTTAAATGATTTTCTTGAGAGATCTATTCATTAAATCCTTTTAACAGGCCCAATTATTTTCACTTTATGAAACAAGGCAAACTCTAAGGAGCCTCAGCGGACAAAAACCTGCCAAGGAGACTTAAATTACTGTCAACACGTAGATAGGCAAACAGTAAGGCCTGTGTCAACTTGAAAGATATTATTAATGAAATCCATGATCCAAAGCCCTGCATCTAATTTTTGGTGATGTAAAATTCCACAAATCAGCCCTCTTACACATGCATGGAGAGCTGAAAATACCAAAGAATATGTGCACAAGGATAAAAATGCTATGCATACTGAGGAAAAAAAAAAACCTCTCAGCCAAGTGTGAAAGATGTTCAGTGCTCTGAAATAACTGGTATGTGGAGGAGAGCCTCACTTAGAGTCATGTAGAAAGATGAAAAGCAAACTACTCAAGGAGAAAATAGAACTTTTTGCAAAGCACTGGACTGTGTGTTGGATGTTTGAAGCATAGCCATACGAGTTAAGGCAGCGTGGAGAAGTCATGCTGACAGGTGGACTCCCTGATGTATGCTGCTGTTTTGCACATGACAAAATGAGATGATACAGGTGATCAGATGGGCAGGGATAACATTCAGAAACAATAAGTCACAGGTGCTCTGTTCTGAGCATGAGGCACAACTTGTAGACCCAAGCAACAGTGGATGCTACAAAGTGATGTTGTGCATTTTCCAAACATAAATTTTTGTGTACATTAAGACCGCTAAGAAAGAGAAGCACCTATATCACTAAAAGTTTTGGACATGATGTCGTCCATGCACCATCCATCCACCATCTCACCTTTTTTGTACCTTCATAGTGTCGCAGGGGTGTGCTGATGCCAATCCCCGTGGACATACGGTGAAGGTAATGAGTCCATCCTTCCAAACAAGAATCGAACCCTGAAACTTCTTGCTGTGAGCTTACAGTGCTAATCACTCATTCAGTGTGACATGATCGACCACTTCTGGTGAGTGAATGATGCTTTACACCAAGACTTCATAAATACCATGAATTTCTGAGCAGTTTCTGAAAAGTGTTAAGAGATTAATGATATTGATAAACCCAATGAATATATTCTCAGATGTATGAGGAGAAGTCCGTGCAAATACCACATTTACACATCTAGACATTTACAACAAAAGAAATATGTGTTGATGATTACCTGAATATAGTACATGTAGGTGACTGGTGGTTTGAAAGGAGCCATCTCTGTCAATTGAAGCAGCTCTCCAACAGAGGTTGGGTTTTGAGGCACCACCTGTCCTCAGCTGTGTTAAAAAAAACTGCCTTTTATCGATGAATCATCTTGCTTCACCTCACAGGGGGATGGAGCAGCGCTACTATAAACTGCTGGGAATCCCATCTCCTCTGGCAAGCACACTTCAGTGACATTTCAGCAGTGGTGTGACTTTTACATCTCCGCTCATGTGCTGATTGTGTGAGTTCTCTGTTTGATTTTATTTTATTTATTTTTTATTTTTTATTGGCTAGAGGCGCTTCCTCTCACTTTTAAGGAGGCAGAGGAGGTGTCTGAATGAGGACAGAAGCATGTCAGTTGTTCTCTTACTAACAGGCCCTTGGTCTTTTTTTCCATCATACATTTTTTTACCAGCCACCAGCAACACAAAACACATTTCAAAGGAAGAAAATCTAAAAATATGAAAGTAGAATGAAGTTAATTACAATAGTTATACTATTAATTGTGTGTAATTATACTTTGTACAAATTTAAATTAGCATAAAAATGAATTCCTGAAATTCATTAATTCAAGTTTCAGTTAAGGTATGAACCATAATTACATAATGTTAATTTGTATATGGAGTTTTAAATTTGAAGTAGAAAGGAGCCATTTTATTATGTTTGACATAACCAAACCATAAGGTTTTGTTTTACTTGTAGTTCCTTCCAAGATACATCCATATCAATGCTCGCCAAGTGTCAAAAACGTGGAAAACATGTAGAAAATGTGTCTGTAACACTCATCACCAGAAGAGAAAGCTTGTCTGGTTACCACACAGGCAGCCACCAGTGTTACTGTTGTAGGAGAGATAAGGATGGAAGGGAGTGGGCAGAGTATTGTGTTTGAACTTCAGATAGCTATAGCGATGACTTAATTCTCTTTTCTGTCTCAGTCCTGCACTCACTGACCTTTCTTTCTAATCCCTTTTCTCCATCTCACTGTTTGTCAAAAGCCTGTGTGGTGTGACCTGCTTCCCTGGGTGATAAAATGAAATTCATTCTATTCATGGCCACTGCTACTGCCTTATTCTTGATGCACGTCCTCTCAAGCATGTCCGAAGTTTATATACGGCAGTAAAGAAGCAGCAGCTACAGTATATAATGCGTGAGCTTTGTTCACTGTCAGGTCTGGCTGTATTTTTATCAGCTCTTTTTGCCCCCCATGTAAATATTGATGGTATTACATTTTGTGTGAAGTTGGGTTCCCCATGGAGTGTGGTATCAAATATTAAAATAGTTCTACTTTTTTTTTTCTTTTCATTATTATTTGTGAACATGCAGATAAGGTTGTCTGAAGTGTTCCTAGCCTCTTCGCCCCCTAGGTGCCTGCCCTCTGCTGTCTAGTTCCAGAAAAACACACAGGGGCAAATGGAAAGTGGTGCACAGGGTGGGGAGAAAGGGGGGGGGGTAATGCTCGCTGCATTATTTATCGGTTCTCATCCATGTCAATGCTTTGTGCTCATTTTCCTGTGACATTTCAGGGGTTGAGGAAAAAAGCAACAAAACAATGTAATGGAGAGAAAGACCTTCAACATGGCACAATAGAGCTGAAAGAAGCGTGACGGATGAAGCAAATGCCTCGATTAACACTCAGAGTTCCTTCTCTCACTGCCTAACTGTGCAGCCTGGTGTGCAGATCACATGTACAAGTGACGGGAAACACAACAGCAAACCAGTTACTCCATGATATGAGCTCCCCAATAATTATATGGGAGACCTATTATGGTGAATTGACTCTCGTCCTCTCCATGCAATCTTCGCAGGGCTCTCTTTCATCTGTCAAGTCTAATGAACAGATGTTGCTCAGCTGTTGGAGTCAACGTGATGTACTGAAGTGCTGGCAGGCACATCCCTCTCCTTGGAGAGAGCGTGGGGGGTCATATGGACAGCGCACAGTGTGCCAGGGTGCCTGGACTCTTCTCTGTTTCTCACCTTCTTCCATCCTAGTTCTTGCCCTCATCTCTGACATTCAGCAGTCATTCCACCCCCGAGCTTCACCCCCAGAACTCCTACCACCCACTGTCCTGTCCATCCGAGCCCTTGTCAGCCATTCTGTTTGGCTGATCACTTACCTGTAATGTGCCCTGGTCTGCAAGTGGAGTAGCCCAACTCAGTGAAAAGGTCAAAATGTTTATAATAAGGTCAACAAGGCCTCTGAGAGGCAAGTGAGGTGGGAAAGAGAAGATGAAGGTTACATGAAAAGTCATTCAATACTTTTCAGACACAGTGATCACACGCTGTAAGCAACTAGGTTTAATTGTTCAAATAGATATTACATATTTTACTTTAGCTTTATAAACAAGTCTCACCAGGAGCTTATCCATCCTTCTGCCTTAATTCGAGCAAAAAAGATGATGAAAGCAGTACAAAAAGTTTTGCGTAAATTGTGCATCAAATTTTCTGTGACTTTTGAAATTTTACAGTAGCTGTCTCTACTGTCCAAACACATGATTTATGTCTTTGATGAGCACTTAATATCAGTGAAATGTCTATATGTAATACAAAGACACTAAACTATTGAAAAAGATTTAAATTTGCATGCATCAGGTATTCATTGTCTTTGGCTGTATCCATTTTCACACTTCCATTAAATGAAATCACACTTTCCTAGTTGGTGCAAATGTCACACATTAGTTTTAAATTAGCAGCAGGTCTTTTCACAACCATTTAACAACCTCTCATTGCGGAATGATGTGTGAGGCGAGCAGCCATACTGATTTTACCTTGTATGCTGTGGTTTAAACATATAGCCTCTATTAAAGTTCTGAATTAATTCAATGTGTGAACAAAAAACATTCCCAATTATTAAGTTTGTCAGAGAGCTGCCTTTGTTATGTAAGCAAAAATGTTATCATAATTTTTTGACCCATCAAGTTAAACATTTGCATAAGAGCCAATGAAATTAGTTTTTATTTTACTATTTTTCTTTTTTTTTCTTTTTGGCTTTAAATTTTAAATTAACATTTAGCTTTTTCTTAAACTTAACACTATGCACCAAGCCATGGACCTAAATGTCCTACAAATACATTGCTAATACCACTCCATACAACACAATATATGAATGTCTTTCAACATGAATATATAGTAAGTGATAGCTGAAACCTCCTATCCTACCATTGTCTTTACTGGCCCTGACACACTTGTGCAAGCAGAAGGATCTCTGACAAGAGGACCTATGCAAAGGCCAGAGGCAATGCTGCTTGAGCTCAGTGATTTTCTTCACAGCAAAAAGGGTGACGAAGCAGACAAGGATCAAATCTATAGAAGGCAATGCAAACGGGCTGGACCCTGGAAAATAACATGAATGTCCCAAAATACTGGGAGGGAAAAAGCTAGGAGAGAGGAGAGAGAGGAACAAGAATAGAACACAGTAGAATAGAACAGAATAGATTACAATAATCATTTACTTGTTCCACAACAGTGAAATTTCAAAACACTGGTGAGGGAAGGCTGATATGGAACATGTGAAAGGAAATTAAGAGGCTTGTGTGAGGAATGATGTTTTTGAAACAAAGCAGAAAACAATTAATGACATAAAAAGACCTGAATAAATAAGCATGTTGAGAAGTAGATGTCTGCCTTCCCCAGACTGCAAGATTTTCACACTTGAGTAAATCACACCAAAGCCGACCTGTTCAACAACTTCTTTCTGCTTACAATTTCTGGGTTGTCAGGAACTGGACTCACAGCACAGGGTATGCATAGTTAGATAACTATGGAGCTACTGGCCATGTCCTTTTGGTCATCACTGCTTTCAGCACATTTACGATGTCCCGAAGCGTTTATCACTTTGCATGGACAACATCCAACAAAGGCGTGTTCTCCTCCGTCATGGTGTGGTCATGGAAACATAAAAACATCCAATTTATGTTCAGGGACATTTCGGTGGTGGTGTTTTTGACTTCTGCTCTTTTTTCCCTTGTAAAATGTCCCATCTGATTTGAACAGCGGCAACAAAAGGTCAAACCAGGCTTTCCTTGAGTGCAACATTAACACAGTGCTGGCCTGTGTTGCAACTTTTGCAAAAGCTGAATCAAATAAATGTCATGCTTTGACACACTCCCCTGCTTTAGATGTAAAATCTGCAGGGAGAGGGACAGCGTTTGCTAACAGATGAAGGTGCTGGCTCTGACACCAGTGCACAGTTCTGCTGAAGTATTAAAAGAAACACATTGTGGAGCTCAGAGTGTGTCTTTGAGATGGATAATGTGCTCCCCTGATCCTAGTGACATCAGTCTCACCCCACACTGGGTCGCATAAAGACCTAAGGGCCTGTGTCAGATTACAAGGGTGTTGTTTTTCAGGGACTGCTTTTATTCTCATTTGACATGTTTTGATTGTTTCTTTAGATGCCCTTTATTTCTCTGCAGTTTGAGATTAATTGAACCCAAAATGAGGTCCCACTGAAATTGTGCTCAGGTTAAATGAACTCAGAGGAAATGCAGTCAGCCTGTGTGTGCTTGGACACATCCTGAACAAAACAAGAAACAAGTCAAGAAACTAATGCTGAAATACAAAAGCAGCAAGGTATTGACAGCAAGTGAAAGATGTATTGCTGCTATCCTCCAGGGGTGAATTAACATACAAGATTAAAACCACTGGATAGATACTATATGAATACCACATGACTCCTGTGTTCATGACCAGATGGAGAACCTTACACAGCAGGATGTTTTTAATGCTGTAAAAATAGTATTTTTTTACGATCATTCATTATGATGCCTCTTGACGCCGTACTTTTAAACTAAACTATATTATTAGTTTACTGCTAAATTCATTTAATAGGTATTTTCCTTTGTAAATAGAGAATATGTAAATAGTGAATATGCATACTTCAGCCTCAGACAGTGTTGTGTCAGCTTCTGACATATTTCTTGTCCTGCTGTCATGACCAGGCCATTCGTTTGAGTGACAAGTATATGGCACGGTAGTTTACCTCTGACAAGGCACGAGGTCTGAGCTCTCCAAGGTACACCCACCCTCATGTCAGCTGACAGCTATGGAGTTCGTTTTACAGTGCAACTGCACGACAGACACATTTGTTAATATAGGGGGAAAAAAAACCCAAAAAAAACATGAGGAATAAATAATAGCACGGGCTGCAAGTTTTCAGACATGTGAGTTGAAGATTCTCACAACTGAACTTTAACCAGCTGCTTTCCTCTGGTGAAAAAAAAAAATCATGATTTAGAAAATACATCGCTGTTGGACTTTCAACGGTGAATACATAACTCGTGGGGTTATCAGACTGACTGATAAGGCCTTTCAATTTCCTCTGGACTTTCATCGGTCTCTGCATGAAGTCCAAACGATGTGGGGTATTGCAGGGGAATCCGTGTTGTCCCTTATTCCCAATTCAATATGAAATGCAATTGCTTTGTCTCACATTTTACTCCCAATCTGCCACACTCGACCACCTTACTCGTCTAATCTCATTCCCGAGCAAAGAGCTCCCCTGATATGGGAGAGATTGAAGGCAGGGATGAGGAGATAGCACTGTGATAGGGAAGAAAAGAGATGAATAAACTATAATACTTACCTGGAAAAAAAAACAAAAAAACGTAGCTGTACATATAAGGAGAGACTACATTTGGGTGCTTCAAGTATGGCACAGGTGGCAGCACGAAGGGTGCAGGTTTGAATCCCAGTCGGGAATCCCTCTAGTACTGTAACTGTACTGTATGCGTGTGTACCCTGTGTTGGACTGATACCATATCCACGGTGTTTTCCCTGCTTTCACCTTGATGATTTCGAAATAGGTATCAGCAGACTGTCAGTTTCCCTTGTTTTCCTTCTTTTAAGCCATAACAAATGTGCAAAATAGGCAGTAAGAAGAGCCATTCAAAATTTAATTCTAACATGCAGAGATCTACCTCAGAGGAGCAGCTTTTTGGTGGAAAATTATCAGTTGGCTCAATGTCATCACCAGCTATCATGGTAACTCTGCACTTTCTAAAGGCTGCAGTACAAAAAACATAATCCATTCCTGACAGGAACTCGCATCCCACCACAGTTAACAGCGGGGGAAGCTGGTGGCCATGCTGCATCATGCAACGCAAGTGGAGTTAATACATACAGTACATGTGGAGCACTATCTCTCAGCTGCAGAGGGAGCTCAGGCATTAATTGATACCTCAAACTGCACAGCACAACATACACTGCACCATGAGGTTTCAAGATTTACAGCAGGCCCCTCGATCATTCATTGCCAAATGGTTTGGTTCACTAGGACTTCTTCATGAGATGTAACCCTTACAGGATTAGCTTTATGGACAAGCACACTCCTCAGAGAATATTTATGAGCTGTTGCGTCAACAGAGAAAGTTGTCTGCATTTTTTTTTAAATTGTGTAATAAAAAAAGGTAGTTGGAAGCTCGACCAACACCCTGTAATAGAACTCAGAAATGATGAGTAAATAAATACATGGCAAATCTCACAATATAAAAGCACACTGTGTTCTTTTACATGCAAACCTCAGAGATAATATGGTAGATATGAGTGAAAATGTATCTATACAGATGCATGGACCGTTCTCTTCCCATATGCTGCTCAAGTTTGAGCCGTGCTCTGGAAGGTCACTCCCCTGATAAGGATTTTGCAGCTGCTAATTTGGGATGACAGCCCATGTCATCGAGAATGTTTTTTCTAGGACCTGATTATCATCAGAGCTGCCCATGCAAATGACAGGGAGACCTTAAGGGATATCATTTTCCATTAAAATATGTAAGAGTCTAATTACAGATAAATGTCACATTAGCCATGTGAGATATAGAGACCTGGAGTGAATAGGTGGTGGAGGAAAGGGTTAGAAAGGGCCAAGTTCACGCAAAGAGTGACACGTGAGTGGAAGAGGGAGACTCAGGGGATCTAATAAATTTGTCCAACATTATTAACACACTTCAGTTTGTTGTTTTTGTACAAAACATATGTGAATATGAATGCAGAAAAGGGGCTGTGAAGGTATGTGACATAAAAGAATTCAAAAGATGTTAAACAGTGAGTATCCTTAAATACAACACAGTACAACTCATCAATCATTACAGATATTGACATTTACAGTAGGTCCAATATTTTACCTGAAAACATTTAAATGTTTCAGTGTAGAACTGTTGCTATCACAGCATGAAAAAAGCAATGAGAAAAATTGGCAGCTCAGTTTCTGGTGGTCCTCGTCTCGGCTGCACAAAATTCATTTCAAATTCAACAGGTCCATGAATATTGAACGGAAAACTGGAGCATAACTCTGAGAATTTCACTCCTAAAAGGTTAAGGCTAGACTGTGAGACGGCTTAGTCAAGCTTTGTAAATGCACGTTTTTTATAGGGAATGTTTCCTTTCTTTTTGACATATTTGACCATTCACAAAACAAACACCAGGACAAGTGGAGACACAGTATCTTGCCCAAGGACACTGACACATATAGGCACCAGTCATCGATTATGGTAAGTGGACGATGGCTTAACCACCGGAGCCACAGCCCCCAAAGTGTTTGTGCTGCGGAAGTGAGGGAAATCACGTAAACTCAAAGCTCTCTCCTTGTCATGAATTATGCCTCTTTGGCAACTTTTTTTTTTTTTTTCCCAGGCTGTAAACTACATCTAACATCCACTTAGGGTAAAATATTATGGGGTGAAACACAGGCGCAGAGGAAATAGTACAGTCAAGGTTATAATCATATTCTGGTAGTATGGCACGGCTGGCAACCATTAACATTTCAGAAGTGCCCTGCCTTCACTGACTGCCATTTAGTCTCTGCTAAGTCTTTCAATGGCTGACATATCAGGAACATCACAGGTATAACTACAATAATAACACTGATGACCCCACCAATTACCCAGTTGCCCAACAAAATTGCCCTGCACTCAGCCCAGAAAAATGATGTGATGTTGATACAATATATGTAATGGGAGAAATGCTTTACTTTCTATCTTCCTAGTGCTCGTGACAGAGCAGGAGGATCAACTATTTGATTTCATTTATTTCTTCTTTCTTCTATTTTTTTATTTATGTGGTTAATGGTGGTCAAAGTTGGAAATGTATGTAACCGTATTTGCACAAGTGTGAATGTTTATTCTAAATACTCAAGGCAAGCATGTGTATAAAGGTTACTCAGGACTGGCTAATATCTCTGCTCTGTGCTCTCATTGATAATTATCTGTGATCTTCTAGTCATACATGCAACTTTATATTTCACAGGGAAATTGTTAATCCTTTAATGAATAAACTCATTAAAATGAGGGTTATTTTCAGATACATCCCTGTTGGCTTCTATGCACTAGATTGAAACCTCTTTTCAATTACCATGAAACCCATAAGAGACGGACAGCTCTCTCTGAAGCCACATCATTAAAATGTAATGAGAGGCTGTCCACTTGCTCTCCTGTACTGCACCACGGGACAATGCCACCGGTCCATGTTATAGTGCATTTAATTCGATGTCATTACACTATATTTGAGTTAATTTGTATAGTTTTTGTTGTTTTTGTTTAGTGAGATGATTTATTCAAAGAGCAGGACGTGCTGATGCTCATTGTTTTAGTTGAAGCTGCACTGATTTATTAACAAATTTGTACACGATATGAAATGCAATTAGGCATTGGGGGGGTACATCTTCGAATGTGGCTGCAAAATAAGGATGAAAGATGAAATTGTCCTTTTTCCTCTTTTCCCAAAGGTAAACAAAACTGACACACTGACAAATCCTCCAAATGAACGGCAAAGTACACAGTTTGTAACTGCCCTTGACACAAAAAGTGCTCTCTGATCTGATGCTCCTTTTACCGTGATGATGTTGTTTGTCTTTTCCTTCAAAGTGGTTTTGGATCACTATTGAAAAATCTGCCCATTTTGACAATACTTTTCAGGTTTAGTTACATTCAAGACTGATCATGGTAAGTTCAAAAAAGTTCACAATTTCAGCGATGGAGGTGGGCAGGTTTCTACTATGTTGGCATTGCTAGAAAAGGAACAATGACTATATGATCAGTTATGATTAAAATCAAATACGTCATTTGGAATTAAGCAGGTAGGTGAGTAGATGGAAATGTTATCTTATGAGAGTCTACAATGTGGTTCATTTTTGTTGCCAGTAGTATTTAAGCATTCAGCACAGTCAGCATGTCACAGCCATGTCATGAGCCTGCGTAGTATGTCAGATCAAGAACATGGGCCAGATGGGCCAGAAATCTTTTTGCAGTAAGATTTCATTTGAATTTGGTTGTTGACTCAACAGTGTGTGGACATGGTACACATAAAAAAGCTCCCAAATCCTGCAGCAGCCTCCCTGGAGAGTACTGACTCTGCACAGCAAGATCTTCTCATCTTAGTCAAACTTGATTCCATGGCTGCTGCGCTGCTCTATGAGCCTCGTCTTACAACATAACAACAGATGAACAAGTGTTGCCATTTCTCTCCAAAGTTTTGAGAAAGTTATTGCGTTTCTGCTAGATTTATTTCATATAAGGATCTGTAAAAGTATGCATTAAACCCCCTGATCCACCAGAGGATTGCGTGCCAGTGTGGTTTGCCTTGACTGGGCGTGAAAAGTACATGCATGCATTGAAGGTGCAATAACAGTGTGGAGGGAAAATAATGGTGCAAAGGACAAATTAAATATGAAGGGTGATAAAATCTAGGTCAGGGCCAGGGTAAGTCAGAGTGAGTGGTGGATGACACATGCATAGAGGAGGGAGCCACAAAAAAGTATTTGTTCCTCTAGTAATGTAGTTATTCTATTTTATCTGTATAGTATGGTCATGTATATATAGTATAGTATATAGTATTATCTATATAGTATGATCATGTATGTATAGTATGTAATTGTTCCATTGTGATTGCTGTACGTCTTTAGGTATAAATGTATGCATTTGCTCATAACCTTAGTTTAGTGATGGCCACCTGTCATTCGTTAAAATAATTCCTACCCATGAATTGCATTTTGACATATTGCTTGAGTGTAACAACAAGCACAAAATTAAAAGATTTACAAATTTCTGCAGATACTGTGTGCACTACACTAGTTCAAAGAAATAAATCAAATGGCCTGTAATCAATTAGATCAATCGGATTAGACCCAGATCTGCTTGCCAGTTGAAGACACACGCTGTGGAGTATGGAGTTCACTATATGATAGGTCTACAGTATAGCCCCTCTATGCACAGCACAGATGGATGGTGGAGAGCAGAGAGCTGGCGAGAGAACGTGGCTCTGTGACAGCAGCCTCCAAGAGGGACAGGAAACGGAAAGTCTAAAATAATTCAAAAGATGAGTTCTAAAAAAGTGAAAATGACTGGACTAGGTAAGATTACAAGGGTTCAAACAACTGTGTGCCAGACAGTGCTCACACACTACACAGTGTCTGTCAGCTGGAAATACTAACTTGGAAGGACAACAGGGGTCGGGATTTGGCCATCAAGAGTACAAGCTGTCAGTGTCCTCCCTTATCCAGCCCCTTGGTTCCCTTCACTAAATCCCTGAGTTAGACATCAAGGCCATTGTGATCTGATTTCATCCTATTTATCTAGTTCAGCACGGACTGTTTTTTCACTCTTTTTTCTGCCTTGGCTGTTGGGAAATACTCCTGTTATGGCCCATTTCCTGAGAGATGTCAAATAATAAGAAGAATAAGAAGGAGAAATAAAAATTGTTAATTGTTGTTGGTAGTCAAGAACAACACTAGTGTAATTCCATGCTTGTCTTATATTAAACAGAATTTTCTTTTTTTTTTAAGTTTGTGTGTGTATGTTTGTCTTGTTGTGCTCTCCTCATGTCTATCAAGCTAAAGAGCTAAAGAGTATGTAACTACATGTCTACCCTTCTTGGTAATTAATTAGCTGTGCAAAAGCTACAGTGACCTATATCCAGGATGTGGTTCCAGCTCTACCAGGGTGGCACTCTTCCTTCATTTGTCTGAACCCTTTATCATCCACATGAGTAACTATCAATCTTCAAAAGTCTCAGCAAGATGAATGATAAGACCGTGGTAATAATAATGTTTTTTTTTTGCTTTTTTGTGTGTGTGTGTGTGTGTGTTTTATTTACCATCCACATGCACAGCATGGCTTAAGAGTGAACATCAGGGAAAGAGAAAGCATCAGGAAAACTCAGTTGTGAATGTGTTTTGTCAGTGATAAGGACAACAGTAATGTTTTAATTGTGTGCAAAGGAATCTAATTTGTAGCAGCTGTTGTAAGTATGTCATACACGACATTCAATTATCTTTTGAGATTTTCTGCTTGGAATAGGTGCAATGACTGACATTTTTACAGAAAATGTCATAAGAAAAGGTTCAGGTGGAAAAAATTAATTAGTTTTGCACTCATGATCAGATTTCAACTGCATGTTTCACACACCATTTGTGGCACCAACGGACTAGCACAGACTCAATAGGATAGTGCACAATCCCTTATTTGTAAACATGATAACATTTCACATTCACTTTTTGTTAACAGTGATTAATCATTTTGTGACAAACTATGTGATAAAACCCTCTACAATGAGAATGCCTTTTAGACCATGTGGAGTATCGCTGAGTGTCTAAACCATGACCTTGACAGTGTGTCTCACAAACACATTGTCACTCTGCATGCTGGCTCCTTTGACATCTGTGTTTCAGTAGTGTGAAAGCAAAGCAGCATGATCTTTCTAGGTCGTCACATAATCTAACTTTACGCTTTCTGCAAGTCTGCACTGGTACGTGTCTGTAGATGTGTAGAAGTGACTGGAACCTTGGAAGTACCTTAGTCTGACCTTAAGAAATGTGCTGTGTGTTTCATAGGGTTTCAGCGCACCAAGCTGACCTCAAAGAACTACAGTAACTGAAATTAGATTAGATCATTGAACAGAAAGTGAATAGCAAGGCTAAAGCTAAAAAATGAAAGTGAAATTTGCTTGCATTGTAATTCTTTATTCATTTCATGCTTTTATATTGGGTGAGTTAGCCAATACCAACTGAACTGTTATTGTTTTATTTCAAATTCCTGCAATGGTTGATTAATAATTCTTTGTTTATCATTGTTGGTCAAACAGTGTCTTTAAACTGAACTAGAGCCAAAAGTGATTCAAAGAACAAGTACAAAAACAAAAACAAACAAAAAAAACAAACAACCTGCAGACTTGTGATGCAGCCACACTGGGCATGTGTACAGGTATGAACATCTGTGCAAAATGATGGTTGTGTAATGTCTCTAAACAAAATAAATTATGACCTGTTTGTGATGTTGGATGAAAGTTAAGATTAACATTAAAGTAATAAATTTGTTTGCAGCGAGATGAGTGCAAGATTTCACTCCCCCCTTTTAGTTGAACTGCGGATTTCTTTCAGTCCTAAGAAAACAGAATTGATAAACAAGAGGCATCCAACTACATGCACAGACTGAACATATGCTTGATTAGACTGACAACTGGCAGTGTATGAGGTCACCAACAGCTGATTGACAGCTAAATGCATTTGCAAGTGAAAACATGAGTCATGTGGGGATTTATAGGTTAATAATGCAAAATTTGGCAACATTTATTTATGAATGAATATCTATAATGTATCATCTCATTCTGTATAAGGCATTACGATGCATAATGCATTATATACAATGTATGATATAAGAGTCACGTACTATAGCTATTGTTCAGACGAACTAGCTTACCTTGGCGCCACTATGAAAGTTCAATGAATCCTTCAAGTCTAAGTTGAAACAGAAGTTCAGACAGGAGGAGAATTGTCCTAGTTGTTTGGCTTATTACCATACTCCTAATGTAAGACTTTTGTGTGATCTATTTGTATTTATTTATTTACTTTCATGTAGAGGCAGCTTTCACAGATTTCTACATTTTTCCACAATCCACATTTTTACTCTACATATAGTCGCCACACCATGGTGAGGTTCGCCTTGTCTGAAGGATATGTCTAGTCATTTCCTGTTTTATTTTGAAAATGTAATCCCCCATGTGCCAGGTCACTTGCCCTTACTCCTGTGTCCTCTGTCACCTGCAACTCCCTGCCCTGATCACACCTGTCCCTAATCACTGGTGGTGTGTCTTCACTGCTCCTTGTGCCAGTGCGTTTTGTATGTTTGTGTTTTCTCAAGATCCCAGTGTTCTCCTTGAGGATAAGCTTCCTTGTGTCTCATTTGTGTTCACTAGTGCTACCTATGTTTCCACCATAGTTTAGTCATAATAAATTCACATGTTCACTAATTTTGAGTCCAGAGTCGTGCATTTGGGTCCCATTAGTACTTCTTTAACACGGTCTTAGTCAGACCGCTGTGACAATATGAATGTAATGTAGAGATTCATAGAATTCCTGCTCCCCCAGTGATGTCTGATGATGGCAATAGTTATTTCAGCTATTAAGTGAGACCAAACTGAATGATTAATGCATGCGGAGGAGTTGCCAGTGGCCCCGACCTGCGAAGCAAAAGGGCGTTTGTTCAGTTTCTTTTAGCAGTGCCATATTTTGAGGCTATGTTTTGATTCAGAGTTAACTGATTGGGGATGAGTTTTTCGGAACAAAATTGGTATCTCCAACTTTCACCGCAGATGGTTTCAGAATAAGCATACATGGGCCCTGTCTTGATTGGGGTGAGATTAAGGTTAAGCCATGCCTCCAGGCAATGAATTCAAGTTGACAGAGTGTCCTCGAAAGTGACCTAACCCTTGATTGTGCGTGCTAATTGGTTTGTTGGCTAAACCAAGTCTAAATCCAGATAAAAAAAAAGTCATTATCTATTTTAGAAACAAAGAAATGAAGCATAGAATGCAAGTACTTGCCACAGTGGAAATTAGAGCGTCTCTTTCCCATTAGGTGCTGTCTGTATGCTGATATTTTACCATCTTTTACTTCCTTCCAGTTTTATCATTTGAATAAATAATTCCCATATTGGATTCTTTTATTGCAAGATTTCTTGGCTGAAACTAGCAACAGAAAAAAGCAAATGTCTTTTTTTAATACAAATATCTTCTAGGCAAGTTAGGTGTGCAATTGCCTCGTGATAAAATGAATACTTTTGCAAGATTTATTTGATAGCATTGCTTTAATATTTCTGGAGAAATGTATTAAGCTCAGGAAATGTTGGAAATTTAATGTAAATGTGTGATCAGGCACGGTCTGACTGCTACATTGGTCTATTTTTCCTTAGTTCTTTGACCAGATTAATTGATAGCTTCTTGAAGTTGTAGTTTGTTATTTATAGTATTTTTACCAAAGGTATAGCTGTGGATAATAGGTGTGGAACGAAAATCTAATGTAAAACTTCACAGAACTAGGTTGTTGTACATTGTTACCCTTTGGAAAGACAAGTTTTTCTCATAATTAAATGTTCACAGTCAGGGATTGTAAGCGTGACTTGTAAATGCATAAGACGCAGACATAAGAAAGGTCCTTGAAAGGTCATGAAATTAATGGTTCTCCAAAGTTGCTGTCTCACATCCTGAACCTTATAACCTTTTGTTACTGTAAAATGGTAAAATATGTTTGTTTTGAATACTTACACCACCACACACACTTTAGTAAACCCTCCGGATGATGTACTGTTTTCTGTTATCATGAGTTGCTGAGCAAATTATATCAATGGTCTGTCTTCCTCGGTGTGGGTGTTTGTTTTTTGTATCTTAAAGTTTCAGACACAGTGATACAGGTTTAGTCTCCTAAATTAACCTCCTACCAAGCTGTTGAGTAATGTGAGCGCTATGATTTGGCTGAAGATACATTCAGCTTTCCTGTCACCCTGCTGTGCTCCATTTCTTACTCAAGTGAAGCAATTTGATGGTAAAATGTTCCAAATCCTGGTGCCAATCACCTCTGGGGGGAGATGCAGAAATATGGGGGCAAGCTTGTCTTTGATGTCATTGCATACCAAGTCATCTCAGTCAAACCCAATTATTTCTCTGATCAGGTTAGGTGTCAGAATGATGTTGGAACAGTTATTTTACGGTAGTATCTCAAGTGTTCTGACTTGCCTTGCTCTCATCGCATCCCTCACATCATTAAGCCCTTTCAGCGACGCAGGGAACCACAAATTGACTGTGACTGCATTTCCAGCCTGCACTACGCACCACTGTAGATGAGCAGGGCAATGGAAGGCAAGGTCAACAGGTACTGTAAAAGGTGTTTTCCTGCGAACCAGCTTCTCTTCATTTAAGATAATTTAAACCAGGGGTCTCAAACCTATTCCACAAAGGGCCGTGTGGCTGCAGGTTTTTGTTCCAACCAAGCAGCAACACACCTGACCTGACTCTTAATTTACTGATCTCAACCATCAGACAGCTGATTCGTCAAACTGTGTACTCTTGATTGGTTGGAACAAAAACCTGCACCCAAAGGGCTATTTGTGGAGTAGGTTTGAGACCCCTGATTTAAACATTTCAATTTTTTCAATATCTTATGATAAATGCTTGAGTGATGCAGATCTTATCAGACCAGTTTGAGCCAAGTCACGTGTTTTGAGTGCAGTTCTTGAAACTTGCAGTGGGGATATAACAGTCCCTCAAATAAAGTTGTATTTCAGTGAATGACTTGATTGGCATATAAATTTTAGTTTTTAATTAATCAGATTGTGTGTTCCTGTCCAGTTACAGAAAATGTTTTTTCAGTGTCATCATTCAATGTCATGTAATTAGAAATAAGTATCACCCATTTGTGAATGAAATGAGCACATTTTATTTTCAAAAGAATAGCTAGTTGTAATGCTGAAAAAGTAAATGGCATTTTAAGCAGCTGACCCCTCACAGCTCACCTCTTTTCACAGTTTCAAATATATTCTTAGTTATGGCTTCTGGGGTATCCTTTCCTGTGACACGAGAGATGTTACTGATGTCCCTAAAAGGAAACTTTATAAGGCAGGTCACGTCTTTCTCCCCTGTTAACCTTCCAGTGCAGCTCACAGCTTACAAAAGGAAATTCACATCCTTCAGGACATACCAGATATGTACGTGACAAAGCCTCGAAATTCATACACTGTGCACACTCAGACATCACAAAGATATATATAGACTTTCAAACAGACACAACACTGCATGGGCACATCCGTAAACATGCGTGTTTATGTACTGTAGGTGCTCATCCTGTATGGTCCCACATGCCTTCAGGGTGTGTTGGACTGCTGAGCTAACCCATAAAACCCAGGCTTATCGCCTCCATGAGCCTCCTGCTTCTGCAGTTCACCCAATCCATCCCAGGGCTCCTCTGATAATCAGCCGTCTCTGTTTGGCCTGAAGTCTGGGTGAATATCCCAAGGTCTGAAGATATGAGATCCAAGCCCAGGCTTTAAGGTCTCAGTGTGCAAATACAGTGCAGCTAGAGTGAAAAGATGTGCAAATCCACAATAAGGTCCATGCTGCATGAGTGAAAGCACGTCCAGAAGTGCACTTGTTTACAGCCAATGTAATGAGTGGCACTGAACCTTATAAAGGGCTGAGGTGTCCTGGCTTAGAGATCTGAGGCACGTGGGATATCATTTGTCTTGATCTAACATCACATGCTGGCTCAGTGCGAAGGCTTAGCGACCCCCCATGTGAGAAACCCATGGAGAGAAGTATGGAAAGTGTGTTGAAGAAAGGAAAATGAGGAATGGGGGGATAAAGAGAGAGAAAATGAAAAGATAAGCCACATCAAGTGCAGGCTTATCCGACACCCTGCTATAATTGAGACAGCTAATGCATTACAAAGACAGTGTAATCCTAGGTGTCAGGAAGCAATTACATGTAGCTAATTACTAAATAATTAATGCAGACAGTTTAACTGGACAGACTGCAAACTTGCCTTGAACTGGGTCTAATGTTTGTCTATTTTTGGGGTTAAGCCGGATGCCTTTGGGCCTTGAGACAGAGGAGATAGCCCTTAATTACATAGCTTTTTTTGTAATGGCTGTTAAAATGTACACTCATGTGAAAGACCTTTACTTCTCTATTTTTACAAGGACCTGAGCTCTGGTGGGCCACCTAAAAGAGGAATAATTAATCTTAAAGTTGTATTCAGCACATGGTTAGTATTGTCTTTTTTTACAGTTTTTGGACAAATGCTGTCATAGGTGTTACTGCTGGTACTCTGACTCTGAACAGATAAAGAGTCGCTGAAAATCCTTACCCTGTATAAACCCTGTATTCATCAGCTCCTCAAACTTTTTTCTGAGCAACCCTCATTAATTTTGAGGTCCAAAAGTAAAGATTTTGCAGTTTTTGAGAGGTTCTCTGAATTGGTCCACAGAAATTTAAGCTCCTCAAATAGAAATGGAGGAATAACCAATGTAATTCATGAATGCTTTAGGCAGCTTAAACAAGTGTCACACCTCCCTTGTAGAGACAAAGCTTGGGGGTGGGGTAGAGGGGAGTGAATGGGCACTAAAACTTAAGCTGTGATACATCTGCTGGTAATTTGACAGTTTTCTTTATTGCATTTTAGTGATCATTTCCTCTGCTAATCACTTTCATAAGAGAATTAAAGACAATCTTTGCGAATCACAGAGAAGAAATGCAAACCAGAAAACAACTGAGTATTGACATGGAAACCCCACACACCGGGCTTTTCAGACTGTCGAGAAATATTCATTCATCTTACAAAGACACATCATTCAGTCCAATTTCCCACTGTGCTTGTGCCTTCCTTTATCAGCTGCAGCAATAAAACAAATGTCTAAGTGGTATTTTGTGAGTCCCCCCCCCCCCCCCCCCCCCCCAAAAAAAAAAAAAAGAAATCCTGAAAATGTGATGTGCTGCAGTGTTCATAGCCCCTAACACACCCACGCATGATGTATGATAATGGGTTTTTTTTCTCCACCCCAACACACACACACAGATACACACATAGACGCTCTTGCGCACATTTGACATATTTTGACACAGTCATTTAATCACCTTCAACTCCTGCAACACAGTTGGCTTTGCACATTGTACCTTGATTCATTAGAATAGTTAGGAGACAAAATGTGGATGAGTACAGGCAGGAACGCTTACAAAAATGTGACAAGGATGTTGGGCCAGGTCGGTTGCGACCTCAGGATTAATTTCATACCTTATTAGCAAAAATGAACCATGGTCACTGTTAAAAGCCCAGCCTATGCATAATAATATGTCTCCAGCTAGACTCCAACTATCCAGAATGTCAGACTCAAGACACTGTGACACAGTATGTGTAATTTGTATGATCCTAACATCCTCTGCAGTACCCCTGCTATCCTAAGGAGACTCCGTAGGTGGAACATGCTGTGTAAATATAGTTTTGACTGTTCTTTATGTTAATATTGCCAGAAAAGTCACCCCCTTGCTGCACGGTTCAAGGGAAATGCTATATTTGATCACCTAACATGTTTTTTTCCCATCAGATTATTGTATTTTCTCTCTCTTTTAATTCTCAACTCCCATGGAAGTTCCACCATCTAGGTCAAGGATATTGGAGGGAGGCAAATTGCTGTGACTGTTCTGTGCAGCTTGATTCATCATAAAGATTCTTCCAAAGACGCAATGACTTTCGGTCATATTTCTGTTTCAATATTATCAATAGGGATGAACAGGAAAAGAAGTAGGAGTGCTTTATCTCACACAAATACAAATAACGACACCTCCAGGGATGAGAACACCATTGTGCTGGAAAATAACACTGACATACAGTGCTGTGAAGATGAGAAACTCAGTGAAAGAACTAGTGACAAAAGAGTGTATGCAGCCAGCCTCTGGAGTCACTGATGCAGGCCCTGTACTGTTGCTCTGGCCATATAAATGTGGCAGTAACGGCCTCTGATCAGGCTGTAATGGTATTCATAGTTGCCATGGGTCCTTTCACTGAGATATTATTAAGATCATTTTTATTCATGATATCCCCTAAATTGTCCTTGGAAGAAACAGCAGATTATGGCAGGCTGCTGACCCGTGGGTTGTGAATAAACATGAAAAACAATCACTGTTCCATTTAAAGGCAGAATGGTGTTCAATCCCGAGCCTCTTGGGTAAGATTGGGGTGGGAGGTGGGGTGTGGGCATCAAAAGAATAACGAAATCATTAGAAATAGATTGAAGTGAGAACGAAAGATGCTGTCCTCCAGGACATCATCCAGTTTTAAGCCTCTGGATTATGTACATTTAAAATTATAAAAGGGTCATTTAACAGTCATTTAAATGTGGTAAAATCTAACAACAATTTCCCAAGATCATAATCAAGCAATGCTTACTGGTTTCTGTTTTCTCGGAGAGCAGCTGATGAGATTTCAGCACCCACTTATATCATTTAGTCTTAAAAGTGAAATGTAAAAATAAGAGACAGTTTTTTCTTTTGCTATTTTCTTTTGCACCCTGTCCAGACGGTTTGTCCAGATGGTGTGCATTTTGAAAGTATTTTAATAACACATACATAAGTATTAAATTAAAGCTGCTCCAATATAGGGACGACAAAAAGTTGTACCAACATCAGCCTTATTTCTTATGATATGGACCTGCATCTTCTTCTCACTTCTTCTGCTCCTATTGTTTTGAGCTCTCAGGCCTGTGCTGATGCTGAGTAAGACAGAGGTGAATGTCCATTCATCAATGGTGCCAGAGCACCAAGAAACAAATATCCCTTCAAATCCAATGCATTAGGACAGCCATTAAAACATAAATGAATAAATAAAACATTGAACACAAAGTGTTTCAATCTCTCCATTTATCATCTTACCCTGCACTCTACTATCTAGTCTCGCACACCTGCACACATAAGGCAAAGACAGGGAATAGAGTCTGGACATTATATCACAGATCATACACACCATTCATTCTCACCCTTACAGTTAGGTGCAATTTATCCATTCAATCAACATATGCATGTTTTTAGACTGTCTGGCTCCAGGAGCAACACTGAAACTTACCAGTCAGCTGGTGATGTGACCTTTAGCACATCGGTGATTCTGGTCAGTTTTCCTGACCAGAAACTTAGCATTTAAATTAATTGTCACTGCCACAAATACTCCCACTGTACAAAACATTTCTCGTCTTTCTTTTCAGCAACAACTCAACAGATCATGCAGGTCAGCCAGGACTGGTCCTACAGTATTATTGCGCCAAGAATAAATTCCAATGCTGCTTTTAGCTATGCTGCATGTCTGGTACAAATGCAAGAAGATCTAAGGTTTGTTTTCACACTTATTAATGCTGAGTAAATTTTACAACTGTTCACTGCTTTTAAGTAAACACTGGGCTGTTTTTAGAGATGTACTACAAAGTTAATTTGTTTCATTGTCTTGTTTTGTTGACCATTTCTCTTAAAATCTGTCATTTTTACCCTTGTTTGTTTCGAAACCTCTTTATGTGTTTGTTCTCAGCATTTTAGCATTTCCTTTTGAAACATTCTCTGAAGTGATTATACAAGAGTACACTGTATCCTTTTTGTGCTTTGGAGATAAATTTGGAGCAGCTTTGTCTTTATTGGCATATATTATTGTGTGTTAAAAGTGCACTTCAAAGACTGTATACCCTTGGCTCAAAATAAGTGAGAAGCACAGACTCATGTGCCTGATGAAATCATGAACAGAGTGGATTTGGTTGTATTGTCAACTGGAGTTTGAATCTTTCCTCCCTATCATCTGATGGAAAGAGAAAGGGATAAACAAGTGGAACGGCTGCCTGCGGGCACAAACCGTTCAGGAATATCCAGAGAGAGACAAAGGCAAAACTAGCAGGAGGGGATGGAACAGGGTTGAGTGACAATTCAGAGAAGGAGCAAGCAGAGCAAAGGGACACAGGCAGGTGACTCTCATTCTTTGAAAGTCTGTCTCCTGAAAACAAATTGAGCTGTAACCATGCACCTAGGCACAGTAACAAGAGGCTTTTTTGTCTTTTAGATCTTGACAGTTGAGTTGAGAGCGAGGCTCAGGGCACGGAGTTGGCAGTAACCGTGTCGAGCTGTTATATATTTCCCATCACCGCTTTGCAATAACATGGGAGAGACAGGAAGGGCCCTGGTGTTAGACGATTTGGAGAAACACTGGCTGTTTCGAAACAAACAATCAGTGATAAAGGCCCTCTATATGTCTGTGTAGCAGGCATCCAGGGTCACTCAGCCAATTAACTGTTCATCCTGCACATGTGTGATGTGGCAGCAGGTTAAGCTGCAACTGAGACTGTGCTTGACATCTTAGATCGCTAACTTCCCCAATCAAAATTGATGCTATATTCTGGATAAAAAAAGAAAAAAAACAATCAAAGCAGAGGATCATTCATTTTGTCACTCCTGTAGAGGATTTTTACTTACAGGATTTAGATTTTTTGCATTTTAGTTTTGCATGACTTCACATGAGTAGCAGGTTGTGGAGGTGCAGATAGTTATTCGGACATGAAACCATGCAATCACCGATAAAATTGTTTTGCATAAACACAACTGCAATATTCATTTTAACAAGCACCTGCTACCTGCTCTACATTTTCAAATTCCCTCTAGGGAAATGGCTATTTAAACTGCTATTATTTTGCACGTGTGTGGGTAAATGGTTTCGTGCAGGTTCTGCATCGGTGTGTGTGTGTGTGTGCGTGTGTGTGTGTGGCTATGGATGTGGTGGCATCTTCTGGATGACAATGTATTTTGTTTCAATGCACTGTCTGCATTTGCATCAGTACCTCTGGATTTGCATGTGAGCCCTGAGTTATCTGCAAACGCATGCCCAAAATGCCTTTTTATTTCCGTACCTACTGGTAATATGAGAATAACGACAGCTTGGGGGCCTGATGAAACTGACCTTGGTGTTAATGAGCTTCTCCCAGACGGACAGCGGTCCTCTATGCACCGTAATTGACATGGCACCCCTGTATGCGCAGCTCCACTTACCTGTGTCAATCTTAAGAAGACTTCTGAGCCCATATCTGCCACAACCATTTGTTCCAGCCATCCTCTCAAGGGATGCAACAGAATTCTCATCATTTTCTCTTAAGTGCCTTTCTATTTATTCCATCATTGGATGCAGCCTTACTTTTAATTTCTGATTTTTTCTATTTTTTTCTCTCCACAGTTGTGTGCCGGGAATGAATTAATGTTCTTTGTGGATTGTGTTCAACAATGAGCACAACAATTGCAGCTAATCATTTGGAGCTGGTGAATTGGATAAAACTTTTGAATGCTTGATAAGCTCAGAAAGTCTAGCTGTTTTCAAATTAATGAAACAACACAGTTTTCAGACAAAAAGCCCATTTTGGTGCTTAGCCAAGTATTCTTTTAAGTAAACTTTTTCTGACTCTGTGGCTTGTCCATTCCATTATGCTACATATTTGTAATATATTGCCTTAATACAAATTCACCCATAGACATACATTACATAACTAACATAACTACAATTTTTGCTCAGCAAGCTCCTATAAACATCACAGAGGAGATCCAAATGAGAGTATGTGTGCATGCTTGGTCGGAATACGTGTGTGTGCATGATCGCAACTGTGCATGTAGACACACAAGGGGGTCCTGTGAAACCAGTGAGGATAATTCACATTTTATGGACAGAACAAGTCAAGTGTGTAAAGTTCAACAGAAACATCAAAGAAAATGAACAGAGGCAATGACATTTTAATCGAAAGGACCACCCATATAAAAATAGCATTGTTGACAGAGGCATTTCATTTATCTATAACATATTTTTTGTAACCCCAACCACTCATTGTGCCAAGGAAGACAAATGGAGCTTTGTTTGTGCATGAAGGTCATATATATATATATATATATATATATATATATATATATATATATATATATATATATATATATATACAAAACAACAGTTAATGTGGTTGTAAGTGAATTGTACACAAACATAGAATATAATGTATTTACCTGCTCTTAATCATTGTCTAGCAGTTACAGTCGTAGCAACGTCAATGGGTGATTTATATCTGAGTGATTATCCAGTGCACTGAACAGTCAAACAACAGGAGATTGCTTTATGGGTCTGACACACACCTAAAAACTGTAAAAACTAGATGCAGATTTTCTTCAAATGTCAGAATTACAATAACCGCATGGACAGTAATGTCACCAGATGATGTGTTTTATTAATTTTATTCCAATATTAAAGGACCTTCATTTCACATCAGAGACATTTGAACACAGCTATGCAGAATAATTATTTCATATCTGAAAATATCACTTTCACATGGGGGGAAGTGTAAGGTGCCTCTGGCTGTGAGGCGGGTTGGTCATGGGCTTTTCGACTATTCTTTGAACATCAGTCACTGCCTGACACTGGGGGGGCGCGTTGCTGCTCTCCACATCAGTCACTGACTCCCTCTTGCCCTTAACTCCTCAGCACAGGGCATGTTCATGCACTATCAAAGTCAGAGCTCCAGTCTGATGACAGTAATGGCTGAAGATGGGAGTGTAAATGGTGTAAAAAAAAAAAAAAAGATTTGGATCCTGTTCTGAATGATAATGTACAGTAGGCCTCCACTTACCTGTTGTGAGGGAAGACACTCATTATTGTATATATATTTGACGAGTATATATATTCGAAGTAAAATTAAATGATCTGATCTGGCGCTGTGCAATAAAGGTGAACTGACTGGTTAGTAATTTAATGGATTTTGGCTCAGTAAATACAGAAATAATTCAGGTCAAACAATCCAATACAGGACAGATGGTTCAGATTAAAGGGGATTTATTTTAGATGCCATGGGAAGAGTTGATTGTGTATATGCATCTGTGGTTTTCATAGTTGAAGTAGTACCATATTTATAAAAAGTGTGACTTACAGAGAGGGTTACATGGCAACTCTGTGAATAGTAGAGGGACTCTCTGTATGGATATTGCATGTTCTCCACTAGACGTGTAGGTTTTCTCCAGATACTCCCACACAGTCCAAAGACTGGAAATATTAAACTGGCCACACTAAGTGAGTGTGGGAGTAAATGGTTTGTGCCCTGTTCATGGTGTATTCCCAGCCTTTGCCTTATGTGAGCTAAACCCCATGACACCATTTGGTACTAAGTGTGTAAGATAATGGATGGGTGAACGGATGAGCTGTAATAAATGCAGGCAAATGAACTGGCTTAAAATTTGTATGTGTAATAAAACCCCTATGGCAGTGCTAAGCTAGAGGAATGTAAATCAATACACATATTTAAGGCTACACATTGATAAAATTTGCACAGTTATACCCATGTGGTGCCCTCCACACAAACTGGGTAATTAAAAGCCTATTACCTGGTAAAAGAAACTGGCTACAACAAGCCCAGTAAATTAGGTAACACAACAATAACTTGCATTTGGAGCAGCTAAGGAGGGTTCAGAATTATCTTTTCTGCTTTGCCCCTGCTGCGCATACTAACAGCGGCCTGCACACTTGCATAGGCACCACCAGCTGTAGAAACTGGGTCCTGAATATTTCATTTCATACCACCAGTCAATATGAACAATTTTGTGGGGGGGC
Organism: Karalla daura; assembly: GCA_029224185.1. Taxonomy (NCBI): domain Eukaryota; kingdom Metazoa; phylum Chordata; class Actinopteri; order Chaetodontiformes; family Leiognathidae; genus Karalla; species Karalla daura. Next base: position 9,871,255 of record CM055196.1, on the reverse strand, counting down.
ATCCTATAACAGAGCAGAATTTGCCCAGAAAAATGATCAATAATGAAAATGGCTTTCCATGTAAATTGCTCAGCTAATGCTGACTCTCAGAGAGTGCTTTTATATGTGCATAACTTGCCTGGTTTTGATGATACTCCACACATGAAATTTACATGGAGCATGAAGTATACATGGTCTCTCATAACGATCATGTGATTATAAAAGTATTCTGGTTTGTGATTGTAGGTCTGCATTTCCATGCATCATACAGTAGTAATACACACATACACACAAAATCCAGAGAGAGAAAGTGAGAGGGAGAGAGAGAGAGATGAAGAGGGTTCATCTTTACTCATTGTGACGTACTGTGCGTAATATGATAAAAAAAAATCAAAAAATCTGATACACTGGTACACTGATTTACCTGCATGATTTACCTGCATGCTCCATTGGGAGATTGTCGATTGGTGCAATGCTCCTCCCAATGGATGCAAAGGTAAACATGATCATTGTGGCTGATAATTTTTTTGTGGGGGTCTTTTTAATATCCTCTCCATTTAAAAATAAATAAATATATATATAAATAAATAAATAATTTACTTTACTGCACTGAATGTCTGAATCACACGTCAAAATAAGTAGGTCACACCTGCTTGGTTTTAGCCTGTAACCTATTTGTTTCGTGTTGGCACATCTGTTTGTGCCTCCATTGCTTCTTTCCTGTTTTTAGCAAAACCAAGAAATGCATGAGTGAAATATCTCAGTATAAGTTGTTACGTGCAAACACACTCCAAAAAGCTGATCATGACCCGGACAAGAATGTCCTAAAGTGATCTTGCTGAGGCCTGGAATCATATCGAAAGAAGAGAGTGATGATTTATAAGAAAACATAAAGTAACAACTTAGCCTGTTGGTATTTAGAGGTATATATTTAGAAATATATATGCTTGGCCCTGGACTGTTACCTGGTGGGTGAACTGATATCTTCAACCACGTTGTTGAGTCATATCTTGCACCCACAAGTGTACATTAGGTAAGAGGTAGGTCAGACCCTGCTGTCTACAGGAACACACAAGCAGGTGGACACACCAGTTAGCAAATTACCGGCTGTAACCTGAGCTTGCTCCATCATAGTGTCGATGCAATTAAACGCATCATCACTGCAATGCAGGCGACACACTGAGATCATTAAAGGATGGACATATAAATCCATACATAACGGGGCTATGGAAACATTTGCACTGAGACTGAGGTGCTACAACCTTAGCACCTCGATATTTCCTTTAATGTTTGGTAATTTAATAAAACACTGTTGATGTCTGGCTGAGGAATTTTTTTTGTTTGTTTCAGTCCACTTGCAGAAAGTTCCTCTTTGAGCAGAGAGGAAGCTTGGCCAGAGGTGTCCTTCAAAGATGGGAGATGAAAAATCTTGTCATGTCATTAATGGTCTTTCATAAATTGAGGATTAGCAGTTAGGCAGTCCCACTCACGTCACATCTTTCATTATCCCAGCAGTGCTCAGGGGAAAAGCACTAAAGGTTGCTTATGAGCTGTCACTAACAACGGTGGATGGATGGCTGCCTCGTGCACCTACGTTCTTTTGCGGTGTGATAAACAGTGTCAAGGCATCATTGTGAGCTAAAATATCGCCAGAAGACACACTTACTGTGGAGAACTAACTCATGCTTGTTATGTAATGTCAGCATGATAAGGTATGAATAAAGCATTTTACTGGCTTATGAAGGTACAGTTTAATAACTCACCTTCAAAATATCATGCAATGCAATATTTCAAGTGGACAGTCAGGTATGCATTTGCAATGTATTTATTTACTTCAATGGAAAATCACTGCACAACAACGATAATAATTTTATCCAGTCAAGCGTGTGGTAATATAATGGAGCTCCGATCTTATGAGCAGATTAATTTCCTTGCTCCATCTGAGGGCAAAGCTGCTCCAGCTCTGACACCTTACCAACGCTTGTAGGTGATTTTTTACAAGTTAAAATAGAATTTATTTAGACCATACATTTACATGTATAGAACATAGGCCATGATTTTTCTAGTTGTATGCTAAAATCGCTGCTAATTGGGAGGGAGAAGAAAAGAAAAAGTACATTAAACAGAGAGTGTACATTTTTTTTGTTTTCTGTTTTTTTAATTAAACCATAGCAATGGCTTAACCTCATAAACCTTCAAGACCTTTTTTGTTCACAGAACATTTCACTAGCTGGATGTATGAATTTACATGGCAGGTGCACTTGGTCTTGCACCCTAATATTTTATAATTAACATTGCACAGTTCAAATTGCATAGTGAATTACATACAATTACATGTCATCAGGAGAAACACTTCAACAATCACTTTGGATTGCAGTGCTTCAACGAACCAACTACTCATCTGTCAGCACATACTGCCTATCTCTGCCAGTGCATCAGTTGCAGTGACGGGCTCTCAATGAGCATTATCAGACTTCCAAGCACAGTGAAAAGTGGATTGGCTCAAGGGACACCAAAAGGGTTCAGACCAAGCACTCTTATATGACAAGCTGATACAGTGTGAATGCCACATTGTGGTTTCTCAACTTAGACTATCACTAAAATGCTTTCACTTTACTCACAGACTCCAGAAAATAAAGCCAATGTTTTATTAGCTGGATCTGGATTTTTTTTTTATTTCGTGTTATTTGCTTTTGATCATACAAGTGCAACACATGACTCTACTCTTGGCATTTGACAGCATAAGCCATTAGAGGTTTTGTTTAGCTACTACAATTACACAGCATCTTATTATCTCACCTTTTGAAGGTGATTAGTGTTCAAGTGTCCTTTTGCAACAAAACAGTTTGATGAGCCACAATGGATCAATACTATCCTAGTACCTGAGAAGAGTGCAATGGACTAAACACTCTCATTTGTAACCTTTTTATAATGCCCCCTAATGTCAGCCTTGGAAGATCACCTTATTGATCCAATAAGAAAAGGCTGGGGAGGCACAGTAATTCTGTTTTACCCACATGAGGGATCTGCAATTTTCAGCTAAATGGGAAAGGTCCTGAGGATCAAGGTAGAACAGAGTACAAACACACAGGAAGGCAGAAAAAAAAACAAACTTGCTCCTTTGAACAAAGCCAAAGAGACTCCTGATGCCGACCATCAATTGCAAAGCCCAGAGCACTGCAAGCCACCACAGGTGTAGATGGGCCATTGTTCTCGCTCTGAACCAGCTAGCGCTCCAAACAGAGCCTGCAGATACTGGATACGCTCAACTCAGTGAAAACTAGAAAGTAGGTTGGCTGGCATATTTCACCATGTTTGCACAGCGACAGTGCTACTCCACCAAATTCTACATTTGTCCTTTCCGGTTTGGTTTTGGCCCTCTCTGTTATTTTCACTTTTTCCCCTCTTGCACCGCATCTCTCTCCTGTGCTTGTATTTATATACAGTAGGTGGAACAGCACTAGAGAAGTGATTGAAAAGCTGTCCTGTAGATCAGGGTGGTTTGTGGGGCCTGTCCATGCTCTAATCCATCCTGCCACCCCGCCACACAAGTGGAATATCAAACAGGCAATCCCTGAGGAAAAGAAGAGAGAAAGATGTTGAGAGAGAGAGGGGAGAGCAGAGAGAAAGAGATGTGAGAAAAGAAGAGAAAAGAAGAGAAAAGTCTACGAAGGGAGAAACATCAACATTGGAAAATTGAGACCAAAAAATAACCTTTAGGCGGGGCTGCTGAAAGGAGATAAAGAAATGATAAATATAGAAAAAAATAGATAAAAAAGAGAGGTAAAAGTTTAACACAGCCCTTTTTGTATACTGCAAGATGGGTAAAAAGGGCAATTCCTGCAGTCTCACTCCACTTCTTTTCTTCATTTTCTTCTTCTGATTAGCTCTGATAAAATATCTCTGCCATTATGCTGCTAATAAAAAGGGGTGGGTTGTACAAAGTGAGTGGGGTAATGGGGTCCTGATCTACCTACTAAAACAAACTGAGCAGTGACAGAAGGCTGTGATAAAAAAAAAAAAAAACGACAGGGTAGCTTCTCCAAGAAAAAGTGGCATTTGATTGTTTTTAGCACAATACAGACAGAGATATCTGCGTGTCTATAGATACATTATATATCTGTAGCTAAATAATGCTAGATATTTTTAGACTTAGACTTGAAACTCTGGAAGTTATGCCAGTGAGTTCAGGAACAGTCTGTCATTTTTGTTAGATATCTGTTGGAAAACATTCAAAGAACATGATGAAGCTGGACACATTTGGTTGAATCTCTCAGTCTGTAGGACAGATAAAAACAATATTTGTTCTCATCTGTATGTCTTAAAATCAGCCAATAAAACTAATACATCCATCCAGTTAGATCTTGTGTGACTCCTCATTTTGAGCATAGATCAGCATGGAGATTGCGACTGTGTCTTGGCAGACAAGGGTTTACAGCATGTATAACCAGAGACTGGGTGGAAAACTGCAGCTGAAATAGGCAGCTAGTGGCAGGCTCATGCACAGAGTCTGCAGCTGGTGAGTCAGACTGGATGTGACTCCATTGTACTTGTGCTCACAACCATGATAATATACAGAAAGTGTGCTGACCCTTTGCAGTGTTGCTCTCCAGGCTCTGCCTCTGAACATCGAATGTCGGATACAAACCTGAACATCCTACAATCGGATACTGTACCAGTTACACACAAGCGGGTCAGGCCTCATCTGAACCCCCATCGCACATCACTGCAGTACAACTAAGCTCAGCTTCACACTTCCCTGCCCTAGGCTGCAGCGGGAAGTTTATCGAGGACACTGCATATATAGAGTGGGGATGTTTCCTCTGGACATTTTTAACAGAGGGGTTGCAACTGAGCTTATTTTGTGTGGATGGCACAGTACAGCAAGAGCAAATAACAGCTGTAATGAAAGTCAGGCTGAGGTTGGTCCGTGTCCTGACAGGTTTATTAATGGCTTTCCGATGTGATGTATGTTCACTGAACTTTAGGGCAGCTAATGGCTTTGTGCTCTATGTATGTGATTTTTAGCTTTGATTCTTTTGTTCTTTTAGATATAGTGTCAACTCTGCATGGAATTTAAAGACAAGGCACTTCATTTGCTCCAGTGCTCATTTTACACAGTGGGTAGCTCTGAAAGTGCTCCAGGAATTGAAGTTCGCCTGCAGTGTAGTTCGCTGAGTCAAAATTAGCATGTCTACATATTTAAGAACAAGATCCATTTTAGGAGTTACAGTATGGACTTTTAGTTCAGCTTGTTCTTTGAGTTCTTTTTCATCCTTCACTTGGAAAATAACAGACGAAACTACTACTAGAGTGCAAATGCAGTTCCTCCATAACCAAATACACTGTGTTATCATGAATGCATGATGTAAAATTCCCAAATAACCATCTCTGAAAGAGTCAAATTTAGGAGCAGTATGAAACATTTATTTGCTCACAAAAATGTTAATGTTTAAAAACTACAAACTGTGTAGTGGAGCAACTGCAACGTCTCTCTTAATTATGAAAATGAGAATCACAGCACATAATGTTCAATGTGATGTGAAAGGCTCTTTCATCGGTGGCAAATGTCAATTTTTTAGTGATTAATCAAAACACACAGTTAACCAAATGGCCCTGACAATCATTAGTTCCCTCTTCTCCTTCACAAGATGTCAAATAACTCATATCAATGAGACAAAGTGTCTGGGTCGTGGATATCATATATCAGTGGTGTCCCCATCAATTTGTTTTGCTTTGCTTTTTTTTGACACATTAGCAGATCATTATGGGATGTTGATCATAAAAACAGAAATAACCTGAGGAAATTATGTAGAGCTCCGAGCGAGACCAGCATATATCTATCCATCCATCTATCCACACAGGGCAAAGGGGAGAGATACGCACAGGGCAGGTCACCAGTCCACTGCGAGGCACACACACTATTCACTCTTATATTCACCCTTGCATGTATTTAGCCTCTAGGAGAACGGGGAAACAAGTTGAAATTCACACAGATAGTGCAAGACCTATATGAACTCTATGTAAAAAGGCATTTGGGCTGAACTGGGGACCATCCTGTTGTGAGGTAACTGCACTATTTACTAATCCACTATGTTGTCCCCAGCATATATTTTTCCATATATGCTTTTTAAGCATGTATGGATGCTTATGCTTTAATATAGCATTTTAAGTTATAAACAAACAAACATAAAGATATATGCAAGCCATTTTGACTTCTGGGCTTTTGGACCTTTACTTTCTCACTATTGATTCAGACAGGCCACAATTTACCTGTAGTGATTGGCAGAGGGTGGATCAGTGGAACTTGTTCTTGGGTATTTAAATTGACTTTGTCCGTCGTTCTGCTTATTTAAAGAGTGCTTTTAATGTACTTTTCACAGTCGCTAAAACCCTCATGATATCTACCTTGACAGACCCAAAAAAAGCAGCCCATCATCACAAATGCTTTCTACACAAGACAAAGCCACTGTTGTCTCATTAAGCATGTCAGGTTGCACTTGACACTAATGTCCATTGATAAATATCCATGACATGTGTGTGCATATATGTGGGGAAATTTCTGTTGAAGCACCAGTCCTTCTCAATGAGGCTGCTCTAGTCTTCTGCAATGTCTAAAGTACAAACCTGCAGTAGTTTTTCCTCTATATATTTTGGGAAATTACAGACATGTTTTAGGTAAAAGCAGAGCATTTCAGCCTGCGGCTGCCAGTTTTTCTCACTTCATTGTTTGTCCAGCATCCCCACTGGATATGTTTTTGTGTGTGTGTGTGTTTTGGCACATACTCACCTCTCACCTGGCTTTGGCTTGCTCTAGTGGAAACTGCTGCAGAAACCAAGCTATTTTAGGACTTTCACTGAAAATCTTACACAGACACACACAAACACACACCCTGTTCTAGTTCTATCACCTTCTACAGCAGACAAATGGATCTGAAGTGTATTGATGTTAACTTGCTCCCTGATTTGTCACCAGGGACTAAAAAAGGAACCAGCTACAAAAGCAGTTCTTGATTTGAAAGTTTTATTTAACATGTACAATTGGCCACTTAGTGTTGCCATATTTTAACTCATGTGATAGCATGCCAGTCTTCCCAACCCTTTCTCCTCTGTAGGCACCTGTTGAAGGGAATACACAGATGTTTTCAACAAAATACAGTGCTATTTATGAACCACCACTTTTCCTACTTTACCCTCATGTCATGCATGCAGTACAACATCCTAAACCAACAAGCGTAATGCGGGGGTTTGAATTGATGCAGCATATGCCAATGAACTCAGGAAGCACTGCTTGGAGACAGTCAGTAGCTTTGAAGAGCATGTTACAGAGGAGGAGTAGCTCCTGCAGATCCTTTTTTCAGGTTGCTTCCCTTTTGAAAAAGATCTGTAATTTTCATAAATGGAGTTTCACTGGCACGCAACGCTCTCTCTGCTGGAAGCGTTAAGAGACACTCTTCAAATCCGACACATCGAGGCTGCTTTGTTTGTTTGAATTTAATTAATCTCATCGATTTTTGATTTTCACCAGTCAGCAAACTGGTGAAGCACTGGGAAACTAATGTAAGAACTGTTGCTATGGTTACTGGTGGTTTTGTGATGGCTCTGTGGTGGGCATTATGGCAAAATGGTAAAATTGTGTTTGTGTGTGTATTGTGTATTGCATTGTGTCTATTGGCTCTACTGCAGTCATAATGATACTAATATGCGCACATGAAGCTTTTATTACATGAATTTGGGCCTCTCAAGGGCCACAGTCATTTGCCTGCGCCTTACTCGTGAACTTGCAGCAAAGCTTGACTTGTAAAGCTTGTGGGGGCCAGAGAGAACTGAGGTGCTGTCTCTTATAAATGAGCCCAAGTGGTAACATTTTGTATGCCAGTGTGTGTGTGTGTGTGTGTGTGTGCGCTTGACTGACATGCTGATGTATAGCAGTGAAACCAATTCCTATCAACTAACTGTGCCGAAACAGCCATGAAAAATTACATCTTGAAACTAAAAAAAGCTATTCACCTGAGACTGATACTCATCTGATGGATGTGGCTGATTGTCTCCCTTGTGCTCATCTCCTTTGCTATTTCTGGGCCCATCTACGACAAAAGTTAAAAACTACTGTCTATTATTCTTATTATACAAAGACAAAAAAGACTGTGTAATTGTTACCTCTACTGACCATACACATGCCATCTTTTTCTGCTTCTTAACCACCCACAGCATTACGGTCATTTGAAACTGCCAATAGTCCATGCAATTCATGTTCCTCATATATACAGCCATGCCCCCAGTCATTAGCATACAAACAAAACATGAAAACAATTATTCTCCTGCTCTTACAGCAAGTGATATAATGCCACATCAACAGGTCCTGTAATTATTCTGGAGCATTCAAAATACAAAGGCGTTTTTTTTCTAATGAATTTCAAAGATGTTCTGCATGAGGGGGCTTTTCAGAGGCTGTGTCCCAGACTGTGTGCGCTCGACTTCAAGGGCAGCGATTCTGATGCTATTAAATAGAAGAAAGGCATGTAAATACCTCATGTTACTGCCGCACCAAAGTGTTACACACCCACTATAAATTACACTTTCCTGACAATTTCACCGCCTGAATGGCATTCTCTGTTACACATGCATGCACATACACACTTACACACATTCATTCGGCATTTACAACCTAAATCTTCCACGCAGTGCTGTGGAAACATGAGTCCTGTACAGCCTGTGGATACAATTGAGAAAAATAATCACAGTCAGTGCATGTATTGCACCACAGAAGATTATTGTTGAGGAATAATCATGTCACAAACTCATTGTGCTTCACAGATTTGACCCGTCCAGTGCTCTGTAGCCCTGTGAGGACAGCGGATCAATCGATGTAAGTGGGCTTTTTTTTCTGCTGCATAACAGCAGACTGAGTGTGGTCTTCACGTGATCATTCAAAGAGCCATCGTGACAAGATAGAGTCAAGCGTAAAAATCATCTCGTATTGCAGATCAATACATTCCTGTAGGTATTCACTGATGTGTGTAGCTAATATGTCACCACGCCATCACGACCCAGAACCCAGAACCTCTAACTGCATCTTATTTAATAGAGACATTAGATTAAAGCAGTGACAAAGGAAGCGGAGAGTGAAGTACATCTGAGTAATCTTGAAGGTAATAATCCTGCAACTGCTTGTTCTTCACACAGTTCACTGTCATATCAAGGGATCTCAGTGTTCCTTAACATTAACCAGCTTAGCGGGAAGAGCTTTTAGACCCATATTGAAGTACAAATAGCCACATAAACCTTTATTTATTAAATCTATTACTGTCACAATACATTGCAATAATGAACTGATGCTTTAATCCACAATAATTTACAACAAAAGCATTCAACCAAATAACTGAGGAGTGTTTACTGATTTATTTACTCTTTACTTATCAGTGGAGCTTTTCTGCTCCATTTGTGTTCTTCTCTGCATGGAATTTTTCAATATAACATCCTTGTTAAGCTTGCAATCTTGTGTCCTCAAGGTGCAGCACTATAAACTGCCTGTGTTGTAAGTACACTCCTTTTACATAATCCACAGAGCCTGTTATCCTGTGCATGTATCCCAGAACAACAGCAAGTGGCATGACTAATGTGAAGGTTCAAGGTATAAAAATCCTATGAATTAAAGAGTTTTTTTTTGTTTGTTTGTGTCTGTACAACAGGATGCTGTGTGAATATACATTCACATAAACTGTATTCTATTGTCCAAATATAGTACCCATCTTTTTGCAAGATTTCAGTCTACAAAGGGAGTTTCCTTTTCTTCCTGCTTCAGGTGTTCCATGTTGATAAGTGGTCTATTCCTCTGGGGAAAGATCGAAAATCTCCTGCTTTATGGATAAAATCCCTTTGTGCAAGGCTTTTATCTGATATTGTGTCATGATTATGATCTCAGGTACTGTGGGGACATTGAAATATCTGCCTATGAAAATGACTTATTTATCCAAACGATATGGGCTGTAATTAACAGATGAAGACTCGCTACAGAATGTGCTTGACTTGGGTTATATACACATGGGCAGGCACAGAGGCAGGTACACTCTTCACTGCATATTCATCCTTTGTTAAAGCTGAAGTACTCGGCAAGAGTCAGCAGGCAACAGGATTCGAGGACAGGACCAAAATCAATGGAGAACCATCAAAATTAGTCTGTCCAGCCTTTCTCTGTCTTCTCAGTAGCAGCAGGACCCATTAGTGAAAGCCCAGACTGTCCCCATGTCACTCTTTTTTTGTTTAGCTACAATGATAGAGTAGCTTGTGTATGTATTTTTGTTTTTTTTTGGTGACCAAGCAACTACAGTTAATCCTGTGGGATTTCAAGTTAATGAACCTCATTGATTTGTTCATTGATTTGTGTTGAGAGTTAGCAACAAGATTGAATGAGGTGTTTTGACACAGGGAGAATATGTATTATCACAGAAGAGAGTGGCCCGCTGGCTGGAAATGCTGTGCCTCTCTGCATTGACAATATGGCTCCAGCTTCTCCCTCGGTGCAGACTAACCCAGCTAACACATGTAATGTGTAAATTTTGAGCTCTCTCTCTGACTAAGGCACCGTTCAGTTCAGATTTGCAAAACTTAGAAGACAAGAAACAAAATTTTTTGAGTTACATTTCACAACATGGTCAGACTGAAATCATATTCACAGAGGATAGCATGGGTTACTTTCCTTTATTCACATTTTATAATGCTGTCCGAGCACCTTTACGTGCCAGAGTCCACTGCTGTGAAAATGCAAGAAGTGGAGGCAGCAGCTCCCACTGCCAAAGTTTTGATCAGCCAGCAGCAATCTAGCCAGGACAATAAACTCTGTGCTGCTGAGGGAGTCCGTATGCTGCAGCAAGTTTCACTTGACTGTTTTTGTTGGATTTGGTCGCTCATTGTGCAGTGGGAGGCAAGTATTTGTGCCAAAGGGGAGCTTGAAACGGTCTTTAAGAGATACTCCAAAAGAAACAACCAGCAGCCAGTCATTTGAATAATGAGTCAGTGGTTTTGTAGTGTAACCACTCTGATCAGCGATGAATATTAGTTGCGGATAATATTGACGTAAGCCCAGTAAGTAGAGCTGGAGTGTTGCTCTTCCCAAAGCCTGAGAGAGTGCTGAAGTCAAACACATTTAATTTGTGTTGCCTGATTCGCAATAAGCATTCAGGTATGCTGCTGAACAGTCTCATCCAGGGTATATTCACTGGAGATAGGCTCCAGCAGAACTCTGCGACACCGCTTGGTACAAAGGGGTAAGATAATGGATGGGTGGATGTGCAGCTAAATGCAGGATCACTGCGCTCTGGGTGCAGCTGCAGGGGACTCTGACCTCCTTGACCTCTTGGTTCCAACAGTGGCCTGTCTGCATCTGTTGGTCTCAGCCACTGCTGCTGATCCTGAACGTTCAGGGTGTAAATGGTGAGGTGCGTAGGGCATTCTCTAACACACACAGCATTTAAAGTACTTTTGCTCCCACTGAAAATGCTGCCATTTTATTCCAGTGTGTAAGTGTGTAATCTAATCACATAGATTATAAAACAATACTAATCATCCTCTATCTCGTTATCCTTGTGTTTGCAAACTTGTGTAAATAATTGATCCCTTAGTTCCCTCATTAGTGTTTTCAAACTGTTTTGGGTAATGTGTTTTAATTAAATAACCCCCGAAGCCACCTTCTTTCAATTACACATTATATGGAATTAAAATATCTCAAAACATCATTAGCATTAATGTGCACGTCCTTATTTAAACCAATTGCAATCAACATGTGGGGAGCTCTGGACCTTTACTGTCAGAAAGGGAGGTTAAAAGGGAGATAAGAACAGAGGCAGAGAGAGAAGAGGAAGAAAAAAAACACTCAGGACAATTTTGTGCCCTTTCAAGCTGGCAGGTTACCCCACCACCAGGGATGTAATGGCAAGAGAGGCTGGTATAGACCTGAAACTCACACTGCTCCTCTGATGAATGCAATTGCGGTGATTTGGTCAGCCATGTAGCGCTGATATCAAAGGTCCTTTTAGTCGTGGCAGCAGCAGCTTGTATAAATCACTCTGCATGCTTGTCTGTCCCAAAACTGCACCATCTTTCATGTGTTTCACATTGCATCATGAGCAGGAAAGTCAATAACAAGGGTAACAATGGCCCATGGCAGCCTTTATAAATATAATATAGAGATAAAATACAACTTTTGTGACTTCGCTTAGATAGGGACTGAACTTCAACAAGTTCTAATAAGTTATGCTATTTGATTTTGCTCATCTGACTGAGGTGGAAATACAAGTTAAAATAAATGTAATAGGAGATTATAATTGGTTCTCAAAATTGATGTGGAATGGGCAGCGGGTTCATTTTATTTAAGCAGAATGAGCTGATAACTAGGCTGTCCCTCAAATAATTAAGCAGAAAACCCCCTCCTCCAAAGAGCAGTTATTAAATCATAGCATGGCAGCTGTAACACACAGCACTTGGCATTTTAAAAGTGTTGGAGGTGAACACAAGAGCATGACATACAGCCTGAAGTTAACTGCTCAGTTTATCTGTCATCTGCTCCATCTAATATAATTTGCAATTAATAGTGTGTTACAAGCTTACCACTTAGAAAAGCAAGCGAGGGAGCAAAAACAGATAAATAATTAAAATGGATGAAAAGAAAGCAACCAGTCAGGGGTGTATTTCATGCCTTTGACCTTTAAGTGCAGACATAGACTTCATCAATGAAGGGTTAAGCAAAATGAAGGAAGAAAATCATAAATATATCAAATTATATTATAAAAGAAAGTATATTATAATATTATATACAAAATATAATAGCTAAAAACTTGCTTTTAGCTGTTATAAAAAAAAGCTTGTTTTTCTTCTGTCTTCTTTTCTGGTTAATGTTGTTTTTTAGCTATATGGACCTCACACACATTTTGCACAGGGAGTACTGCCACACATGAATGAACTAAACCATGAATGGCACACACGCTGACACGTGGTATACCTATCCAGCCCATTAGTAGTGGCAAATAACCTCTTCAAATCCCCTGTGCTGCCGTGTGGGAGTGCCCTTATTGGGGATGTATAATCCTCGTGGATAAAAAGCATGCGGCAGCCATGATTTCAAAGATGGAATCACTCAAAAGGAACACTGGGCACAAGCACAGAGCTCAGCGGCGCTGTGCGCTGACTGCAGCCGAAAATTGGCAAGTGACCCTTGAGACAGGTCAGTCCCAATTCACAGACAGCAAATTGTGTGGAAGGCATTGATTAATGGGGAAGACACAACTCGTTATGGCCTTCTGGTGTCATCCCCTGCCTCCGCCTTGGTATCTCTAACCCTCTCCCTCACCGCTGGAATCAGATTAGTGACTAAAATAACTGTTCAACAATTTAACCTGGCCCATAATTAATGGCAGTGCTCGGGTCTAATTTGTGAACGAGTATCAGTTTGTGGCCTAATGGAGGGCAGTAAAAGATGAGCCGGAATAAGGCAAGAGTGAGACAGTACGGCAAATTAATTATGTCAGCGACAGAATCTAAATCAAATTACGAATTAGTTACTTTAAGTAGCGGGTTATCATTACTGTGGTTATACATATACCTTTGACCTTGGCTACTGCCACTGGATAAATGTAAAGAGAAAATTATGTGTGTTGGCTAAATCGCTACACGTCAGCATGCAAAACCTCTGTTACAGCAGCAACGTGTTGATGCTAATTTTAATTTGAAACAGGACTTTTCCGGATGATGTGTTTGTGATTAATCTAATGTTGACTAATAATTTCATCCTTTTGTAATTCACAGGGATTTTCTAAAGACTATATCAAATGACATTGAACGACACATGGAGGCATTGTTAAAGAAGTGCCAATTATCTAGATATCAATCTCTGTCTGTCGTCTTTGGCTGGCCGAGGTGACAGGTGATGTATGATATTAGTTGTGTCACCTGTGACTAGCCAACCATGTCACGACAGAGGTGGACGGGTTCTAAAAGGAAAATGATACCGGCTGACAGATTGCAGAGTGCTATCCATCATCTCTGGTGAATCTATGAGCCTGGCCCTCTTGAGGATCTGTTTTTCTGGACACAATAGCAAACGGAAATGGTGCAAAGTTTTGCAGCTAATGCACAGTAGAATAACATAGTTGATTAAAAAAAAGCATGGTGTTTTGAACTTTTATTCACACCAAGGGAACACTCACTACCTATGTGGAGCCGGGAAGAGTTCGCCCATCACCTCATTGCTGCATGCGAAGCTAATTGCAATAAATGGTAAAATGAAAGGCAGATGAACCAACCAACAACTTTATCAGTCCCATATTTTGGCAGCTGGAGGGGCTCTGGGACTGTGTTCACAGAGTGAACCAAACTGAAATCTTAAAAGTCAGAGGGACGAAAATAGATGTGCCTCAACCCCCATTCCCAGAGGAAATTATGCCCTTGATCAGTCAACAATCAGACACTGTTGTTTCTGTTGTTACACCTACTGCTGCTGTGACACTCTTGACACTTGTTTTGCCATGGACCACTCACATGTGGGTTTTACATGATGTGTGCAATGTGTGCTTGGCAAGCTGTGATTATGGCAAACATGAACCGTATGTCACTGTCACAATCAGTATTGGCAGCTGATGTATGTTCCCCTGTTTCTGTCTTCATCTCTTTTTTTTAGTGCAGTCTGGAAATGGCAGCACCACACAATACTCACACAGGAACCTTTAGGATAAGACTTCAGTCTTATTGCTGCAGTCACAATGCTTTCTCGCGCCGTTCAAAGTAATGCTCTCAGACTGAGCAGATGGAGGTACTCTAGCAAATGGAGAGACACTTCAAAATTAGAGACTGGGATTTATTTGTCATTCAGCGGAGAATAAAGGAATTCAATCATAATACACGGGAAAGGTGTGTGAAGGCTGCAGGAAAGGAATTTCTTATTTGAAGCCTCTCTCATGGCGTATCTCATGGCTGTTTGTGCTGCTGCTGACACGATTAACTGACACGATAACGTGGTTATTGCCTGTTGTTCGACATTCTACACACATTTCCATCCTCAAATCTTAAATTCAGATGCCTTCCTGAACAGTGATGATTCACGTTCTAGTTTTACTCCTGAAAATGTTGTAAGCACTTTGCCTTTCTTCCTTAATTCAACACATCAGTGTTTATTGGAGAGCTCTGAGCTCCTTTCATCAAAATCTCTTTCAAATTAATCAAAATCTTCCAACATCTTCCAGTTTGCAACATTGCTATCAAAACAACCTGTTTTTATCAACGGATTTCACATTAATATAACACTTTCCACGCTGCTCCCCAAAGTGTTTGACAGATATCGCACAAATTTTCTCCAGAGCTTTAAAATCTTTGGCAAGTTTACTTTTTTTTACTATCTCATGCGTGGATGCCACTGCAAAACGTTTCTGCCCCGCTGCTCACAATGGCAGTGCCGAGCTGAAGACAACTCTCTCGTCTTTATTAGGTTATTTTATCGGCCCTTTCAACAGCTGTGACAGCTCCAGCCGTGATCGAGTTTGGCTTGTTTTCACTACATCCCCAGCAAACTTTGACACCTGATTTCATTGAGGGAGATGGGATTTGAAAGGTGGGGGACACGGGTCGCCAAGTCCTCTTCTCCACAATGTCTAATATACTGTACCTGAGCAGCTGGATGTGAAAAATGCTTCTATGACTCTGGTCCTCTTCTTCGTTTTGTTCCTCTTCACTCTCTTTCAAGGAGACAAAAATGGACTTGTTTTTTGATCTATATTTTCTGCTGTTCCTTATTACCCGAGGACAAAATACGACAACAGTTTCTGTGTGTTTGATCTGTGATCACATAACCATGTTTTGTTTGTTGAGGGCAAAAAGACATCTTTGTTATTTTGGTCTAGCTAGCTTTGGCATTAAGGCACTTTTAATTCAGTTGTACTGGCTATTCACTTTCACTTCACACATTTCACACATTTTCATGATATAAATTAAATGAAAGACGCAGCACACACCTCTTGGCAAGGAAAATGTCATTTTCTCAACTTAGACTATCAGGTTATTAATGTTTAAGTGAACCCTCCCAATCTTCCCCTTGAGTTTCTGTGTTTCTGTGGCCTTTCTTAACAACAGACAAGAGTCTGAAGGTCAACCCTGGATTGTAAAGTCCTGGTCACCTCTGTGCAAACTCCACGCATAATTTTCACAACAATGTTAATATGAAAGCTATATAGGGGTGTACTATTTCTGGGAGAGAGGTTTTCATATGATATCAAGTGTTTGGTTCAGTGTTTTTGCATAAACAGCACTGCAGTGATAAAATGATGCTGGTACGGTGGGATGAGATCAGTGCTATACAGCAATGAACTCAAATGCATGCCTGCCTTTGATGGTGTGGATGCTACTACATCATGTCTTATTAACAGCTGTCACTGTGCACACTAAACATACAGGTTGGAATGCAGATGGTAGTCAGCAGAGGGAGCAGGCTGGGGAGGGAGTGCGTTATATGGACAGCTCACTCTACCACGCTGAATCATCCAGACTGCCCAGCTGAGTGTAAAACAAGCTTCACTGCCTTCCATATCCACTGGTGGCTGCTGCACGTGCTGCGGTCAGCTGAGGACAGTGGGCGCTGCATACCTCCGCTGGGCTGATGCCCTGTCTTCACTCCTCGATCACTCCTCGAGCCTTCCTCCCAGGAATTGCTGTATCAAGACTCTGAGGGTTTTCAGGATCCCAGAGATGTGGCTAACCTGCCATTCCTTTCTCCGCCAGGAGACAAGAGAGCACAGACAATGCCCAGAGGATCAATCCTCACAGGGACCTCTTTGCGCTCAACACTAAAAACCTGTCTGCCCGGTGGCTTGTGGGTTCAGACAGGGGCAGTCTACCTGCCACTCGTCCCTGTCTCCTGGGTGAAAAGATGACAAAGAGTGAAATTAGTCTCTAAACTGCACTTTTTTTTTCTTTTCTTTATTTTAACCCTGCCCATGCTGCCATATAGCAGTTGCTGCATCTTTTGTCTCCATGCAATACAAAAATGGGGTTCAGCGCAGTTACTGGTTCAACAGGTGACAACATGATCAAACACACCAAAGGGTGTTTGCATGTGATCCATAATTCTCAGAGAAATCTTGTCTTGTGAGACTCCACTCTAAGGAAAATGGACGTTCAAAACACGTTGTGTAGTAAGAGTTTTTAATAAGATTTAGATTTAGTACAAATTCAGTCTCTTCCTCTGTCCACACATACAGTACTGTGCCATCTGGTCTGAATGGAACCGATCATGTGACCCACCTGCATTATAGCCATTTCTCAATATGCATTCTTCTATGTACTTCTGTTCGGATTTGCAAAACGGTGTCAGACCAAGTTCTGTTCCAATTTAAAAGTACCTCAGATGTGATACATTTCATCAAGGATCAGTGGAGATTTGTGTGGACCGTTACCAGTTAAACTTGTGATTAGACATTTAATGATTAGATATTTAAAAATCATTTTTCTCTGTTTTAATGAAATATCTACATCAGAAACAACCAAAAAACTGTTTTGTTTAACATAAATTAATGTGATCAATGCCATATGGTCTGTCGAGACAAGTGAAATCAATTAGATTGATCAGGCTGGGATACGCAAGCCCTTTTCAGGGGAAAAAAGTTTTACCCAACTTTGCCTTTCATGGTCAAGTCTTAAATGCCTCAGAGAAGTGACGGCAGCGTTAAACAGTGCTTGTAGTAAGCACAGAGTGGCAAAGTATATTGGGATTGGCTAAATATGTGCAAAAAAAATCATTGTGATAAGGTGAGTGCGCAAGCCAACAAACCTCCATTAGAGACCAAAGCCAGTATGAAATTAAAGTTTCTTTTCATTGCCAAACACCTCCATTCTCACAGTGCTCAAGGCAATCACAACAAAGAAAAAGTACTTCACTATTATCTTCTGCATAATTGATTTCATGACAAATGCTGATGAGCATTTCCTCTAATAACTTTTAGAACTAAAAGATGGTGTGGTCTACAACCTTATCCGAGTTTATTATGTTATTAACCCACATTAAACCATCAAATGATGCTGTCGAACCTTCCAGTTCGATTAAGTTGTACATTAGCTATGATGGTCCTTTGAGAAACGTGTGCAGTGAAAGCAAATACATTTTCTGGGCTGGTGTGGCATAATATTGTGACTGCTAGAAAACACCAGGTTTAATGGGAAACTAACGATGGCACAGACATCTCATGTTTTCAAATATACATGTCATCCCCCTGTGTGGCTTTGATAAACAGTTGAGCAAAGCTTAACAAGAACAGTTTTGATGATAAAGTGCTTCAAACTCTATTTTCTCAAGGTCAAACTTAGTATAAGAAGAAGAAAAGAGATTTAGGCAAAGTTTATTTGAGAACATTATCCTGAAATGACTTGAGAAGGTGAAGTCGCTTGTGATTAAGGGGGTATTGACTGGGATCCTCACATGCTACTAAATGGAGTAAAAGGGACTGCAGTGGACTCAGGAGTGGGTGTGATCAAGCATACACGCATTGTGGTTGTGAGCATATTGACCCTTGTTGTAGAAGAGGTGCTACAGGACTCTGGCTGCAGTTTTAGCTGCAGACTTATGAGGGAGACTGTGCACATGAGAGCCCAGAGGGGAAACTTTAGTAAATCATCAGCAAGATAACTATCTTTTCTATTCTTCAGAGAGCTAAAAAGCTACTAGATCAATAATTGTCGCTTGGTATCGGCCTCATTGTATGACCTTGTTCTCAAGGATCTCCAGTAGATGTTAGTTTGATATTATGAGCCCTGTCAGACCCCCTGGATTTCTTCAATCATCAAACAGAAATCAGTTTATCACAGATTAAAAAAGGATTTATTGTCCACACACAGCATCTGATGATAGATAAACATAGCTGGTGGGTGACTAGAAATTATGTATTGGGGGGCAGGAAAAGAGTGACAGACAACATCCATGCACATGCAGAGCCTTGAGGTCACTTATTATGCTTTATAGTATTACTATTAGACAATTTGGTTGCACTAAAGGCCCATCCCAAACACTGACCTCTGACAGTTTTTTTTTTGCTTCTATCTCATCTACTCTTTATTTGGAGTGGTACTTAAATTCATGGGAAAAAAGTAGCGAGACTTTTGTTGGCATCTGGACTAATATTCTGAAAGTGTAGCAGAAGCTTAATCACTTGTTCTAACTTTGATTGCTTGTGCGCCTGTATGAAAAATAAGGATTTATGATGCTTGTGTCATTGATGAATGAAGATATTTGGCTTATTACTTTCATTGACTTGCTTCACCCTTTATTATAATGTCAAATAATAGAAAAACATTTTGATTTCCACTTGCTCTCCTCACAGCTCAGTAGTTAGTCACCCTTCCCCCTCATCTCTGAATCATCCATGAGAGAGACAAACAATACAGTGATATTCACTTCATTTCCCTTTGCCTCACTTAACCTTGGAGTCCGAGGACTGCTTCACATAGAGTAAAATTGTAAAGTCAGCTCATCTGCTAAAGTTCTCTTTTCATCAAATCCATTTCATTAGGGGAGTCTGAGCTGGAATGTGGCCAGAGTATGAGAAAAAATAATCAAGCCTTCTTCTGGCCATTGGAAAACACATTTATTGATTCTTTTTAAGCAATTACATAACAAATCTTCCAACGATGTAAAAATATAAATGAGGATCATATTGGGTGTTTGTGTGGGTGTGAGTGTGTGCATAGCTTCCTCAGAAAACACTATAATAAGATATTTTGGCTTTGCTTCTAACTGACTGACAGAATGTGTTGTATTAACACTGCAATTCAACAGCAGACACTCGCATTACATTGTTCTGCTCGATTTCCTGCTTAAGCACATAACACAACTTGTTCAATTTGTCGATGCCTGCGTAAACTTTCTCAACACTGCTCTGTCTTTACTGCAATAGACAGCGTAAATGTTTACTTTTCCTTACTCAGACAGTGAGAGAATCTGGGCCACTGTGCTGGTAACTCGCTCTCAATGTAATTATAAATATTCACTGAAAACATTAAATATTGATTGCTGTGTATTAACTCAGAACTCGAATGAAATTAAAACAAATATTAATCGCATGCTGGTACGTCAGCAAATTTTATTAGACCCATAATGAAGGCAAACAGATAACAGATAGCTATCCACTTTAGAAGACCCTCACCTCACTTGTCCACATCAATTTAAATTTTAAATGCCGTAGCATAAATTGCAGGATTTCATGAATTCAGATTTGGTATAATGCACGTTGTCTATTTACTGTCTGAGCAAAGGAGATTTAGATCCACGACTAGCTGTGCTATTGTTGACCTTCTACTCTTTGCCCTCTGATGGAAATAGATGGCTCTCTATCTTATAGCATTTAAAACCCATTTCAGCCTCTCTCACAGGCTAGTGTTAATGGACCTCTTCATAGGCTATCTGTGAATCACGAGAGTGGAGAGAATTCAAATGTGAGGAAATGCCATTGAGTGTGAAACAGCAGTGCATTTGATGGAAATTGTGCAAAATGTACCACAAAGGGCACAAAAACTGTCAAAGTTCAGAACGTCCTTTCATCTTTGTGATAACTGTAAGTGTGGACTGTGGCAGATTTATGATGTTCAATTGTTGAAAACTTCATCGTCCGTCATGTCACATTCATCTGTCTTTAAATGACTTGATCACTGACTTTACAGCAAGAGTTTAAGTGACAGTCTCTCCACTGCACATACACTGCTATCTCGACAGAAGGGCATCTCTGCACTCATCTCCTCATCAGGTCGAGTGAGGCAATTATCATAGAAGGTGAACACTCATGACTCTTGTATAAAGCCAGTCAGATATGCCTTTACCTCTGTATGAGTCATCTCTGAGCTACACCTAAGTGCACAAAATCTGTATGAATAAGGCTATCCCTAAAGACATTAAAGACTGCATTGACCTCTATGATGAGAAATCCTTCTATTGAGGAGACCATGCTTCCAACTCACCTGGTTGCCTGGTTTGTAGTGAGAACTAGTGAAATAACAGCAAACTTGATCCTGTCTTTGCACAGATGGAGGTGATCTAAACACAGTAAATGTAGCTGCTTATCTAAGTTAAATTCCTGTTTACTATCATTGGAGTCTACTGGATGAATTTTTCAGACATTTTCCCTCCAGATCACCAGGATCTGATCCATTCACATAGCAAGTAATGTTGTTATCAAAGCCAAAAAAAAGGAAATATTAAGCTAGCCCTTTGTTTCCTGCAATACCTGAAGACCGCATAGCAGTCACAGTTGTCTGAGCTCAGCCTGGAGGGCAACTGTTTGTTTGGACTGTTAATCATCATTGAGCTGTAAATGGCCACTCTGTTGTGTGAGGGGAATCTCAGAGAGTAATCTCACCACGCAGGACATAATCAGACACAAGGTTAATGAGAGTTTGATGGAAGCATATGCCTCACACAAGGCTGTGGTATTGTGCCATAATAACAGGGACAATGAGTTAATGGTGCAGGTCCAAAGGCAAACATAAACAAAACACAGTCGAGAAAAATGTCAAGACTGTATCAGTTTAGTTTATCTCACTTCAGTTGTTGATAACACGGGCCTGAAATGTGCCCGCCCCATTGGCTGCTCCAGTCACAGTGCAAATGATGGGAGCTATAATTCAGGGCAAACATGCACTGTTGCAATGTCTCACAGTAAGCCCTCATAGCTATTTCCTGTCACCTGGTCTCACACATGCATATTTGGTTGAATATGTGGCATTACCAATCTCAGCAACAGGGTGACAGATGATGGCAAATCAAGCTTGACAGGAAAAGGGTGCTTTAGCCGAATGTGACATGAATCGCTTCACTTCACTTCCTCCCTGTTTTCTGTCATTTATTGCATGGGCTGTAGTCTTCCTGAAACCCAGCTGTGAGGATGCCCTGCTCATGCAAGTAGAAATGTAACGACATAATGACCAAACACTCCAAAAAGACAACTGTGTACATAGATGCATGCAAACACATTTAAATATGTATTTGCCAGTACAGCAGTGTTGGCTGTTGTATCACAGGTACGCTGTGTCTCTTGTTTTGAGACAGTGCCTTGCTAATCAGTGTCCATCAACAACTACATAATAATACCTGTGTCCTCTGAGGGGCAGTGCAGCAGAACTCATCAAACCAGGCAGCCATGACACTGAAAGACAGGTCTGAAATGCAAATGAAAGAAGACAGCTTCATCACGTTGTCTACCACACTGTGCTTAACGGTGCCGCCTGTGACACTGTGACACTGGTGCTCACATCAGTGCCATGTGAGGAATTTCATGCGATGGACAATTTAATTCAGCAAACGGTGAAGATCAACTTAGTGTAGCTCAGAGGGAGCACATTTGTGTTGGATTTAAGGTTTTAAGGCCAAAGCACCAAACTACAACAAAGGAGGCCCTGTAGAGACACTAACCCACTAATGTGCCAACTCATAAATGTAAATATCAACATTAATTTTGAAGATAATGTTCTAATATATTTGTTTCTTTACTTTGTCCCTTATCTGTACCACTGACAGCAGGTATAATCGTAAATTTGTTTTGGCAAAGGTTGCACAGGTTTTCAAGGATACAGTGGCAGTTAGCATCCTATAGTTACTGTTCCTTACTCACTTAATAGTGACCTTTATTATCTTCTTCATAAGATATTCAGAGATTGAGTTTATAGCATTTTTAATTGACTTTTGAGTACCAGCCTTCTTCATAAACGGTTGTTCCATAACAACTGCTACTGTTCCTGTGCTCAATATTAGCAATTAGCTAAAAGCACCACTGTGAAAATTGCAGTGAATATTCACACTGTGAGTATTCATTGTAATTATGCACCGCAAAGGATGTGATGACAAAACGGAAACATATTGTAAGCAACCTGATGCTATTAAAGCACAACACGCATTTCTACCATTGATGCTATCGGTAAGCTCTGTACAAATGTGTCTTTAATGTCTTTAATGACTTCCTCGTGTCATGCATGATTCTGTTGACTGCACTGACAGGCGAAGTAGAACGATGTAATTCCTGTAAACCTACTTTGATCTGACTCTTGTTTCTGTTTAAGTAAAATGATTTTTTTTTCTGCCGCTGTTTATTTGTTGAGAAAACAGCAGACCAATACCCCACAGGAACTCTTTCATGGCTTACCTTTAAAGTAATGTCAATAGTAATTACTGAGAGGGCTTATCTTCAGCCACTGCATCATTGTCCTTCACAGGAATCAGTGTTCGCTGCGCCGCTGCCAATTAATAGAAGCAAACACTGACATCAATTATTCAGCCAGTACATCATGAGCAACTGTTCTGCTGCATTCATGCCATGCCAAGTTGTCCCCATCTAAACACAAGGTAAAAATCACTGCTACATTTGCATTTAAGTTATTATAGTTGAAAAAAAGTCCACTGAACTGAATTAGAAATTGTCAGTGAATTGTGTCATTATTTTAGTTATTTCAGTCAAATGTCCTTTGAGTCAAATGTCCATTTGAAGCATGAGGAAACATTAATTAATATACTTATGGAGTATGATGCCTTTACCAAATGAGTGAGTCACTTGGCTTCACAGTGTTATGTGTGCACTGAAGCAACTTGTCTGAACCTATTAAATTCCATCCATGACAATGCACTTGGACTGAATTTAAAGTAAAGAAACAACAAAATAAAAGAATGAAAACTATGGCATCTTTGATTCATGAGAAATGCCTTATGTGGTTTGTTCATAAGTCTGGAGTAGACATCCCAAAAGGAAAAATGCATGAAGATTATTTGTGGAGAGGGACTTGAGCCTTGAGTGTATTTTTGTGCTCTTTTCCAAAAAGTTGAGCCAGTTGGACCTTAGTTGTGACGCTGAAAAACTGTCCAAATAGTCAAAATAACACTCCTCTGTCCCCATGTCTGGATTTGAGGCACAACATCCCCACTGCTTCATCCTCCCTACATAAAAACGGATGAAGGCACCTGCTCTGCACTGATTACAAACTCTCCTGGACTGATCTCTGCATTCACTCTGGACAAATCCTACATTATAATATTTGGCTTGCAAGAACCATCTCTTTGATCTGGGTACTTGCTGTTGCAGCAGCTTTAAATCCTTCAGGCTGCAGTTGGGAAATGATGGTAACTGTGACAAATTTATGTACTGATTCAGGTAGGTCAGCCTAAATAACAGTCTGGTGAATTTCAAAGTAAGCTTATCAATATATCAGCAACCATTTCAAGGATAAAATAGTGATTGGGTGTTCCCTCTCCGCTGCCAAAGTAGTGCTGAGTTTTCACCTGGCATCGTAAATTTGATGTAGTTGCATGCAAAAAGATTCTGTAAATCTTTAACAGGTATAGATCGCTGCGTACATTTGTGAAGAATACATTGGTTATTTTTTTCTTGCAAAGTAGTAATAAGTGAATGTTGAAGGGATGGGGGGGCTTTTCTTTTCCCATCCCATAGCTGCATTAAAGTGTGCATATCAGCACCTTTCAAGATAGTACCCCCATGTAAATGTGTAATTACAGAAACACTATTTGACTGCCATCAACTCCTGTGGGGCCAGCATTAATCCCAGAGATCAATGTTTCCAACCCCATATATGCAGAGCACAGCAATCCATCTGTCAGCTCGGCCACCTTATCAGTCTACGGGGAGAGAGCCATCGATAATTACCTCTGCCCACTAATACAATACAGACGTTTTCAGGGGAAATTCTCACCGGGTTGTACCTAGCTTGACAACTGTTACTGAGTTGTCTGACAAAGAAAAACGCTGTTGTAATGAATTTCTTTATATGTTAAACTCAAACTAAGATTATTATATTACCATAGTAATGGTTCTGAACTCATTGTATCTGAGGGTAGCGCATTCATCTGTATAACCCATGTATCTACCATCTGTTAAGGTAGGTTTTTTCTGTTCTAGGACTACATTTTAGCTTCAAGGGAAAGAAAAGTGGAGAAATTGACTTCAAAGCTCTAAAATAGTCTTGTTTTATGCATTTAACCTTGTTGTGTGCATCATACATTGTTTTTAGCATTCACAATGCTTCAGAGCCAACTGGCACAGGGGACCTGCCAGAAGAGCGAGACAATCATAGTTAACTAATGGTCAAGGGTGAACCAAAGCATGACGGGGCTTGATTTGGCACCGATTGCCCCCTGACAATCTAACTTCCCTCATAGTCGTTCCCATTGTGAAACTGATGAGCTATGTCTGTAATCGGCTCCAGTGACTGGAGAAAACTGCGTCAAGGGAAAGTGTGGCCTTGATTTGGATAGGCAGAGACAGCTGGAAGGAACCCAGCATTTCTACTGCTGGTACATTTAGGTGGTCTACTTGTGTTTTTCTTGGCAGTGGCAGCACCAGCAGTGCTTTGTGTGTTGAGTTTACAGGGGTGCAAGTGAGGCTTATGCAAACATTAATGACCAAGCTGGAAGGACATTGAAACACATTTATGCTGGAGCTGAAAGCTGACACACAATGCCAAAGTGACTAAAAATGTTCTTGTTCAGATGTCTCTTAGGGGAGAGATTAGCACAGCTAAATCCAAAATGATTGTTTTGCTGCAACTGTAAGTACATGAGGACATGAGAACAACTGGGGAGGGAAAAATTACATTTTTTTTCCTCAGACAAGTAGAGAGAACAAAGCAAGAGGAGCAAGAATCAGTTAGATGAAACAGCTAATTATTTCACAAAGTCTGTGGACTCAAGGCTAAATGGTAAGAAACAATATTAGATATGTAATAAGCACTGGGCCAGCATGGGACAACTACAAAAGTGCAAAGTACTCAATGCTTAGAGTTTGTTGTAACATAGCCGAAAATGGCATTTGGGTTCTCTGGGAGCATTGAGAGCAGACAGAGTCTGGACCTATTTGTCAGTCAGGAGGAAATGCCTCAGTTTGCCCATTGTGCTCTTCTAAAACCTCTGAACATTGTGTGCTGCTGAACTCCTCTACAAATGACCAGTGCTGCTTTCACTGTTTGAAACGGACAGCTGAATGTTACTCCAGGGGTACTGCATTTTTTCCCTGACATTGGCACTTGTAACTGAAAAGTGAATGTGTTTGATCAAGGAATACAAGTGTTTTATCACCCAGAAAACCTCATTGTCCCTGTTTCGTCCAGTGCCCAGACCTTGTTCTTTCCTGTCTGCCTGACTGAATACGTGACCCTGGTTCACTTTGGCTATAAAGTGAAAGAGCATTGTTTTCCACTGGAGCCAACTGATGCTATATGTTGGCAGCAACATTTGACTTTGCTGCACTTTCGGGCCGAGCTTTTGGATAGCAGACATTTGGCAGATGTACAGCAACTGTTGACAGCGCCACAAGGCAGAGTGGGTACATTTCTATTGTCAAACAGATTTTACTGGAATTTTCCAAAGATTAAGCACAGGATGGGAACAGTTAAAGTGGGTTTGTAGAAGAAAAGGTTAAACAAGACTGTGCTCAGATAGAATAGGCACAGCAGCTAAGCTTTGAACATCCATCCATTATCTGACCTGTTTTGTTGCCTGTGGTGTTGAGGGGGTCTGTTGGAGCCTCACATCCAGAGTATACAGAGGAAAAGCAGATTGTACCATTGTTACAATTTCAACACCTACACAGTCGTTCTGTATAATTATTAACTTGGTGGGTTACAGCCAGACTCCTATAGCTCATGTTATGCAACCCTGCAGAGGTTCACCGTAGACATATATTATAACACTATAAATATGTTCTGAAAATGGAACAACACAATATGTCCCCTTTAAAGTGCCTGTCTATAACAATGTTCTTTTAGGGCACTTTGCATGAGAGAACAAGCAACGTGCAGGGCCCACCAAAACTTAACAGGATCCCCTGAGCATGCCGAAGCACATAGAGAAGGTAGGAAAACCTAGGCTAGAAACAGCTTAGAGGGGGTTGTGGACTACTGGTTGGTCAGGTCCATGCGGGTCGGGTCTGGGTTTCACTGAATTGACCTTGTGACTCCAATACACCCTGGACAGGTCATCATGGCACACGCATGTTACTTGCACACTAAGGGGTAATATTAGAGTCACTGTGCTTGTTTTGGGACTGTGGGAGGAAACCGGATTAAACCATGCGCACAGAGGAAGAACATGCAAATTCCACAAAGAAAAAAAAGCAGTCTGTGGACCTTCTTATTATGAGGCAACAGCGCTAACCACTGGGCCCACAGTTCGCTCTCATATTTAAACATTAGTGTATTAAAATACAGCATTCATGACATATGAATGAGTAAGTAAGCTGTGGCAGTGGTAATGCGGTATGAAGCTGGTAAATTCCTGCTGCTGTGTGCTGCACTCAGCATTCCCTTTGCGGCCCTGTTTATTCCAAAACTAAATAATAAAAATAATTCAATCTCACTTCAACACATCGTGTCTTTATCAGCATGCCAACTTCCCTCTCTCAGTTAGGTGTATGAACTTTTTATGAACCTGATGTTTACCTCAGATTTGATTTGGCTCTAAGATGTGCATCCAGACCGCAGATGGAAGTCAGGCGCATCCTGTCACTATGGATGCCTACAGTGTGTGACAACCTTTGCTCCGTTGACTTCATCCTTGATAGGAGTTTGTAAAAAAGACGATTTCTAGAAGAAGTAGAGCGTTTTGCATATTAGGGTAATAATTGCTCTGATTGCAATACCCTTCATACCTGCTGTCATGATTAAAACAGCAGTTACAAATAGCGTTACATTTCCTATTACATTTCTTATTTCTTGAGAACTTGCCTTATCTGTTCAAGCACTGTCTTTAGTGAAATGATTGTTAGTAGAGGTGCACAAAATTGATGATCTGGACCTTAATCTTACAAAAAAGAAAACATAAAAAAAGAAAGATTGAACCATATATGAATAAACAAAAGTTTTGACAGAGATTTGAAACTTTTTTTCTATGTCTTGAAGACTACTTTACATTCACACTGAGGCAGCAACTAATGATTCCAACTTTGTCTTTGTTTTTTCAGGAGCCAAGTAGTCTGCTACATTCACTAGATAGTCATTTGCACTAGCTGCTTGGTAATGGGAAAGAGGAAAACAACCGGTTTACTCATTTGTGCCAAAGCAGCTGTCTTCCATTTCATGAAAAAAAGATTGATGGGAGCAGTGAAAGTGAAGGAAAAACAATAATAACTGGGTTAAAGCTGAAGCAAAAGAGCAAAAGAGGAAAATGCAAAAAGATATTCGATTGACATGAAGCGTTATGGGGCATTGTTTCCCACATGCTTTGGCATGATTTCAGACAATCTTTATATATATGTATGTATGTGTGTGTGTGTGTGTGTGTGTGCGTGTGTGTATATCTATATATATACACATATAAAAGATAAAACAAAACAACTGTCTTGTGTACAGCAGGTAGAAGAGATGTGAAAGTCTTTTCTGGGACAATTTGAACAACGCAAATCTTTATTCAACTGTCTATGTCCATGTAGAGTATATGCACGTGTATCTGTCTCTGTGTGTATTTGACTGCTCTGTGAGACTCTCCAGTACACAGTGCTAGAGGGTCTCTGTCAGTGACCCAGTCCCTCCAGAGTGCACTGGCCCAGCCTCGTCCTCCTGTCCTTTAAAACAATGGGAAGGGTAATGGCCTCCCCAAGGCCTCCTCATTCAGCCTGATTGCGCTGCCAGCATCAGGCTAGCCATGCCATAAAACAATTAGCTCCATTTATCAACCTTACATCCTCTATCTATGGGAGGGGGCAAGTGAAGGTAGAGGAGAGAGAGGTGTAAAGAGGGGACCAGAGGAACAGGAGACGAGTGGAAACAGGAGCAGAGTTTAATGAAAACGACCACATTGGTCGTCGTTTCATTTGTTGATCTTTTCATGTTGCTCCGCTCAGGCTCAAATTCAACACGTTGGTTGTAGTAGAAAATATCTTCAAATGTTAATGAGGACTTATTCGAATATCCTGAATGTGTGGCACGGCAACCAGCTTTCACCTTTGATAAAAATGTACAATTTTTAACAAAGCCTGAATAAGTATTGATGGTAATTCTCTTTATTTTCTTTAAAGGGAAGCGTTTCAAAGGTTGGAGCTCCGGTACTGAGGCTCTGCGAAATTAAAATTGCACAACCTGACATGCAGATGACAAAATGAAGCAACAGTGAAAGCTATAATTGTATGCCCAAAAGCGTCACAGCGTGAACCAGCAGCAGGGAAGATTCCCTCTAACATATCTTTTCATTTTTCATACTAGTACTATTAATTCTGCTACAGCTATTCATTATTAATGTAGAACCATGCAATGCACAAGTATGGCAACAGTTCACCTTGGATACAGTATGAATGGCAGAAGAAACCCCATAGTTGCTTGGTCGACTTTATATAGCAAAAAGCTGAGGAACTCCACCCCCCGATCCACGAAAAAGAAAATCACTTCCTCATGTTCTGAGTCATGTACTGATGATAGGAGAACGAAAAGTAAGAAGACTGAAATGCAAACTCTTATTTATTGCCTTACTTCTTATTTATAAAGCTGCTATCAATCTGTCTATCATAAATATGAGTCCTTTATCGATTCACCCATTTTCTTAACCATTTCCATACTTTATCATATCACATGATTGCAAACTATAAGTACGCTTAACTAGGCAGACAAGACGAGGAAATACATCTCTGCAAAGATGAATAGCAGCCGGAGCCACCTTTTCACGACACAGCTGTTAAAAGCTGAGCCAGAGTGGGAGAGTTTTTATTTCCCTCCCCTGTCATTTCTCTTGTGTAATAGATTGTACCTGTAGTTTCTCTGAGCGATTGTCCAGTTCACCCCAACATCTGTCATGTGCAGAGAATCTCTATTAAATTGCCTCTGTACAACAAGAGAGATGTTCCACTGAGAAGGATGCTGTTTCTTACTTAAACATAATTAAAAGTCGGTGGCTTTGTCTATTAAAAAAAAGAAGGAAAAGCACCAAAGCCTCTCTGTTTAGCTCATTTTAAGAGGTCTCGTGTTTTAACAACAGAGGTCAGTGTGAGGGGAAATAAAACTCAATGACAACACATGTATTATTAGAAAGCTGACTCTTTTCCAGACACTTACATCATGTTAACTTGTGCATGGTGGTAATTATCCCACAGCAGAAATAGCAACTCATTACAAGAGCCATAAGAGGGCACAAGGTCTCGCGAAACACACCCAGCTGCCGTGCCCCCATAATCCTTAGCTCATCATTGATGTCAGCAGGAGTAGTATATCTCTGGCCTTAAATCATGCCCTCTACTCCTCAAAGTCTTTAATTAAGTCCTGATCGTCCTGTCCTCCGTTCCCAGTATTAGTGTGTTTAATTTCCTGCTGTCATATCGCCTTCCCTTTTGGATATATTATTCATCAAGCCTCTCCACTTCCCAGTGTTTCTAAGGGCTTCAAGTCTGCCGCTACACGATGACTGCTGATTTCGATCCATCGGCTCGACCATTAAGGATGGCTTAGAACCATAATTCCTGGAGATATTACTCTCAGGTTCAAATGTCAACATTTAGATAAGAGCCCGGTTGATTCGGCTCCCTTGGCGGATGAGGGATGAAGCCCTCAATGCCTGCTGTCCTGTGTTTGTGTTTTCATTAGCAGTGACTTCAATATACTCCCAGAGCAAATAATGCCAGCGGAAAGGAAGATGTGTGTTGTGAGAGTGGGGGAAGGTGTAAAATACCAATATATGAAACCATGTCCAGAATTTCACAGGTAACTCAGCTGCTTCATGTAGCATCCCAACTCGTCTGCAGCGGCCCACATTTATCACTTTTGTGCCTGGGTGATGAGTCAAGGTGGAACCGGAGCAGCCTCATTGCTGAGGTCGCTCCCTCGCATACTTTGCCGTTGGTGAATCTCAGCGATTTCTCTTTTTCCATTTTCTCTTTCTACAACACTGCACAAGTATCTCTCTGCGCTCAGACGAGCGATTGAGTGTGGCAACAGGCCACCTACCGCAGTGACAAGCGCAGAATGAAAAACACTCTAGACCATGACACATAGAGTTAGGTGCCACACGTCAACAGGTTGTCTTATCGCGGCGCTGCGGACCGTGAGCACTTGACTGAAATGGGCAGAGAGGCTCTCCGCTGTGAGGCGAGTGCAGAGGACGCCATTGCTCCCGATCTGGTTGGCTGGCTGAATACTGAGGAGCCGTGGCACAAGAGGAAGCTTGTGGGTCAACACGCCCGCCCAATTTTACAGTTGAGGTGCCTTCGTCGCCATAGATGCAGGTGCAGCTTCAAATCGAGCGTCCTTTGAGTGGCAGTCGGAGTCACAGAATGTGGCACAATGTGGCCACTGAGGTTTTTTTTTTTCTTTTACCCCTCGTTTTGGTTCCTTTCCTTTGTTGTTATCGCACAGGCACTTGTTCAGCCATCACAGCAACATGACTTGACAGAGGAATACTATAGTAATGTCTCACAATGACAGATACGTAGAGGAAAAATAGGATGGAGAAAATGAGGAACCAGACCTGGAGAGTAAAACCTCCAGGGACTATTAAAAAAGTCATTTGGACTGAATTAGATTTACAACTGTTTGGATTTACCCCATTTTAAAGTTTTAGTTTGAAAGCTCATTTCCAGTATCCCCTGTAGGATGCTCATGAAGCTAAGAGAAACAGAAACTTAAAACCCAAGCTCTGTGTTGAATGTTAAAATAGAGAACGTTCACAGTACTTTTCTACTCTACCAAAGCAACACACACACACACACACACATACACACCTGTCCTGTTCCATCACCTCAGCCACAGCATGTCCATGCAAGTGATCAGCAGCCTGCGGCGCTTACATAAATCTTCAGAAATGCTTATCCAATACAATGGTTTATTTCATTTATTTAGTATTTTATTCATGGGATCTGATGAGTATTCTAAAAAACGATGCAGGCATAGCTGGGTAAAATTTTGTTAATTTGTAATGAACTACATCAATTAAAATGTCCATACCTACCACGATACGGGTTATATTTTGAACTGCAGGCAGGCAGGCTCTACATTGCCAGAGAAAAAGAGAAAAAGCATAAATTATTTAATAATTGCTTACACCTGTACACTGACGCAGACAGATTTAAACTGTCAGTGACAAAATTGAAATTAAAGTATATATATATATATATATATATATATATATATATATATATATATATATATATACATATATACAGAGAGAGAGAGAGAGAGAGAGAGAGAGAGAGAGAGATGTTGCTGGCCCTTTATCACAGTGCTTGCAGAGATCTTGTGGGCTTCATTGGCTAAGGGTCACTAGTGACTCTCATAATAAGTAGATGGTGGTGCATTTCTCTGAAGATCAAAGCACACCATGCAGAAAATGTATGCTTTTGAATGTATTCAAATCTTTTATGAGCTACAATCTTGAATTCAGAATCAATGTAGAAAACACATCCTGTTCACTTTCTTCAGAGGAAACATGCTACATAATATCATGTGTCAGCATGAATAATAAATGTGCCAAGTGTCGAATATGAAAGATCTATGTTCAGCTTTACATGTTGTTGGACCATATGGATTTAATATCAGATTTAAGTTTCTTGGCTGCAGCATTATACTGTAACAAATGTTGAGCAAATGAGAATATTTATTCGGTTACGGCCATCAGAAATAATTTAATTAATTAATTAATTAATAAAGAGACAGATGTGCCACCCTGCTACATCATCACAAGATGCAGTGGTGCTATTACTCATTCCTACCTTTGACACAATTCAAAAACAAGATATACTTCTATTTTATTACTTTTTAAAAAGATGTGACGACTGTTTCTTCCTGTCTGTGCTCCAAGCTCAGCTAAGCAGCTGCTTGCTGAATTACCATATTCACCAGTGGTTTTTCTCAATGTTTATCTTTAAACCACTTTACACTATGAATAGCACATACTGTATGTAAGCAATACAATGCCTACATATGAATTATGCCTTGTTATAAATCGCTATGACTGTTTTTACTCGGGCATTATACTGACACTGATTGATATGGGCACTAATTTGCAATGAGCTTTCCATTGTGTGAGAAAGTCAACGGTCTGGTAACTCAGGTCAGCAATGTGGACTTTTCGCCCCGGGTTCCTGCTCAGTCAGCATTGCTCTCCTCACCTGACAACTCACAGAACTTGTGCCCTAGATGTCCTGGCACCTGCCCCACTAGTGGCTCATGGATGACAGGGAACGCTCGGCTAGGCCAGGCAGAAATCACAGTGCACAGTGCCAGGCAAACACCGTGCCCTGTCTGCCCCTGTTTTGGAGTACCACCTTATTGTGACGCACCCAGGGGTCAGTGCTGCCTTTGTTCCCTCTCTGGTCCACAACCCCACGCCACCTATGGAGGCTGTAGCTCTGTTAGCGGAAGCCCAAGTGACATCAGCAGGTATTTTTTGCCCACCCCGAGGCGCTCCCGGGTCGCCCGGCAATCCTTCACATTCCTGCAGGTTTGACACTTTCTTATATAAAGGCAATACATCAAGGGGACAGAATTTCTGCCCGGTGAAAAGTTGGATAGAGTGAAGTGCAAAGTGCAGTACAAGATATTAGAGACTATGAGAAGTAAGTTGATGCTACGTAGACGCACCTGTAAGGAAATGGATTCACTTTGAGTAGATTTGAAAAGTTGTCATTATGAAGTAAAGTGTATTCACAGTTTATACCTCAAAATGAGTGTTGCAAACCTGGCGTGCTGCCTTCATCTCCTGTCCAAAACAATAACACCCAAAGCTGTAGTGTCTCGTGTGACGTTGCATGAGAATTATGGGATATCGTGAAATGACACTTTGCAAGAGTGCTGCTATTTCACAAAACATCGTTCAGTGGAAACACCAGCAAGTTGCAATTGTATTTATTCAAATTTCAGAACTATCGCTTTTACTGAATCGAAGCTAGAGAGAGAGAGGGAATGTGTGTACATTTATAAATATAGCACTAAGGATAAAAAATCTGTTTGATTAAATAGACCTCGTTCCCTAGGAAGTGAAACAGTGCACATCCTATACATAATTTGCACTGTATTTATACCTTAACAGAGAAAGTACTCATTCACGACACTGAGGAATCCAGAAATGAACCAAAAATGAAATTGCTCGAAACTTGGAAATGCTTGACAGTGATTGAGCTGGCTGAAATGGGCTTACACGGCACATTTGGTAATTTGCACACCTACCTGCTCTTCAGAGCAGTACAATTACAGAGTGTCTCGGGGGCCGTCAGTGCCCCGGCTGCACCCAGGCTGCTTCCTTCTCACACTGCCCTGCTCGCCGACTGAGGTGCTAGCGTGAAATGGCTGTTAATTCCTTCTGCTATCTGTCCCGCACAGTGCCTGTTTTAAGCCTTCATATGAATCTTTTGCCTGCCAAAAAATATAGGAAATAAGAAAAATCAGGAAGTAGAATAAAAAAAAACACAAGACAGAGAAATGAAAACATCAAACAAGCATAAAATGCAAACTAGTGTGAACCTTGCATTTCCCCCCCATCAGTGAGATTTAATGAGCATTCCACCTTCTGGCTCCAAGCATAGAGAAACAAACATAATGAAGAAATAACAACTGATAAAAGACAATCACCACTGCGAAGGAGTTTGTCAGAAATGCTGCATGTTTGACTTCTCGTACATTCCATTGCTTTCATTCCGAGGTTTCATCAGGATCCTTGAGCTATATCTTGTCAGGCTGTAAAGACACTGTATGATATGTTTGTGTAGATTCGCTCATGTACATCGTCCAGCCACATCCACCTTGATCATTACAAAGCTGTCTTCCATGTTGTGACAGTGAGCAAAGCTTTGATGTTTCCAGTACCAGAGGACTGTTTCTAGGTTTAAGCATTGACTATATTTCTTTGAAACCATATGCTCCATTCTGCTGAAAACCTGTCACCACTGAGTGATTGGTCAGCTGGAGAAGCACTGCGATCGGAGCCGAGGCCTGACGTGTAGGCTTTCACCAGCAACATGCAGATCAGCACAGTGAGATGATAGACATTGACACCTGTCGTCACATGTTAGTCCACATTCTGAGACTTGTCGTTCCTCTTTCCGGGGTTTTGGGCAGCAAAGAATTTTCTCTGAATTCAGTGTCTGGGTGTTTTTCTACAGTCCGCACCTCTGTTGTGAAGAAGAGAGGATGAGCTACAAATGAGCGAAGGTGTCAGGATTTACACAATTAAGGAACACCTAACAACCTTGTGAATGCTGTCACTGAGCTTTTGGTGTCTAAGTCATTGCTGTTTTTCAGGCTGTGGGTGTTGTTGTTGTCTTACCATTTCAGTTTCTCTCCTGATGTGTTGCTGTTACTTTGATACTGGCATCACCTCTTGCTTTCTGTGCAGCTACCTAATTGTTATTATTGTCACTCTCAGCTCAGCTGGAAGTGAATGAAAACAAGGTTGCAAAATGAGCAAAGTAAAAATAGCCCTTCCCCAGATGATGTTCCTTAAAGGATGATTAGCAAGTTGATTGTATGAATAATGTATTCCGGTGATGTGCACTTTGTAAATGAAGTCAGTGGGTGGGTGGTGAGTGGGGGTGGGGGGGTCTACTGTTGCTTCCCAAATCACAAGGTCACAGGTCGAGACACATCAACGCACAATGTTCCCTTTCACTTCGCCTGCAAAAAATGTTCAGTGGTGAGAGAAAAGAAATTGTGCAGGAAAATGATAAGAGTGAAAGAAGAAGCTTTTTTTTTTCTTGTATTGCCCAGATAACTGTAATGAATGGGCTTCTCCATCTCACACATTCTGGTCTGATTCATTTTAAATGCATTGCAGAATAAGCTTTCGGACTGGAGAATGATCACCTATACCTCAGTACTGCTTTGTGGGCAGGAGTGAATGATGTGAAGTGAAGGCTCTCCCTCCCGGCATAATCTGTAGTTTTTACCTGCAAGGCAGCATAAACCACCATCATTAAGCTGGTCCTTTTTCATTATGCCCTGGCTTGATTGTTGAACACCTTTCTGTCTTTATGTGGACCTTTATCTTCTATGCAAATTCAAGTGTGTTCAAACAAATCTGTTGAGCATGAACGTACCTTGTGTTGGTTGTAGCTCATTTTCCTTGAAATCATTAACAAGCTCAGAGAACATACCTCTGTGGGTGGAGGTTGATAAGGGAGTTGAATAGCGTGCTTGTTGCATGCATGTCAACAGCAGAGTAGGGCCACCATGACAGCAGCCAAGTTGTACAAATTGACAGCGCTTTGTTTCCCTCTACTGGTTTTCAGCATAACTACAACCTGCGCCACAGTTGGTATTTGCCCTTTACATGCATGTGCACACGTGCGTGTGTTTTGTTAGCGGTGAGCAGAATAAAAGCTGTTGCAAAAGATAAAGAATAAGACTGACAGAGAGATGGAAATTGTGTAGCACTGGAGGGCGGGAGGAATAGAGACAGCAGCCGAGGGAAAGAAGCAAATGGTTTGTAAATGTTGTACTCACCAGCAGTTCATCGCTGCGGGTGATGGATGTGTGGCATTCGCCTTAAATAGAGTTGTTGGCAACGGAGCATAGGGGTTCAGTGCAACAGATCAATTCTGACAGAAATCATCTGCTGCTAGGTCACATTATCCAGCAGCAGGTAAGAAAGAAAAAAAAGGGGAAAAAAAAACAAGCCAACAAACAAAAAAAAAAAATCATTTCAATCTTGATTTCCAGGAAGCAAACCAGTTGCAGCTTGGAGCACTTGCTCTAGATAACTGAACACTGAGGCTTTGAAGGTTTGCTGTGAAGCTCCTTGCAGGGCTGTCGACCTCCACAGGATTGTTTTGATGTTAATTGATTGGCTGATAGAAGCAGACCAGAAGGTGGAATATCACTTCCTGCCGCTCTCAGCTGCAGTTCCTCATCGTGTCCCTAGAAATTTCACTGCACCCTGAGAAGAATGCCAGTGTCTCAGCATGGAGAGTAAGCTTTTATAGAGCAATTCTCAAATCTTGCTTGTTCTCCTGTTTGACTTGATGCCAAGGACAGCGCCCAGGTTTCAGAGAATAGGTGGTCTGCCCTGTAAGTATTGCCCTTGAAGGAGGTGTTTATGTGAGAACTCTTCCCTCTTTCCCTTTTTTTTTTCTTCTCGGCTCAGACAAACAGCACATGCTATGCCAACATGAACACACTTGTGCACATTGCACACATGTGAACTTGCAACACACACACTCAGGGCTTGAGACAAATGCACAGCCTTGATGTGATCTGATGCTGGAGTGGCTGTGTGAGGCCAAGGTCACACAGTCTCATTCCTTTATTCCCATAATCCCCTGTGTTGGCGGGGTGAGAGGCCTGCTAATGGCTAGCACTCTCTGAAAAGGAACTTCTGCGTTAACATGGACCCTAGAGACTCTCACAGCCCACAGCCCACCACCTTGCGTAAAGAGCATAGCACGCGGTCTATACAATCCATCAACATGGCTAATTAGGGCTAAAAAAATCCCTGAGAGAAACATTAGGAGAGGAACCAGAGGTGTAGTAGTAACACCATTGTTGAGACACTAAGAATACAATGAAGTTAGACTGCTGGGAAATTATCTGCCATGATCATGACCAGAACTGCTGAGGTAGCTGATGAATTTCCAAGTCAAGGAATATTTGATGATCTTCCTTTCACATTCTTATGAGTATCAGAAGCATTAGTTCTGAATAATGACCAATACGGAAGGACGGCATCTAGGGATTAAGAATCAAAATGCAGTCACAATGGAAGCCCATTAATCACAGCAATTATTTGTTTACTGATAGCCATGAGTAATTACCCTTGAGCTTCTTTTTTTGCCTCACAACTATGTCATTGTGATGATTCTTTTGCTAATGCGATGCAGGATTTCCCGCTCTCTCTAAATGGTGCTATGTTGTCTTATAGCATGTAATGGGAAAATCAATAACACATGGTGGAGTTGGTGTTGAGCAAGCAGCCTGATCGGCTCATCCAATTCTTGCTCAAAGCAAGAGAGGAAGAGAAAAAATAGGTAAGAAAATAGGTTACAGCAATGATAGATTATGCAAATTTCACCTCACCTATGTGTGAAATGCAAACATCCGTATGAAGATGCAGTGTAAGTAGCCAATAATTACAACAGCAGTGAAGAAAATGTCAAAAGCAAGTCTTGAAGAAGAAGTGTGGAGTGATGAACCACCAAACACACTAGCATTTATAGTACTGTCATGTGAAATGATTTATTTGGAAAGTATCACTCCAACTTCAATTATAATTATAATTAGCAAATTCAAACATAGCTTTTCTATGCCTGGTGCATCACTATATTAGACGCTATGTAACTTACACTACAATAGAAACAGATAAAATGACAGAAATAAATCACACTGCATCTCAAAGACAGAACTGAGAACCCACCACTCACCACCACTTCTCAGGTACAATAAAGGTTCAAGTGAACCAGTAAACACCATTGTACAGTATTTATGCTCACATATAGCACTTCAGGTCAGAGAGGCAAAGAAAGGTTACAGCACCTAGAGGTTCAGCAGAAAACCTTTGGCAAACGCTATGATGTTTGAAAAGCTTGAATGAAACATGAATTTTCTGCTCCAACTGGATATCCAGGATCAAGATTCCTGTCTTGCTCTCACCTGATGCAACCTCAAGCTGCCCAGACTAAATCATTAGCTGCCTTAACTCTTTTGTTGATCAAATGTGAGGGTAGCTTGTCAGAACAGACTCCTACCTTTGGTACATATAATAGTTTATAATCACCTTTATTGTTTCTCATATTCACAGAAATTCTATCACTGCAAATTACATTGTGCAATTATGCTTTCCTCCTTCTCAGAGTTGATCTGTTGGATGCACCTGTATGATGCAGCATGTTTTACTTTATCGATTTATGTGACTGTATATGAAAAGGCAACGAAAATGATGTTTTCCAGACACAGACACAGACAAATTTCATATTCCTTACATAGATGTGATAGTGGTGATATGATCTACAATCATGTACATCTCAGTCATCAACTGTGGAGCATTATGAGCCAAGCTCCCCTGTGAAGATCCTCATGTCACTGTGTGCTCATTGACAGCTCATCTCCCAGATTTTGCTGCATTTCTGATAAAAGACATGATCCTCGTCAGCTGATGGATGTCCTTAAATTGAGGTGAGGGAGGAATGTGAGACTCTCAAATAGGATTGTCTCTCTGTGTTCCCCATTTCGATCCCTCAGATCAACAATCTGTCCTCTAGGTAGGCGAGAGCAGGCAGGCAGCCGAGAAAATGGTTCAGATTAAAACGAGGTAATGGCACATTTGCCAGGCCCTTTGTGTGAGACGTGCATGCAATTTAAGGGGCTGCCATACAGGAGGAGTTAATATTTCATTGCACACCAGGGACTGGGAATAGAGAGGGGGAAAAATGCATATGTCTCATTTTGCAATCTGATTCGTCTCAGCAAATCAGCCTGAGTCAATGTCATTCTGTAATGAACTCTCTTCCACTATTTTAAGCATTATGCAGCCGTGGCGGCTGCCTGCTTTCACACCCACTGAACAAGGAATATATCTGCCGCTACGGCATGGGCTAAAGGTCTCTCTATCTCCCTCTCTTCACCCTATCTCTCCTTTTTCCAAGAGTATAGACTGTTTTTTTTCCTTCCTTCCTCTGTCCTACCTCCAAACCTGTTACTTCACTCCCTATACCCCCCTATAGCCCCCAACCACTATCACACCCTCTCCTCTCCTCTCCTCTCCTCTCCTCCTCTCTGCCCTGTGCTAGGTTAGAGATCGAGGCGGAGGGAATGGAAGGTTTTGATTGACTAAGATGCTGAGATGTAATCTTGAGCAAGCTGAAATGTAAAATGTGTGTGCGCATGTGGTTATGTACGTGTGTGTGTGTGCATAGGAAAGGGCTGGGGCATGTGTGTGATGCTTGGTTTATTGCATCGCAAGCTCATTTGTTTGTATTTTATACCTCATTTCGGCTCAGACGAGCCGGCTCCACATTTCAGCTGCGGGTGACCCAGTTTCACAACACAGTGACTCTTTTTCTCTCTTTCTCTCGCGCCTGCTCTCTCTCTCTCTCTCTCCTACTCTCTCTCTCGCTAATAATATAACATTCCCCTTTTAATACATTACTTTTAGTAAATACGCTGCACTTTGTGGATTTGATTTAATGCAATATACCTTGGAACTAGTTCACTGAAAGGAAAGTACAAACTCTAGCTATTCCACTGCGATAGTTTCTCCTCTGTCCCCTCAGGCACAGCTATGCAGTGCGTTAGCATGTTAGTGCAATGCGTGACACCACTCTGACAGCACTCTAAACATCAGAAGGACTGAGGCTCATCTGGGCCATCAGGGATATAAACATGGGGGTACTTAAACTTGGAAGTGGCCTGTTTATATGAACGGAGAAACATAAAAGTAAGATTCATTTGTAGACTTGTCTTATGCAGCAATGTTGCTTATGTTAGAGAAGGTTCATGTTAGAGAAGCGGTTGTACAGTACCTCTACCTGAATCTGAGAGAAAACGGAGGCTGCAACTTGTAGGGATCAACATTTTTAATGCCAGTGAGGAAACAGCATGACAGCAAGGCTCCTTCTCTGAGAGCTTAGCTTAGAGTAACATAAACTCACCCGCGTAATGCTGGTATTATCTGCTGCGCCGAGCCGCAAAACCCATAGTTCTGCGTTACCTGCTGTGCCTCAGGTTCGTTCGTTCTCCCCTTGGAGGGGCTGAGTATTTCCCATCATCTGCACACATAGACAGACAGTGCAGGAGTGAGTGCTGTTCCAGTCCAGGTGCAGACAGAGCAGGTGGACAGGGGCGGGGCTGCCAGGGGACCATGGGGTGGGTGGGTGGGTGGGGGGTGGCAGAGAGGCTTAGTGGGTCACAGTGGGAAGGGTGGTGCAGCTCAATCATTCTTCTACCCTGAGGGCACCTCAGAGCTACGCAGCTGTGAAAAGACTGTCATCTGGGGGAATTCGGCCCATATACTGTTGTATGAGTGCATGCGTGCATGCGTGCACTGCGTACACACAGTCTCCACACAGACGACAGAGATGTGCGCCTACGAACAAGAGCTGATGCATTTCATAAACTACACACAAATATTCTGTGTTGGAGTCCTCTCTCACTTTGTTCATTCCTGTCTTTTTCCACAGTCCATACATGTCCTCCATATTCTCTTCCCCTCACCCCACCATTCATTTCTCTACCGCTTCCAGCTCCTGCAGCACGCCTGGGTAGGAGCTGGCCCGTGCCATCCATTATTCCCAGGCAGGAGTGCATTAAAGATTCATCTCTGCAGCTCAACCTCAAAGGAAAGACTATGACCCCTGGTATAGCTGCTGAATTATGGAGACCGCCAATAAAGTTGTTTGCCTTTGATCTCATTCTCAGCTTTCTCCCTCCTAGGTGAACGTGGACAGGTGAATACGTGGACACACACAGACACGCGCAAACAAAGCGTTGTCATACACTCCATTTTCCATTTTTACTGACTGTCGCCGCATCTCGTCCAACTCTCTCAACAACACAAATTACACTTGTCTGTTGTCTACATTTCATTTTCACCCCATATTCCCTCTTCTCTGCCACTTGCTTTCTTATTTTGTCCCTCACCACCACCAACACACACAGATGGACTCAAGAGCAAATAAAAGAGAAATAAAATCTGCAAACAAAAGCATACCTCTGAGTAAATGATGATGGAACAATTATATGAAAACAGTCTTGCCTGTCCCTTCCCTGCATATCAGGTGATTGTCTGGCACTATAAATTTCAGCCCGGCTATCAAGTACAATTTCTTCCTCTCACTCCCTGGCTAGAAGTGGTTCGCTGCTCCACTGGCAGTGGTAGAAACACATTTGCTTACACGTGCATTGTTTATATATAATCGATGTCGAGTGGAAGGTTCTGCACAAAATGGCTGTCATTTGTCAAATATTAATAATTCAGCCATACAAGTGCAAATACAGTGGGAGTGTACATAAAGGAAGATCACACAGATTGGATTGTATGAAGCGCCACTTCACCCGGAGGTGAATACTCACACCCTGCTTTCATTCTCTAGTTCAGACAGACCCTATTGTTTATGGCCTTGTGGTTATGGCAAGGGCAAGAAGAGCTCCAGCTGCACAGCACTCAGGGCAGGAGATAGTCAAGCCAGTGGCCTCACTGGAAACCAAGCGCAAACACATGGGGAACCTTGAACCTAGCGATCCAAGTTCATTTTGTCATGCGTTATGGTTAGCATGATGGGACATTAGCTCTCTCCTTAATAAGTTCAGGGACACACAAACAAGGTTGTGTGCTTCCTTTAAGTCAGACAACAAATGACAGGTGAAGCTGCATGTATGTATGTGTGTGTGTGTAGGGGGATGTGTGTAACATGCACTATAAATCTGTTTACACAATCACATTTAGTGGTTTTGTCTTCCTTATAGGCTCAAAGGGCAATTTCCGATAATATAGATCATTAATTTGGGGGTGAATATGTGGGTCAGGGTTGGGGTAAGGGTTAGGATGGGACTAGTGGTTATGGTCAGGGTTAGGGTTAAAGAAATTATTCAGAAAACAAATGTGTGAGTAAAGACCAAAAAAAAAAAGATTCTGTGTGCGTCTGTGTGTGTGTGTATGTGTGTGTGTGTGTGTGTGTGTGTGTGTGTGTGCAATGGGGGTGTTCCATTATCTCTGCACCCAATGTCCCACCCTGGACCCAATTATAAATCTGGGTTGACCTGGACAGTAGTCGCAAGGTGAACACGGGGAAGGACAAAGTTGTGGGAGCTGTGGTTAAATCAAGCTTGTTTTGTCTTATTCTTACACACCAGACAGGGGCAGCCCTTGAATCTTCCTCACATGTTGATAGATTTGTGGAGATTGTTACAAAGTATACAGGTGTATGGGAGCAAACAAGGAATCCTGGATGATTAATGAGGTGTGACCAGCCCTCAGTCGTGTGTTCTTAGACAGAGTGAATCCTTATTCTCAAGGGATTTACAGAGAATGAAAAGCACACATAGGCATACAGGCACACACACACACACAGACACACACACACACACACAGACGGACGGACACACACTAATACACAAGCAGGCATCTCCCTGCAGAATTCCTTGCTAGCCTTGTGAAAGTGCACATGTTGACTGGAGACCACTAATGGTGTGTTGTCAGCATACAGAGTTGTTGCACCAGCGATTTGGAAAGTGGAAAATGACATCTTGACATGAGATGGGTTCTGAGTGGCAACTTCACCGGTCAAGGACAGGTGTGCATTTGAGGGGCACCGGGTGAAGGAAGAGGGCATTAGGTGTCTGCACAGGGAGCGACAAGGAAGGAGTGATGAAGAAGGAATGTAGACAGGGACAAAGAGAAAGTGCAAAGACAGCCATGGTCAAGCAATGTTGCATTTGCACATCAGGAGAAACAAGCTGGTAAAAAGAGCAGTGTCTCTGAAAGAGGTAACTTTCCGGTGGCAGGGGAATCAGATGACGTTTTTCGCACCGGTGTTGACTTTTCCCTCTTGAAGGTCACTGAAAGTGTGCACATTAGGAAAAGCACACACTCACAGAGTTAACTTCTATAATGG
Source organism: Karalla daura (assembly GCA_029224185.1). Classification (NCBI taxonomy): domain Eukaryota; kingdom Metazoa; phylum Chordata; class Actinopteri; order Chaetodontiformes; family Leiognathidae; genus Karalla; species Karalla daura. The sequence goes on along the minus strand of CM055196.1, from coordinate 9,827,747 downwards.
CATAATGAGGAACAGCATGGCCTCAAATAAAGTCTGGTATATTCAATAAAATGTGATTTATTCATTGTATTCCCCCAGAGAGCAACACAAAGACGACGTGTTACAATCACTTATCTCGGCCTAATGCACATTACCTATAAAAACTGACGCAGATGCATTTTTCTGGTGCATGCAGATGGGACACAAGGTCTGAGATGACATACTATTCTCCAGGCTTGATATCATAATAGGTGAATCATATTTCACATGCAGCCAATTGTGCCTCGTGCCTCTTTCTGTGAGTATAATAATCTATCAACCATCCAAAAAGCATTCACGTCATGCCTTTAATACTGAAAGCATAGAAACCGCTGATGTGTGAAATAAAGGACAGCTTGACAGCACTTAAGCTGTCCTATACGACCCATGCAGAATTGTCCGTATTAGAAGACAATGGAGCTCTCAGTGAGAAGAAAATGCAATACATTATCCAGTCTTTCATGCCACAATGAGAGAGACAAAGGGCAATAAATCATTCCAGACTTGTGTGACCCTTTTATATAATCCTTTTTCCAAGTTTGTCATTGCATGCCATGGCAATCTTAAGTTAGCCCTAATTTGTTCAACCTGTGGGAGAAATCAGTTGTCAGATCGCTGTAGGAGGAGAGACTATGTCTTTATTGTAGCATGGACGGGAACTTTGATCACTTTCGTATCAATAATGACCATCATCAGTGCAGAATGAGATGACTGTTACATACAAAAGACATGAAACATGCCTCCAACATTCATATCTATTAAATGCTAAAGAATCACTCTGTCACCGACTACACAGGGCGCATGTGACATGTGACGTGCATGTGATTTTATCACGTACAATACAGTAACATCGGAGACTTGCATTTTTACATCAGGTTGTTCATGGATTAAAACTTCTTTTGCTACTCCCAGATCAATCAGTGATATAACCATGATGGTTAATAGTCTGTTAAAAGTCTGTTGTTTGAATCAGCAGTTTACCTAATGTAATTGAGGTCACGCTGAAGTGCAGGTAAATAGAGACCAAAAGCTGGCCAAGCTGTGTTTAATGTTTCATATAAATGTTCCCCATGCAGTGGTTTACAAGAAGCCTGTTGAATATGGCTTGATGGATTGAGATTTTACAGTAATGTACGTGCGTCGAGCAACTCGAGGGAGGTGAAGCGGCAATGTCAATGTCAAGGTCAGGCACAAAGCTTCAAATGCAAATTTTTATCGAAGGCCATTTTCTCTCCCACTTCCCTCCCCCAGTGTGTGTGTGTGGATATATATTTATTTATATATGTGCTCAGGGAAAGCACATTTATGTGTGTGTGTGTGTGTGTGTGTGTGTGTGTGTGTGTGTGTGCGCGTGCAAGTTGTCAAGGCCTGCTGGAGATGTTCCTCCAGGGTGCCATATTATCTCACACCTGTTCCATCTCTTCCATAGCTCCCCCTTTATTCTGCTGCCTGATCTGCAGAGATGCTGCTCAGCACACATCTCTGGTGTGATTCTGCAGGGCCATGCTCCACGATTGGTACCTTTGATGGAAACACTGGCAAACGGTTTGTACAAGTGTTTCTGTACAATATGTGCAAATGTCTGTTTTTTCGCCATCTCACTTCTTCTGTGAGAATTATTATAATTCCGATGAATTATTATTTTATTATTATTACTTTCAGCTTTTTCATACCATTGTTTATAAAGAACAAAAGCCAGAGGTAATTATACAGTTTGGGGTCACACCGTAAGCACTTGTCTGTAAGACAAGTTCTTCTGAACTCTTACACCTCTGTTGCCGCTAAAGTGAATGACAGCCCTGTTCCAAACATTTATCCCCTATGAAGAATGTTAATATTAAAAAACTGTATTGAAATTTAGCATGGAAGAGGATAAGAAAAAGAGACTTAACAGAAACAAGGCTCAAGACGTGATGAAGTAGAGAGTGAGAACCCCGGTATCCCAAGATACTGAAGGAATGACAGGCCTGTGTGGGGATACGGTGACAACTCGAAGCTTGCAAATGCCACATACAGCTAAGCCAACGGTGTTTTCTTAAATCAGCGCTCAGGTCTACGAGAGCGTGGCAGAGGCGGTTAAAGACCTGAAAAAGAGGGGGTTCCCGGTGGAAAACGTTAAAGAGCTAGACTCTGCCCCGTTGCAGCGGCGGAGATTGTCAACGTGGGAGAAGGCAGGTGCAGATCACTGCAGACAAGTAGCAGAACATGGGGGGATACGAGAGAGACTACAGAGCTTTCAGTGTCCTCCACAGGGAGCATCTGTTGCTGGTGAGTGAAATGCCTGAGGGTGAACAGCTCCACACTCTCACAGGGTACTGAAAGTGGCTGGAGCCGTGTGCCTTCATAAAAGGTAAACTCATTGACAGGTAATTGAAATATTATTGTGTGATCTGGGACTAAGACCCTCCAGTTTGGTTCCTTTAACACTGAGCTTAAAAAAAGTGTAATTACTCCCCATGTAAAGTGGATGACTTATTACTGCACTCTAATCAGTTTAGAAGGAGAATTTAAGTTAAGCCTTATACATAAGAATGAAATACTAAAGTTTTTTACTATGAAGTTTTTCTGTTTCTATGTAAATATATCTAAATTGAAATGATATAGGACCACTTAAGATGATTGTGCTTGTGTTATTACCAGAATTTAAACTTGCCTGTATGCAGACTTTTTATTAAAAAAAAAGCTTTTGAACTTTTGAATAATTGCCTATATACTGCTGAATTTCATTTTATTCATAATGTGGATTTTCCTCATTTTCCCACATGATCGAACCTTTTACTATAACAATAGCGTTTCCCCCGTCAAGCCTGACCACTGCCTACGGGCAAAAGTGTGAATGAGAATTAAAGCACTACTGGGCTGATGGACAGCTACATATTCACACAGTCTGCATGCACGCACACACACACACACACACATATACACACACACACACACACACACACACACACACACACAGCAAAATCAATACAATAACCACATGAGGTCTGACATTGGTGTTAAGAAAAATGAAAGCAAGAGTTTGGTGGTAGTAAGCTGAAGAAAAAAAAGCTACTAAAATAATGAGATCCCAAATTGATCCAGATCCCAGGGACACAAGACATTCCTTGAAATTGCAGGCACTCAAATTGGAAAAAGGTTAACAGTGCAATCGTCGGCACAGTGTTATATTGCGTTGAACTGAGCTCACTTGTAATGTGATGTTATGAATGCAGACCCACATGACTGTCTGTAGGAGACAAACTCATGCACACTGTGCTGAAAGCCCAGAGCCTGAGTGTCTTTCTGATGGAAAGTTCAAATGAGTTTGTCATTACAGTGACAAATGACAAGATAAGATTATGCAAATGCCCGTTTAGCTATATGAATAGCAGTATTAGAAAACTGGATTCAAACAAACATCTTGAAAAAATGGCTACATCACCAAACCAGAGACCCTCTCTCCTGTCACAACAAAACTCAACAGAGCAAAGAAATAAGCACAGAAAAAGCCCCCCTGTCTTAACTGTTCCTGACACCAGTTCACTTTTGTGCCTCAGTAGGTCTCTCAAACTGAGGCCGAACCAAATTACAACACTTCAACAAAACTTCAACACTCATTTGAACACAGAGCAAAAAGCACAGAGCAAAACACACACAACTCCAAAAAGACAGAGCGGAGTGGCAGATTACCTGACTATAGAGAATTGCATTTAAATACAGAGCCACTCTGACAAAGCACAGAGTCAGCAGGCACAGCTTGGCTGTGCAGCTCGGCAGATATAAGAAAACATGTCTCCCTACAGCAGAGCAGCCCAGCCAGCTGTTAAAGGAAAACATGGGACACAGCAACACTTCTGAACAGAATGCAATAAATTCCAGCCCATCTTAACAAAACATTATTGTTAATTCATACACAAACATATCCAGCTGCACCCTGGAGTGTGGCACTATTCCCCCTCTATTCTTTTCTCTCATGAATATACATTCATATGCACCCAGTTTGCAGCAACAAATTGTATTTTGGGTGAAACATAATGCTCACCACATTCCTTTTTTTTATCAGCTTATCAAACAATAGTTTTACAAAGCATTTCTGCAAATCTTCCCATATGACATTTACTGCTGCAAAATCAGCATTTGGCTAAGTGTGATAAGGGTATGGTTCATTTAATGCAACTAAAACTATTTGATGAAGATAAGTGATGTATCAGAACCACAGTAGAAAAGTTAAAGATGATCCTTTACAAAAATGATTATAATACAAGTCAAATGCCTCAATCACCTCCCTGAACTGACTACTGCGCTAAACTGTAAGACACTTACTTAAATATTATTGAGTGTTTAAATACTTAAATACTTAATCCAGATAGTTGACATGATTTTACAGATATCCGGGAATCAAGAATGCCCCGAGGTGTGAGTGAATGATGTGTGTGCCCAGTGATGCATGGGCAAGCTGTGTCTTCCCTGACTTGTCACTGTATGGGCAGAGATTTGGGCTCCAGCAGACCCCTGTGTTAAGCAGGTCAATAAAACAGATGGATGAAGAATACAGGATTTGATTTTATGTTATGTGTGAAAATGTGTTTTTAAATTGGCACAAGGCAAGGGACAGGTTATGCAATGTACATCCCAAATACTGAACTACATCTATAAAATTAAAGGTACCTTAATATATTATTTTATTCCAAAATCAAAGGGATGGAAATCTCAGTCATGCTCCCTTGAAACATACAGGAGTTAAAATTCTGATCAAGTAACTATCCCATACTTGCATGTGTGCTGACTGTCTGTGCTCTTTGATTGCTACACAGAAGAAAGACAAAGCCTGCCGATGCATATAAAGCGAAAACAACTGTGCAGCCATGCACACAGCCCTTAGGTCAGAGAATACCCAATAGAAACATCAAATCCAAATGTCATGGAGCATGTGGCGTGTGCTGAGCCTTCCCCCTAAACCCCTGTGACCTGGATGTTATCTTGTACACAACTGGTAGGCTGCCCTTCAAGGAGCACATCAATGAGTAAATATGTGGCTTTTCCCGAAAAGAAAACGTAATCCCTGAGTTTGACGCTGAAGAGGCCTGATTACTTTTCTTGCTGTGTGGATTCGTCGTAAGAGTGGGGGCTGTGACTCTTCCCCCTGGAGACGTGCGGGGGACATCAGAAAGCACAGTGCCTGTCATCTTACATCTGTCCTCTCCATCCCTTCCCCCTGTCATCGGCTATTGGATCAGGGATAATGACTCTCACAGGGACCCTTTACAAGAAGGTGGTCATTACGCAGATATGGTAGAAGGGCCACAAAATACAGCCATCCACGTGACAGTTAGGAATATGCTGGCACACGGCAGCAGGGAACAAACAAGCTCAGCCACCACCAGTCATGTAGCACAGTGTATCATTCTTGCAACCCCCCACCCATTACTATTATATATCATGGATAAAGGAGATTTGAAGGAAAATATAACCGCATCAGTCATTCATCCTCCACAGATACACAGAACACATAGCTTGTTAAATCCCAACACCAGCCCTTTTACAACATTTGCATTCATAAATCAGCAGGAGGACTGTGAATAGCCTCTGTTCCCTTATTTATTATTTTCCCAGCTACTTGAACACTTCCATCTGGATTTGAGGGTCAAGGCATCAACAGCATAATGTGAAAAAATAAGTCAACACATGCAAAAAAAAATTGCACAGCAGCTGCCTGTGATGTTCTGGGCTCGGTCAATGGCTCTTGGCCATCTCTTCTCCCTGGATCATACTGCACTTATGGCTGCTGGGTGAAAAAAAAGACCTCTTTTAGAGCCAAGGCTTAAGACTGACTTCCTCTCCTCAACACTCTGAACACATCATTATTGGGCAGGCTGCGAGAGCTGCCAAGTTAAACTAAGTAAACCTCAGACGGAGATTGCAACTCAATTGTTATGACCAATAATACTGAGGTTTAGGTGGACAGGATAAGTCAGTGGTGTATCATTTTCAGTGTGGGGGTAGATTTGATCTCATTCAATTCAATTTTCATTCACATTCCGGGTCTTTCAGAGGCACATTATGCACATATTATAAGATACTGTAATCTATTGACCATACAGCCTACGACAAAACCCTGGCACACATGAAGAATGTGCAGAAATGCATCAGTCTGACATAAATGCTGATTTACAGCCCTCATCTCATAATGTCATAAAGCCTCTCTCATTCTATTTCTCTCTATGCTTCTGTCTGTCTCCCTCGCTTTCTCTCTTTCTCTCCCTCTCTCTCTCTCTCTCACAACAAACACAGCCTGCATTGTGCTCCTGCTCAAAAGTTGCAGCATGTGCCACAGGCAAGGCTGTGCCACTTACACTCAGGTTTATAGTCTTGGTTTTATTATACACCTCCCCATAAGGCAGCCCTCAGAGACGATTACACCCCAGACACCTATTTAAAGGGCTTGGTGAGCTGCAGATGACGGAGCCCGGGCACTGGCAGGTTGTCATCTGCAGGCCTTGTCTCTGTTTATGGGCTGTTAGAGCGTTTGAACCGCAGGGCCCATCCTGCTGCGGATGCTCCATAACACTCCATAGGCAGACCACAAAATGAACAAAAATAAATCCTAATGAACCTTTTAGGCCCTCTTGTCCCTCTGTAGGCTAGGAGCGCCATGTGTGGAGTGATAATGCAAGGGGACAGGGGGAGAAGTGGTCTGCCAGCAGGGACAATGAGAACAGGCACAGGGGCTGTCACTGCTCTGTAAAACCTGGTGATCATCCTCAGAGGTGACAGATTCCGAAGAGGTGAAAGTATGCTGGTGCAAAAACAACAGGGCGAAGCTGTTTGTTTGTTGTAAGCATGAATGTGTGGGTGGACCTGTCTACCTCTCTAGCTCCCCTTGAACTTTGAGGAAGCAAACATACCTTGCAGTTATATAATAGCCAGTCAATGAACTACAAAAGGTTTCAGAAATGTGGCAGTGATTTGAAGTCGCTTCAATTTCCATGGGTGGGGCCCCCCTGCTGTGAGCATAAAAACTTTGCATTATCTCCTAGCAACTTCCTTCATCTCGTCCCTCTGTGATCATCTTTCAGATCTTAAATTCAGCCCTTTATCCAGCTTTTGCTGCACCTGTCTCGCCTCGCTTATTATTCCCCTGAGCATCAGAGAGCCCCCATGGAGAGGGAAGACAGAAACACATAACTCTGGGCAACGGGGAAACACATCTCAGAGACTGCAGACAATGAAGAAGTTAAGATTCTCTGTGGTGGCAGATATGATGGATACATTTTAGAGAGAACCTTGCAGTGTTTTCACTCCAAGCATGTAGGAGGTTGCTGACTCCACCTGGCACCAAACCTCGATTTATGGAATACGCCAAGGGCACAGGCTCAATTATTTTCCACCTGTTATCCCTCTGCTACCTCTGGATGTCCACCCCCGACCTAGAGGAGGCTGTGATCCATTCTCAGCTGTGCTCAGAGACACAACGCCCACGTAACCAAACATAATTGAGGAATGACGCCACTGTAAAGTCGACATTCTATCATTATGTGAGGGGATGTTGTAACAAATCGAGTAAATTCCATAAACACGCTGATGTATGTTGCTCAGAGCTGCTACCACCTGCACCGCAAAGAAGAAAAGATAAATTACATTAAGTTTTAATCACCCTCTATTGTAACCTCCATTTCTTTTCATTCTGGCTTCATCGCATTAGAGAATTATTTCATCACCCTCTTGACTCGGGAGTGAAACAGTCACACTTCTATAACTGCACCTATCAGCTGCACCCCCACCAACATCACCCCCCTCCACCTTTTTTTATTCCACCTCCACCTCTATCAGAGAACATGTGGACAGAGGCTCAGTGAAAGAGGGCACCGAAAACAGGCAGGCTGAGAGGAGAGGTAATTTCTGCTGTCTCACCTCAGCGCTTTCCTCATTCGATTCTGATTAGCTCCAATAATGTATCTCAGACTTTTCAGCTGTTCGAAAGGACGGGGGCTGAAAGGAAGTGAGCGAGAGGGGGCAAGATGGTGAAGAATACGTCCCCTCCCACACAGCCCTTCCACACCATTAATCTTTCTCTTCTCGCTGTCGTCTCCAGAAAGTGATTATGGTGACTTAATTGTATTTGAGGAGTTTCTGTGCATTGTACATATTCTACTCCATGAGAAGGTTTGTCAGTCGCCAGCAGTGGAGATTAGCAGGACTTCCACAGAGTTTGATGAGTCTCATTTTCAACCAGTACACGGACATTTTTTTCAATGCAAGGTCATTTTTAACCTATGCACACCAATTAATTTCTGGATTTGTTAATTGCTGTCCATGTCAGTAATTTTTAACACACACCCAACATTTTACATTGTCTAAATGAGTGATGATGTAATGCAGTGATGTTATCAAGTTATCAGTGACACATGCTCATTAGGAATGGTAATTCCATCTATTCACCAATTATCTCATTTGTCTCGGTCTCAGGGGTCTTCTGGAGCTTATCTTTTTTAACTGTAGGACAAAACCAGAGCCGCTGGAGAAAACTCAGAGCCATCCAGGGTTTGAATCATCCCGTGTGAACCAGGAGGTTTGACACTGAGGGGGACAGCGCTAACCTCCTCAGTAGTGTTTAGCCACTGAAAACATTAAATCCAGATCACTGATGTCGTGTCTACACTCATACAACACTCATAGAATTTACTTGTCCCGCCTTTCTAAAGGTTTCTATGGATATTCTTTTATGCAAAAGTCACAGTGATAGATGCTTTTACAAAGCTAATTATCTGCAACATAACTAATTTATACAGAGCCAGGACACTTAAGGGCTGTCAGATTCTCTCATGAGTAAGGTTCATAATGTGTAGTAGGGCAAGTGTAGGTGTGTAACTATGAGGCGTACAGGCAATACATTTATTATGTTAACAGAAGAAGATGATGTGAAAACGTCACCTTCACACATTCCTATTGAGTGGTTTCACGGGTCTACATGCATGCTATGTACAAAAGGGCATGCAACATGCACAGTGTAAGCAGGACAGCCACTGGTCATCAAGCACTGTCTCTTTCCTTCAGCTCAGACAAAAGCTTGTGACATGTTCATTAAGCAGCAGGGATCCCATTACTGCACTCAACAGCCTCGGTGTCACAATGCTTGCACATAATTAGTTACACATGCAGCCTCAGGAATGCTAATTGTTGCTCTCCTCCCCTCACTTGCTCTTTTTTTTCTATACAGGTTCTCACATCCTTTCATTCCTCTCGTTTGTTTGCGCTGCAGGTGGCACAGTGTGTCACTTTTAGACTGTCAAAGTTGTTCATAAAAGCTTCCAAATTACAGTTTAAATTACCCTGCTGTGAACCTATTAATCCAATGTAGTGATAGAGAAAGAGAGAGACAGAGAGGAAGAGTTAGACCAAACAAAATTAATGGGGGGTTGGGGGGTTGGGGCATCAGGATGAAGGATTTATGCATTAGTCACTTTTTGAAGCAAATCTGTTATTCATATGTCCTTCTATTGTCTCTCTCCATAACTCTAAAGCTCCCTGTGACTCTGTTATCCATCAAAATCTGCTATTTTAGGAGGGTAGTTCAGCAAAGAGTGTAAACTGATGCCCAGCTCCTCTGTTGTTTAGTCCTCAGTCCTCAGCCTTATATGCCAAGTATGTTCTGGACCCAAACCCTAACAAGTCCAGTATGAAAATGACCTTTTGTTTTTGAAACTAGGGAGCAAGGAGCCTGAAATTTCATGAAGCCGCAGAGTAAGGAAACACATCACTTAGTAACAGTAAATTCAAAACAGACCCCTAGCTCATTTATGATTTAACTTGTTTTTTCTTTAAAATCACGTTTAGTGCTATCTGCATTCACCCTTCACAGTTGTGCTAATTGATTCTTAATGTGCTATGTTGAGCTAACAGACTGGGGACAAAATTAGAAAACAAACAGAAATAGTTCCATTGTTGAGGGAATTGTGCTGCATTCGGTTATTAACTTTTCATCGTTCTCATGGGTTGAGGTTGGTAAACTTCATGCAAGGAATGATTTGTTTATGCATTGTTTTGGCTATGTTGCATCAATGGAATAATGCAACCTGGTTAGTGTGTACAAACATATGAATAATGGTCTGGTCAGCACTAGTTAACCTATGTTACAAGTAAAGTTGATCCTTTGTAGAAAAGATAGCAAAAGTTAACACATTAATCCATCCTCAACCAGACCTGAATGTAATTTTAAACTTAAATTCCAAATATTTTTGGAAGATATAAAAATGTGCATTACCCCATTCACCACCATTATGTTTCTACTCCTGCTCCCAACACTATAACTAGCAACAAGGTGCGAAAAGATTGGCAATTATTTCTCCAGACACAACACCATCAATACAATATTCTGTTAAATTATTTTAACTGACATGCTGTTGCCCTCACATTCGATGCCTTTTGAATGATGCCTTCTTAGCATAGTAAAGGACTTGAACAAAATGTAAAACAGTTTTTCATGTATTATGACTTTTATTGAAAGAACATTTTGCCTAAAAGTGAGGGGGCTTTTACATAAAAAGAGCTTTCGATCTGTAAAAGAATGTATGTTTCGGCATCAAGATTACTTGAACTGTTAAGCGTCATATTAAATTCAGATGAACTTCTATGGTCTGGTGACGAACAATTTTGTTCTCCATAGAGAAATGATGAACTCTCCTACACCTCTCGACCTCCAGGTCACAAAACAGCTCCTGCAGGGACTCCCAGGTGACACTAATGGAAAGTTAAGTGACAATTGGCCAATTTCCAAAGTTCATGCATGGCACTGACCTGGCACAGACCCTTTTAAAGGCTAATATCTGCTTATCTCAGAGTGGTCTGAACATCATCAAATGCTCAAGGAAGGAACAAAGATACTGACCTTGCAAAGCAGAGCTGAAATAAATATTTTTATGTCATTAACCATATTGCAAAAGGTTGATTTGACATTGAAATTTATGTTTCGGACAAAACAGACTGTTTGATGAGTTTAGGCTTTCAACACAAACAACAGATTTAGAAAAAAAAATCCAAACACATTTCTTGCAAACAAAACAAAACGTTATTTGATGCCATGTATTAACAAATACACAGTGTATGGCATGATTTTCTACTCACTAGACTTAATTCAGAAGATAAAGAATACTTTCTGGACAGCTAACCTGTTCCATTCACTCTCACATTTGTACTTTGATTAACTTAAACATGTATGGTTTTTGATTGGATTTCCAGGACTGGTGATAAATGAACAGGAACACCAAAATGCAACCTTCGTCTGCGACACATGCACACACCTAAACTCCGATTTACTGTAGTTCTGTTCTTTAGTTATGTGGTCTCTCCTTTTGTGAAGACTGTCTCATTCCCTCTCCAATTTCCTTTGAACCCCCAACTCTCTAAAGGGACAGCAGCCAACTACCACCGATAGACAGACGGAAATCTACAGCTAGCCGTCTGCACACGTCGCTGTTGTAACACAACAAAAGTTGGAGCACAAGAAACTTTGATTGCTGTGCCCCCAGCCAAGCAGGGACGTGTGAAGCTGTTATCACCCTGCCATGCGCTGAGAGAGACAGCAGCTGATGTGGGATGGAGTCTCCGTGTGGGACCCAAGAGCTCCAGGGAGCTCCACCCGAGAGGCTCAGACACATCATCTGGCCAGGCTGAAAGCCCGAGAGGGGTCTTCATGAGAAACAGCACAGTTTCTCTTCCCCTCCCCAAAACACCTTCTCCACTAGCCATCTGAACCTTGTTATCGGACAAATCGATGCTCTACTTTTAATGATAGAGGTAAAAAAAATAAAAAAATAAATCTAAGTATGCTAATTATGCTAAAATTTACACTGTGTAAATTAATTTTGACAACTCATTGAAGCTGTGATGAGGACAAAGTGCGTTCATAATCCTTCAAAATAATTACATTTCTTTGTTCACTTTAAGTGTGTTTGCAGCACGGCAGCTATACAGTAGGTGGATACTGTTGCCTCATAGCAAGATGGTTAAATCCTGGTTGGACCTAAAGCCTTTCTGTGCAGGATTTTGTACATTCTCCTGGCGTGTGTGTGGGTTTTCTCTGGGCACTGCTGTTTCCTCTCACAGTCCAGAAAATTAATGTTGATGACAAGGTGTCAAATGTTTATGGCTCAAATGTTGAGTGTGCGCCCCAGTATATAGACAATGGATGGTAGAATTTACATGTTTAGTGATTGTGTCTGTGGTTTTAAGTGAGTTGGAACATGAGTCAAGAACTCAATAGCAGATGTCATTATTGAGACAAAATCAATTATAATTTAGTGTGCTGGTATTGATTATTATTATTGTTATTATTATTAAAGGGCAGTTATGCCAGTGTGATCATATCATAAATGATCTTGATAAGCCTTTAACACAGCCACCAAATGCATTACTGTGCACAACAAGGCAGGAGCCAGTATGATAGCCAGTATGTACAGGTGAAATACAACAGTAACTCTTTCATTGTAGATTTGGTGACATTCCAGAGCTGAAAAATATCCAAGCACATCCCTGTTTTAGAAGCTTAGTTTTCCACAGCCCCACCACACAGCTGTGTGAACAGATTTCCTGATAAGCAATGAATACCAATTCTATTCCCACATCAACCAAAATTGAGGCTCCTCACTTTCTCTTTCACTGTTAAAATATGACAAAGTACAACCATTACACCTCATTACCAAGGCAGCTTGCTGTTTCCTGATATCTGTTGTTTCCCCATGTGCATATTCACCTGGAAAGTGTCTGAAACTGCCACATATTAACCTACTCTATGACAGCAGCTTTAACTCAGCGGGGGCAAGTCATAATTGATTAATCTGTCCTCCAGCGTTCAGTTTAACAGAATTATCACATCACCAAAATCATATGCACACAGTGAGGGGCATCTAGTAATTTCAGGGAAAAGGTTGACAGCTGCAAAGGCACCGCAGCTAATTCGCTAAGACCAGAATATTAGCCCCCCTGCATTCATCTTTGGCTGACAGTACGGCTCAACCTTCAGAGGTGGGCGTCATGTGACGTCCTGGTGCAGCAGCTGATCTTTCCGTATTTAGCCACTTGTCACATTTCTGCCAGTTTCTTGATTGCCAACAGCTTCAACTAAGAACTGGTGTTATTTCATGCGGGACAGACAAAGGCTAGATTTGTACTGTAAGTTTCCATGGCAACTGCTATACTCACAAGCATTGCCAACGCCTGACAAATTTCACAATCAGTTTGCGTACTTTAATGTCTGTTCCACTGTGATTCTCCTTTCAGCTGTGATTTCACCCAAATGGTGGACATCATGTCGCAGGGCACACTCTCAAATCAGCACCAGGGTCCTTGCACTGAAGTCGCTCTTAAGTGGATTTTGACACTGGAATTATCCAAGGTGAAAATTTAAATTGTTTCTGAGTAGGTTACTCATCAAGGTCGAGGAGAGCTTTATGAATAATTATTTTCCTTTTGCTCAAATTATAGCAAGAAAGGGCTTTGTGGATGGTCCTGTGTGGGGTCTTTATGGGTTTTCTCAGTGTCCTCCGATTTCCTCCCTCTTCAGGTGACAGTGGTGTGTGTGCGCTGTGATGGGCTAGTGACCTGTCTCTTCCCTGCCCTCTCCACGTGTGCTCTGGGCACAGGCTCCGGCTATACCCTAGTACACTATTGGCTGCAAAGCAGGTAATAAGATGGATGGCTAGATGTGGTCAAATTACAAGCAAATTATTCAATTTAGGCTCATCTTTTTAATCTGTCTTTCATCTATCTTTTTCAAGTGTCCATACTGATAAGGCCATACAGAAGGAGATTGTTTAGGGAGATTGGTTTAATGTTCAAGCAGTGTATAGACACTGTTGTCACCAATGGCAACCGACAAAGTATGAGGCGTTAGCAGTCTAGTACAGTTGTACTAATTAATTCTCACTTATCTCTCAGAAGTTCTAAATATTCCCCTCAATTGCCATTATTATGTCAAGTTGTCAAGTAGTAGAATCTTAAGGCATAGTGTCTTTCATTTCCAAGACACAAAGTGGTTGAGAAATGAGCTAATGTCTTTTCTCAGTTCAATCACTTCAGTCTTGTCAGTTTGAAACTCAACAATGCAATGCTACAGTAACAGAGGAGGAGAGCAGTTAATTGTCTGCCAGATCCTGACTTACTCTAAATTCATTATAAACAGTGTAGTGTTTCCCATTAGCCAGTAATACCTTGTTGTAAAGGAAATATTTCTGGGCAAGTTCAGCTATTCAAACAGACAATTTTTAGTTCTCAGCTCCTATTCTCGAAAGAAGGACTCACATGTGTCTTTGTGTCTACTTTTGGTCTTTTATTTTTGCGCTGCATAGTTTTTATGTGATCGTGCTAGGGTAGAGCAGTTTTAATGCAGTACCAATTATAGCACTTTAAAGCAGTAGTTCAGCATTTCCACAGTATGCTTATTTAGTTTCTTGCTGAGGTCAACATTAGCATTAATTTGAAGTTTCTGGCCACTCTGACAAACAGTCAAAAACAAACTTTCTTTTCACTGCATTTTGCCGTCTGCTGACTCCTGAGTGAAATGTCTGTCTCTTTGGCTGCTAAATGTTCTACTGTGTTCACCCGCCAGCATGTGTCTGCTGTTTGGTAGCATACAGTGAGTTTTTAGAGCTTTTTTTCCCACTGAAAACAGCTGCCTGCCACAATATGGAGCTGATGAGATCAGTGAGATGGAACAAAACACTAAAGTTTGGGCTATAAAACCAAAACAGTCAGTTGTTGTTGAGATTTTTGGGCAACGGAGCTAAAGCGAACAAGAAAGTTGAGTGACAACTTGCTCTATTCTCTGGCCATGTGCAACTCCTTCCAATTACACAGGTGAGTGCAAATTATAACTCAATAGAAAGGGTTATTCCTCAGACAAAAGAAAAAAGAAAGCACAGAACAACAGAATACATTATAGTTATTTTAATCTGACAGTCATGCTCGATGAGGTGTTCAAATAATTAATATTTCTCTATCTTACTGATGTTCCACTTTTAATTGATGTAAATCTAAAATTGCATGAGAACCTTTAATTGTATTCTAGTGTTATTAAACCACTGTCACCTCACCTCACACAACAGAAACCATCTTCCAACTTTAATAGTGTCATGTTATCATTGTTTTGGAGGGAGGTGTTAAACTGAAAGCCTTTATTGTATCTCACTGCAAAGTGAATCGACTGTACCTGAGGAAGAACCTGAGGAACCTGAACCTAAATCTCACAGCCTCTGTCTTGGTTTTTATCAATTAGTGATAGTGTATTATATTAATTGTAATATTAGGTATAGTTACAGCTTTGGGAGAGTGATTCCTGATGCCCAGGAAGAAATGTGTTGGCTGAAAATGATTAAATTAAAGCAAAGGGGCTGCTGCTTTCTCAACATGGCAAACACACTCCCCAGTGTGTCTCAATAAAGTGCTTAAAGAGGTCTGGTCTGAGCCTTCTAATCTCCTATGTCTCTTCATCACTCGTGTTCTCCATTACACTTGTTTGATATCTCCCTCGAGAGTCGGTGGAGATGTGTCTGTAGGTTACTGTAACCTACATGAGCAGTGCTATCCATAACCATTTTCATCAACAATTGTCAGGAAGCACATTTTATTGCCTACACGCTACCATGTCAGGTCTGTGCTGCTCACTGAGCACTCACTGCCACCTCTGTATCGCCGCTTAATGGCAGTGTGTGAGACAACAGTGTCACCCTCAGGTGGGGGAGAGACCTGCACTCTGGCTGGTGAATGCCGCACTGGCGAAAAGGTGTTTTTACCTCGTTGGTGGCATGCTTTTAGCACCTCTGTACCTGAAGGCACCACTCTTAAAACATGTCAAATCTGTCTTTTCCATGCACTGATTCATATAGCCAGTGATGCCCTGTAAAAAAATAAATTAAATTAAAATAAAAGACATGGCAGCATGCAGAAGGACAAGAAAGGAGCAGGATTGTGAATAATTCATTTTCCTGTTGCACTTCTCATTACTATAATTACACAGCCATTGTTCTTTGACAGGGAGGAATCATAAAATTATAATTTGAGCAGTGAAATTGTCATTCGGAGCAGTAATTGACACTAATCAAATGATTTTTCCTTCTTTCCCCTTGGATCATGGTAATCAAAATGTGAAGTATCAAAGAAGACACTAACAGCGTGATAAGCAGCTAATGAAAGAGGGAAGGCAAGTGGGACAGTAATAGACATACTGCTGCTAATAAGTTCCTGTTCATTAGAGCATGCAAACTGTACCCTCCTCCTGTCTCATCTCCTTCCTCTGACTGACAGCTCTGACAGCCTCTCCTGTCAAAAGGAAACTTTTGACCGCATCCTTAAATAAAGCATTAATATTTCACAGTGCCACTAAGCAAGTTATAAGCCTCTTTATAGATGGATAAGCAGTGCACTATTATTGGATGGTGACATAAGCCTACTTGACTCTCCATTTAAAAATAGATGATGCTGTCTATAATGCCAGCATTTTGATGACATTTTCTTGTGTCTGGGAGGATGTCTTCACTGTTTCTCACCATGTTGGTAGGCTGACTCACACAGAGTGGAGTTGATATGACAGACTTTGATCTCCCCCACTCTGTCTCTCCCTTTTGCTATTCCCCCCCAGTGGACTGCTGGATGTCGACCCACATCCACCCTGAAAAAGCAGAACGAAGATCCATGAAATGAGATGCCAAATACTGCTCTCCTTGTGACATGGAGGAGGAAAAAAAGGGGGTGACAGAGAAAGAACAAAAAAAAAAAGAAAAAAAGAAGTTGAGAAGCAGGCTGAACCAGTGGCCATGATGAGAAGCATGTAACTTCAGTTCACCACTGATGGGGGTATTAATCTTACTGCAATAAAATCTGGTCAGGCATTCACAGTGGGACAGCACCAAACGCTGCCTGGGTCCCAAATTACACCCTGGAGGCACGTTACCCTTTGAAAAGAGGATGGAAAACTGCCGCAGAAACTCCTGAAAAAGAAAAAAAGCACCTCTGCTGCCAGTAGGCACCAGATGTGCTGCAGGGAGGGCCAGAGGCGACTTAACCACAAATGCTGCAGGTATGCCATTGCAATCAAGGTGTGCAGGGAGATCAGGAGTGGTGACTTTCAACATTAGGACTGTAGTGATCCTGCATACACAGGAAAGGCAAGGGAAAGCGCTTATAGGAAGTCATACTGAGTAGTGAACTCCCTCATTACCTCTAAGCCTGAGCTGTGGGCCGGAGTCCAAGTCCCACACACACACACACACACACACACACACAGCCAGACATACACTCACAGAACGGCGACTGTAGGTTGATAACATATTGCTTTGGTTATTATACGCTAATATGTATAAATCAAAGTTACTTTCCAGCTTCACCTTCAGTTTCCCTCCACTCGACTCTGCGGAGGAAGCTTGCAGAGACACCTGACATACTTTCTCTGTGACAGACTTCTCTCTGCTTCAGCCTATTATACAATTCAACCCTGCTCAAAGTCACTTCAATTACCAACATGATACTGTTAGTGCCTGTGGTCCCAAGAGGTATTGTAGTGGTACAAGGCTACAGAGCAGATTTAGATCTCAGATCAAAGATGTTACATTTTGCCCAAACCCTAATTGGCATCAAGCAAAAATAGAATGTTTGAACTTCCTCTGATTGCTGTCAGTATAGGGCAACGGTAGACACAAAGGGTGACTATGTTCAGTTAAAGAAAAATAAGCGTCTTCTGACGTCCTCTGCATCTATAGATTGTTTGTGCTGCCTATCCAGATTTGATTTGGGAGAGATGTGCTCCACATTCATTTGCAATGAAATGAAACAACAAAAACAGGACAAACATGTTCCGCGGAATCTGGTGAAAAAAAAAAATCATCACCTTCACGTTATTGTCTACCATTATTGCTGAAGGCTTTCAGTGCACAATGGTTAATCCAACCCAGAAGCATGATTTTATCTTTTGGATAACTGCATTGGGATGGCCTTAGCTCAAGGTAACATGTCGTTAACGTCCTTTTAAAACCTAGTGCATATGGTGGCTGTCACAGACAGAGCCACACAATGGTTGACGGGAAAAAACAGCTCAGCTTATGAGAACACGGGCAAAGAATTCACATGAAATAGAGCTCTCATTGTGCAACACTTTCTGGGATTGGTGGGATGCATACCAAAGCTAATTGTCATCCATCACTCTCGGCTTACACACCTGTGGATCACCACACGCTGGCAGAAACTATTTTAAGAGACGATCAAAGTCCGACATCAGTGTGATGAAGTGAGGTCATCCATAGTTGTAGGTGAGACTATAAAAAGTTTGGCCTAAATCTCTCTGAGCAGATGCATGGGGCAAATTTAGTTTGCAAATTCAGAGCTGAAAGAAGCCACTGTGTGTGGAAAAAAAATAGTTACACATTTGTAAATGTGTAACCCCTGTGAAGGCATTTAGTGACGGCACTTTTTCAGGCACACGGTCACTAATGTTTTTCTTCTATGTGATAGCAGCGACTTTCAGACAGGGGAAAGAATAGAGAGCCTTCTTAGAAGAATAGAGGGCTTCTTACCTGAACTGTCAACACCTCGTTTATCATGATGAAAAAAGGACAAAAAATGTTGCGCAACACTGTAACACAGGGGATTTTTTTTCTTTTAAATGCTCTTTTAAACAACTATATTAACAATGACTTAAAGAAATGTAACGTTGCCTCTGTGGGCTTGTGAGTGTGTTTGAATATCTCCACACAAGTGTGTGTTTTTCTGCCTGAGTGAGCATGTGTTTGCTAGAGCAAGTGAAAGAGAAAGGTGCCAGTAAGAGATATAAAAGTTATGGTATTGTTGCTGTGTGGGTGTGCATTATGCAAATACCTACCTGGTATGAGCATGGATAGGTAGCCAATTGGAGCAGGATAAGGAAGTTGGGAGCATAAAACACCCATTGTGGTGGGGCAGCACCTAGTGTGTCTGCATGCTTTCCTCTGTTAATTCAAATATTTGGAGAGTGAAAGGACTCAACTCGTCTCAGTCTAAGCACGAGTCCTTTAGAGTATTGGGATCTTCCGAAACTGTATTGATCTCTGTTCAGCCTGTTTTTGTTTGGATCTGCATGAGACGTCTCTCAGGCCTGGTCCGACCTCATTCAACTGCTCTGGTAGGCTGACATACTGGTGCTGGGTTCCCAGCAGCACTTCTCAAATTATCTGAATGCCGCATGATCAAAGTGATGTCTAGTCTTTTTGTGTCATTTTGTCTTAAATGTGTGTGTTAATTCTACTATCAGCAAGTGTGTTTATTTTTACATTTGAAAGGTTGATTCATCTCTTCTGAGTTTGTGATGGTTTGAAAGTTTGGGTGAAAGAATATTATTTTTTTGTAGATTGTTTATTTTTTTTGTGGGTTCAGCCCTCCAGCTATCCCTTGTATATCTTGTGCTGTCATGGCAATCTAATATATTCTCCTGCACTTGCAATTTTTCTGCAAACTTTCACACTGTCAACATTGCACCTCCTCACTCTGTTTCACCTGATTGTGTCGCAGAGAGGTTGCATATCTAATGCCACGGACTCGGCCCCGGTTTCAATTATCTGACGTTTTCAAAAACACTATTCACAGGAGAGAAGTCAAAAATAGAAAATCAAGTCAAAGAGGAGAGAATGAAGACTGAGCCAGGGCTACCAGCCCAGTAAGACTAAGTCATGGCATGAAGAGACTACAACTGAAACAAGAGCAACTGTCAGGACAGTTGACATACTACCTGTCTCTTGAGATAAGCTTATCACCTGCATGTACAGTGGAGTGATTTTTTTTTTTACTATGACTCAGCTTACGGGACGTTGCTCCATAAATTGAATTGTGTTTTTGTCTGTTCTTGAGCAACTTGATGTTTGCACCTGCTGAGAGCAATTATTGATAAGATACCTGCTCGAGTTGGCACGCGTTGAGCACAGCCTGTTGACTGAGCTGCTCGTGCTGTCTTAGTATGTCAGCATGTATCACTTGCTCAGTCTACCAAGGAAGTCTCACTTCTTGGTTGTTGACTTTAGGTTGTGATGAAGCTGCCTAGACATATTTGTAAGGGGGTTTGACCAACACAGATGTACTAGCTTGGCAACGTGGTATTTAGATTTGAAATTTGCAACCAGGCTAGGCTTGGCATGAGATTCTTTATAACCCGCCATAAAAGCATGACCAAACTTTCCAGGGAATATGGGTCAGTAAAGAATTAGGTTCATTGCGTGGGCATCTAAAACAGGTCATTGACAAAAGCAGGCCAAACCTGTCACAAACACAAAGATTTCCAATTTTCTTATCTGTATCTGTCAAGGTGAGCAAACACCACCTTGAATTTCACCTAAAAGAAGTTCACTTGTTTTCTGTAATTCTGAATGTTGTTACTTGAGAGGCCCATTGACTGCTTAAATGGAATGATAGAACAAGAGTCGGTAAACGAATAAGTTTGGCATGCTGCGTGTGAGTGTTATTCTGTGGAAGTCACATGGAACAAATGCTGGCAGCAAACACGACTCAGTGCGTGCGTGACACTTCTCTACCTCATGAGCGGTAACAGAAGAGTTGCCTAAATTCAAGCTTTATTTACATGGCAGGCAAATACACTTGCGGAACACCTTCAAATGTGCCTTTATTCAACTCTAGATATTAAAGCAGCGATGGAAACATGTAAATAGGCAGAAACATGTAGAAGCTGAGTGGAATTTCAATAACCTCAGAAACTCAAACAGTAGCATCTTTGGTATCTGACTTGTTACTGTGTTCCTACTGCGGTGCCCTTCAATGCCTTGTTAAGGTTTGGCTTGAAGAAGAAAATACTTATCTGCAATCTCTAAATGCAAAGCATGTAAGCTCTTTTATCAAAACAGCAACTGAATGCAGAGCTTGATGACATCGTGAGGGTGTATAGGGTCACAGTAAGTAGAGTGGGGTCATGTAGGGGAAATTAAACAGTTACAGGAAACAGAATGAACTGCACTATCACCTTGAATGAGATTTAAGAGTTTTCCAAGCTTTTAAAAAAGTGGCAGATATTTTTTGATGTGATTCAATTACATGAAAATTAAAAATACAAAAATATTACACCCTGTGCAACTGGTAATGCAGAAAAAGGAAAAAAAATGTTGAAGACTTGTTCAACCACTACAAACCTGCTTTAGACTGAAAGCTGTGCTCAGGACTTGTTTGCGCCTGCTGTGGGATTTTCTGCATTTACATAGCTGACACAAATGATGTGATGTAAAGACAAGATAAAACGACCGGATTACACACATCACTTCCCTCTCAAAGTTGTGTTGAAAGATGAGCACTAAATATGGCTTTGAGCAGCTTAGCAGTTTGATTCCACAACCTGCTCGTTGCTCGCGGTCATAAAACATGTCATCTTTTTGTAAACATTTCAGGCACAACTGCAATGTACCCATTAAAGCTGTCTTCAAACTGTAGAAATTATTGTTTTCTTCTCCACAGTGAATTACTCCTCCCCTGCCTCTGCCCCTGGGCCATGGTACATCAGAGTGCAACGACTACAAGATGAGCGTCACTCCATCCACCGTCCTGGACAGCCAGCTGACCACTTCCTGGGGGCCTGCCAACTCCTACTCAGATGGTGAGACTTTTGAGCCAGACTCTCAACGAAGCCTTTTTGATATTACGTATGCATTCTTTGCTGATGTGAGTCATTTAATTAAATTGTCTGAATAAAATCCTAAAATGCCTCAAGAAAGTATGCCCAGGACTGCAATCACTCTCCATTCAACAGTCCATTTGTCATTGGTAATGAAACTTCAGCGTGGAACAAAAATCATTTAGCAATTAGCAGCTGATGTATTGCTCACCTGGTGAGCCCACAGCACTGAAACACGAGGCACGAATTAAGGATTCCCAACTGAGAAGTAGCTCAACAGCTCTTTCAGTAAACTGCTCTGCAGATTAATTATTGACAAACAGACATTCAGTAGAAGAATCCCTCTTCCCGTCATCAGATGCATAATAATTTACAGGCAAGTTGAATTCACTGCTGTAGATGAGTTGAACCTTTCTAGAGTAGAGTCTGTATGGTCTCGGTTATGTCTGTTTTCCAGAAACATTCATGTTTTTTTGTTTTTTTTTGTTTTTTTGCATTTCTTGCACTGTTTCTTAAACAAACATTTATATCTGCAGTTCCAATGGTGATGTCCAGCTGCACAAATCGAATGTGGGCTCGGGACTCCCAACCACAGTTCTGGACTAAATACCAGGTGTGGGAGTGGCTGCAGCAGATCATGGACATGCACCAGATCGATGCCTCCAGCATCCCCTTCCAGAACTTCGACATTGACGGCCATCAGCTTTGCAGTCTGACCTACCAGGACTTCATCCGTGCTGCTGGCAGCGTGGGACCCATTCTCTTCCACAGCATCACAGAGCTCAAGTGGAGCGGTGCGTCTGAGAAACTCTGATAGAGAGGGGCCGGAGTGAGAGGGTTGGGGGGTAAAGGATGATTAGTCCCAGTGCAAGAGAGATGCGGGTGAAATGAGTTGAGTCTTGCCAGTGTATTGCTGAGAAAGGATCGCAAACCCGGTCAGGGGTCACATAGCATGGTGCTTCAGGAGGGCGGAAGACTGCACAAAGCGCGGGGTATGATGGATGTGCTGTTTGCTCTCACAAGAGTGGGTCTCCCAACAAAGCGCAGAGGGGATGCAAAGCTGAAAAACAAGTTACAAGTTGGCTCTAATCGTGCTATTTTTTTGTTGTTTGATTAAAATTTGAGAGCAACGACCATAACCTGGAATGCATAGGCCCGAGGCGTCACCTTCAGGCATTTAGTGTTAACAACTACGTGAAGTGTGCCTTCCAGGAAATTAAACCCATTAGTTGAAGTGTTCCAGGCCATTATGTGGTCTATGGTAATTCAAAACAACAGCAGCAGTAACAGAAGACCAGGTACAACTGGTTGAACCTCCATTTAACCCTCTCAAAGACAAGTTTAACCAAAGCAGAGCACAATGCTGCTATTGTTTCTGCTGCCTGCAAGAGAGCAGCTCACTTCATTGAGACAAGGTGTTACTTTTTCATGTCTGACACAACTGTCAAACTGTCTGAGATGTGATTAGATCATAAACTTAATGCCATAGGGAATAACAGTGTTGTCATTGTTAGTGACAGAGGTTTCATATTTAAGTTAAGTTAAATTAGGTTTTATGGTCACAGATACAGCATACTACAAAAATAGTTTTCTGAATTTGACCTATTCTAGGATCTAGTTTCATATTTGTTTTCTGTTCAAAATGGTCTTGATGTGACTTTTATTCATTTTAATGAATTACTGATATTTACACTGTTGGACAGACCAGCAGCAAGGGCCATAAAGCAATTAAACAGTATATGTATATGACAAAGCAATGCAGCAAGTGTTCAAACTAAATACACTGAAAATCAGACTTTCAGTAATTAAAGTAGGGATTTCATTCATATTTGCTTGTGTATTTTCATCAATGTGAAACGGAATAATCAATATTGGAATATCTCTTGATTTGTGCTAATAATTTACTCCATTCCTCCCTGCACAGGGCAGTGCCATGTGGACTTAGGACAACTGGAGCTCAAACCTGAATGTACGTCTCTCAAGTAAACTGTTTCCCAAGTTGAAAGGGGAAAAAAAACACACCTGGTTGATTCTGCTTTGCCTAACCTTTCCTTCTTTTTTTAGTAGACTTCTCGTGTCCATTTCCAGATGTAAGCTATCCACCAGGAGGTACAGTAAATATGCGGACCTCCAGTATATAAAGCAATTCTTGACAAATAAACAGTTGATATGAATTATTTATTTTCTTTCTTTTTCTAAACCATAGACATATACGATCCTTCAATTCATCCTCTCGCGCCTCTGGCTTCTCCAACCCCTTCTAGTCCTGGTGAGGAATTGTATTTGCTTACCATTTGTTCACGTGCCTGAGATTTTCATAGGTCCTCAAAGTAATGAAAAAGGATTCATTGGTGATTTGATTTATTCTTTTCAGATATCAAAAGGTCTTTTGGGCGTCCTCATCAGGTCAAAAAGCACAGTAAGCATTCAACACTTCTTCAGAGACTATGGAAATACATATGTACAGCTTGTTGTAATTCGCTCATTCCAACTACTCGCCTTTTATTTTCCCCCTTAGACCCACGGGGAACCCACTTGTGGGAGTTCATCCGGGATATCCTGCTGAATCCAGAGCGAAACCCCGGCCTGATCAAGTGGGAGGACCGGACAGAGGGCGTGTTCCGCTTCCTCAAATCAGAGGCAGTGGCACAGTTGTGGGGCAAGAAGAAGAATAACAGCAGCATGACTTACGAGAAACTGAGTCGGGCAATGAGGTACAGCTGTCACACAAGTGCTTACGTGAATACAAAGGCTAACAGAAAATGAATGATTGCTGGAAGTGTCTGGCAGCGACCTTTGAATCTCCTCAAAGTGTTCGTTTTGTCCGAGATTGGCTGCCTAAGACAGTCGTGACATTTAGCGCTCATTGATTTTTATGAGTGCTAATGAGTGTATTCAGTGGAGACTATGGTCATTAACTGTTATCCTGTAAGTTGCAGCTTTTCCTTCATGTAACTCTACCCTCAGATGCATTAAAACTTACTTACTTACTTAAGTACTTACACATTCACACAAGCTAAAATAGGGCGGCTCTTCCGTTTTGCATTAGCTTGTAAAAATCTGTGATGGAGGAGAAAAATCACACTGCATTGTTCCTAATCCAATTTATTTAAGCACCTCGTAATGCACTTAGCACTGAGAAGAATATACTGTAATGACAAAGAAATGGACTTTGGAAGAACTTTAGATGCTTATAGGTGACATCATTAAGAGTTATACGTCTAAAACCACTGAACTCAACCCTTTAGAGCACATTTACTATTTCCCAACGCCGATTACCCAGAATGTACTTGGGTTTTACTTCTTCACTTTTCTCCCAAATGAACTGAAATGGCCTTCCCCTCTGAAAATCTTCCTGGCTCTTGCAATAGTCACAGCTTTACATTCAAATGAGCAAATCTAATGAGCTTAATTTTATTGTAGTGCAAACCGCTGGGAACTACAAAATGTGCCCGCAGGTATTGTCACTGTGACTGCAAAGCTGATTTCCTTTTGACTGTGGTGCAGCAGGAGAATTTGCGGCTTGATGGCATCACCAAACATGTCAAGGCTCTAGACCATGAAATTTAAAAAAGCAAAGTGGATAACCTTCAGAACTTACTTGCACTTAAAACGTGGAGGCTCTTTGAAATAAATCTGAAGAAAAATGTATTTGCTACTGATGACAGGGAAACCCAGGCTCTACTACCCAAAGTATGAACCACCTATCAAAGTATGAGGACAGTTAATGAAAAAAGTGAAACTAATAGATTGCACCATCCTCATACCTTCGTTGCATGTTGTTTGAGAATATATATCATTATAGTATAAGTTGTATCCATCCTTTATCTCACTCATTTTGTACCTAAAAAGTATATTGGGGGTCTTCTGGAGTCTCCTTTCCGCACTTGGTGAAGGGAGGGAATACGCACTGGGCTGCCATCTATCCCATTCTCTATCACAACGAGACAGTTTTGACTCTTTAATTGGCCTAAACACAGGTTTTTGGACTGTGGGAAGAAACTGTTCTTGATGTGAGGAGGCCTTGTTAACCACTCATCTACCATGCAAGTTAAATTAGGATGATTGAAAAAAATATATTTTGAATGAATAAACCTAAGACCAAAGCCAGCAATGTTTTTGATGTACTGAACATAGTTCAGCCTGTGGCTGTGCATCCTGTATCCCTTAGGGTTCAACGTTTGCCCTGGATTTGGCCTCCAAATGAGTCAGTGCCAGATCAATGCATGTGGGATCCTCTCAAAATAAATCATTCACATTATTTGGAGCACAGGATGGCAGAATATAATGTTATGTTACCATGTATTTATGAGTTTAAGTACATTTAGGATTGGTGTAAAGTCACTTTGAATTTGAGTAACAAGTTTATGTGTCCTCTGTTACAGATACTACTACAAAAGGGAAATTCTAGAGCGTGTCGACGGACGGAGACTCGTTTACAAGTTTGGAAGAAATGCACGGGGATGGAGAGAGTCAGAGAAGTGACAGTTTCATTAATTTATGTTTTCTTTGTATGAAAGTGTAATGTTTTACTGTAGTTTTCTTTGACTGGTTTTGATAAAGATTTGCTTGAACTGTTTACATATTGTTATGTTTTTTTTAATTGTGTTTTCTTTGAATCCATCCCTTTGTTGTGACACTGAATGGATGTTTTTCATGAAATATTGTTGAAAACTTCATTAAAAGCTTATTATGGCAGCATGACAGCAGTCAAATACATGCCAACATAAAATCAGATGAAGAAAAGAAAATGCACTGCTACAAACAGCCAATATATAGTATCATGAATTATTTTTCCTACATATGTTTTTTGTATAAAATACTTCCTGCAAATCTCAATGGAGCACATGCTGATTCCATTCAAGCACAATAGATTTTAGTGGCTGCTGTTTTGACATTCATACTGTGAAGCATTCGTGAGAAGGATGCTTGATCACTGCAGACAATTTAATAAGTAGCATTTTATGAGCACAAAACAGCAATGAAGTGTGAGAATACACAAATAAGTGATAAACTATATGTACTTTGACTTTGCATTCATCGAGCTGTAAAGAAAGTGTGTAAATGTTTGTCCATGTTAAATGCTAATAAAGCATGTTGTTTTTATGCCATGAGAGTTATTCTTTACTCCTGGGTGTCACAGTATGATCACTGAGGTGACAAACCCTGTGATGTTTGATTACTACATGAAAAATGACAACAGTGATGAGGTGTTTGGCTAGCGCCACTCAGGAAGAAGATCGTTGGTTCGAATCCTGGTCAGGGCCACAGTTCAACAACATGCATGGTCAGGTCAACCTCTTGGTGCGAGTGTGAGACTGAACAGAATGTGTCCCTGATTGTTTGCTCTGTGTGTGCTGGAACAGGCGGCAGCAGACCTCTGTGGCATTACTACGGTACAAAGCTGGTAAGATGATAGATGGATGTACAAAGGACAAATGAGCCAAATAAATAATGAAGCATTTGGGGTCCTGGTTAGCAGCTGCAAAGTGCAGCTCCTCTTGCCCAGCCCCGATCGATATTATATACAGAGTGCGAGTCATGTCCTCCGTGAATCTGCCACAGGCCTGACTCTGAGCAACCACTGCACTTAGAGATAGTGCGGGTCATGTCCGTGTTATCAGCACCGTGTGAAATGCTGCGCAGTGGAGTGTCGGCCAGTGCGTGCCAGCGCTTCCACGCTGGTTCCTGCAGGCAGCACATGAGTGACTGGGCCGAGATGGCCAAAACAGATAAAGAGAGTGTCGGTAAAGGCCGCCTTTCTCTGGCCTGTGTTCACAAGCAAATCTGTGCCTAATCTCTTCTCTAATTTACCTGGCTTTTATAGCCCTTCTTTACATGAAGAGGCATTGATTGACACAGCGCTCTACTATTATCTTCCCTGACATCTTCCAGAATTTGCCCACTGTGCTGCTGCATCTCTCTCAGTTTTTGTCACACAAGTGTCACTAACTCCACTACGATG
Source organism: Karalla daura (assembly GCA_029224185.1). Lineage (NCBI taxonomy): Eukaryota > Metazoa > Chordata > Actinopteri > Chaetodontiformes > Leiognathidae > Karalla > Karalla daura. The sequence continues at coordinate 9,800,157 of CM055196.1, read as the reverse complement.
AGAACTGAAGGAAGTGACACCACACGTCATTATCAAGAGTTACATCAAGAGCGTTCACTTAGTATCAGATCTGATGGAATTTGTAAACAATTAGCAGAGTATTTTTCCCACTAGCAGGAAACCTTCTCTGATTAAAGGAGTTTATTCTAATTTTCTTTTCCACAGATGATGGGATGAAGCGCAGAGAGACAATCTAACCACTGACTGCTCCTGATTGCATTGCACTAATAGCTACTGATTGCAATATTGTTATGATACATGACAAAAAGCAAGCAAACGCCATTCAGTGTGAAGTGCCATCATGTCCTATTGTTTATCCTCTGTGATGCAACATTTTTCACACGAGCAATCACAGCCTTGGCATTCTGCAAAGCAGCCCTTGTTGTGACCCACATTGAGCACCATAAAAATGGAGGCCTTACAAAATCAAACATAGCTGTGATTAATACTGCACAATGAAAGAAGTTGTCAGAATTTGTTGTAATTGTTTAAGATCATCAAATGAGAAATATTTTTTATATTTCAAGAATAATACAATATCAAACCAAGAGTTGCATTGTATGTGAAAGTACAGCATACAGCAAAAGCGATTCATTGAATAGCAAAAAAAAGTAGTCATTACTCATTTGTGTTACTGTGCTGCTCACTTTTATTGAACATTGAACATTGAACAGCAGAAAATCAAGATTTTACAAATGTAGCTGATTGAGGTAATGGTAATCGTATTTAGAACTATGCAGTGGACTAAGTCAGTTCCTGCGTAAATCAAATGAAAATCAACAATTTAGAAAAAGAGGAAACTAAGAAAAAGCTGTATTGTATCACACCGAGAAGCTCCCCCTGTTCCAATCCCAGGTTGGACTGAGGGCTTTCCCTTGTGCCGTTTACATGTTCTCCCCATATCAGTGTGGCTGTGTGTTGTGGTTTTCTCCCACAGTCAAAAAACATGCATGTTTACATTAATTGGAGACTCTTAACTGCCACTGTGTGAGAGTAATAATGCACTTAGTGAATGCACTTGGAAAATGTCCTCAGTAACCTTCCACTGCTGCAAAGTGCAACTGCTCAACAGCTACAAACAAATGAGGCAAAGAACTGTGAACAAGATTTGTGTACAACTTACCCTTTACCTCAAATGCTTCATTGCATTTGATTACCATATATTAAGACTTAAAACTCTGCACATGAAAATTAACAAGATACAATGGACTGCAGTGGGAATTATTAATTTCCATCTAATCATCATTCACATAAACACATCTGAAATGTGGTTTTACTTTCACTCATGAATGCTGTACTATGAGCTGTGCCGTAGGGGTGAGTTTTCTGCCACAGAGTAAAGATAAGTGAGCAGTTAGGCAAATTTAACCTCTGCAGCACAAAGAGACAGCAGACTGATTTTCCTAACAGAACCCCCCCTCTGTGAATGCAAAGCCAGACTTTACATACTGTCGGTGAGTGGTGGGTGCAGTGACATCTGATTCAAATCAGATACTGCCGGGTCTTAACATGCACAGAACTATATAAGTATGATTCACCAAGTCAAGGTTTGTCACCTCAGTTTTTGAGGATCAGTTGTTTGCGAGAGAGGATTTTTGGAAACCACCTTGAAACCAGCATAACAAGCCAGTTGAGGTGAACTCAAGGGTGGTAACGGTGGCATGAGGACAAACATGTTCACAAACCGGTTGTAACTGATCTCGGAAGGAAGAAAAACGCTGATATGCTGTTGAGAAACTTGAGATTTAAACCATGGGACTCACTGATGGAGGAGTGTTTTTGGGAGGCACTTCAGCTATGATGGTCAGGAGGGGCCAGACAACTGTCTAGGAAGATGACAATAAAGTGTATGTTAAGGTTGAATCTGTTTGCCTCCAGGGCTGTGTGTGTCACACTTGGCTGCAGGTGAAACAATGGCTCCCTTTGTTTGGCCACAGACAATATGCAATATCTGTCCACAAGTACCTTTATCTCTTATTGTCAGAAAATAATTTCCAGATTTGAATGAGCCACACAAGGGGTATTTTATTATTTAAAAAGGCTGTACATTAATTCAATCAGATATAAACTGGAGGGAGAACAGGGAAGTGATGAAAGATAGCCTGGGCATGGGCATGAAGACAGCCAGCTGGGATTTTGTGTCTTTGTCCCATGGCTGCTCAGAGGGGCTATTGTGTTCTCTCTGCAGATATACAGCCGAAGCTTATCAGCCAGCCTTATCATTGTCTCTTCACACTCAAATGGACCTGTGAAGCGTCAAGCCAGAATGTGAGCTGGACAGATTACAACTGTGCGACTAATACAGCTTCACTTTTTTGTGACTTTTATGTGACAGCAGTTACAGTTCACTGCCTTGTTAGAAATATAACCCAATATTCTTATTTTATGAAAGAATGTAATTCTTTAAGCATACTTACACTATATAAGTGTTTAAATACACTTGTGAGATATGCTGTGGGGAATATTCATGGTGTTTTTTTTTAACAATTAAGTTCTTTCAGTGTCATCATCTTGCGCTTGAGTGTAAATCATGCACATTAAAGAACCACAATAACCTCAACTACATATGAGACTCAGCTCTCATATTAGTTGAGCACTAATGCTTGTTAGCTTCACTAGTGCCCGTAATGCCCAATTCCTTCTGCTTTCACACAGTCAAAAATCTGACCCAAAGTCACTGTGCTCGAATAAACAACTGACAAGTGTGTTTCACAGCCAGACCATTTATGAATTTTTAATGAGCCTTGGCAAAAATGAGGAAGTTCACATGACAAGAAGAGGCATCTTGTCTTGCCACACTATTATGAAGCCAATTTCCTCCTCATATGTTTGGGCTTTCCATTGGTTACTTCCCTATATAGTTTTGACCAGTGTGTCGCTCAATAAATCCCCTACTTCCACACAACACCACCCAAAAAACCCAACATATATGTACACAAAAAATCTAAACATACAAGATGCAAATTTTCATCTTTTTTAGTTTTATCTTTCATTTTTGATGTTTTAAAAAGTAGTCACACCCTCTGCATATCACAAAAAATCCTGATCTGAATCTTTTGTCCTCCACAAGTAAAAATATGATAGATAATATTGTTTTTGAATTCTATTCACAAACAATCAGTATTATCTGTTATTGAGTTATTATTCTATAAGCTTCTTTGTTGTGTAACATTGTGTAACTTATGTCATGTTTACTTTATGTTTACTTTACATAAATTGTAAAATAATAGAGATCAAATAAATATGAGTAAAAAAAACTATTATAAACCATAGCCTTATGTAAATCTACATGATGTAATTGTACATGTTTTACACTATATGTGACTCCACGTTACTCTATGCAAGTTTACAAGAGTCCATGTGACTCTGCGTGACTGTAACTTTAAGTGATTCCACATGACTTGACATAAGAAAAGATAATTGCTCATCTAAATAGTATAAATAAAATATTGATGATTAAAAGTAAAATAACTTATCATGAAAAATAAAATAGTAATAATAATGTATTGAATGCCAGATGATATAATTGAGATTAATTAATAAGATTATTTAAAAAATAAATAGTCCTCTGCCTCTGATGACTTTATTGCGGCCTTCTTGTGGTTTCCATTGGCCTGTGGCATACAGTACCAATGTACTCGTAGCTGTCTTGGATATCGCCTCCTCGTTTCTGGTCATCTTGCCTGTCTTCGAGACCATCCAGCCACATTTGTCCTATTCTGAATGACATCAGAATTGGTATGCGTAACCACTCTTTGTGATGATCTGACTGAGGGGACTAGGCCTATGCAGAACAGCAGTGGTGATAGCACATTTGATGTTAACTTTAGCAGTTGGCTTTGAGTCGGCCCTAGAGTTGTCTTCCACATTCCCATCGAGTTCTGGATGAAGGCCCTCAGGCTCCTGTTGATGTAATACAGCTCCAGACATTCTAGACATTCTAGGCGTTGAGTAACAATCTTTCTTGTAATCGCGTGACTATATATATATATATATATATATATATATATATATATATATATATATGTATATATATATGTATGTATGTATGTATGTATGTATATATGTATATATGTATATATATATATATATATATATATATATATATATATATATATATATATATATATATATATATATATATATATATATTCATTCTAAATCTTCACATACAATGCTTCTTTACACTTCATTATTAGTTTTTCTATTTATCCACATTGCTCCAGCAGGGGGCAGCGGACACCTCAGTCCTGCAGATTTTGACAAAGTTAAACACAACAGAGCAACAGCAAACGGGACTTCATGGGGCCACTTCCACTTTGCCTGCGCGTTTAACATTAAAATGTGTAAAAATCATTCACATGCGCAATTGAATAAATCACATGAGACTTCCAAAAAAGGTTTGAGTTGACGTTTATTGCCAATTTCATCTCCCGCTGTCTTTCCAGTATTTTCTGACAGGCATCTTCGTGGACACGCCTCACCGACGAGGACGACAACATGGCGGCCTCCTTGCGCCTGGGTCGTCAGGGGATGTTATTTGGCCTCAAATTATCAAATCTGAACAAATGTTTATGGACCAAACACCTAGGACAGGATCATGTCAGACACTTCTTTCAGTCTCAGTGGCTCCTCGGTGAGTGTGCACAGTTTAATCCAAGCCTAACTTGTGTCCTTGTCTCTGCGGGCGCCGGCTGACATTCGCGATTCAAAATCGCTTTTTATTTGCTTTTAAAAAACATTTAAAATGATTAAAGTCACGCGTTATAAAAGGGCTGCGAGGATAGATTCAGGTCTAAGTTGTGAGGGGGGGTTTTGGATCATGAAACGAGGTGCTCGAATGAAATAAATCGACAGTTTGGCAGAAATCTCCTTTCATGTCAGTGTGATGTTTAAAGCAGATTTTACCCTTATGATATTTTCTCGCTCTATGAGTAACAATCACGTATGGGGACTTGCTGCTGAAATTTTGTCTTGACTCGGAGGGAAATCTGACAGATGTATCGGTCAGTGAGATGATGCTTTTACTGAGTGTGACATTATTCTTGTCGCATATCATTCCACTTTAGCTCGTTGAAGTAACTGCATCAGATCAAAACCATTGCGATATATATTTACACAATATGTATATTATATTTAAAATCTATACTTATAACACTTATCAAGTCCATGAGTATGTCATTGTCAGTCTATCTAGATAGATAGATAGATCCATGAAGCAAGTTATCACTGCAGTAACGCAAAATTCAGAATGCATAGGATCAGGGTGCCAAAAAATCTCTTACCATGCTAAATGTGTACTGCAGCAGATGTGAGAGCTATTTATTCATAGCATTATGTAATATGTTATTTATATTGTACAAATATTAGTCTCGTTGAAGTCCTAAAGTGAATTAATAATATCTGACAAATATTTGGTCTGAATGGTTGGCTAGGTGTTTTGGATAATTATCAGGTGTTGGCCCTCTTCCTCTGTTCCAGCTGCTTTGTCCCCTGTCACCTCTATCTGCCTCCCTACTATGAAGTTAAAGAGATAGACAGGTACTGCAGGTAGCAGTAGTAGCTTTTACATTAATCAGTAATTAGCAGCCATTACAGGAGAACTCATGAAGAAGCAGCTGTCGTGGTTGAAGTCTTGTAGTTAGTCAGTATGTTAGTAATAAATAATGAGTCTCTTGGCTTACTTGTGTTGTGCCATGGTCATCAGCTGTTAGTCCTCTTCTTCTGCCCCAGGTGCTATTATTTTACCTGCTGCTTTCATTTAATGCGTTATCTGTGCTTTTCCCTCATTGACAATTAATTCCTCTTGCAACACTCGTTTAAGTCAATGAATCCAACCTAAAGCATAAACATGGTGGGGAGATAGAGATAGATAGAGATACTTTATGTATGCCAGAGGAAATCAAGGTGTCAAAGTAGCATACATAGAAAAAGCACATTGCACACACAAAACACATATAACAATAATATAGATGATAATGATGATATATTTATAATTAATAATAATACACATATCATAAGAAGTAAATGTTAATAATAAGTAATAAAATAAAAGTAATGAAATAAGTAATAATATGTAATAAATATTAAGTAAAAACATTGTGTAACCAGCAGTAAGTAATAGATAATTAAATGTACAAAGTAATTAAAAGATAATCCAATATATCCATATAGACAGTCCACGGTTAACACTTCAGATTCATGAATATGTCAAATGTATCTATGATATTAAGAAAAGATGCATCATAATGTCATATGATATATGGTGATTCAGTCTAACTCACACTTAAGGACAATTACCGTCTGTTTTCAAACTAAGCATCTAAATAGTGCACATGATATTTTTGTTGCAATGTTTTGATTACATTCAGTTGAATCTAGTTCTAATCCCGTCTAGAACGTCAATCATCTTAATGCCAAGTGCAATTTGAAAGTGGCGATGCAGTGCCACATAAAATGTTACAAGAAACTGGCCACACTCATCATGTCACAGTTTTACGAACCTGGCAGTATGTTCTTAGATTCACAGATAAGATTACAATTTGATTTCTAAGTGTCGTACTTTGGAGTTCAAGAACAGTCAAACTTCATGCATATTCAGCGAGAGAGATAAACTTGATTGCAGAACTATTTGGCAGTTGTATGAAACTACAGTGATAAGAGGAGAACCAAGAGCAACATCAATGTTCAACAGGTTTTAATTTAAATCTGGAATGCACAGTATTATTATATAGCATAGTAGAATTACCCATTCTTTTCTGACATTGTTAATGATGTATATGATATTTATAGATATGTAAAGATTCAATGTAAAAAGAACACAACACTGAGATTTGTGGGATATACATATATGGAATGAAAGGTATCGAGTAGTTTCATTGAGGACACAGTGTTGTAATGCTTCTTGACATCCAGCAGATGGCAACAGCACACAACCCTACACAAGACAAGTTTTCCGCAATCAATCAGTCCAGTCATCCATCCATCATCATACCCACTTTTTGCCCCAGCAGTGTTGCGGGGGTCTGGTGGTGCCTACCTCTAGCAGCAGAGTAAAGCAGAGTAAGTCAGGGGATACACCCTGGACAGGTCACCAGTTCATTGCAGGCATACAGTACTTACCTGTGGAAATGTTAATCATAAGGATGAATGTATCGTTAGGATTGATCACCTCAAAGTTGGCTTTCGATTTCATATTTACTCCAGGGATTGTATTTACCTCTAACGGTGTATATTAGAGTTTCATGTGTGCAGCATCTGTCCTCCTCCTGTACATGGTCATGGGGACTCTACCAGAGATGATTGTGTCGCCATAACGCCATCTCGTTTCTCTATTTCTATTTCTCTATCTATTTCTGTTTCTTATTCATTGTACTTTTATGTCAGCTGTCTGACTAATACTTTGATTTCTGCCTTGTTTGAGCAATAGGCCAGACTATTCTATTATCTGCTGCACTGTTGGCCTGTTTCAATCCAACAATTTTCTGCAGCTTTGATTTGTGTTTTCTCCCCCTGTGCCCCGAGGGCAAGTGTCCAACACTGTGCTGCGAGCCCCTCAAACCCTGGTCCTTTGACTTCCTGCAGTGGGTGACGGAGAGGTGCTTTGATGGAAGCTGTAGGGCCTGAAAGAGTCCGAGTGCCTCTGCAGCCGCTGGTGTTGTGTCATCCAGGATCATAATTACATAAGCGACCTGCCAGCTCTCTTCAGTCTCTCCCAGGGCTCTGCGGCTGAGCTGATGGGGCTGTGGGCCCCCTGCAGCTGCTGTATAGCCAAACGCTGCCACTTCTGGCCATGGCACATGATTTATTTTGACATTCTCACAGCCTGGCTGATGTTGACCTGCCTTTAGGAATGTTCTGCATATGATGTTCCTCGAAATAATTCTGCCTGGAGATTTAAACCTGGTGATGCCTGATGTGGGAAGCTCAGTAGGTCGAAGGACCTGGGCCTGACCCAGGGCCTCTCTGTGCAGCGTTTGCAAACACCAAATACTACGTGTGAGAGTGAATGTGTGTGCCCTACGGTGGACTGGTGGACTGTCCGAGTGCGTTTCCTGCCTGTTGCTCGATGAGTATAAAGCAGATGGAGGAAATGGATCGATCCCTAATGTAAACTGTTTCATTCTGTCTGTGTCCTGTAGGTGTCAGCCCACTCAAAGTGCAGATGCCGGCTCTCTCCCCCACCATGGAGGAGGGAAACATTGTCAAATGGCTGAAGAAGGAAGGTAAAAGAAACACGTGATACAGGCTTTCATTTCACCACTCGGTTCTGCTTGACATCTTCTAACTAACCTGCCATGTCTAGCACACAAAATGGGTTGTAACAGCTTTGTCCAAATTGTGTAAATTTCATCAGATCTGAAAGATCATCAGTTCTTTCTTCTCCCGCAACAATTTTGGCACTAATCGTTTACTCGATGACATCACTCTGCTCTATAAGCCAGAGACCTGGACACTGAAGCACCTGAGGGCCACTGGTGGCTAATTGGCTCAAGGAAACCCAGCAGTCACTATTCATCACTGCTTAGCAACTCTGCTCAGCGAGGCGCCTCAGCCACACTCCCATTTATCAGGAGGCAGCATGCTGAATTCTGATTGGCTGCTCCTCTGTGTTGCCATGTGCTCCTGTGACTTGTGAGATATGTACTTGTTTGTGAGAGAGAAAAAGGGGGAAAGGGAGAAAGATAAATCCTAACGACGAGAAGAAAAACCCATCCAGGATGCTACACTACAGCCTTTAATTCATCATGGCACTACAATAAGCACTTATTTTCTATGATAGTAGCGTGTGATTAATTGCTCTCCATTGGAATTATATGTTTTGTTTTGCATTCCACATTTCTAGCTTTTATAGACCAGAATTTATTGCTAAATCGAACCATAATTCTGTAGTGTTTAAAGAAAACATTTTTTATGAATAATCTGCCATTTTAAGTGCACTTCAAACCTTACGTATAGCAGTGTATATTGTATATTAATGCAGTCCAGGCATTCGTGTGTGTGTGTTTGTGTGTGTGTCCATTGCCTCTGGTAGAGCTGAGGTGAAAAGGCTCGGGGTCGCCTGTTTAATCTTTAATATTGCACATCACACCTAACCCCTGGGGTCATGCTGTGTTAAAGCCTCATACAAATCCAATCTTGACTCCGGTGCTGCTTGCTCTCAGGGGTTTCCAACGTCAATACTCCCTCTGCTCTTTCAACCTTCCCCCACCCATGTCCATGCACTCTTTCCTTGCCCCACCCAGTTCTTTCTTTAGCTTTCTCACACACCTCTGTCTAACTTTAACATGTACAAACACCTTTTTTTTAAACATCGGCAACAATTTGATGATATTACTTGTCTTTTTTCCTGACTCCTTTGTCCATTTTTTTTCCCTCAAAACATAGATTTTTTTTTTTGCTGGGAGATAGAGATGTGGCTGGAGGTCAGATCTGTGTAACCTTTAACCTTTATCCCATATACCGTGCCTCCTCTTCACTCACAGACATATGTCACAAAGATGACTCAATCACCCTGCGCCTCCTCTTGACTCTCTATGAAACTGACTTGCTATCAGTGTTAAAGGCTTGAAATCAGTCAGTGTTGTGCCTGCAGTCTAACATCCAAAACGCTCCTCACTCAGACATTAAACTAATGAGGACATTAAGAAAAGATTAATTCTCTATTTTTTTTGTCCAAAGCAATGATAAGCTGCTCCTCTCTGTGTGTTTTGTTTGAGCTTATTTGAGTCGTTGCGGGTGGTGCTCAGATCCATGAGCGTGGAAAAAGAGGTAAACCAGTAGCTCCTAATTGCCCCCCCCTCCTTCAGTGCTGAGCATATGCTAATGTATTCCAGCTCCTTGCATGTGCTGGACCAGTGGGAAGCCACAGGGATTCTCAGGCAAAGCAAAGATCTTCCCTTTTATCAGACACACTGCGTTTCCGTATCGCACATTCTTTCCCATGAAACATTGATTAGGGATGGAATCAGGAATTCAATGGAATTCCTTCATTTTTATGGCAACTAATTTGTTCTCAGGGTGCGCCAAAGCCCCAGCGATAGAGCAGTCATTCTGAACACACTGTTGATGCTCATGATTCATGCATCTCTAATCACAATTAAGATGAGTAATCTGCACCGTGACTAAGTTCAGAAAGCTGAGTGAAAAACAAACACAGTTTGGGACTTTTAAATGCAAACTGGAAGCCCATTGTATATTTCAGATCCACGGACGTGTTTGTTTATGTCCACAGGTGAGCCGGTGGAAGCAGGCGACGCTCTGTGTGAGATTGAGACCGACAAGGCTGTCGTTACCATGGAATCTAATGACGACGGTATCCTGGCAAAGATATTGGTGAGTGAGAAAAAGCATGCATAAACCTCTCCTGCTTGAGATAATTAAATAAGAGAATCTATCTCCAAATGCCATCGTAAGCCTTTGACATGGCCATAAAAATATGTTCACTTGCTCACTTCCTTTGCCTTATGCCTCATTATGCCTTCTACCTATGTAAAGTCAGCAGTTTCCAGGGTCTGCAGCATTATTAGTTGGGTTTCTGAAATGCTTTTCTGTCCATATTTAAACATGTTTTAGATTAATTGTCCTCGGTTGCCTGTGCTAATTGGCTAAACATGTTAAATCTTCCCTCCCCACACAGTGACAGCGACGTGTTGATGAGGTGTCGTCAGTGACAAATATGTCTGTCCTTCCATCCCCCCGAAGTCCTGTTTGTCGTTTCAATTTTTAATAGGCTGCCAGAGACGAAGCAGTCACACACCCACACCCACACCCACCCCAAAAAGAAAGATGAAGATGTTTAATCTTCTGCTCTTTCACTGATCAGATCTGAGAACATTATGTAAAGCAGAGTTGGGTGAACGTGAATTGGCAATAGTAAAAGCCAGATTTAAGACAACGTTTTTCATATCCCCTGCCGTAGAAGCTCAGGGATTTCCGGTTAGGTGTTGCTATGTTTGTTCCTGAGCAGGCACTAAAGCGTGAACCCGTGCTCCACGCCACAGAGAGTCCCTTATCTAATAGCACATGTTCCCTGGCCATGTAATTTTGGACATGCTCACATTCTGGTGAAGCACAAGTGGAACAGGAACTTGATGTGTCTGTGTCTGTTAGTGCAACCGTAACGAGGAAAAAAAAAAACACTCATCGCCAGTTGCATCAGCAAATGAGCTCACGGATACACATCGTTCATGGACAGTGCGTCCCTTTTTCCGTACAGGAAGAGCAAAATGAATCAATTCCATATCAAAGGGATGGGTCTCAATTATGATCCACAAGCGTGAAAATCTGTTATTTTCCCTGCCTTTCACTTCACTTGCTTCCATTCTCTTACATTCCCTTACTCCATCCTTGTCTTGCCACAGTGGGGATGAGGCAGTTTCCATAGCAACCACCCAAGAATTGGGGGTAGGGGCTTTAGAGCTGAGGCTGGCAGAGAAAGATGGTCTGCATTAGATAAGCCCCCCAAGCACTGGCTCTCTCTTTTTCTGCCTTTCTTTTCCTGTGTGTGTGTGTATAGTTAATAAGAAAAACAGTAGCTTGTGGCGATATTTCTTAGATTTGCACACTCTCCTTGTGTGGCTCAGCCAATGTGCCGTTCACGTTGTCTGGGTCAGAGTGCATTAGCCCGTTGTGGTGTAATTGTGGCTCTCCAGACGCCCAGTAGGTTTCTAATTTAGAGGCCACCATAATTACCTGCCCATGGCCAAACGCCTGGACAGGCTGTAGTAGAAGTGGCACTTCTGTGCTCCACAGGGGTTATTTATGAGGGTCAAGTAGTGCTATGACCCCATCCCAATTTCTAACCATGGCTCTCGGGGTCCTTAGAGGACGGGGGATAGAACCTATGCATATCTCATGTGGAAGTTGGAGGTGGGGGGGTAGTAGGAACTGCAGCAGCACCAGCACAGATTACTGTATCTCATCACACAGTCTTTCTGTGCTGTTCTACCATGACCCGAGGGCCTCAATCTGAAAATCCGCCCTGGGTACAATCAATCAAACCTGTGCGGAAATGACTAGCATGTGTTTGCTGATACAGTACAAGCCTGTGGAAGCAGGTGGCTCTCTGTGCTCAGATATGTACAAGGCGTGAGGTGTTTCACTGGCGTCTTTATCAAACTAGAAGGTTCCCTTGCAGAGTGTGATTTCTGGGCTCTGTGGCGCTACAGCGCTTCATTGGTTTGCTTGTATAATTTAACCGTTAAGCAAAAGAATCAGGAGGCAGTGATATGAGGGCTCGCAAGGCAGAAAGGAGTGATGGATAGATGTATGAGGAGTTCAATAAATTGATGTAGATGTCCGACACATTGTGCACTGCAGAGCTGTCAGTTTCACATACATCTTTCCCCTTTCCCCTCCGCTCCTCCCCATACTCTGTCATCCATGCTATCGATTTATCAGTTGGGAGTATAAATCACTCTCTAACTGTGCAGTATCCTGTGGAAATAGGTGGAAGGCTAGAGTCTGTTGTCTGCCACTGTGTTTCTAACTAAATGATTTAGAAACAGCATGTAGGCTGTTGTCCAGAGGGTTGAATTGAATGAGTTTACTCTCTGTATATCCCTTAGAGGAAGACCAGCAGTGCATTGGAGCTGTGGTAACGTGTGATTTTTATGGCACCTAGCCTCCAGAGAAGAGAGTCAAGTATTAGAAATAAATATGGGGTTGAAAGGGGAAATGACCTGTGATCAACCTTTCTCGATGCTTTGAACCCAGAATGCTGTGACTGTGTGATTTGAAACCTGAGCGAGCGCAGTGTTTGCAAGCAACAACGTAGCGAGTCGCCGCTTGCGTCTTTTGCATTTTTTTCGTCTGTGGTTACACTGGACTGGCAGGCTGCCGTGGTCCTCTGTGTGCTTTATCTTTCTCATGACTCTCCATCTCCCTTTTTACTACAGCTCTGTTTCCAGAGAAGTTGTAACACTCTCTGAAGGAGCAATGAAACACCTCAAATCTGTATTGCTGTTCTTTCCTTCCTGCTGCTGTCGGACTCCATAATCAACACTATTAGCTCTATTTCATGTTTATGTATTTTTTTTATTATATTTTACATGTAATGTATGTAATCAATATTCTGTTGTAACAATGAAATTTCCCCATTGTGGGACAATTAAAGGTATTCTTATTCTCTTGGACCTCAGACCTCACTCTGAATCCTCTGCATTAGCTGATATAACAAACCAGCTACTGACAATCTGCCGAAGTGAAAAGGGTGTCGACACCACGCTTATTTTGTCTGAATTGTTAAGACTCTTGGGGCTTATATAGTTGCATGATAACAGCTCAGCGATAAGTAGGTTAAACCTCATAAAATGGTCTCGTCTGCCTTTGTAATATCATTAGCGTAGCTGGTGGGCTCTGGAGAGCTCCCTGAAGAGCCCTGTCTGCAACCTGTTAGACTTCTCGCACTGTGAATATTGCCATACAAAAGGCTTAAAAGGGCATCAGACTAGCTGTCTTGCTTCACAGTCATGAGCTCATTTTTGTTCTGATGGAGGATGACCGTGTGTTGACAAGATATGAAGTTCCATTATTTCACATCAATACAACAGAAAAATGAGTAAATGGTACAAGAACAGTTTTGCCTCAGTCCTTATTTATATGGTGTACAGCTGTGCTGACGGTCAAGGTGTGGCTTTGGTGCTCACTTTCTCAGCAGCACCTCCACACAGAGCCTCTTCATCTATACTTCCCATAGGAATGTGATCAAGAACCATTTGAGGGCAGTGTTGAGCCCTACATCACATCCGTGTCCTAAGCATTTGCCTATGCAGCTTCTCCACATGGCACCCACTGTATTATGTCATCAGCAAAACCTGAGCCCAATGTCTGTTCATTTGAATTTCTATTTCTAGTAGTTTTAGATTTGGGTGTGAGCTATGTGGGTTTTCAAAAGTTTTAATGAGATTGCACTTACAACAGTTTCACTGTACTCTCCTGTTACTCCTGGTACTGAGGGATGCATGTGTGTGATTAAAAACTGGACAATTGATCAGAATTGTAATTAATCACTGCTATAATGATAATTGATTATAAAAATGGTTAGAATGGTCATAAATGGTAATTATAGCATGCTTGAAGCTTTTTCCCAACCATTCAAAGTGTCTAGCATTTATCCTCTCAGATATATTCATATACATTGTGGAAGTGACAGAGTACAATGCAATGTGCCACCTGTTCTTCACAGTTAGAAAAGGGACTCAATAATCTAGTTTAAGAAAAAAAAAAAAATCTCCACCATGAACACCGTGGAGACAGCAGGGGCCAGAGATCGAACATCCAACCATCTGAACATCCAGTGTATGGTTTTTCTCCCGAGCCGCAGCCCCTACTAAACCCCATATTACGAAGCTGACTGCACATTTGAGAGTTCAGTGGTGCGAAAAACATAGTCACTGGCCTACAGAGAGAAGGGAAAGCATGGCAAGGTCAGACAAGCCGCCAGTCCCGATTACCTCGACTAGCCGGGTTGTTATGTGTGTCTTTCACCCAGCTTGATGGTTTGTGCCCAATAGCGAGAAGATCCAGCGGCTCCCCCACTAGTGTGGGGGAGGACAGTGTTCGTTTCAGTGCCCTCAGCAGCATTATCAAAAGTCCAAACGAGACAATGTATTTTGATGGGCTCCATCTCTCCAGCAGACTTAAAGCGACCTGTAGAAGCAGCCATGTCACTCAGCCAATGGGAAAATGTATATCAATTTGGTGTTCACTTTTGACAAGTAAGTTAGCATACATATGTGTCTGTGGATGTATATAGATAGATCCTATGTCATTTGTTCTCCTCAGGGATGTGTTTTCCTCTTCTGTTACAAGAGATATCTCGATAATGGTCTCACAACATATCAAATATCGCAGTGTGGTTTGTCATGATACCGCGGCCACTGTGGGAGACATGTTGTATCTCTAGTCTCTACCATGTGGAAAAATTCCTCTGGGACAGAAGAGAGGGATCTCTGTGGAAATTTACAGGAGCCCTGGATTTCCCTGGGAGGCCCTTGTGCTTACACACATCCATCACCTCCCATAGCAGTTCTGTGTTAATCACACATCAGACTCTATGCTTGAGGTTTGTTCTTTGAACAATTTGTCATGAATATGTTTGACAGTCTTGGGCATACTTTAGTTGTGTTGGTAGATTTGTGTTCTGCACCCTATAGGTTAATAGTCCACTAGCCAAAATGTTGCGTGTTTTAATTCTTTGTTACATCTAGAAAATGTGGTTACTCTGATACCAGAGCATTTTTGTTCGTCCTGCTGTTATGCTGGCTCAACCCTACAACTTGATTTGCATGTTGGTCTGTGTCTTTATCTTCTCAACCTTGCTGCAGGACAGTTAGGTCCACACTGAACTAGATTAGCTCAGAATAAGCATAGAAATTAAGTGCTCCCCTAGCACTGAGCTCAGGTGTTCACATATACTGCTGTTCTTTCCGGTCAGGTGGACGTGATGATCGGAGTGCTTCTCTTTTACTGTGCAAACCCACAAGAGAGAGTGGATGGGTTCAAAGCACGTGGGTTCAATAATGGTGGTTTCACTTCATCAATTCATTACAACACAATATATTTGTAATGTGATAATTAGAAAAAATGCTGTTTCTGTCTCTCTGGGCTGAGGGGTATTGATGTTAGATAATTGAAGACAACAACACAGACAAGGTCTAACATCTTTTTTTGCCAATTGTGGACTCAGATAAGGAAGAAAAGAGGCCCCATCATCTTCTGTCCTTCGATTGTGCTGGACCTCTAAGGTGTAGCTCTCTAAGTGGATGCCTTTTGAAAAGGGATGAAGTGCAGCAGCCCAGCCCTGTGCATTGTGCCTGGCCTTTCATGTAGGCTGATCAATATTGACCAAGGAACAACACCTTCCTCAAGTTGGGGGAGAGTAGAAAAGGCTCACAGTGGATTTGGATTACTCTGTAACAAGATAGTGAATCAATAGTTGACGGCCATGAAAACGCCTCAGTGGCTCTTCAGGAACCTGTTCCAGCTCAGTCAGGTGTTTGGACTGAGCTGGTTTAACAGTGGCAGAAAATTAGATGATGGAGACTGATCTGATTAAGAAAGAATCAAAATGTGTACCTGCTCAGTATCCACTAGTTAACTATGCTGTCTTAGTATTAGCTCTGGTGTCATAAAATAAGAGACCCGTGCTTGCGTCCTCGAAGTCAGTTCAGTCGTATGAACTCGTGCACACCTCTCACTCTGTCACTGCTTCTCTCGCCCTGTGTGCAGATGGAAGAGGGCAGTCGCAATGTGCGCCTGGGCACTCTCATCGCCCTCATGGTGGAGGAAGGGCAGGACTGGAAGCAGGTTGAGATTCCCCCTCCAGAGACCGCAGCTCCATCTGCAGCCCCACCTGCTCCAGACACAGCCACTGCACCAGTTGTGGCCCCTGCTGCCCCCCTCCCGCCTCCCCCACCGAAGCCAGCCACGTCAGGACCGTGAGTGTTGCCCTCCGTCTTCAGTGGCTGCTATCATGCCAGCCGAGTGTAAAGGTTAATTGAATGGTATGAGACAGATGTGAAAACCTTTGAAGTGAATATAAAGCGACCCACTAGCTTTATAATGAGGGGGTCATATCTTCTGGGCCTCGGGCTGTTGAAGACCAAGTTGAATTTCAGCCGTTTGAATGGAAAGTTGATTTTATTGTTTTATATTTGTATTAGATTTTCCCAACCATTGAATTTTGCTAAATATGTTTGTGCCAAGCTGGAGAGTCTTCATCCCTGCTACACCTTTATCAAATTATTCTGAAGAGAAATGAAACTTCACATCCAATTCCTTGATAATGTTTGCCTTTCATAAGATTCAACCCATCCAGCTAGCCCAGAAGATTTCTAGCACCCTTGCTAGAATGTGATTGGACTGATTGTGATATGGAGTCATCTTTTTTTTAGAATTGGCACTTATTTGTCACGATTGAGTGATACCATTATGGACTGAACTTAGATCAGCATCATTAAACCCCTAGAACCAAATCCTCTGTTAAAGAATGTAATGTAGCAAATCTGTCTTAAGGTATTCTTCCTTGGCCCCTCCCTAAGGTATCGTTTACACTAACTTTCGTGAGAATAAGTCCTGGTCCTCTTCCTCTGATTGTGTTCTAGGTTTTCACTTCTGTTTATACAATAAGTACTGTAGTGGAAAGTAAAAGAAGATGCCACACATCAAACAGAGCCTATTTGTTATGCAAACATATTATGCTGAGCCCATGCACTTATTTAGATTTTCACCTTAGCTAGATCAGTTTACACAGATGAAATGTGCGCAGGTCGTGCAGGAAAAGCCGCAGTCAGGCAGTCAAGGCATTCAGGTCAGCTGACTCTCCTTTCCTCTCATGTCCAGGTTACGTCTAAGTCCAGCAGCCAGACATATTCTGGACACCCATGGGCTGGACCCAAAATTGGCCACACCCACTGGACCAAGAGGACTTATCACCAAGGAGTGAGTATGGACAAAAAAGCTGGTTGCAGTGCCTGCAAGAACCTCCCTTCTTGCACAGCTGAGGCACAGAGATCGCTCATGAAGCTAATGTCTTGACAATATGCATTTCTGTAATGAAACAATTCAGTTTTTAGTAATAAACAGTGTCGTTAGACTCTGCCTTGGTAAGTACCTACCTCTGGAAGAGAAGTGTCAGTGTCCAATTTTACTGTCACTATTTCATTCATTTACATCGACATTTGTCAATAGGTAGCTAGTTGCTTAGCATCGTAACGGGGCACAGATTAGAAGGGTCCCCTCGTGGCTGCTATCACCCGGCAGTATCTCTGAGGGAGCAAGATGTCACCAGAGCACAGCAGCTTACAGCCACTGTGGAGGTAGTGTGAACGAAAATGGACAGATGAGTGAAGAAATGTGGTGGTAGGTGCTTTAATCCTGTTAGGTGGGGAATTCACACCACAGAGAGCTGTTAACATGCACCCACAGCAACACACACACACACACACACACACAGCTCTAATAGCTACCTGCTGTCAGTAAGGACTTGATTGAGTGGTTTCGTTACCCACCCAACACCCTGCTGGGGAATCTCATTATGCAACTTCAGTCACCATAGCAACCCAGTCTCCAGGACCCTCTGGTGACCATAGAAACGCAGACCATATGTTTTCAGGGAAGTGTTTTCAGGATTTGTGTCTTAGACAGTAATAAAGGAATAAGTATGAAGCTCCAGGAGGTAAACACCAAATGGTATCTCTAATCATTACCAATAATGTGTATTGAGACTTATAAAGAGGTATATTCTCCTGAATTGGTGCAAGGTGCACACCCCCATTAAAAACCCCAGAAGCGATGAAATAGTGACAAAAAAGGACAATCTTGAGAAATGTGACTGCCACCATAAATTATAGTTTAGGCTTTCATTTTTTTTCTTTTTATTAGTTATACAGATTAAGTAATATTTGATTTGATTTCAAATTATCAGTGCTGAGTGACCCTTCCCCTTAAAACCATAGACAAAAACAGCAGCTCTGTAATGTTCGGCCCGACCGAAGAAGAACACCGCATGCGCAAACAACACAAATTTTTCCCTGCACAAATCCGTCGGTGCACTGCCCCAAAACAGCGCATACTGGCACCTCAAGTGACCTTTTTTTGTTTGTTTGTTTGTTTGTTTGTGTAGTCATGGCCTGGGCAGTCCCAGCCTCTCAGGAGATGGGGCCAGTCCAGGCCAGCCCAGGTACAGGCAGCACCAGGTGGGCTGAGTTGGCTGATCAGCCCACCATTAAACCAGTGTGTTGGCTGTGCCTGGGGGGGGGGGGGGGGGGGGGGGGGGGGGGGGTCCACAGACAGAGGAGCACGAAAAAAGCTCCTTAGCTAAGAGAAGCTGCCAGGAAGTTAATAAAGTGCTGGAAAGTGAGCTGCTGTGTCCATGTGAGTGGTGTTGAAATGCTGAAAACTTACAGATTAGCCTGTGACAGGTTTTTTTTGTTTGTTTGTTTTTTGTACCCAATGTGTTCTTGATATTTAGGGTCAGATTGACATCACACAGCAGTCTACCCCGGATAAAGAAAGCTACCTCTGAGGTATTTTGAGGGACTGAGCAGCTCTGTTCTTATTGGAAACCAAATCTCCTCGGACAGGATAGTTCCATATAGGCTTAGCTCCTTCAAGAGAGGGCAGAACAGACCCACTTTCGCCTCCTTTGTCCTTTGGCACATCAGATAAGGCTGAAACCAGGGAAAGGTACCCCTCCCATTCCACCCTCTGCTCTAGTGAGGCCCCTCTATAGTGGGCATGAATAACACAGGTCACGCACACCCATGGATGAGATCATCGCTTGTTACATAATCTATAGCAAGGTTTAAATGCAGATTGGGGGCAAAGAAAATGCTTCATTGTTGCCACAACGTGCAGTAAACGCGTGACTTTAATACACAGCACCCTCTATTAAGGCAGAGGGAACGCGTCCATTTAAGCATAATCCCCTTGCAGCCTGGCGTCTCTGTGACATCCATTTCACTTTTTGCTTTTTTACTACATTTAGCACTGCGTACGGCAAAAAATGGGTTAAACTGCCCAAAGGAGTTGGGCTCTGATGGCATGTTTGTCCTTGACCACCTCAGGTATTTATTAACAAAGAGAGGTTTTCTTGATCCCTGGCTCACTGACATGTATTCCACCAGAGCAGGGCTCAGACTGAGACTAAAACTTCACTTTGGATTATTCAAATAGTCAGAACATTCAAAGACCCTCTGCTGTATTAAAGACACGCATACGGTTTGTTTCAGGTAAAGGTCAGATTGTGGATGCAAACAGTTTTCTAAACTCCAGGCAGGATGTTTCTGCCATCTTGGCCTGTCCTAGGTGGCAGCAGAAGACAAAGTTTATTCATGTGTGTAGCCACGGTGCCCGATTTATGGGTGTGTGTGTGTGTGTGTGTGTGAGTGAGCGTGTGTGCGCCAATGAGCTGTGTGAGCGTGGCCCCATTTCCTTTTTGATATTCTGCTCAGCCTCTCCCGGTCTTTCAGGCGCTCCTTTTCCTTTGCTGTCAGGAGGGGTGTAAATGGTCAGTGTGAATAGCACATGCCATCCAGCTACACAAAAGCTATCTTACAAAGTCACGGTAGAGTGGCCACTGCAGGCTGCTGTTGACTTCACTCATACTCCGATGTATACAGGACGTTGCCTAATACACCCTGAGCCCAGTATTTAGGGTTTTCCTTTTCCATCCGTTTCAGCCAGATTCTATTTTTTTTCCTACACATTGTTATATTACACATTACTGTTGCTTTTTTGTCATCTTTATGCAAATACGTTTGCTCTGAAGCACTGAAGTCATATGCCCCACTTTTGCCTCTGTGTCTCTTTATTTGCTTTCTTTATCTTTGGAATCCTGAAACCCTCAATGTGTTGCTCTCACGTCAGTAGGGGATTTCCAAATAGCCTCAGTCCATCCTCAAACAACTACTCAAATCCATGAGAGAGAGAGGGCTGGGGGGGTTAGCGCGCAAGGGGAAATAAAAAGATGGAGCTCAGCGAGGGACAAGGAGAAAATGGCTTTGGGGCCCAGACTGTTCCCAGCTACATGGTGAGGTCAGAGGCAGCTGCTCTATACAAAAGACAGGATGCGTGTGTTGGTAGTTGGACTCCAGTGTACTGAACTGGAACCAGAGCAGGCACACCTGATACCCACCCCTCCCTTCTCTCTGGCTACGAAGACCAAAATTAATGGTTGGGGGGGCGGAGCAAACAAAAAAAGCAAGGGCATATTTCTGATGCCCTCTTTCTTTACCTTCCTTTTCAGAATAGCAGCCACAATTACACCTGCGTAGAAGCTGTAATTAGATTAAACTCTGTATCTAGAAAATGTGGTTGTGCAAACACCTGATCGAGTGAAATATCTTATAACCAGTGTAGTACAAATGATATTAAACTGACTGGCTCTGATAACTATTTAAGTTGTTTCTTGAACAGTCTGGGCAATTGAGCCTCATTGGTCTCATTATGTGTGCCTTTTAACTGAGGAAAGAACATGACATTTGGTTTCAGAAGAATTCATTATCCTACGCTGTTTTATTGCTCTGCTGTCGCTAATGGATGCTGTATGAAAAGTGGGGGTGCCCATTACCAGTGGGATGGATAATAAAGCCAAGGTTTTGAATAAGCTTGTCCCCAGCTGCTGCTGACACCTGATCCTGCCTTACCCTGATGGTGTTTGTTTGTGACTAGCAAATGAATCTCATGACACCCATCCACCCAGCGATAACCTGGAGTTACCTCTCTCTGCACGCCCAGCACAAATACACACCAAAGAAGCTTCTCCAGTTCGGGGTCAAGTGGTGGAATCACAGTGTGGTTTGATACACCTGTGATTAAATTCATAATGGTCAAGGGGAGAGCAGCTCGGTGTTTTCCAAGGTTTCCAAAGTTTCCACAAAAATGTTTTCTGAAGTTTCCTCTGAAATGGCAGAGTTGGGCTGGGGCGTGTTGGATTCAGTCGTCTCACAAAGATGAATCTCAAAATGCTAACGCGTTATTCCGCAATGCGAAATATTTCACAAGTTTGGGAAAATCTACGTCAGGTGTTCAAACATGAGCATGTCTCAACATACTGGATGTGTCATGTAGTCTGGTCGTAGTATTGAAGTGTTTACTGTTGAAGCATGTTTGGTTGTCTTGACTGCCACTGTGATCTAGCCACGTCACTACTCCTCCCAGTTCTTCGTAACTGATCCCATGTCCTGTGGTTCACCTCAGAGTGAACTTCCCTTTAACTTAGCAGCCTGCGTGAACAATGCACACAAAGAATGAAACTTGTGAGCATTCACGTTATTAATAAGAACACTTTATCATGTCGTGATTTTGTCTAAATGTACGTCTCTGTGTTCGCTCTTACTCTTCAGAGACGCTTTGAATCTATTGAAGGTGTCCCCGGCCGCCAAAGCACCTCCAGTCATGGCCGCCCCCGCCGCCTCGAGTCCTGTTCCCACCCCGGCAGTTGCCCCTCCACCCCCGGGCAGCCGGCCCAACATACCTCCTCTCTCTGTACCTGGGAAACCAGGAGCACCGGTGAGCCCCGCTCACACTGTTCCTCTCACACTCAGCCATACACACCCACCGTGCTCTGTGCGGCTGCCCGGACACTGAGCTTCTAACAACAACCCATCTCTAAAGCCCTCGTTGTTTGCCTTTGAGAACATAGTGGGGTTATTGATAGCTTTTTTTTCAGTGCTACACTCAAGTGCTCGCATTAGAGTTTGATGGTTCAATTTCTTTTGCTGCGCCTGTGGAACACTGCAAACAGATTTCCTGAAAACTTGTCAGTATCTCTTTTTAGTTTGTTTGCACCATGTTCAGTTTTTTGCAGCGCAATATGACTTATTGATTGTCAAGGACAGAGTCTGTGAATATCAAACAGATGCATGTTTTTACAAAGCTGGTTAATGAGTCTTTTAGTCCCAGATATTATCCTAGTATAACTAGTTTTTCAATAACCCCGTGCAGTCCTTTTCTTATTTCCCTCTGGTTTCTCTCAAAATGCCGCCCCCCCCCCTCCCCATTCATTTGTTTGCCTCCACCTGTCTGTCTCAGGGCACTTTCACCGAGATCCCAGCCTCAAACATCCGCCGTGTGATTGCTCAAAGACTAACGCAATCAAAGACAACCATCCCCCACTCCTACGCCTCGGTCGAGTGTGACATGGCCGCCGTCATGCGTCTCCGCAAACACTTGGCCCAAGGTAAAAAAACAAACAAACAAACAAAAAAAAAATTCCGTCTGGTTTATTTCTGTGAATGTCTGACAGCAACGTTTGGTCGGAAAACTTTTCCATGACGATGTGGATTTCAGGGTTTTCACATGACTGCTCATTTGACAAAGAGGACAGTCAGGGTACATGTTCTCACTGTCAGGGTAGTCATGTATGTCTCTCTCAGACCAACAGGCGTGCACCGGGCTGCCACCGCTGTCCGTCTTTTTATACGCTTTCTGTGCAGATGTATACTTACGTAACCAGGGCCCGGTGCTGCTGGTTAACATTTTCCATGTTTTATGAGCTCCAATGTAGGAATTTGGCGTTAGTGGTGGATTATTATTATCCTTTCCCAGTCTGACTCTAATCAGTCCTGGTCTTTCTTCACACACATTACACGCTGATCATATCTTGATAAGGCCCATACACTTTGTCAGACACACACCACAAAATAAAAGTATTAGAAGGCTTTTGGAAAGGATTAAAGGCCTCTGGAGAAAAGGAAATGTATGAGTGCAGAATAAGCTGGAGGAGCAGAATTAGGTTGTAGCATATGGATTTAGCCTGGTAGAGCATTAGATCTAGATCTAGGATTTTTGGAAAGCTGCTCTCAAGTTTTCTTCTAAACCTGCTCTCACAAAACCTTCCCCAGCAACTTCCTCAGTTAACTGTCAGCAAACCACAATTTCTGGTGAAATACACATCAGGATGTATGTGTTAATAGCGTAGGCATGTGCGCATAGCGCAGCTGAGCGTTCCATGTAACATTTTATTCAACCAAGAAAGTACTTATTGGCAACCAGTGCATTTCATGGAGGAACTAAAATGTAATCTCAGCATTTTTCTTGTTTTGATACTGCCAGAGTGCTTTGTTAATTTCCTTTTTTTAAATCTTCAGTTCACCACTCTGTCGAGTAATTGGCTTTATTTAGCTTAACGTTGCCTAGCTGTCAAACAAACTGCAAATCTCTGCGAGTCCCATCTCTGTGATGGAGGAAATAGGGTGGCCATTCCAGACCTATTAGCGAGGTTGTGTGTGTACTGAGGGATTCTCTCTCCCCGGTTGTTTTTGCGGAGCCTCATTGTTCAGGAGCGGTGCGATTTCACGGTTAGCCCGTTAATCATCCCGCTCACAGCATTCATAACTGTCTGGTGCTGCACTAATGGACACTAGTAGAAGTTGGCAGCGGTGCCAGGGCTGGCCTGCTGGCCCACTGCCGTCACACACCAGGAGAGGAGAGGAGAAGAGAGGAGAGGAGAGGAGAGGGAGAGGGAGAGGGAGAGGGAGAGGGAGAGGGAGAGGGAGAGGGAGAGGGAGAGGGAGAGGGAGAGGAGAGGAGAGGAGAGGAGAGGAGAGGAGAGGGAGAGGGAGAGGGAGAGGGAGAGGGAGAGGGAGAGGGAGAGGGAGAGGGAGAGGAGAGGAGAGGAGAGGAGAGGAGCAAAAGCTGATAACCGAGTCACCCAAAGAAGGGCTGATTGTGATCAGCTGGAGTTTTATCACCCAAGGTTCAAAATATCTGGGATGCATAACAAAGTGAAGGCCTCCAGAGCCCATGTAGTGATATCAAATTACACAGGTGTGAACCTTGTCCCACCCCTTCTTATGAAGGACTTCAGACCCATTTGTGATTGCAGTCCCTGCTTTAAGCTCTGCTATTTTACAGCTTATTTAAAACAATATTTGAATCAACTTCAGCCAAAGCACATAGGTGCATACATCACCTCAGGTTCCAGGTCTGTCTGACTGAATGACTGAATGTTTCTCCCTCTGTCTTTTCAGAACAAATCAAAGTGTCTGTTAATGATTTCATTATCAAGGCAGCTGCTGTTACACTTAAAGTAAGTATTGATTAGACCACTCCTTCGGTTGTAGTTTCTCCTCTACTCTTTGAGTTTCACGGTGTCCAACAGAGTGGCCTTTGTTTACACTGTGTCTGGTCACTAACTTCTGTATGATTTCAGCTGCATGCTGTCTCTATTGTACTTGTTGCTAACTCTCTCAGACGATGAATCAAGGCTTGGTAGGCTTGTCCCGAAGCGCTGCAAGGAAAACTAGTGATTGATAATGATGATGATACGGAATGTATGAGAGCAAAGGGTTGTGAAAATGCCGCCTCGGGGCAATTTAGTTTCTCAAGCCAGCATCATCTGATAAGAACAGAAGTGCTTGTACTGTGTGCTTCACTGAGGATGTGTTGGCTTCAAGCGTTAAATGTGCTGGACATCATGAGAGCACGGTGAGGACCATAGGAATATTGTAGTGTATATGTGTAAAAACGCTGCCATAGGATCGAGCTGCTGATAAACCTGGCTGTTTTTGGATCTTGTGTTACAGTGAATGGCAGGAATGTGGAACAAAAAAGTGTACATTTCCCAGTTAATGTGCCAAGGCACCACACGACTCGCATCGCGTGGACGCTATGTTTGAGTGTTGCTACATAGTCTCACATGGCCAGAATACCTCTTTGGATTGGCTCCTCCACTAAAATGAGCAATGCGCTTCACTTGTGTAACACTGAAACACCAGAAAATTTCCCCTGAGGTGACCTAAGTACATCAGGAAGTGGTGGGTATGTTCCGCTGTACTGTTGCTCTAAAACCTCTTCTTCCTGTTATGATACTTGACCTCTGTATATCAAGATATTTTTAACCCTAACCCTAACCCTAACCCTGTAACGCTATAAATATAGCTAATTTTAAATCAGACATCTTTGCCACGCAGATCATCTGAAAACAAATAGTACAATCTGACTTCTGACCTTTGTATCCTAGGAGATGCCAGAGGTAAATGTGACCTGGTCCGGGGAGGGACCCTCTGCACTCGACTCAATCCACATTGCGATTGCTGTGGCAACCGACAAGGGTCTCATCACCCCTATCATCAAGGATGCTGCCAACAAAGGCGTCCAGGAGATCTCAGCTAATGCCAAGGTAAAGAATTAAAACATAAATACATGGATCCACAATGGTATCTTGTGTTTGGAGGCGTAAGAGCTGTCTGTTGCCTGAGCCTTTTCTCATGCACTTCTTGCTTTTGGCAGATTAAAATCTGAAGCTCCGGGGACATTCGGTATATCATTTCAGGGTGAAAAATCATGGAGTGTGGCTGTGGATTTGTACGTGGGAACAGAAAAGGGTTTTGGGAGTGCCACTCAACATTATGGGAAAATAGACTCTGTAGTCGTGCTCACCCACAGGCTAAAACTGTTTTACATCCAAAGTATTACCCCCGCCCCCTGTGGAGATGCACAGATCATGAGCAGAAAAAGCAGTTTGAAATCAACTAAATAGATCTGTGTGTGTAATAGTTCAATTTTGGGGCTGTAAGGTTGCAGGTCTCAGCTGTCTCGCTGGCCACAGATGGAGTTCAAAGCAACAATGGTCAGCTCTTTCTCCTGCACACGCCCAGCAGCTGGGTACAGTCATCTATTTGCTAACACGTAAATGTGCTCTCCAAATCCGATACGCATGTACAAACACACACTCGGTAATGTGTCTGACGCTGGCTCTCATTCGAGGCACAGATGGAACAGATGAGTTTCTCAAGATGGGGGCACTGACTGTCGGTCGCCCACCAGCAGTCGACCCATGCGTGAAGACGTGATGTCGGGCCCACTGGCTTCTAGCAGCGTGCATGGAGGACTTATGACAAACATCTGCCTGCTTGGCCGGACAGATATCTGAGCATGCGAGTGCCAGAGTGTTGCAGTACAGCTGTAGGCCACATAGAAGCAATGCAATGCCTTAAGGTGTTGAGGTTGGGAATGAAAAGATCTGGAGAAAATGTAGACCCTTGGGATGTTCCATTTGCATTCACGCAGCTGAAATGGTCAAAAAAAAGTAAGAGAAGTGGCCACAAATGGCCAATATAGACCTGAGTGGGTAAAAACATTGGATGAGCAGTGTTGATGAACTATTTCTTTCCAAATCCATGCACCTTGCCAATCACAAATTAACACCAAAGCAAAATTATGACATTATAACAGAAGAGTTTTTGTCTTATACTTTCATAATTTGAACTTTGATCTGTTGTATGCACTCCACCTATGCATTGCCTTACCTTCTTTGGTCTGCTGGTGGCTTTCCATTTCTAGCATGTACCAAAAATCTTCTTTGCATTTGTTTTAGGTCATCATTTTAAGTTTTCCACATAGTTTATTCTCCAACAAATCGTGTAATAAAAATGGTTTCCCATTTTGTGGATTTTGTCTTGAATTCACTCTGTATTAAACAGCTGCTTTAAAATATTGCAGTGGTCCCCAGTACCTGCTCGTGCTTAGTGATCAAATCACTGAATGAAAGAGTTGCATGTGAGGCACAGCCACACTCTGCTTAGTCCATATAAGAGTTTTAATGGTGCTCTTCCTACCACTGCCGCTCAGTGTTATGCTGTGGCCTGGAGTTAAATCCACATTTGCATGTCCTTATCTGAGACAAATTAAGATCAATATGTGGTTAGAATGAAGCATGGAGAGGCTGCTGCTGGCTACCGATGTGATGGCGCGTATCATCACATATCTGTGAATCTCTTGTCTCACGGAGTCTTACTGGGCTCCAACATCTTGTGAGACACTCTCAGCTCTTTGCACAAACCTTAAGTCCGTTTGTACGAACATGATTTCAAAGTAAATACTGAAACAGACTGACTGGAATAGTTTTCCAGTCCCAACAGTCTCGGGTCTGTCGCGTAGCGTCACCTGTTCTTGATCTGTGCGCAGTTCGCCGTCATGTTTTCCACCAAAGGTCTCGTGGATCCTGCGCATGCACACATTCTCACACCAAGGACTGTGTACAGACTTTGTCCTTTATTGACAGATACGCTGCGTTTTCTCCAAGGTTATCATCCCCATTCATGCTCTGATAGAACGTGACTTCACAGAACCTGGTGGCAGTAATGTGTTCGTTCTACTCGCCAGATGTCTCATCTTCTCCTCTGGGTGTTGTCTATTCCCTCTCTTCATTTTACCACTGCACAGTCCGATAGTTTCCATTTATCTCAGTGCTTGCCAATGGACATTTAATCATTGTCTTGAACACGCCATTTGAAAATTGACCTGTGATTGTCTCTCACTGTGAGGTCTAAATGCTTTAAAAGTGGGGACAAAAAGCTTTTAACATTTAGTTTTGTCTGCAGCAGAAAGTATCTAAAAAGCAACGAGATAAAAACACAAAGTTGAGCTTTAGGATGTTAGGAATGTATGGGTGATTAACTCCATGGTGTTAATGTGAATTTTTACTCAAAAGCGTCTCCTTTGGCCGTTAGAGCATGTCAGCTAAGCTAAGCATCAAGTGGTTTGTTGCATGACTTGGCCCACCACTCAATATCTCAACAGGTGGATTTCAAGGAAATAAATAGCAGACATCCACAGCCGCCTGGGGATGAATTCTACCGAACGTAGTGATCTTCTGAGTGTGATGGATGGCTGTGAAATGTGCTTCACACTACTTTGGCAATCCCTTGACTCGTTCAACCATTGTCAGATCAGCATTAACATTTGTCCTGTGCTATAGTTCATGAATCAACATTTGCAAAAATGCTAGCAGCTAATGAATACATTATGACGTTCACATGCTGCAATGAATAAAGCCCATTGGGGACATTTTTGTGTTTTGTTGCTGTTGTGTTCAGGGTTTGATAGAGTGTTATGTGTCCATAGGCACTTGCTCAGAAGGCTCGAGATGGGAAGCTTCTACCAGAGGAGTACCAAGGAGGCTCGTTCAGGTAAAAAGAACAATCACTCACATTTTATAAGTGTAATGTTATTTTCCAGTCTTCCTGTTTTCCACAAGCTAGATTGTAAATGTCAAATTCCTCTCAACTTAATAATCTGAACTTTCTATGTGTGGGAAGTCACCCTTTTGGTTCAAGCACCAAATTCTAGTCTACCATTTCTCCTGCAGCTCTGTGAAAAGATAGTCATCATAAATTTCTGCCATGATGACTAAAATTCAGTTTCACACATAGCCGATGCTTTATGCATATTCTACATTCTGTGCTGCACCGCGGCGAATGTGGTACTGGGTGACGAGCACCATCCGTTACTGTGCCATCGATTGCAGAAAAAGTGGGAGGGAGGCTTTTGAAGTCATTAGAATTAATGGTGTCATTTCGACATAAATGGGGTTTCTGTGTCAGGCGGGAGCGATAAATTCCTGTGGAGATGCAGCCCTCTTTGTCCTCTTGAGGATGTACACGAACGCCCCTCCTCTTTTCGTTTTCACATCCCCCTGAGCTAGAATTCTCATTAAGGCAAGAATGCAAATTGCCGTCAGGTCAGTCTTGCTCGTCATACACAACATTTTGAGAAAAGCCATGCTTATCTTAATCCTCACTGAAAGGTGTTGCGTCTCCTAAGATAGATACAGCCAATCATATTTATACACTCGGTTCATTCAGACGCTCACTAAGGGGTAGGGTTCACTTCTGCGCCATTATGTGCACGTTTTAATCATTTTCTCCCCCGCTGAGCCAGACTAATGATGTAATGTGTTTACTGTCGCTCCTCTCTTCCCATCCCATCTCATCCCATCCCTCGCACTCTCTCCCTCCCTCGCTCTCTCTCTCTCTCTCTCTCTCTCTCTCTCTCTCTCTCTCTCTCTCTCTCTCTCTCTCTCTCTCTCTCTCTTTGTCTCTCTCTCTCTCAGCATATCTAACCTGGGGATGTTTGGTATCAGCGGCTTCAGCGCTGTGATCAACCCTCCGCAGGCGTGCATCCTGGCGGTGGGGGCGTCCAGGGCGGAGCTGCGGCTGTCCGAGGACGACCAGACCCTGCGCACCCAGCAGCTGATGACGGTCACGCTGTCCAGCGATGGGCGGCTGGTGGATGACGAGTTGGCCTCACGTTTCTTAGATAAATTCCGTGCCAACTTGGAAGAGCCGCAACGCATGGCCCTGGCCTGAGAGAGAGAGAGAAAAAAAAAAAAGAAAAAACAAAGTGCGGTAGCTGTGAAAAAGCGACCAGAAAGACAAAGCACCAAACACCTGCATGGCAAAGCCCGCCGGATGCTTCCACACACAAAGCTTCTTCTAAAACAACTTCTTGTCCATGTTTGGAGGAAAGTGTACAGAACAGGCTTTGTACATAGTTTAAAGTTCCGTTTGTGGCTCGCGTCTGACAGATGATCACCAGGCTTTGTGATGGAGGAGTTGTACTTGGCTTCTGCTCGAGCGGTTGAGGGTTTTAGCATCGCTGCCAGTTATTTGCCAGACAGAGGTTCCACAGCAAGGTGCTTGCCGCCCACTGCGCTGAGGGCGCTGGTTCTATCACACCTTTGTTGTATACTGTATATAAAGTGGCTGTTCTACTTCCTGTACATCTCTTCTGGGGGTCACTGTTAATACACATGCAAATAATGTTGCAAGATTCTCCCTATGTTCATTTGTCAAAGATATTTATTAACAGGCAACAAGATTCCCTGTCGCTACAAAACTCAGAATTCAAAACTTAACCAGTTGTCCATGTTAATATGTTTTAACTTATTTGAAGAACGATGTGTGTCACATGCCCGCTCAGCAGTCCTGCAAGAGAATGTGTATACAAATTAAATACAATCATTTAGTTTTTTGGTTAGGTGTGCCAATAAAAAGAAACATCCAACCTGTAAATGTGAGTGTGCCTCATTTAAAAATGTTTTCTCTCCTCCACATTGTCGCACAGCTACCAGGGAGACCACAGATGTTTATTTGTCTGTATCTGTTTAATTAGAAGCTAAAGAGATTACATAATTATTTCATAGAGGCCAATTAGGATAATTTGTGGGGCGGAGTATACAGGTCAGCCTCTGCTGGCAGATGTTTATCTTTGCTGTAAGCGAGTGCAGAGCAGCTGTTTACATATGTATCAGCGCCAGTCGGGCAGAGCTTATCCCAGATATGCATAAGCTGGGTTGGGCATTGTTTCTCTGTGAGATGAGGAAAGAAACCACTGAAATGGAGAAAGTAGTGATGTCAGACTTTCTCTTGTCTCCAGCTTAGATTTTGCACAAGCCGCGCAACAAGAGCAGCATCTGCAATGATAATATGGGTGTGGTTGGTGCCGTCTGAGTCCATGGCTGTTTTGTGTTGAAGGAAGTCTGCATTTTACAGGTTGAGGTGCAGGAACTGCATTGATATCTAAATCTACTGTGAAAACTTCCAGTGACAAGTCATAGCACTTCACCTGACTAATCCACCATATTTCTTCTCCTCGCCCCAACCAACCACTTTCCAATGTGTGTCGAGGACATTTTGTTCCGCGGTTGCCGTGGCATCAGATAAAGATGTGTGTGATATGGGTGGGAAGGAGACCAACAGGCAGATAACAGCGAGAAAGTGCATCCCAGCTGTTTTCTACAGTATTCCCACTGTTCTACTGGCTGTGTGCAGACATAGACACGCATGCACCTTTCACTGGCAGTTGCCACGGTGATGGATGGTCCACTTCAAGAGAAAGGGGTGGAAAAGAACCAAAACGATGCTTTTCAACTTCATAATTACGAAACACTGACAGCAGTCAGCTATGTTCATATACAGATTTTCTATTATAATAGTACTAAATAGTAGTTTAATAGTTATATTGGCATAGAGTAGTGTCTCAATAATTTGATGAGCACAAAAGCACTATTTTCAACAGTCACACCTGTTTCCTAATGTGCTCTGGATGAAATTCATACACCAGCTCTGTAAGTTATATCATTGTTATTACAGCACAATGGAAGCCATGTTCCAACTGACATCGCTCAGACAGACTTATCTTTTCCCCCATCTCATCCTTACTGTTTTAAAATGTGGTAAGGCTTAGTGAGCCCTGCTCAAAATAAAGTGCTGCATTGTGCAAGTATTTATCTCTGGCCACAACTCCACCAGCTGCTGTGTGGAGACACAACAGCTTTGTGGATCAACCTGAGATCAAATCAAATACAGAAATTGACAGAACTGCTTAAGAAGGCAAAGGTATTGCATAAGCTGCCCTGAAAGCACACACACATACCATAAAATAAAGAGATAAAATGGCAGGAAGTGAAACTGAATGTGTGTGCTTGCCATTTAGTGCACCACCAAAACATGTCAAAGTAGGTGCCATATAGCAGGAAATAGAAAGGAAAACGAGTGGTAGCTGTACTATAGAGATGTTGGTCTGGACTCTGATGATCTTGTAGCAGAAAAGAAGAGTAGATCACTCTGGCCACACATGCATTTCTCCATTGGCATGGAGTTAGGAACAAAGTCAGGCCTTCTTCAAGATGAGCACTCAGACTTCTTGCACACTAGCCTCCAGCACGCAGAGATAAAAGCCTGCTTGTGCCACTGGTATGCTGTAAACTCTAAGCCTAACATTTTTTAATGAAACAGACTATTTATGTCATTGATGCAGCATGTTTTTTTTTTCTTTTCTGTTGAATATGCCCTTGCTTGGTATGGCTGTCTACATGGTGAAATCATGTTCCTTTAATAGAACTTTGCTCTATTGTAATTTCCCATCAACTTGACCACTGCTGGAGCAGCAAGTGCAGAACATTTGAACAATGTCCCTCCAAAATATCAGCCCAGCAAAATGCACCAGAACAGGTTCTGACATTTCTTTGGCTTTCCTGTTGCAGTCTGACATTTACTCCCATCACCGCCTCCCACCGATCTCTGCGTAGCAATCTTGTTATGTGTAACAGCTGGATAAGAAAGTGGCCAGACGAAAGGAGCGTGATTCATTCCCACTGAGGTTTTGATGGACTCCGTGCAAGGTCCTTAAGATCATGTGGGACTGGCGTGTAGGTCAGACTAAATGGACACACAGCATGGCACAGAGTGGTGGAGGCAGTTGCTATGGCGACAAAAGTGGGCAAGCTTGCACTTGTGTTGATATTTGGACGTCCTTCAAATGCATCACAAGATGGATGTGATGGTCCAAACAGCAGAGGTGCTGTGAATAACAGAGGGTTTTCAACTACGTATATGAATGGATGAAAGAGAATGGTGCAGGTTGGGGATGTGCTGTGCAGTCTCTCTGTCCACACCCCACCCTTCTTCTTAAGCCTCCATCCCCTCCCTCTCATTGCTGCTGGGCATCCCTAAAGCTTGCAGCCAGTTATGTATTAACAGATCCACCGACTTAAAGCTAGATACTCTGAGGTCAAATGGCTTTTTAATGGATCCCTTTGTCTTCTTAAAGGGTAGTATTTTCAAGGAAAAGATAGGGATCAGTGCTAAATAATTTGCCTCAGTGGTTGTATCAGGCAGTAATGAGCCATTATAGTCTGGTTTTGCCTCTCAGGAGTCCCTCCCTGTCTCGTTCTCTGCTCTCACACAGGCACAGAGACACATTTTTCCCTGTGTGAACAGGCTTTGTGAATGATCACCAGGGTTGGTGCGAGGCTTGCTCTCATCCACATTATCTCACGCTCAAGTTTGTTCAACCATTGTTGACAGGATTTCCTCTGGTCTCCCCGTTTTCCCTCACTATTCAGTCGTCTTTTAACTGCAATGCCATGTCTGCTTGCAATGCCCCTACTGAAATTACCACCCCATACTTCCACTTCCTTATTCTGTCTTAGAATTTAGACCTTTAAGTCATTTCTCAGAACAGTTCCTCTTTCTGTTCAACAGTTGGTATCCTGTGTGAAAGGAAGCTAGCGTGAACCAAGCAGAAACTGAGTGGCATCTGCAAAAAGTTCACCTGTGACAGCTGTGGTGTATCGTGGCTGACCTGGCTGAGAGTACGGCGCAGATCGGGGATGACACAGGACATTCCACATGGCTATACAGTGCTCTGTGATGCTCACTGTCCAAACATGCCCAGTCCGCTGTCCCAGCACCCAAACACAAGCGAGGCCCTTGCTTTGTTGTCGTTGCACAAAGCCAGGCCTTTTGAAGCACTCCAGTCATGCTCCTATGACGCCAGGACAGCTCATTCAGCCTGAGACTCTGCAGGGTGAGGCAGGGCTCATCTATCAAACAAAGATACACAGCGAGGACGCCACCTCCCTCACCTCCTCGGATGTCTACAGCACATGCAGCAGTGGAGTCATGAGGGCATCTTAGTAGTCTCTCTTAGCAGGAAATAGGCACAGGAAGTGTAGATTTCAAGTAGCAAACATCTGTCGGATTAAATCAAAAGAGAGAGAGAAATCACATGCTCTGAAAATTAGATCAGTTCATGATGTGTGGAAGCTAAATGCCAACTTTGTCACCAGCTAATACTTTCCCTCAAATGTCGCTCTCGTTATTACACAACAGCCGTGGCATGTCTGGCAGTGAATGTTGAATTTCCTCTCACTGCTCTGTACGTATATGGACATCTTACAGTCTCTTCTAGTCGCATTCCAGTGCCTGCACTGGTCGAAAGGAAAAAGGCTCGTTGCCTGACAGGAATGCTTAGGAGGAGCCATTAGTAAGCCATTACCACAAGGATTCCCAACCACAGGGACGTCTGACGAGGGCGCGTGTGTCCTCCCAGAGCAACCATCATGGAATTTTTTTTTTTTCCTGCGTTGGATGAGTTTTGGTTGACTCAGCAGTCTGATGTTTAATTTAGAGTTAAGTCATGCCCGATATGCAGCTGTTCATCTCCACTGTTTTTCTTTTTTGCGCTACTGTTATGTCACAGAGAGTGCGTTGCCAGATAATAACCCTGGAGCCTTGGTTAACTGGTTATTATAAGGGTGGTCTGGCTGCAAATAGGCAGCGTTTCTCCCTTTCCTTTTTACATCTTCTTGCAAAGCCTCTTCAAATTTGAATTAGAGATATGATCCACTAGCAGCAATGAGGCCATGGCCATGTACACACAAGCATTTCAACCAAGGTTCAACAAGGTGAACACATTTATTTTGTG
Organism: Karalla daura; assembly: GCA_029224185.1. NCBI lineage: Eukaryota > Metazoa > Chordata > Actinopteri > Chaetodontiformes > Leiognathidae > Karalla > Karalla daura. Next base: position 9,765,654 of record CM055196.1, on the reverse strand, counting down.
TCTACAGGCTGGCACAGAATGAGCATCTTGTGCATTCCGGCAAGTTTGAGTGTTGACTGAGATTTTCTCTTCTTTATACAAAACAGTGTGCTGAGCTGCTTGACAAGACTGATCAATCACAACAAATGTCACATGTTGACCCAACTATTCATTAATGGAATGGGCTGTCATTTTCTGTTTGCTGCAGCATCGTTTGCCCTAAGAAAGTGAGACAGCCATTGTTCTGTGAGGGAAACAAACTAGATGAGAAAATCATTTATCTTCAGTCTCTCTATCACTTCCTGATTCTTTCTTTCATTATCTTATGCCTGGATTTCACCCAGACTGGTGTGTGAGCTTGACTACAAACCACTTTTGGTTTAGAAATGTTGCCATTAGTCTTCATATCAAATTGTGCTTATCAACAGCAGCAGAGATAGCAAACTTTGCTTGTGTAGCATGTGTAAAAGTTACTCGTGGTTCACATAAAACAAACAAATAAAAAAAATGCTCTGGGGAAAATACAACCTTACATGGTCAAACTGGTTGCAAATATACTCAGTAGTTTGCTTTCATTGCTTCAGATGAACTAAACAAAATAATTACTATGGCAACAGCTAAAACAGGAAGTGCTCTATGTCGTGGTGGTAGGAGGTGTGAATCTTTTTTTTTTCTTTTTTTTTAACCTTTGTTCGTGGGGTGAGATCATGGGTGGGTGTGACCCCACTTACCGGAAGGGTAGAGGGCCTGAGGGTTTTTCCCACTTCCCAGATGTGAAAGCGCTTGACCCATTGGTCTGGCCAGTGGTTTACCCCAAACAATAGTCAAAGAGCCTCATCCGAGTCTTTTGTTGATGGTCTTGTTCTCAGTGGCCTTACAATAGTTTCACTATGAGTTCCACCAATTCCTTTTCCTATTCCTGTTCCATGTATTGTTTACATATATAAAGTAAGCATAACCGTGATAGACCTCTGGGCATCACTCTGTGTCATCAGACATGATCTTTAGGTTTCGTAATCTATACACTGGAAAACTCTGAGCGGACTTGGAAAATACTTGAGACACTACACACCCATTCACATGTAAAGACAAGTCACTGGGTTTTTTAGTCACAGGCTAGTCACAGGCGAGTCTCAGGCTACATTACTTTGTAAAGACTAAAATGAGATTCTGTATATAAATGTTTCCTACTGGCAATTGGCAATGTCATGTCACCGTTTGCAAAAGCCTAAACTACCAGACTTGTGATCATATAAATCCTCCATCCCACCTAGTAGAGTGTCATGGGGCCACACAGGGCACCTCCAGTGCACAAGTAGTGAAAGCAAACAGATATACCCTGGACAGGTCATCAATCCATCAAGACACACACACATGCACCAATTTCTTTCACACCTAGGGGAAATTTAGAGTCTCCAGTTGACCTTAATGTATGTTTTTGGACTATGGGGGGAAAACGACTATCCAGAGAACCCCCACCTACCCACACGCCCACACACAGCACACAGCATAGACAGCAGTCCCTCAGTCTAATGTAAAGGCTAATTGAGCAGGGAAGGCTATGATGCAAATGCCACAAACTATTAAGAATAATAATTCATGTGTTCAACTGCAGAGTCAGTTCAAGTGTTGTGCCCATGACTACAAAATGACTGACCGTGCTGGAGCATTTCATTTACTTCATGGTTGGGTTGCAGAATTACAGATCAGTCATGCATTCTTATCGCACTTGTTTATTTGAGATATTGCACAATCCAACGACACAAGACACGTTGTCATTGAGGAGATTCCCAAAACCTGAGATGACTCCATCCGTCGCAAGGTGGAGTGAAATATTAAACCCAAGGTAAGAGTGGAAACAAGTTTCTCATGATACAGGTGAAAAATATGGAAGTGCTTGTAGAGGCTTTGGAGATAGCATCCACCATGGTTCTATATTCTGGGGAATCTCCTCCCATGGCAGCATAGCTGGAACATATTTTCACGCTCATCCTTTCTGTCATTTCTCAGTGCAGTAGATAGACGGACATTTAAAAATGCAATTCCTATGGTGCTTGTTTCACTTTACTAATGAATTGCTATACATGTGCCAGTATGTGGAATGGGATGGACACAAATATAAGCCATGGCTTTACACCCATTGCATTTGATGTATATGAATATGTGGCGAGCTATAAAAAAAGGTGAACCTGTGAAACGAATGTAACATCCTTCAGTCTTCTCTGAGAGTAAAACAACAGGGAAAGATGGGCAGTGGAATCAAGAAATTGAATTTTATTCTATTCTATTCTATTATATTATATTATATTCCATTATATTCTATTTTAAGAAAATGAGCTTGAAAATGGAACTGAAAATGGATTTAGGATAAACAAAAGACCAGATGGGCTCTCAGAAAGTGTTGCTGTCAGGAAAAAGAAAAGAGTAAGAGGGGGAGCAAGAGTGGGAGACAGTGAGGGAGGGAGGGAAGGAGGGAGACCAGACACAGGGAATGACCACCTTATTCTTCTCCATTACAAACTGTGGTGGCAGGAAGAGAGGAGAGACAGAGCAAGAGAGAAAAAGGGAGGCTGTGTGAGGTGGGGCGGGAGGGGAGGTGGGGCAAGAGTGGGAGAGGCAGAAGGGTGTGTGCTCACATGAACCACTCTTCCCCTCCTGCATGTGTGCCACTGGGCTCTGTGTGTCTCTCAGCCAGAGAATAGAAAAGTTGGGGCAAAGTCTGACTCAGCTCCAGCGGCTACCAGACGCTCACTGCGACTCGAGCCACAGTGACAGCTTTCTTCTCTTTCTAGCTCTATTTTTTTTACTGCTCTCTCTCTCTCTCTGACTCTATTTCACACATACACACACTTACACACACACACACACACACACACATTCATATATACTCACACACATACACACACAGACACACACACACACACACACCTCCAGTCACTTGGCAGAGGGAAGACAGGACCACAGGAGAACTGTTACACACCTTTACTTCCAGCTACTTACCCAGCATCACCAGACGCTTTACCCAGGATGTGGACGCTTCTCTTGGGGGTCACCTTTGGATTACTGGCCTCCTCCAGTTCGGAGCAACTTCAAGGTGAGGGGATTGTGCCTTTGCTTTGGACAGCCCTTTGTTTGGGGATTTTGTATCAGTAGCATTTCTGTTGACCTACTCTGCCCAGATTGTGCCAGGTTGGCTGTGCGGCAAACTCTCCTTTGTCACCAGATTTCAAGACCAGACAGTATTTTTTTTCACTCCCCTTGAGCACGGTTGAGAATTTGTGAGTGTTCTTGTAAAGAGGAGACAGAGGAAGAAAGAGGCTGTGCTCTGCTGCTTGCAGAATGGATGAGTGGTTGCCGGCGAGAGAGCGTGTGCGACACCAGTGCAGACAAGCTTACGTCTGGCAGTCTGAGACTCCTGATAGACACAAAGGAGACAGGCGCTCACACTCAAGCTCTGTCTCACACGCATTTACGCACTAGGAAGTGATATTCCAGGGCTTTGGAATATCACTGTAGCTTGTATAAGCACACCTTCCTTTCAGGAGGACGCAGAATAGTTTTGTTGCTTTCCTTTTCTTGGCTGCGCTGCTGCAGCTGGAGTCGGCTCTGCCACGCTTAATGCCTTATTCTCACACACAAAGGATGTTCAGCAATCACACTCGCTTTGCCCCCCCCCTCCCTCTCACTGTCTCCCTCTTTTTCCTTTGTCTCTGTCTCTTGCATGTGCTCTCTGTGTGAGGTTTTGATTGGATTTGTTGCTCGGAGCGATATATCCCTGGAGGTGAAGTTGGTAGTGAATCAAACAGGTCCAGGTCCGTCTGGCTTGTTCCCTGAGGAGGCGATGGTGGGGCTGTCTCACAAAGACTCCCTCTGGCACTGCGCCAAAGAGCAATCAGCCTCAAGCTATAAATTTGACCACTATTTAAAGGCAAATAGGACTACCTAGACAACCTGTATGTGCACTGTATGTGAGTACAGGGTGGAAAGCAGTGGAGCTACTCTCTCTACCATGTTTTTTCACGCATGCATCTCTGTCTTAAAGTTTGGAGAATAATTGGTGTTTGGCAAAGAGTGCCCAGTAGTGTCTTGAAACCTTAAACCTGTGGTTGGGTTTAACCAGAACCACATCTCATGACCAAGAAGTGATTAATGGAGAGCCCTCATGGTGCGGTCTGCCTGTCCACCAATAACATCTTCATGCATATCCATCTATTACCATACTCACTTTGTACCTTAATGATGGTGCAAGGTCTGCAAAAGCCTATCTCTAGTGCAAATGTGGCAAAGGCCCTGGACAGGGTTCACCAGTCCATCACAGGACACACACACACAAGCCAAGGGGCAATTTTGAGTCCCCAAGTCAGCCTAAAATTGCCATGTTCCTGGAAAACATGATAGTGAGCAAACATGGAAAGAAAATGCTAACTTTACTCATAAATTATCTCGGTCTTATCAACATAACTAGGGCCCTTCTTGTTATGAGGCAACAGCGCAATCCACTATGATGCCCTGGGTGCACATAACATTGTCTAGACAAGAGTGATTCAATCGATTCATAGCTCAGTGTCTCACACAAAGGAATGCCTGAAAAGGCAAATAAAAAAAATGTTTTGTTGTTTTTTTATTGATTGAAAATTGATTGATTAGTATACATATCTACATTGACAAGACAAGGAACATTATATTCACTATATCTAATTTAGGAATCTGCAAATGTATTGCTGCACTTCATTAGTTTAGTTTGTCATGGGACTGGAATGTTAATTATCAGGGAAACCTTTTGATAACTTCTTAATTTCCTGTCCTCGTTTCAGTTCCAATGAGGACTCAGAGCAGCACATCCAAAGGTCTATCTTAGTAGCTTTATCTTATCTGTGAAATCAGTGGTCCTCTGGTTTCCCGCACAGGCAGCAAGTTAAGATTGTCAGTAAGTACTGATGGTAGCTCTGAGGGCTGCCTCCATGTGGAGAATTAGTAATGCATGCAAGCGCTCGAGTGCCTGACTTCCTGTTAATGTGGCCGTATTTGCCTCCTTGGCGCAACAAGCCCTCCTGCATGCACCCGTGTTGTGTTTCAAGGTGAGTGGTGGTCAGGGGCCCCGTGCACCGGGGCTGGGCCCTGACAAAGAGGGCTTGTGCCCGTGCAGGCTCTGAGGACCATCTACTGCTACCTGAGACTGCCAGACACGTGTTTGCCTTCTCTGCCAGTGCACCCTCCTCTACAAATCAGCCACCCAGACGGCAAATGGCCCTGCACCAATATTTTATATTACCCTGCTTCTTTTCAGCTCTTTTAATTTTCTCTTCTGTACCTGCTGCCTTCGTCCTTGGGGTCTTGGTCAGTTGTGCAGGGGTCATCATGTTTTACCCTCCCTCCGTCTTTTTGTGTGCTGTTAAACCATCTAATTACTTTCTGAAACCTTCTTTCTGCTCCTGCTCCTTCCCTGCTGTCTCCCCACTGGCCCCCGCCCTCTGCTGTCCCTTCTCATGTACACTTAAGTCTTTGTGTCCTTGGGAAAAGTGCTCTGAAAAAGCAGTGTAATGTATATACGTTCTCTTGCATGAGACATTGATTTCTTAACTCACTGTATCATCAGGCGTATCAGCAGATTATACTGCATCTTTACGGCAGTTTTGTGCAAGGAAGCGCTAAAAAGGTGCATGTCAGGACAGAAAAGCTGTTTGCTCCATAATTACAGTCGGCAACCAGGACAGAGTATAGACTGGATCAGGTAAAATTTGACAAGGCCCTAGAATAAAGACTGGAGGTAGAGGGCAATGACTTGGTGGTAGACAGTGGTCACTTTTATGTTTCTGTTTGTTATGGATGGAACAAACTAGATATGAGATCATTTCAGATCTGCTGCTAAGATCTTCTGTTAAGCACTGAAATGGGTGCTTACTTCCTTCCTTTTTCTAGTCTGGGTGGAAAGTAGAGATTAGAAAAACCTATTACCTGTTTCTGCTGTAGTCTCCTTTATCGTCATACTTAGATGCTTTAAAAGAACATTGTAGGTCAGTTTAAGTTGTGTGATCATCTGTTTAGAGTCACCAAAACATTTTTCTTTCTTTTCAACTTAAAGAAGAAGGCAAGAGGGAAAAAAATGTCCTTGCCTCGTTGGTTCTGGGACTTTTTTTTCAATCATCCCCTTGTCTTTGTTTCTGTTTCAAAGAAATCTGCACAGCTTTCAAAAGTATGTGATTGTGTGATGGGCGGAGGTGTAGGAGACAGAAGGTGTGAAAAGAAACAGCGTCATAGCAACAAAAACAGATCACGTCCTTGTCATGACCTTCACTGTGTGTGTGTGTGTGTGTGTGTGTGTGTGTGTGTGTGTGTGTGTGTGTGTGTGTGTGTGTGTGTGTGTGTGCGTGTGTGTTTGTGTGTGTGTTTGTGTGTGTGTGTGTGTGTGTGTGTGTGTGTGTGTCTGTGTGTGTGGCACCAACACACTTGAATCAGATCTCATGTTTCACCTGTGCCACTGGCCCGGCAGACCTATGTGGCCAGCGGAGGGAGAGACATACCTGCTGACAGAGCAACTTCACTCAAGTGTGATAATGCAGGACACTGGAGTATTGTGAGGGCGATGGTGACAAGGCCTCTCTCCAGACCAACAGATGAACCATGGCTAAACGGATGTCACAGTGATGGTTGGACATATACAGATGACTCTGTGTTCAGGCCTGGGATTCCTGCACACATGATGGGTTATGATGAGAAAACCAAAGTGAGCAAATTACCAGTGAGGTGTAAGGGTACGACAAATGCAGATAAGAGGTTAAAAGGAAAAGCGAGGCAGCAGCTGTCTGTTTATTCCTCACTTTGACATCGACATACTGGGCATAGTGGCTCTCTGGCTGAGCTCCACACTGTGTCATAACACTTCAAAGGTTATGACTTAAGAGATTCTGGTTACGGGGGCTCCATCTATGATCTGCCTGTATGTTTACGCACCTGCTTGCGGGGGGTACTTTGTAGTTTATTGCAAGCATAGAGAAGACAAACAGAGGGTAATGAGAAAAAAGTGAAAAGGAGAGAGTGGGAGGAAGGGAAAGTGGAGTGGGAGAGAAGAAGAGTCGGGCTTGTCTATTACTTTTAGAGCAGCTGGAGATTTTGGCAAGATGCTGTGTCGGGGCTCTCATTCTCTTGGGTTCTGTACACCCAGACTTTGCAGTCTCCTTGGTTTCAACTCCATTAGGTGACAATGGAGTCTTTGCGAGAGTCAGTGCCTTGGCATAGAAGGCTTCTCCACTGTATAAAGACACCCATGACTGTCCTCTCTGCATACTAATGCTTGGTCTCAGATTCATGTCAGACCCCCTTTTCAGCTCCCCCATGCTAAACTCGCTCCCTTTGATCTCTCTGGCCTGGCTAACAAGGCCAGGGCCGTTCCCTTTCAGGAGACTCTGAGCCATGTGGCAGCATGTTGAGTTTTTTCTTTTTTTTTCAGGTATGTGTGTGTGTGTGTGTGTGTGTGTGTGTGTGTGTGTGTTTGAGAGGAATAGAGAGATGGGGAAAGCACACGAACTGCCTTACAAATCAACTGCTGGCACTAACTCCTGTTGCCCAACTGCCACTAACAGCAGAGAGCTCTACTTGCTTCTGGTGCTGCTCCTGTGTTTACCCATAACGGCCACTCAAAAAGTGGAGGTGAGGGTGGTTGGGGGAACATATTTGGTGTAACTAGACAGTTAGAGGCCAACTCTCCACAGAGAAATCGGATATGTGTTATCTGCAGGTGTCATCTCCAGGGGTAACGGCAACACACAAGGCTTTTCATTAATGCAAAACCTACATCTCATTTCAGTATCTTACCAAGTGTTTGCTCATTTCTCCAGTGTTTACTTATCTCAGTGGAGAATGCAGCCTGAAATCAATACCCTTGTGATTGTGATGTGACTATGCGCTATAAAATATAATTCAATCCAAAGCTGAAAACAACACAAATCCAATAACCATCCATTTGTTTTATCTACTATCTACTTTTATCTACTTTTTATCTACTCTGAGCCTCTCTTAATAAACTTCACTAACATAAACATTTATTACATTATATCATATAATATGTAAATGTCCTTGTTCATAACTAGTCTGTTTGCAAGTTTTTACATTTGTTTTGCTGATCGCAGTATCAGAAAACGGCTGGGCCTATATTCCAACAAGGTTTCTCAGAAATCGTGAGTCAGTGGCAGTTGTTTGTTGGAATAATTAGGTATGGTGCTTTCTCCAGGGCATCAAAACCTGTGCACTCTGAATGACTCCAGGTTAGAGTTTTGCTTGCTAATAGGCTTTCATGTGTGATGTTTTTTTCTGCACAAGTCTGCTGTAGTCGCTGAGGTTACAGTTGCAGCTTTTATGGTTTTGCAACCCATGTTGCCGTTGCCAAGGCAACACATTGAAAACAAGAAGCAAACAGATTCTTCAGTACTGATATGGGTTTTACCCACATATGCAGCTGAGACATCTGTAAAATTTCACATGACTTTTGCTTTAACGAGAAGTTATTTTTTGGATGCAAATTGTTGTGGTTTGATTTGAAACTGAGAGTCACCATGTAATTTCCACTTTGGTCATAGCTGCAATTTAACAGAATTATACTCAGGCTCCCAAACAGATTTTCAGGCTCCTCAAATTTGATGCAGTTGTATTAATTCACTAAAAACAAGATATTTCCAAATAGATGTTAACTACCAATTTTTTTCTTTGTTCTGGAGGGAGAGGCCATGCAAAGATCACTATGCAAACAAAGTCACAGATAAATATTCAAAGTGTGAGCTGTGTGTCTGTAGTTATATCACAAGACCAGGTAGTGTCTGTCTGGTTCATGTCAAAACTGGCATTATGATGCAGTTTGTGTTTCTTTTTGTTTAGTTTTTTTTTTATTCTTAAAACAAATAATCATCTGCTCTCAAGAGAAAATGTGCCTGATGGGTTAGGGTTCGGGTTAGGGTGACAATCCATCCATTGCATTCTGTTTGTAATGGACAACACCATGTGTGCACATACACTGTCTGTTCATCTGTTCAGTTGCTGTTACTGGTTTGCATTTTTGTCTTCATTTGAATGAGGGCAAGCCATCGTCCACGGGCCTCTCCTTTAGTCAGGCAAATAGGCAGAGAATCACCCTCCTGACCCACCAGGAATGGGTGATCAGATTTTTCCTCCAAACCTCCACTGATCATAAGTGATTGACTTTACAGGTGGCTAGGATTACCATGTAAGAACCAGAGAATCCTCTTGCAGTCTTGAGTCCATATTGACTATTGAATTTCTGTCCGAATACCAGTGATACAGGGTATTCCTCCTGTGAGGCAAACCTTTAGGGAAAGGGTCAGTTAGCACAGTGAAACCTAGTCTTTAAAGTAGTGTATGTGCAGGGAATGAAACTAGTCTGGATGTAGTGTACACAGTTTCTACTTTAGGAAGTGACTCGCACTGAGGAGCCAGCTAGAAATAATGCCTGTCACATAATTTGAGACTTTGTATATGAGTGTTGGTGTGTGTGTGTGTGTGTGTATGTGTGCGTGGGAGAACCACCATCTCTATAGTTCTTTATTCTTTAAGTGTTGTGTGTACACTTGTTTGCACATTTTGTTTAGAACCAAACAGGCTCTTAGTGAGGCCTGAGGGCTAAACACTGCAGATACGGCGCCTGTCTCGTGATGCCTCTGCTGTTCTCCCACAGCACTCCTCTGAACAAGCAGTCGACTCATGACTTGCACGTTAATACTGACGCAAAGCACGATGCGCATGCATCATTGTCGAGTTTATGGCCATGAGACTATTTGTGGTTGAAAATTTTCCCTCAATGAATCAAGTCTGTTTCTCTGTCATAAATAGGAATCAAGCCTGAACAATAGACTGCATTAGCAAAATCGATTTTAAGTATATTTCTTTTATTAGGCGTAGATGAGATGCGTGCTTTTCAGTTTTGAAGATTTGGATTACATAGCAACACAACATCATATGCTTCAAATAACATAAGATACATTAAGAACAATGTAGTTCTTCATTGTTACAAAATTATGTCCTATCACATTTTGCCACTGTACCACATCAAATCCAAATTTAACGTGCTGAGTCCTCTTCAGTATCTGTGTGCATTATCTAACTTATAGTTCCTTCTGATGGAGAGTTAAACCTGCATTTTTTCTCTCTCCTTTCCTACAGTAAACGCTCGTGGTTGCAGCTATGGCAAAGTATTTCTGGTTGAGGGAGCAAAACGTCACTCCCTGAACTTTGACATGGCCCAGATGGTGTGTGAGCAGCTAAACAGCACATTGGCGAGTGTGGAACAACTCCAGGAGGCCTATAACAAAAAGATGGAGACATGCAGGTAAAAACTAGAAGCCTTTGTACACTATCAATTCTTTTGAACAGAAATACCAAATAAAATCACTCTCTTCTGTGTTCGTGTAAGTGTACATGTACATTTAGAAAAGAAAAGGTCCATGTGTTGGCTCTTTTGCATAAGTCATAAGGAAATGTGCTTACTCTAAGTGAGAAACCACAGTCCAGTCCCTCAGTTGAACCTACCAACTACAGAGCATTCACTCAAACCAGAATAAAAGGAAATGGTTCACCAATCTGGTTAGTCATGTGGTAGAAACAAAAGTTACACAATGTTGTCTTTGTGTATGTCTTCTGGCAAACCTGGGAATATACTGTACATATTAGTGAATATTTCCAGACTTGTTTCAGTTTGTGACATATTTCTTTTTATTGATGACTGTTTGCATGTTCAGGAATGGCTGGAACAGCAATGCGACCATCACTATCCTCAGACACACGCAACATCCAAACTGTGCAAAGGGCATGACCGGGTTCATCACCCTTTCCGCAGTCGCAGTTACAGATTTCTACGATGCCTACTGCTATGATGACAAAGGTGACCAGGATCTTTATTGGCAGTATCCCAAGCTGCTACTGAAATTATCTAAGCACCAGTGTATTTCTGTGGTTTGGTAACTTTCTGTACCCCCTCCTCGTGACAGCTGGGCCCGATGAGGACTGTGCCAACGCTTTCTCAGAGAGTGAACGCCTGTCCTCTGATGCACCAGGTTAGTTGAATAATAAATATTTACATTGCTGCTGCACATGTAATAAATGTATCATCAAACAGTTTGACCACATATATACAGTTAACTGAGCCACAGCCCACAAAGTACTCACATTTATTTCTTCCATTTGATATCCAACACCAATATCCTCCTTGCAACAAAATTGCTCTCTGGCTAACCAGCTGGATGAGGTTACGGTTTACGGCTGCCTGCAGCGTTGATGAGGGATCAGTTTCTCAGCGTCAGGTTATCTGTTTAGGCTAAAGAAAGAACACTGCCATGTAACGCTGTGCATAACACACTGTGTGCAAAACAAATGGACAAAGAGTAGCGATAGAATATATTTGCTTTGATAGGATAATTCTGAAAACCGTCCAAAGAAGCAGTTGTATAAAGTAGTATCCAACTCAGGCTTGCTTTAGCAGAATATAGAGCTTCCAATGAGTTTCATGAATTGTAAGTGTAAAAAATCAAAGTTGTGGATATCATTTACAGAGTCATTTTTACTGTATATTCACAAAACACCTGCAAGATCTGTTTTTGCACTCTCAGCCTTGAGTTTAAATATGCATGAAATCAATCATACTGTTTCTCAAAATCATTGAGAAACAATATGAAAAGGTACCTACATTGTTTTTAAACATATGTCAAAGTTCAACCTTTCTGTTTTCAAATTAGATGACTCAGTGACGGAAGAGGAGGGGCAGGACAGTGAAGATGCCACTGCATCCCCTTGGGATCAAGGGGATACTGAATCCAAGGAGACCTCATCAATCACCACAGTTACCGCAGAGGTGAATCCAGAGCAGCCAGAGGCCTCCACAGAGGGCCCTGCAGCAGAAGGAACCCCCTTTGGAGGAAATGAGAACAGCACTACGAGTGTGGCCTTCCCTCCTGGAGATCTCGACCTGCCCACTGGATCCGGGATGCTGCCACCGGGCAACGAGGAGGAGGGAGCCACTCCGACGGCCCCTGTCAGAGAACTAGAGGAAACACAAGTTTTCACTGAGAGCCAGAATGAGACAATGGAGCCTGAGGGAGAGGAGATCACATCAGAGGGTAAGAAAAGCACAAGCATATGCAACACAATACAGCTCAAAGCACACACAGCTCTATGTGTGGGACTGCACCTGAATAAAGCAACCCAACAACAGGACTGATTCCAGCATAATCATGCTGCAAGAGAACACAGCTCAGTGAATTCAGCAGTGGCTGAATCAGAAAGGTCTCTTCTTCTTCCTGCTTTTGTCTCCATGGCAGAGACAGTCGGAAGGGCAATCACAGCAAATAATGAGACTTCATGTTCATTTCTACTGCCTGAAAACATTCTTGAGCAACAGCACCCCCTGACATCACATGCAACAGGTTTTTGGGAGGCCTTCATGAGTGCTCAAAGTAACTTTAAGTGCTCATGACGCCCCCTTGTGTTGAGCTGAGCTGTAGTCATTTTGTCTCTACGTCCTCCTCAGATCGGCTCTGCCTATTCCACAAATAAACCAAGTTGAAATTTACTTGGATAAAAATGTTTAACCAAGAAATTGTTCATAAGATTCAATTTTCTCTCAAACAGTCCACATTTTATGTGATATAGTTCACAGAATTAGGTGCAAGATAGCTGAAAATGCATAGATATGCATTAAATTCAAAGTTCTAAATATTCTTAAGTCTGCATATGCCTGCATGATTACATGTTTACCTTTCGCTCCGCTCCCCTGCAGCTCCACCACCACAGGAGCCTAATGACAAGGGACGTGTCCTGGGTCCTGCTGAGCCTGAGTCTCCCCAGCCTGAGAGCAGCAGCACAAGTGAGTGAACTGAACACACCTTACACACAGCTCCAACTTTACAGAAAGTGATCGTGCACCAATGATTAGACCATGCTGGGAAATGGGCATTCAGATATGGATCTGCTTTTTATTGATGGCAGTTATTCATCGTTACGAACTCGGCTTCACTACTGTTGACTCATAACTTATTATCTCTCCCTGCAGACTGGCTGGTAATCATTGGAGTGATTGTGGCGGTTGCTGCTGTCCTCCTGGTGTGCGCAGCCATCGCCAAAAGAAACACGTAGGATCTGATTGCTTTTTTTCTTTTTTTAAACTTACTTTCTTTCTTTAATCTTACACTAACAAATCATTACCTCAGAAATTTAATTATGAAGTTTGCTTATGTTTTGATGGAGGAAGAGAAAATAAGAAAAAATGTGCTTTGTCAGGTGGTGCGGCAAACAACAGACCCTCATGATCACTCCAAAAGAAGCCAGTGAGGGCAATGGGGCAGCGGCATCAGCATCCAGTTCTCACGCCCAGGAGAGAGAGCAGGAGATGGTGACCCTGATGAACAAAGAGAAGATCCAGGAGAACGGCAACACGGAGGAATTCACTGTCATCACGCTAGAGGAGTCGTCAGACAAAGAGCAGCTGGCCTGAGAGAGAAAGAACAAGAGAGAGAGAGTGGGGGGGGGGTGTAACCAGACAGGAGTAGGTGAGGATAGGAGGGATGGAGAGAGGAGATCGGGGTGGAGAGGTTGGATGGGTGGGGGTGGGTGGGGCTCCAGGCACCGGGGGTAAAAACTGCTTTGGTGGCCAGCACTGAATGGGCACTGAGTAATGGCAGACGTGTGTGTGTCGGTTAGAAAGATCGTCTTACTGAGGTACCAGGACTGTCAGTGGGGCCAGGCCTGTCAAACCAACATGTGCAGTACGTTTTTTTTGTGAGGTGTGGCGGGACAGTTAGGAAAGAGCACATGGCAGGGTGTCATGCACTGGAGCATAGCAAGGTGTGTTTGTGTGTCAATTCTCTGTGTTTTCCAGCTTTATGCCTGGTCAGTTATGCAGCTGGATGGACATGGGCTTTAAAGGGAGGAGGTGGCAAGGGTCTAATTTGTGAAAATGACTTATTGAATATATATATATATATATATATATATATATATATATATATATATATACATATATATATATATATATATATATATATATATATATATATATATATATATATATATATATATATATATATATAAATTGGTGCATTTTAAATTAATTTAATTCTAAACGGGGAATAATCAGAAATCAGAAATGTTTTTTTTTTAATAATGCAGATTTAAAAAGATCATTTGAGCAAAAACACCCTTGATGTTTTCCATGTTCTTTGTTTTGTTTGCTTATTGTTGTAACTTTGTGTATATTTCAGACATTGCCTGTGGACTGGATTTTGGTATTTTCCATTTCCTGAGAAAACTGGGGATGTCACTACCTTAATTTATGCAGCTTTGATTCCCTTTTTCTTCGTCTCTGTATATAATGTATGTTTTTTGGAAATGCCTTAGCAATAGCAGCCAGTGCTTTCTGTTGTTTGGTAGAAAAGGGGCTTTGTATCCCTTTTTAAATAAAGGAATGTGTCATTTTTTGAGAGTTATTTAATTAGAAACAGTACCTCCGAGGTAAACAATTGTGAATGGATTTTGCAATAGTCAAAATGGAGTGGACATTGTATGAATACAAGTTGATGTATAGCATCCAAAGCTGTGCAACTGATGCACCACTGAAGTCGGTTAATATGGTTTGCATTTATATTGATTGTGAATATGATGAGATTAAGTCCCCTGATGTTATCCTGAGGATAAGTAGAGAGATAAAGGTGATACGTCTGTGGAGATTCTCCACAGACGATTCTGGAGGTGATGTATGCATACTATATACACAGTGTGTACAATGATAAAAGAAAAAAAACAATCAAAAGAAAGAAATTGGATATGGTAGGTTAACCATTTTTATAAAGGCAAGATTTAGTGAGTGACAGCGGCCTGGCTTTAGATGCTAAACTTCATGGCACACATGATAATGGGGGGCCCATGTGTAGTAAACACACAGAAATGTAACGGCTTCTTTATAGGAAAGAGGCTGTGACAACACTCTGTGCTCAGAGGGGGAGGAGAGCCATGAATGAAGCTAGTGTGTTCGTCTAAGCCTCAACGTGCCAGCCGCTCTCTACTTTCACACATGTAAACAAAATGCTGCAGTTTTTCTACTGACCCTCTCATTGGTAAAATACATCACATACTGTGTCAGATGAATATTATTCCCTGTGTGACGGCTAATTTCTCCCAGATCTCAGCCAAACGCTGAATTATATGCAGCGCTTGCAAACCGATTGTTGTTCCTGACTCCCTGTACCATTTTTTTCCTGCTTTTGCTCTCATACAGTATTCATTTTGACAAGAAGTAGCAAATGTACTAGTTGTAGGCAGGTTTTTATGACAAATTAACAAAACCGCTGAAAAGATTTGTAAAGTCATGACTGAAATAAATGTGTATAGAAAGAGTTGTGCAGGAATGTGGTCTCGCTTGCTGATTGCTCTGTATGTGTGAAGACAAAGGGGAGCGAGTGAATGGCGTGACAAGCTTTGACGGTCCCACATGAGAAGATGTGAGGTTTCCATGACACTAGGGTCAGGGGACATGAGAATATGCTAACATTGGAAAATGAGGACTACAATGAAGTTGATGAAGCCAACCGTTTCAATGCCATCTGCAGTTTCATCTGCAGGAGATAAACAATAGCATGTTTATTGTGTTATTCATATTTATCTAATAGGTAGCACAGTCCAATAAAAACTGTGCTGATGCTACTTAGATATAATGGGTCACTACAACTCACTCATATGTACAGTACTAAAGGAAGCTTCTCTGTAACATAGACTTCACATTATCTTGACAGAACATATTGCAAATGGAAATTACCATCTGTCTTTTATTAGTTTTCCATGAGCCTGTGACCAGAATAAATTGGTGTTGTACATTTCTGCATACCACAGATATGTTTAGATGTGATGTTTTACTGTTAATTATAGTTAAGGCTTGGCTTTAGGTGTAAAAACCCCATTTGGTCAAGGCTAGGAAAAAACATGTTGTAATGAACAGGATAGGAAAGTCTATGATGACAAGAATTCCCGGTTCTCACTCCACAAACATAGCTTTAAGGAGTTCAACGAGTTGTCTGGCGGTGCTGGCAGTCATCTCAGTGAGCTGTATCTCTATCTCCCCTCGATGATGCACTAGCTTTCTGTGTGTGACGATTATCTGAGATGTGCCATTTTAATAAGATATCAGTTTTCTGCAGAAACATGTTTTTATCCCCATATCTTACTCTGGCAAGCCTTTGCTTGGCAAATCTCACATATCAAATACTGTGATTAAATAGTAAGTTTTTTCTAAATCACTATTTTATCACAAAAATGCTGTTCTGTTTTGGCTATCCTGATTGACCTCATTAAGTGAGTAAATCATTGCCAAATTATCCCTCAAAATTGAATACTTACCTCATTTCAAATTTTAATTCCTGTCCATCATAGACCCTCATGTTCTTTTATGGCAGCTCTGACTCTTTTTTACTTGTAATGTTTTGTTGTGTTCTGTTTTTTTTCTATTCTATAATTAACAGTCATTCATGTAAAATGTAATGCATTTCCATCTGGCTAGCTATCTTGTTAGCTAGCACGAATTAAATGGGCATTCATGATTGCTCACTAGCTAGATATTCTACTGTTCTTAGCAGCTCAACAGTAGATAGCTAGCAAGCTAATAGAGCGCTACAACTAGTGAGCTACTAGCTAGCTATGAAGCAATGCAAGTGTGTCTGTAGTTACCAAAATAATAGTGAATTGAGGTCGTCCTACTTTTTCAAATGTTTTTTTTAAGATATCAGAAGAAACTTGACTTTTATGAGTCATAGCATGTGCAACAGGTCTGTCACAAGATGTTCAAGCTCATCAACAAAATTTCAGAAACAGCAGCAAATGTTTAGTTATGAATCAACATTTATTAGTTATATTTGTATATGTACACCAAAGGTACAACACATATTGATATGTAGAAACAGATTTTTATGTATACCATAGACAGAGGAAAGATTTCATGTTTTTTTTTGTCTTTTTTTCTCTTGATGGTGTATCTCCCCCACACATACACTCTGCCTTTACATCAAAATTACAA
Organism: Karalla daura; assembly: GCA_029224185.1. Lineage (NCBI taxonomy): Eukaryota > Metazoa > Chordata > Actinopteri > Chaetodontiformes > Leiognathidae > Karalla > Karalla daura. The sequence continues at coordinate 9,748,619 of CM055196.1, read as the reverse complement.
CAGCTTTACAAAGAGGGAAGGCCTAGAAAAGTAAGATCAGGAAAGCGCATTGTAGGCAGGAGTGAGACAGGTTATCAGCTCTGTTTAGGAGTTTCTTCATGAAGACACATTTCAGTAGAAAAGGACAAGCTTGAAGATATACTGGCTCTTTGTAGGAATACTGCTTCAGTCGTTTTTCCATTCAGTCGGGACCTTTTAGCTTGGCAAGTTCCGGCTTTTTGTGCGTGCACAAAGATTTAAGGTAGAAAACCAACAAAATAAAGGCAAGTGGAGTAAAGGCAGTTTACTCAGTGGGAGTTCTAGAAACCTCTATGATGTTGATGGATCGTCAGAGGTCAAACGTGTGAAGAGGCTAACACAGAATCTGAGAGGTGCAGATATCCATGTCTGGCAGTTTTAAATGCACAAGACGCCTGAGACTAAAGCCAGTTTTCTCTGCTGAAAAGACAAAATGGTTCAGATGAGTCACCTGAGAAATGTTTCTCTATGCTGTCAGCAGGCCGTTGAATACATGTGTTGTTTGTTCTTTCGTTCCAATCAAGGCTAGGCTGTGTTTTATACCACACTCTATCCTACATGCGGGGCAAATATTACCTTTGTCTCTGTCTGTCCTTCAATTTGGCAACCTTAATCGCAGTAGTCCCTGACAAAACAACTCATGTTGGCCCCCTCTGTCAAACCAGGAACGTCCCCTTGCTCTCTTTCTCTCTCCCTTCCACACCCTCTTTCTTTCTTGTCTTCATGCAAACGGTGTTTGCGTCATGATCACTGTCATTTCCGGAAAATTCTGCATTGCCACTGAACAGAACAATTATATATTTATTTATGTACAATGAAAATGAATGCACACGTCTTATATCGTCATGGAACAAACATTCAGAACGCTTACATTAGATTAAAAAAAAGATATTTATATAATGGTGTGTGACAGGTAAGTAAAACAACTAGTTAACAGCTAGTAGAGAATAAAAAAACAGGCAATTTATTACACGATTTCCTCTCTATACATTTTGTCTAGTCTAATTTACTCGGGACATAGATGATGCATTTTTTTCTCTATAGGATTACATTGAAAATGTCACAGCAATGAGACTATATTCCTACATATCATTTCAAAGCCCCCAAAAGAAAACCAAAGAAACAAAACAAACAAACAAAAAAGAAACATCTGTTACCTACAATATATACACAAAGTGCAAGGAGGCACTTCAAAATATCATGCTTTTAAGATAGTGGTGCAAAAAAATAATTATCATTTTATTTAATTCATGCATCTAAAACCGTGAGTTTGAACATTATAGTGGTCCAACACTCAATCCCCATTGATGACATTATGGTCTGCATTGTCTCCGTCCTGGAGACCTTTTTTTTTAAATTATTATCACATCATAATTTTATTTTCCTGAAGATCACAAAGGTCAAAAGATCAGACTCAAGAGGCCTGTTAGGATGTCAGTGTTGTGCTCTGCAGTTCATTGATTACAATAATAGATGTAGTGACCTTCAAGGTTTAAGAGTGTTGTGTACTGCTGTGCCAGATTTTCAAAATAAGAAACTGATGAATTTGTGCCTGTGTGTGTGTGTGTGTGTGTGTGTGTGTGTGTTTGTATGTGTGTGTGTGTGTGTGTGTGTGTGTGTGTGTTTGTGTGAGCGTGTGCACTTGCTTGTTTTTGTCTGTATGGTGTACGTTGATCTTTGAAGCGTGTGCTCACGTTGTATCAAAGCACACTTCCACCAGCTATGTTTAAAATAATAAGAAGAAAAAAAGCAAAGGGAAAGACATTTGCTGAGACTGCGTTTCAGGATCTAAAGGACAGAGTGCTAAGTGGTTTGTTAAGTTTCCTAGTGTTACTCTTAATGGCGTTTGCTCAAAGTGAACATCTCCAAAGGCATGGCTGTCATTAAGCACAAATGAAAGGAAACAAGACAGGAGAGGACACGACGTAAATCTCACGCCAAGAAGTCTCACCTCCCATTCACAGAGGCTTTAAAAAAAAAAAAAAGATTAACAGCCAGTAGTCCAGACTTTGTTTGTGTGTTTGCAGATCGTTTTAAGCCATTTGGTTTTATGAGAGGACTGTATTTTTTATTACCTGATAGTTGGCAGCATTCTATCATAATGCACATGGAGTGCATTGTCCTGTTGTGACGTTTCTAAAAACGTCTTTGCACCAATATGGACACACAGCAGCAGCATCTAGGGTTTGTAGAAACAGTCTTGAGCTCCGGTGGCTAAAATATATCATTGTTTGCCTTTTTTTTTTGTTTTGTTTTGTTTTTTTACATCTGGCCAAACAAGAAACTGGCAGGTGAGGGTATAATATCAATGATCTGTCTCTGTTTGTGCCAGCCAGGAATCCATCTGACAGCCAAGAGCTGTGCTAATTCTGCTTTCATTTCTTTATTCTTTATTTATTTTTGAAGCTTTTCACCTTTTTCACTGCTCTGTGAAAACAGTGTCTGTGCTTTCAGGTAGTGCTCAGGTTGAGGATTATACAGCTACTGGAATGTTGCTTGAAGTATGTGTGTGCTTCCTGAAAGTGCTCCCCAGCATGTACTCACATTAAAAAAAGTAGTCTTTCAACAGAGACCTTTGCAAACAAACTGTCACCATTTCAAGAGTTTTGTAAAGTTGTGCTGTAGAGAGCCCATTTTCAAGCTCTGTGAGCAGTAAACATTTCGGGATTACAGGATAACATTTTAATTACAAATTATAGTGTTTTTTTTCCCTTGTAAGAGAGTAAACATATAAGCCTGAGTTTTGTTTGTGGCTCTTTTTTGCGGTACACACACACACATATATATATATATATATATATATATGTATGTATATTCAATATAAGCTTGGAATAAGATCAGTGCCAACCTGGAATGGTCAAATATGAAAATGATCCTCATTGGCATTTATACTTTATTTGTGCTCTATCACTCTGTTTGTGCTCTATATAATGTGCAACAATATTTTCAATTATAACAGTTATTTCTATTTTGGAAAATTTGGTACTAATTTAAATTTATTTTAATGGTATCGCAACATAATTTTGGTGGGGAAATATTACTGTATAAAGTGGACTTCCTTGCTTTTACTTTTGAGGCTTCATCAGAAGGAGTGGGAAACACAACAGCTGTGCCATTCAGTTAGAAATGGATATCAATGTGAGACAGCATTAAAGAAAATGTGAGTGGAGGCCTCATGGAGGCAGTTCAAAGGCCTCGACAAGTTGATTGATTTTCTGCCTGTTTGGTCCCTATAATTGACTTGGTCTTCTCTTTTTTTTCACCCCAGCTATCTCTCTTTCATCTCATCGACACACATGCAACAACAACTTAGTTTAATATCTCACTCAACAGGTGACACAAAGCAAGAAAAGTCCCTTTCCTTTACCAGAGATAAAAAGGGTAACAAAAAGGGGTGGTGGGGAAGTAAAATCTGTGGTATAATTTGTGCATTAAAATTCCACATTGGCTGTGCTTGAAGGTTTTTCCCTGCCTCCTACCTTTCATCTGGCATAGCGGGTAATGTTGGGCATATATTAACAGCAGGCATTTTAGGAATCAGATGTGATCATGTCAGACGAGAGACGGAGCTGAGAAGCGAAAGCAGTGGCCTCGTGAACACATTGTGACTGTACTGACAGGGATGTAAAGCGAAGAAGTCCAGTACAAACGTCACGTTACATAGGCTGTCATGACTAATGGCCTGTCTCCCACTCATCCTCTGGCATTAGAAGAATGAATCACCAGCAATTATATATCTATGAAACTTGGGAGATTAACTCACTGTTGCCACTTCTTCTCTCATCTTAAAATGTGAAACCAATATATATTGCTATGAATAGTTAACGTTTTTCTCTTCCTTCCCTCCCCAAGCCTTGAAGTATGCTGTGCAAGTATCTGCTATATAGGACATAGTTGTGCTCTAACAGGTAAAGGTATACCTCTGTTATCACTTCACGGTTAAGTGAATTAGTATTAAAGATCAGTCAGGTAGACAGTTACAAAAAGTCTTAAAGGGACTAATAAAAAAAAGAAAACTAATCTACATAAAAAAACAATTAGTAGTTCTGTTCGTGTGACTTTTTTTTTCTTTCACTCTTTTTTATCACCAGATAGGAAAGCTTGTGGAGCCCAGGAGCAGGGGATCTCTGTGCTGCCATTATTCATGTTTCCATGGTTCCTCCTCAACAAGCGTGCACTCCGCAGCAGAGCCGTTAGTGGCTGAGGTTACCTGTAAGCAGGTAGCAGGGAAATCTAAACAGCGGATCCAAGGCACAGTCATATAGCACAGTTAATTTCTGACAAAGCTTACTCATCACCAAAAGGCTCACAGTGCACTGCTGAGTTGGTATAATCTCATTGGTCAATCAGGCTTATCAGCGTGGTTGACCATGATTGTTTTTTCTTTTCTTTTGCTTGAATAACAACTTCACTAATCATCTACCTACACATCCATGTTTCCCTGGTTTGTAAAAGTCATATGCTGAGGTAAAACTTTTGCATTATACAAAGCTGTAAACTTAAAACAGTAAAGCCGCTTAAGACATTCATTTCTGTAATTTTGGATGCTGGAGCTTTGGTCAGCTTTGTCAGATAAAACATAGTGTCACACATTTTAAATATGTAAAAACTTTGGAGGATACACCTGTACAAACACAGATGAGCATGCTTATGGGAAACCTGAGACTACTGACCTGGGATCAGACCACAAGTATATGATAACCAACAACCCATCAGGCAGTAATGAAACAAGCCAAGTCATAAAAACTAAACGATGTACTGTAGATGAATAAATTATGAATAAACAAACTCATCGCACAGAAAACAGGGTACAATCACTACAGAATGAATGCATTGTGATGTTAAAGCTATTTTGCAAGCAATCTACAGTATTTTACATCTTTGAAAAAGGGTTAGCAACGTGAGCCATACTATCTACAGGCAACAGAACAGAAAGCAGAAAAAACACTGGATGGAATACTGGATGAAGCAAGCCTTTGTGTCACATTTGTATGTAAATGGCCATTAATAAAAATGGAAAGGGGGGAAATAACTTCACTGCATGCAGCTTACTCGTGTGACAGGGTAGCGTTGCTAGGCAACACTTTTCATCCTTTAATAAATGAATAGGCTCATCAGTGGACCTTTTCCAACAGGGTGTGTGCATGTGTCAAGGAACAAGCCCTCTGAATGCAGATATACTACTATTGAAAGCCTTGAGTGCATTCAGAGACTTGAATCAAAGTACATCATGTTTTATACTGTGGTAGTCGTCATTCACAGCTCCCCCTTTCACAACACAGTTCACACAATGTGCAGAAATATCTGGTGTCAAAATGCATCGGTTATGACTCAGAGACAGTGTGAGATGAGTGCATTATAGGAAATATAGATGATTTGCCAATTGGCTTAGCGGTTTATATATTTGCATTTAAAATCATACAAGAAAGATTGACTCTGGAAATAAAATCAAATTGTTTTTTTTTCACTAATGACAGATAAAACATTTTAGAATAACAATTTGGGAAAAAGGGAAATGATAAAGTGATTACAGAAAAGAGGGAAGATTATTCTATCACTACCTTGTTTTGGGACCATGAATGTTGTGTGAGCTGTTGATAAGTAGGCGGGCTGCTAAATAATTCCTCAGGGTCATACTGAGGATAATCTGTTGCTTCCTTTTGATTTATAGCCAATCCCCAACAGGTGCCAGTCATCAGCTTAAACTAACTGATTTATCGCTCTTTTGCATGCACTGAACATGACTTCTTGATTCTTCTATCCCTGATTGTAACGTTTTGGAAACTCACGTGACACAAAAGCCGCTATTCCAGACGAAAGAAATACATACGTGCACATGCATGTGTAGGTCTCCTGCTTCACCTCTGTCATAATATAACAGGGGTCGTATTTGCATGATGTACAAACGTGCAATCAATAAAACATAGAGTTAGGGAAAGATGCGGGGTGAGCATGCAACAACAGAAGGGGTTATATACAAGTCTCTATGTCCGTAAGCATTAATTGTACCTTGCATTCATCTACTACGACAGAATTGTTAGCAGTGGCAGTTGCGTTTGAGGTTGCCGGAGCGGTTAAGACGCACTGGTTGGAATTGTTTTCGTGGTGGTTCTTCATGTCATCGTAATAGGACTGGGTCTTTGTCATCATTTCAATGTCGTCTGATTTAGCCGCGTGCGCATCCAGCTCTTCGAGCTCTGCCTTGGACATGTGGTACACGATGCCTGCACCATAGGAGTCACCCACCACGTTCACCGAGGTCCTGAATCGATCCCTGAGGAGTGGGAATACAGCAGAGGAAAATTGGATGGTTTCATCATCATAGGGAGAAATCAGCGTGCAACCACAATATAGATGTTTGTCAAAAACTCACAGCAGCCAGTCAACGGCAACCAGCAGACTGATGTCTTGAGTTGGCAGGCCCACAGCAGTCAGGATGAGAAGCATAGTCACCAGGCCGGCACTGGGAATACTGGCTGCTCCCACACTGGCCAGGGTGGCTGTCAGGCTGCACACAGGCACAGGAAAGCAACACTCTCGATCACACTCTCCACTACACTTCAACCCTATACACTGTGCCACAGCTACAGATGAGGACATTCAGTCACAATGGTACTTGTAGAGAGAGTGTCAGCTGAAGAGCAGCAGAGTGGCTGCTGCTCCATCGCAGATGAAGAGGGATTTAAACATGAGAGGTGGGATGTTTAATTTAAGGGTTGGAGGATTGATATAGCATAGAAATGTCAAGCTGAAGGTCGTAAATCCTCAGTCTATTAAGAGAGGAGCTTGGACAGACAGCCGCAGACTGCTGTTTGTCTCTCAGTTTTATTAGCTCAAACTGTAAATATCACCTTCAGTCCTTTTAAACCGTCTTTCAATACTAATGATGGCTATGAGTTGATTTACTTGAACCACAATCTGATTTCTCTCTGAATCATTTTTTCAACATATTGCAGGGAAAACTGCAATATGATGAAATGGAATCAATTGATGAAAGAAATCAATTTTACAATACTGATGGTTAGCATGGAGGACCTGGGTTTGACTACCAAGTTGGGCTGAGGGTCTTTCTGTGTGGAGTTTTGCATGTTCTCCCTGTGTCATCAGTTGAAAAACATGCATTTGTCAGTTGAATGTAGACTCTAAATTTCATCTAATCGTGGAAAAGAGAATGGTAACCCTAACCCTTCGCCCAATGTGCGCTGACATAGATCCTAATAAATTAGAAAGCAGCACACACAAAACACTCCAGATGCAGTAGTACTTTGTGCAATAATAAGCAACATCATCCTGACCTGACAGTGACAATCTGGCCGGGGTCCAGCTGGATGCCGTTCATCTGGGCAATAAAGATGGCTGCAACAGCCTCGTACAGGGCGGTTCCATCCATGTTGATGGTGGCACCGACCGGGAGCACAAAACGAGTGACTCTCTTGTCAATACCCAAGTTCTCCTCCAGACAGCGGAACGTGACAGGCAGTGTACCGGCACTACAGGCAAGACCAGAAGAAGGGAGGTTATGCTTTGTATGCCTGGGAGGAAGAGTCAAACACTCTGTGTTCATTCTGCAGCTGACCTAGAGGCTGTGCCCAGGGCAGTGATCCAGGCCTGGAAGATGCCCAGGAAGAAGGTGAAGGGGTTTTTCCTGACGATAACAAAGTAGATGCTGGGCAGGAAGATCGCTCCGTGGATGATGAGTCCAATGATCACAGTCACCATGTACATGCCCAGCTGTCTGCCCACCACCTCCAGGTCCTTGATGGAGATGATCTTACCACAGATGAGACAGGCAATACCGAAGGGGGAGTACCTGACAAAACCACAGGTCTTCTGTCATTTTCTTCAGAGGACGACCCAAAATTTGCTTCGCGTAGCTGAAACCTCACAAAATGTTTGAAAGGCTCGAGAAATAACTTGACATTAACAGTTATTTCTGGCTCAAAATAATTAAATGAGTTTCAAAATGAGTCAATGAGATTCTGCAGTGATACTAACCACATGATCATGATGACAAGTTTCATCACAATCTCATTGAGGATGTTGAAGAATTCAATCATGAGTCTGGCCTTCTCTCCCATCTTGCCCATGCAGATGCCAAATGCAATAAAGAAACCAATCAGACCTGTGGCAGAAAATCATAAAATGTATCAAGCTCCGAGCACCAGCGAGGACAGGTGAGATGACTTCCACGTGATGGAATAACTATTCGGATAAACAAAATATCAAGGTTTATCCTGATGTTTGAAATTCTCTAGATGTCATTTTGTAGATATGTCTGTTTTCTGCCATACAAGCAGCATGGCCCTATAGATATGCAATGTTGGTAATGTTGGTTGGCTGGGCCACAACTTCAGTCCAGGCTGAGATATTTCAATAACTATGAGATGAACTGCCATGCAATTAGGTAGAGACATACAATTTGCTCAGAGAATGGATTCCAAAGATTTGTGTGAATGATTTTTCCCTTTTGTTCCCTCTGCAGCCTCCACTGTTTCCACTCATCTCACTTAATGGACAACAGTGGTCGCTACAACACATTCATACATTTTTATCCAGTACAGTTAATAGGTGAAAAAAAAGCACAATTTGTTGTTTGTGATTTTGTGGAGTGGGAACATACCCAGCACATTCATGCCACTTTTGAACTGTAGGGACTTTTTGACGATGAACTGAGGCTCCTTGGTGATGTTGGCCACCAAGCCCTCCACGCTGGTGGCATTGAGATTGTCCTCAACAACCACCTCCACCTTCTTTGTCACTGTTTGGATCTGATTTAGAAGAGAAAAAGAATCAAGTCATGTGTTTGATGACCAATGCTGGAACCCTAACCCTAACCTTAACCCGAACACAAGGCCACGCATTACGTACTATAATGTGTCCTTTTCCAATGTCTTTATGAATCAGTGGATTCCACAATAAGTCACTCATAGGAGAGGAGCCTTTCAGATATATAGATGTCTTTCTAAGGTATGTGAATGCCCCTGTACACCATCCTGTTTAGTAATCATCATCTTTACCTGTTGGAAGCACGCTTGCACCAGGTTTTCTGGGAACAGGTTCCTGATCAGATCGAAGAAGGCATCCAAGCTGGACACATCGTCATTTTTCTCACCCTCGCCCAGATTTTCCTTCAGTTTGGGGTTGCCGGGGTGAATAACTAATACCAGGATTACTCCCAGAATAGCAGCAATGATAGTGGTGCTCATGTAGTAGACCATAGCTCTGGTGCCCAGGCGACCACTGGATTTGGCATCCAGACCGGCCAGACCTGCAGCCAAAACAAGCAGCATTGTGTTTACCTTGTTATATATTAACATTACCTGGGCGTAGTGAGAGAAAATATTGACTTAACAGTTCAACCTATTAAGTCCAAATGGAAAGACCATAAAGGGATTGTACTGGCATTGGACTATGCGTATGACTGTCAATTATCATTTCAGAGGCAGAACTGCAGTTGTGACTGGGCCTATTTGTGTCTGTAGTTGTACCATAGCAGTGAATTCAGTTTGGATTTCCTGTAGTAAGCAATCAGTACATGAGCTGCTCATTATATTGAGTGTGTAAAGGCAAAACAAGTTGCCTGTGTGGCATTCTTGTAAAAACATTGCATATTTGCATGATTGATCATTCACACTGCACCTGTGATTAAACTGGAGATGATGAGGGGCAGGATCAACATCTTCAGCATTCTCATGAGGATATCTCCAGGGAAAGCAATCACCATGACAATATCTGGGTGGATTGGAGAGGCAACGCGAAGCAACATCCCTGCTACAGCTCCCAAGATCACACCTGAAGTGCAAAGAGGAATGGAAGTGAGTGAAATGGTAAAAAAAGAATTGCAAAGCAGAAGGAGTGAAAGTTAAAGTGATAATTAATTGTAGAAGTCTGCAGCACTAACTGGAAAGAACAACCATATGATTTTTATCCTTTAAGTGCCAGTGTGTAGGATTTAGTGGTATCTAGTGGTGAGGTTGCAAATTGCAAGCAATTATATACTGTACCACTCATCTCATCTTTCCCTCTATAAGCATGTTGGAAAATAACTGTAAATCTCAAATGAATTAATAGCTGAAGAACCTTCTACCTTTGTCGTTTTTGAGAACTCAATATAAGGTTAAAGAACATTCTACATGACATGCTCGATTTTTGCAATTTTCTGCAAATACTTATGGGCCTTTCAAAGAAACTCAAAACCCAAACCCAACTGTGCCTCGAATTAATTCAGCTGCATAGAGTTGTACAACAGACTGTTTGTTACATGCTTAAAGAGGGCAGTGGGCTGAGAAGATAAAATGGAAACCTGCTAAGGGAGAGTAAAGCTCATGGGGGATTAAGATCGGATCTTTGAAGCAGCGGGGAGGAGGCAGCATGTCAGATTCCCAGGCGAAGCATCTCTGATCTCTGCAAACCCAAATTGTTTTTTCACTTCGTGGCATGTACATGAGACTAATAATCAGGTGTAGGTTTTATATTCAGTGAAAGTGTAAAAAGAAAAGTTCCCTGGGCTCCTGGGTTCCTTACTTTACCTAACCTGTGGCCTCCATTTGCCCTCTAGAAACCAAAAAACAGTGATGAATGATGAGTCACTCTAACAAAACCTCTGTTGACCCTTAACACGCGTCACTTCCAGCTAACAGCTCTTATCCTGCCACACAGCATCCTCTCCCCCCAAATTAAAGATGACCTCTGTGTGCTCTAATCCCCCCCCATCCCTGGATCTGACCACTAAGCGCAGTGGTTGGGCTCTGTGTCTGGCCGTCTCACACAAGACAAAACTCCAGCGTCCCCCCCTGCAGCTGCACTTCCTCCGCCACCACAACACTGCCAAAGATCACACAGTCCGGGATGCCGTTTAATAATACACACTGGAATCAAAAGCCCTCCAGCCTCTTTTTTTTTTATCCTAAGCTGTCCCCAGTGTTTCGATCTATCCTCCAGTCTAGCAGCATCCTGTAGACAGTGCACACCCGATGGTTTTGGATGGCACTTGATTTCCTGTGCCTTCTCTCTGGCCCAATTTGCCTGTTCCTATTCAGGCTCTTATATCTGCCAAGTGACAGATGATCAATGATGGCGCTGGCCGGGCTCCACTTGGTGACAGCCCTGCCAAGTGGGGTGAGATGTACACATTACACATGCTCACACAAGCACACATCCAAGCGAGCGTGCTGCAGATAGACCGGTTAAATGACACAAAACACATACATGCATTTGTGCAATAGGCTTGCTCATAAAGGTTGGGCGTTGCTGGTAGCACACAAATCTTTTTTTACAGACCAGCAATGGGTAAATTACATCAGTGTTCTCATGTCTTTTGGTCTTTTCATTAAACCTCCCCCTGTGGGGCAATGTGCTGCTGCTGTAATGACGGTATTTTTCATGTGGCACCAGAGGCTGTTTGGGTGTCCTGCGCTGCAGAGAGCTTTTGATGACAACAGGTGGCACAGAGCTGGGGAAGGTCAGGACACCTAGTCATCTTGTTGTCCAGTACACCAAGCAAAGCACAGATGGCATCTCCTTCTCATATAAACCAGCGAGCTGCACAGTCGAGTTCTGACTCCACAGGACAACAAGCTCAACAGTGATCTTAAAAATACCCTGCTTTTTAGCAGCTTAAATAGAAGAAAGAGGGGAACAAAAACACAATGAGGCGACTTACCGAGGACGGTGAGTGTGAGCAGAAGGTTCTTGAACAGCTTGGAGCAGATTTTGGCACATTTGGACTGAGGCCTGGCCTCGATGGGCTCCAGGTGACTCTCATGCATCCTCACCTCAACTTGTTTAGGCATACTGTTGGCACTGCGACAGAGAGAAGAGAGAACAAGGCAAATACTCGTTTAGAAAGTGAAAAAAAAACAAACAGCTGAGCCGCTCTAAATTCACAAACTGGTGAGCACACAAAATAACAAAACGTTGGGCGAGAGGAACAAGACTGAACAACAAACTTGAAAGAGCAGATCTTTTGCATTCGTCAGGAGTGTGCATTAAAAATCTTCAGCATTCCAGTGTGGTGCCAAGCTGTCACTCCAACACTGTTCATGGTTATCATAGCATCCAACAGATGGAAGCTGACGACAATCTGCAGCTTGTAAAACTGATGCACTTTGGGGCGGTGTTTGAGACAGGAAATATCTCAAACCAGTTCCCAACAATCTGTGCTCCCACTTTGGCTGACTTTTTGTAGCTGCATTTTATGAAACGCAAAACAACCCCCTTCTAGATTAAATAAGAATCTGTTTTGCAAGAGTCTGCATACATGTCTGCATTGACTTATTCTTATAACAAAGAAATGGCATGACTTAAGTGTGTGTTACTTAGACCACATTAATGGACATGTAACAAACATGCTGATTGTATCTTGAACCTGAGTATCAAAGCCTAAAGTTTAAACTACCTAAAGTTGAAAGATTAAACAGACCTTATCATACCAAGTGTATTCATATATCTATGCAAAGGTGTACATCTTGTCAAGTGAGTATTCCTAATTAATTTCTGTATGAGTTTGTTCACAGTGTTGACAACCAGAGCGAGAAATCCCCTGGTGAGCGTCTAGACATATATTTGCAGCAGCTCAGACAAAGTGAGGCAGATGTTAACTCTGCAGAGTAAAACTTTCAGGGAGAAGCACAAACAGATTGCCTATTAAAACTTTTCCACCCACTTATGCATCCTCTCTCCCAATTATGGCTATGTCACAGTAAACTAAGAGGGACACAAAAGCTGGCATACAATTGGAGGAAGAGGGGCTCAGTCACGCAGCCTAATGGATTGAATGAAACATGATTTCCTATTATCGGCAGCATGGAGCAGCTTCCTGTGGTCCCGTCGAGGTATGAATGACTTTGGCAGAAAGAGGAGAGCCAGCTGTGGCTGTCACATGCCAGTTAGGCAGGTGTTCCATCGCTCGATCTGCCGGAGAAAGTGACAGCGAGTGGGAAAGAATGAGAAGTGCGGAAGCTTTATATTCATCTTCTCAACAAGTTGCAGGAATAATCTATCAATTTGCCCCCGCTTGGTTTGACAGCTTTTTTTGTCTGGGGGAAAGAGAAGTGTCTCTGTGTTGCTATTCATCTCCCAATAAGCCCATGAAAATGTCTGCTGTGGTGAAGTACAAAGAAAGCAAAGAAGAAATAATGTGACCGTGACCTTTCACCTCACCCCTGGGGTTCACCATGGCTTAAAACTCACAAATGGAAGACTGGTAAACTCATTGTTTTTGTTGTTTTTTTTTCACTCAGACCCTCCTCCCACAGATCATGATGAAGTTGAAACACTTCATAGATATTAATCATCTTGGCTGTCGCGTTTTCTTTTCTTTTCTTTTTTTTTCACTTTTCAAAAGCTGAAACTTGATCAAAGACGAGACAGGGAGTACAGATCAATAGGGAACTTCCTCCCAACCAAAGGCTCTTTGTGGTGTTATTGTTGTTGTGTAAGTAGATACTAATATTTCCACTTGAAAACACTCACACACACCTCCCCCAGCTTTGTGGGATGAGCAGTGGGAGTTTGGCTATAGGAAGACCAAATGGTCAGCTTCCAGGCACACAGATGGACTCGTCCTATCTCTCTTTATTAATTTCAAAGTGTGAAACAGAAGAATTCTGCAGACGTCACACGCTACCTCTGTCTTATTCCATCCTCGAGGATAAAAGCTGGATGAGTTGGTGAACACCCAAGAAATCAAAAGCTGAAAAATCCTGCATGACCATGTAATCGCCTTCCTTAAGAGTGATGAGTGCTACTAATGGAATTTTCACTCTTTTCTCTCACTTTCATTATTTTTAGCACAGACGAAAAGACCGAGGGAGGAAGCAGACGTCGGACATCACAGAGGTCGGATATTATCCTGTCATCCTCTCATTAGCGCTTCTCTCACCGAGGCAGAGACAGATGAGGCAGTGGGTTTGTGTGAACCAGTGGTAGATCAGGAGGAAAAATTATAGCCAAGTAATAGAGCTGAGAGATGTCATTGCCCAACAAAAATCTAGCAATGCTCTTTTTATGCTGATGGATACATGGACTGGAAGGGGAGTTCTACACAAGTTTTCAAGTCATGTTTTACAGAATAATTCTGCAATATTAAGTCTGAAGAGTCCACTAATGAATCAGCTTTTTTTTCCAAAACTGTAAATCAAGAAATGTCACAAATATGTTAAGAAATAATCCAGCAAAACCTCAGACTTCCTATAAACTCATGAAGTTTGCATACAGATGCATGCATGCATGCACAGATATGCACATGCACACACACACACACACACACACACACATGCAATCAAACAGTTTCTTCTGCGCAGGCTCTAATGGGATCATCTTGTGAACCGGTTAATCTTGGCCGAGGGCTTAGTCAGATTAATTGCATTACAGGACCACAACAGCATGAAGAATTAATTAAGGCTTTAATAAAACAACACCTGGTATAAACCACACCTCAAAGATGTTCACCGTCTCTAAAAATAATATAATTCCATGTTTGCATGAGACAGGAAGTTCCTAATTTTAATCTGCAGATGGCCTTAAAAAAATGACATTTTATCTTCCACATAAAAACTAAAGTCTCAAAATTGACTGGAGTGAGAAAATAGAAAAGTAAAATGTGTAAACTGAGCTAAAAACTACACATGGGATGGCAGTACTTACTTCATTTCTGTTGGAGTTGAGGTAAGTGCTATATACATTGACCGGGGTCAAATGTCCAGTCTTTGGTATTTAAGAGTGAATCAGCACGAGAAATCGTTAAAAGGCTCCCGACTGCTCCATCCAAAAGTGTTGGCAGGCGTAAACAGATTATCTCCCAGGTGCAGCGACAGATAGCAGCCTTCAGCTGTCCACCAGTTCGTCCACAGCATCCACAGAGGAGCCAGGCAACGCAGCCCAGACGCCAGCCAGCCCCACTAACAGCCTAAGCAACCTGAATTGCCCCATCCTGATGTCTGCCTACCCCCCCAACACATACTCCCCACCTCAGCCCCCACCCCCTGACTCCATCACCACCACCCACACTGAGCCAAGATAGAGAGAGAGAACACACACACACGCACAAACACACACACACCAACAAACATATAAATAAATAACTAAAAAGAATAGATGTGGAGGGAGGAGTTAATATCTGAGCTTAAGAGTCAAATCCCTCAGAGACCCTCCATTCCCTGGATACAGTAATCCCCCCCAGAGAGCACGTTTACAGACAGCTACATGGGACAGGAATGAAAAGGCCAGGCTGCTGGAGATGAGCATGATGTTGCCTGCTAATGGCACTATACAGACAGTAGTGTTTTGTTGCGCGTGGCTCTTTTTTTTTTTTTTCACCGAGTGGAATAAACCACAATTGAGTGACGAATGGAAGATTTAACATCCATAATGTTGCCATTTGGGGGCTTTGAGGTCATGCCGATGTACAGCTCATGAGAGGTTAATGTTTACCGCTCTCTGTGGATACCACAACTGTTATGTCACTCCTCAGCCAAAGTGACCCAAGGGCATGATGTTGTCACGTTTACTCTGTGTCCAGTTCTATAAACGTCTCTGGAGGCCATTCGTCCAGTTAACGATATCAGAGATATGTGCAGCATGACATCCCCAATAACCTATCTCAATAACATAACATTAAAAGTGTTCTCATAATATCTGTTCAGGTCTCTCACACACACTACAAGATATACATCTATGGAGTTTTACTACATCACTACTTCTTTGAAAGTGGACTCCCCAGCACAAATGACCAATGTGATTCATGTGAGGATGGTGTCACGCTGATTTCCCTCTAGTCTCCCAGCAGCATGGGACTTCACATCTTATTGAGCAGTATCACATTATTCTAATTAGGGAAATGTGTTGGAAAGCTATTTCCTCCGCAAACAAATGACCGACCGCACAACAAAAGCCAGAGGAATCCCATCTCGGCCGGGAAAGATTGTGTCATGAGAAATCACTCATCCCAAATCCCTCGACGTGTCATACTCTCTCAAAGGAACCTCTCTGGGGAAGGAGGCATTTTGAGGACGGGATCGAGAGAGCAGGGCAGAGAGGAAGGGGTTACAGGGGGAAGTGAAAGGGACACTAGGGAAGAAGGGGGTACTGGGGTCACACCAGCACCTCTTTGCCAAAAGAGGGGCCTGAGAGGGGAAGGCCGAAGCAGCCATCCCTGCTCTTGGCTGGTACCATGTGAAGCTCTCTGCTTCCTCTCTCTTCCTTCTGAGGGGCTTTGTTTCGCACGCAAACAGTGGCAGTGGCCCCAACTCGCCCAGCCAAGCGCTGCATCCAAACTGGCAAGGGCGAGAAAAGAAGGGGGGTGCATGGGAGGAGGAGGGGGGTGTGTAAGGGTATAGCGAGGGGGTCGGTGGTGGTGGTGGCAGTGGGTCTGGGAGGGAGAGGTGGTGGGCATGTCCAGAATGCCGGTTCTTTCAGGCCACTGATGTCATGCCTGTGCCCACCGTGGGAGAGCAGCGGAGGGACCAAGGCGCCCCTTTCTCTTTGCCCCCCCACTCCCACCCCCACCCTCCGCAGTCTCTTTTTCCAGGATGAATGAATCTTTCAGAGGCTGCAGCCCATTGTGTCCCATAATCGACGGCGATTATCCCAATTTTATGCTGCCTTCCCAGTGTGAGGAGGTTCCCTGAGTGCTGGTATTGAGGACCGCTGCGATGCGGCAAGGACCACGAGAGGTTGTCCTAGCAACAGTCCCCAGCTTAAAGAGTAGGGGGATGAAGGGGAAATAGGAAGCTTGCAGCCACACACATGCACACACACGCACACACATACACAGAGTCAGTATACAAACACAGAGCTTGCATACACCATACAGAGACCGGGTGAGGCTTTAAAGATTAGCATGCAAACTGATGTATTATATCTTTGACTCAACAATGAAAATTTCATATCGCAGACAAAATTATTAAAGCATTTGAACAGCCTTAAAACATTTTTTGAATTAAGCTCCTTTGGTTTTT
Source organism: Karalla daura (assembly GCA_029224185.1). Taxonomy (NCBI): domain Eukaryota; kingdom Metazoa; phylum Chordata; class Actinopteri; order Chaetodontiformes; family Leiognathidae; genus Karalla; species Karalla daura. Next base: position 9,731,643 of record CM055196.1, on the reverse strand, counting down.
GTGCTGCACTATTGATAAGCCACATTCAGCGTCACTCTAGCAGCCCCAACATGTGCTCACATAACAAATAACAAGTTTGCACTAGTTGTGCTCGTCTAATACAATTTGCGGGGATCCACACTGAGGAAGATGTAAATGAGAATGCAAGTTTCCCACTGGTCTCTGGAGAGGCCCGATGCCCGTTCTCATGACTGGAGTGTCACAATATACTGTGAGGTAAAGACAAATGGAGCTGTGCCAGGCTCCGGATATATCTGGCCCCTCAGGGCCTCACAACCACTTGCCATGCAGTGGGAAGAAATGGGCTCACACATACTGGCTGCCTAGGAGCTGTGAAAAAGCCCCCTCCTCCTCTTCCTCCTCACCCTCCTGCTCCCAAATGAAGCTCTCAGCAAACACTTCAGGTTGTGCTGTGCATAGGAAGTGGGAGATAAATTCCAGAGTCGGAAGAAAGGGAAACTTTGTTGCCCAATGCCTCTCAATTATGTATCCCTAGATGGTTGTCTGGATGAATGCATGCAGTGATGGATAGTGATGAGAGAGATGTAAGGACTGTCATGCAAATCTGGATAATTCCGACAACAGTGTTCCCTGCTTAACAGTGACCCAATAAAACACAGAGGGCCCTGCAGGAGCTCCACTTACTAAGAGATGTATGTCCTATAAGTAGAGAGACTGTGGAGGAAAAAAAAAAAGAAAAAAAGCTTTCCCATCGGGCGGAAGCTCCCTCAAAGGTTTCCACCAACCAAACAACAATCAACAGAGGGCTTCCCTGATTTTCCCAGAAAACTTCAATGTCAATGTCAACTAAAAGTCTTTCTGTCAGAACCTCTCGCTGAGATTTAATGTTTGAAGATGGGAATAATCTGTATTTCACCAACGTCTTTTCATTGTGCAAGTGTTTCATGCCTGCCTGATGTGCAACGTACAATCCTTGGATCCCCTACATCAACTGTTTCTGACATAATTAAAGGTGGACCCAACCTCTCATTTATAGATTTGATTCACTTACAAGAGTGTAGCCAAGCACATGCAGGTAAATCCAGTCACTCAGTGACGTGCATTAAAGCTGTCTTGAACTGCTTCCAAGTGAGCGACGGTGCGAGAATAAACTCTGATCAAAGGTTGGCTGCCAGCCAAAGACGCACTCTTCAATGGAGCAGATCTGTGCTGATATTCACTCAAGCCCATTTCCTGTCACTCACTGGTGGCTGAATTAAACAGCCAATCGATGAATGGGGAAAATACCTAACATTTCCAGAAGTAAAGTTCATTTGGCAGTTTGCTTAACCGGACCAAAACAAATGGCATATTTTCAACAGTCATTCAAGCATGTGAATCTGATTGTTGTATAAGAATGTACCACATTCCTTTCTTGCACAGCTTCTTCTTACAGCTGCTGAGGAAGCTGCATATCCCAACAACAGCAAACAAAAAAACTTTCTTTTCCTTCAGTTCCTAGGTACTGAAATGGATCTTGGCCTATGTGGAAGTTAAATGGCTGAATTCTGAATCAATTGCTAAATGGGTGCAAAGGCTTGTGTGACTCTCTCGCAAATGGTTACAGATTTAACCATAAAACCTCATACAAACCTCACGTTTGTATTTGAGTTGTTTCTTCCTGCCTGTGCGATCCTGCAGTTGTGCAATTGTGTGGCATTAGAGCAGTCATTCAGTACCACGGTCAGTGACAGCATCACTCCCTCAGCTCAAGTCGACTTGAGCTGTAACACTAAAAGGCACTTTTACCACGACCGATAAAAGGATATCATAGCATTAAGATGCAACTTTTCCTGGCTGAAGAGCCCTCAAAGGCCAAGTCTACCTCTGCTGAGAAATGATTAGCCTGCAGTACTGCTCCACACACCGTAGACATGTTAGGTTTCATAGGAATCGATACATGCATACGCTACTTAACTACTTTGAAGATAGCTATCTTCATGTTATAATTACTGTCCATCTTGCGCAGCAATTTGAAAACAGTTCCACACAATGTATCTAACAGCTGTAACTGCACTAATATCCTGGAAATGCATGATTGAACCATATTGTACGTGTCTGTCCCTCAGCTTCCTCTACGGTTTCCCTTTGTTTGGCACAACTCTTTGTGTCCATAATGAGGCAGTCATTAGAGAGCCGCTGGGAATCCCAGGGCTAGTGTTGTAGTCTGCATAGGTCTCTCAGATGTGACCAATCCCACTGTAATTACACACTAACAGCCCATTATGCCAGGGAGTGATTGTCATAGGAATGAATTGGCTGATTCCCATTTGTCTTGATAAAATCTGTACAGAAAATTGGAGGAGTTTGATGGCATCTAATCCAACAAACTTCACAGCCAGCACCAGTTGTCACTCAGATCACATTGAATACTCATTCCTGCATGTCTTCCCATCTCAAACTCCATTTCTGAGTCCTGTTTTATCTCTTTTTTGTTGCATTCAAAGTGAGCAAATAACAAACTCTTGTTCATTCATAATGCATATTGCATGAAAGTTTTACTGGTGCAAGACCCTTCTCTGTGATGCAATTTTTCAAGCCATGACCAAAAGGCTTGTGTCAAGCATCCTCTACACCCAGCCTCCACCTTTTGCCTAAAGCTGCCCAGGTGAAAGGTCAGGTGAAAAGAGGATCGTCCACAGTCATGGCAGATTTTCCTCGCTACACTTCTGATGTAGGGCTGTACACCTCCAGTCCTGCAGACACACGTCTCTCATTCCGCTCCTCCTATAGCTGCTCCTGCAGTCATGTCGGCTGCATATGAAGTGTTGCTACTATCATTAGCAAAGGCGCATCTGTTTAACAGAGCTGGCTATATAGCAGCGCGCAGCTTTTGATGGCTTTGGTCCGATCCCCACAGGAGCTCATTAAATCTGCCAGTGAGGCAGGACCACCCCCCAACCCCCCTATTTCTACAACCACTGCTATGGTATACCCGCTACACAGCTGAGTGGGGGATGACAGAGGCAGAGATAGAGGGAAATGTAGTAGACAGAAGGAAGGGTGGAGGGGGTGAAACGGCAAGAATACCACATAAAGATAGATGTGTGAGAGTGCATGGGGGATGGGAAAAGGAATATAAGGGGGGAGGGTGGAAAAGGGAAGGTGTGGCCGATGAAGGTAAGGATGGAAACAAAGGAGAAGAATGGCAAACAGACGAGGAAACAAGCAACGGTTGGACAAAGGTCAGATTAAAGCGATCAATGCAATCAAAGTACAGACAGAGATGGAGATTTTCCCTGCATATACAGTATGGAAAGGGTTTCCTGTGTTATCAGTTTATCTGTGGATACATGAGGAGCTGACATCTGTGTCAGGCAGCTGGCCCCACGAAATGAGATTAGTGCACAAATCATGTTTCATACATCACTAGACTCACCTGCCACACTCTCAAATTAAAAAAAAAAAATGCAGACGATACATGCACTTACACTCACTGTCTAACCCCCCCACACACACACACACACTCATCCCGCTCACATTTGTGCGAGGGCAAGCAAATGCAGCCACACGGATACACACACACGCAATATTGCACTGTTGTCTGTGGTCATAAATCTCTGTCGGTCCGCTCCCGTGGTATTGGAGGCGGGGTGAGGGGGTTACAGTCTCGCTCAGGATTTGCCAATAAGAGGACTAAGGAGGATGGATGTTCTCTCACTAATTAAACACTGGAGTCTGCAGGGACTGAGCACAGCCTGCAGCAGTGGCCATGCCCCACTCTCCTCACACCACCCCGCAGTGTTGACAGAAAGGGCATTCCTGCACACGCACACACATGCACGCACAAATACACACACACACACACATATGCACTCATACACATTTAGCTCATTACGTCAGCCAGCTAAGCTAGTCGACCACACACATACAGACATGCACATGAACACACATGAAGTCAACATATCTAGCACAAGTTACACTCACACCTAGAGGAAATGTGCAGTCTCCAATTGACCTAATCATGCAATGTTTTTGGATTGTAAATGCGTTCTCATGGCTGAAACAAAAAAAACTTGGAAAACATTGAAACTCATCCTTCAGTCTGACTCAAAGCAAGAACCTTGTTGGTGTGAGGCACCATTCATAGATCCACCATTCATAGATACCATACTAGTGATAAACTGCATAACAGGCCTGTTTTCTTCCTAACCAAGAGAAATGTATAAACAGGTAAACAGCAATGTGTACATTAATTGACTGTACTGCTATTGGGATCACACTATGTGGACAATATGGAATTTTCTTGCTGCATGTCATGCTATGCCAATTACTGTACAGACAAGCTGGAACACACTTGTACACATGGCCTTTCCTGGTTATGCAAGTGTGTGCAATGGCTTATCATTATCTGGTGGAAATATTTCCCATATGCATGGTTTGGTTTTCCTTGTCTGTGTTTCTACGCCGAAGAAAAACTCATCACATCAAGGATGACGAGAAAACAATGGGAGAGCATTTCAGAGAAGCAGGGAAGTGTGACAGAGCTGTCAGTCTCTCATACTCATTGTGTATGTGTATGTGTGTGTGTGTGTGGATGTGTGAGTGTGAGAGAGACAGATCTACAGTATGCATTCTCCTCTTGACACTTCACTCTCTCCCTTGTTCATTTTCTTTTCTTTTTTTCCACTTTTCTCATTGTCTTTCCTAAATATGTAGTAAATAAGGAATGTATTTTCTCTGAGGTATGAGTCAAAAGTGTATTATCATCACAAAGACATGTCAACACTGATAGGCCCATCTTCAGGTCAGACCGGTTGGGAGCAAGCAGCCGTGAGACACTAACAAAACCTCTGGAGTGTGAAAACCTGTGTAATGGCTAGATGTTTTAGTAGAGCAATATAAATGTAATCAAATTCAATGATGTGCAAAGTGAAAATAAGCAGAGTGACCAACAAGCCCAACAAGTACGTCTGGTTTGTCACATTACGAAAAGCTTGACTTCAGGCTACTCCTGACTTCCAGCCTCTGAACCTGCTTTCCTTTCAGGACCACTTCATTAAGACTGAGCACAAGAATCCGAGGTGACGTTCTAATTCTGCTTTGTTTATTTTATTGTATCGCTGTGAAACCGAGAACCAAACACTGCCTATGAGTGACAAGCCACAGAGAAACCCCTGCTGCTTCTCTCCACTTCATTGCTGTTCTTTCCACGTCATTATTCATAGCATACTTTGTCAACCTATGTAAATATTTTTCCAGCCACATGCAGCACTGGAATGCCATTGAGAGTGAATGCACCCGCTACGGCTTTTTTCCACCACCTAATTATGACAGCCTGACTATAGTCGCAGTCAATCATCATCAGAACCTCTGGGCAATGCATTTCCAGCACATTTCCACTGTTAGATCCCGCTTACTGCCAAATCCCCAGAGAGCACTCATCTTAGCCTACTCAGAGCCTGGTAAACCCGCCTCCCCCCTTCAGTCAAGATTTAAGGCATACAACACAAATTCCCCGAAATCCCGGTTTGTTGTAATCCTCATGCAAGCAGAGGGACCCAGGATTTCCAGTGATGTCATCTGGATAGAGTAAGAGTTAGTGTGGTGCGTACAGTGTTTTCTTTTTGGCAAATGTGAGGTCATAATGCTATTCTACACCACTGCAAATACAACAATACAGAAAAACTATTGTGCAATAAACATGTTGCTAGATATGTTTTTAAGGGTATAGATAGATAGATAGATAGATAGATAGATAGATAGATAGATAGATAGATAGATAGATAGATAGATAGATAGATAGATAGATAGATAGATAGATAGATAGATAGATAGATAGATAGATAGATAGATAGATAGATAGATAGATAGATAGATAGATAGATAGATAGATAGATAGATAGATAGATAGATAGATGCAGCTCCTAATTAACCAGTGCATAATGTGGTGAGCCAAAAGCCTCTAACAAAACCCTCTCTGTGTTCATCAGCCATTGAGGCAAGCCGCTCTTGGAACACGCCACCCCTACTACAATAATGGGCCACTTTACAGGCCTCCAAGTTAGTTCACAGAGTCTGGAGCTGGGAAACCGCTAGCACAGGGTTCATCGGGAGGAGGGGCAATTTAATTGTTTCCTTCGTTTTTGTTTTTGTATAACCCCCCCGCTCCTCTTTTAGTTCTGAAAAGGGGGCTGACAAACATGCAATGAAGGGGTTTGTTGTGTGTTCCGCTGGACAAGTGGGCGAGGTAAACAAAACTAGACTGTAGGACCCATCAGCTGGGCTAGATGCGACTGGATAGGCCGAGCAGTGGGGAGCAGCACACATGCAGAGGGTGGATTGGTTGGGGAGCTGTGGAGTAGGAGGGGTGAGGGCCACTTTGGGGGAAGAGAGGAGGGGAGAAGGGTGCAGGGGGTGAGAGAGCAGAAAGGGGTTTATTCCGGAAGAAGTGGGAGGCGGACATGGGTGCTGAGGTTACCCCTCCGAGTGTATGCATTGTATCTGGTGCTGAAGTTCTCATGCATGTCCCGTTCTGGCTCCCCAAAATGTCCGAAAGTGACGGAGCTCCCCACGATTAAGCGGACAAGTGGCAGCTCTGCACTGCGCTCCCACAGCTCGGCTATTTACATACTCAAGAGGAACATTAAGGCCGGCCGATCCCCCAGAGCTGAACAAAGAAGCACACAGACCTGCCTCAGAGGCCCATTACGCACTTAATTGAGGATTTGTGGAATAGTAAAAAGGGGGCAAAGGAAGAGGAAGAGGGTGAGACGAGAAAGGGTGGTGGGAGAAGTGGCCAATGACATAGGTTATACTGAAATCTGAAGATTGTCACATTATCTTTTTAGTTATTTTTCAGCCTTGTTCTTCGGCCGCTGCATGACAACACCAGGATGGAAATAGAAAGTGATATCTAGCTACGTCAGTGTCGCCATATGGAAACTCCAGGCAAACAACAAGTCCTTTTTTCCCCCTATTTATCCTCTTCCTCTTTATTTTCCATTTGCTGATCCTCCCATTATCCTCATTATGAAACTGTCATAAAAGCTTTACTCTAAAGACAAGATGTGTGTGTGTGTGTGTGTGTGTGTGTGGGGGGGGGGGGGGGGGGGGGGGGGGGGGCAACTTCTGCAGGATGCAATTAATATTTCAGACTTAGTTAAAAACAAAACAAAAAAATCACATATTATATAGTATGTTTTGGGAGGCTCTTTTGGCTCTCTAAGTTGACACGGCCCAGTATTTCAAATAGCCAAACATTCAAAATATGTCCCTTAAATCTGACGGCCTCCCTCATAATGCGGTACTGAGATATTCTTCCCTGCGTGTGATAAGGCATAAAGACCAACAGAGCAATGGCATAAACAAATCTGATAACCAGTGTGCATCTTGTGACAATTGCTCAGATGAAGTCCTTCATTTGTTTGGAGCGAACCACCTAATGTGCTTTAATTATGATTCTTTTGTCCTGGCACAATGCACTGATTGTTCTCCATGGCATGGCCTTTGGTGCCAAGAGAAAACACAAAACGGGACCCCCACTGTCCAACCCCCTTCTCCCCATCCCTTTACCAATCACTCCGGGAGCAATTCCGTGACTCCCCCTGCTGACCTGAATTCCGATGGAGCAGGTGCCATTGTGATGTGGGTGGTATGGGCTTTTCGGGGAGGAGGACGATGCAGCAATGATGAAGGGGTGTGAGGCATGGGGCCTTCGCTGTATCACAGTAAAAACCTATCGAATCCCCCCCCCCCCCCCCCCCCCCCCCCCCCCCCCGAGTTCCTCAGTATGGATTGTCACTCTGGATGTCCATGCATCCAGAGTGTTGTGGGAATCGGCACTGCACATAACGTGAAGGCTGAGAACACGCCTCTGGACCAGTCATCAGTCCAGTACAGGGAACACACACCTAATCGGCCTAAACATGCCTGTTTTTGGAAAGTGGGAGGAAAGGACCCATGGGGGGTATATAAACCCCACATTCTGACCAACTCTGACCAATTTTGCCGTGAGGCAACAGTACTTTTAGTGTTTTAGTGTGTCAGTGACACTTTGGATGTGCAATATGAACTTTGTTATTTAATTGAAAAAAATACAGAAAGCTCCAGATTTCTTGGTTGAGACCAGGTCAGTCCACTGTAAAGACTTTGTATGTGGACAGACTGCTTCACAGTGTGCTGGCCTCACCCTCTTGGCAACTTCAGTGGGAATTACTTAAACCTTTGAAGTTCGTAAGCCAATGGCACACGTGTGGGTCACTCTGCCTGTGACCTTTGACCTGTGTCTGTCAGGTGAAACCAAACAACAGAGTTCCCACGTGGTATCTTTGCTGACTGTGCAACCACCTAAAAATAGCCCAATTTTTGCACCTCGTACACAAAAATCTTCTGTAATAGACACTCCTTCAAAATGGAATGTACATTTATGGATATCCATCCATCATCTTACCTGCTAAGTATAAAGCTGACTAAATATATGGCTAAAAAAGATAAATAATTATAATATTAATTAATTAATTATAAAAGATCTATGATTGTTTAGCTACAGAATGGAGGCCCTAATTATCTTTGGTTTTATTGGTACCTATTTATATCTATCTATTAATATTCAAGATGTAATCCATATTTGTTTGTTCTAATGATTAGGCAATCCAACTCCTATGAATTTCCATAGTCACTATGTTTTACTGATCTTTTTTTCTTAGCTGTATCCAAGGTTGACACTTAAACCCTAGAGATGGGGGGGGGCACTGATTAAATGATATATACACATGGCTCCACTTATAGAGATTATGTTCCATCCCATTCACACTAACACGGATTATTTGAGCGATTTAATGATCGCTGCTGTCTCACAGCGAAACTGAAGAAATGCTTTAACTGCGGAGAAAGAAATGCGGAGATCTATCGTCCTGCCGCCCAGCAGCAGACTCACTGGTGAATGCCTCTGTTTCTGTTCCTGTGCAGTCACACAGAAGTGAAGGGAGCCAGGCTCTTTGTTTGGTCAACCCATGGGAAAGGCCTCACTCTGTTCTGCTCTCTGAGAACCGAAACACTGATTCTATAGGCGAGACCACAAGAGCGGGAAAAAAGGAGGACAGAGCATGAATTCCACATATCAGGAAGATTCACACCAGGAAGACAGTGAAGGGGAGTCCCAAAAAGATGGGAAAAGAGGAAAGCGGGGAGAGTCAAGTGCAGAAACAAATGCAATTGGATGATATTAAGGCAATTACTATGGGGTGATGAAAGGAGCAGTGAGGGAAAGAGAAAGAGGAGTATTGAGGAAGTGAGAGAAAGAGAGGCAGAGATAGACGAGCATGAGGGTGGCTGGAAAAAAAAAGTGAAAAGAGGAGTTGGATGGCACTTTGGCAGCTCCGGCGAGTTCCCAGGAGGATTACTCAAGAACTCAGCCTCAGACTGCCAGCAGGACCACAGAGGAGCTCCCACAATGGAGATGCACAACACAGACATGCATCGCCATGCCTGGTGAAAACAGGTTTCACCTGTTTTCCTCTCCTCCCCAGTCCTACTGTCCCGAGCTCTTTTTTTCTCCTTCAGTCCTACAATTTTTCCCAGCTTGCTCCCCGCCTCCCTTTTTTCGCTTTCTATTTATATCACTCTCTATCTCTCTCTCTTTCTCCACATCCTCCCCAAGCAGCAGTGAGGGGAGAGGCCACAGACAGGTAACATATGCTCCTTTCTTAGGCCTCTCATGTGAGCCCTTTTGCATCCTGATGCATGGGCAAAGCTCTGCGTCTATGGCTCGTCCCCCTCCTTTTAGTCAAATTTTTCTCTGGAAAGCACTCAACATTTTATTGCCTCCACCCTAATATTTTTCTCTCTCTGTCACTCCCACATATTAAAGCTACTCTCCCACTCTATCTCACACTTCTGGCAGTGTAAAGTCTCAGCTTGTCTGGCAGAAACTGAAGTGTTTCCACATTGTTCTTCCTTTTTTTGTGTGCGTTCTCGGGCGAATAAACTGCATTGAAGTACATTATGAACTGGTGTACGAAATATGAAGACAGCGAGAAAAATAGGCCAGCACTCTCTAAATGGCTGCTTGCTGTCTGAGGTGCCAGGCGATATATTTAATTACACCTGAACTATGAAAACAAAAATGATATTGCTCTCCAGCCACCAGATGTGAGCATCCTACTGTATAGGATTCAATTAATCTTCCAGCTTACACAGCACTGTCAATGCTATTTCTTTTAATCACTTCATAGCTGCTTAGTGGTGATGGCTCATTTGCCATCTGCTCTCCCATTCCCCGTCACTTATGAGTGGCTCGCTGGATTCCTCACTTAATAATACTCAAGCATGTTTCACTATTTAATCGATCCATAAAACTGTGGATATTGATTGGCAAAATGTAATTTCCACAGTAAAGCAAAGTCAATGAAGAAGGAGTATCAGTTAGTCAAGATATTGATTTTTTTTTTTTTTACTATGAGGTGGGGTTACCTTCCCTTTCTCTTCCATATTATTTACCCCTGGCTTGCATTTCTCTACAACTACCCTTCCCCCCATGTGTGTGTGCAAATGTGGCCATTTGTGTGTGTGTGTATGTGCGTGCACCTCACAGCCTGAATTAAATACAAAGACTCATAAACACACGTTCACAGAACCATCAATGCAGTCTGAGTCCGCTAAGCACTTCCACTCTAATTAAAATCTTTGCAGATGGTTGACAGACTCACAGAAATATGATTTAGACTCTTCCAGTGGGAGACCCTGAAGGGATTTGCTTGCTCATGTGTGTTTGTGTGTGTGTGTGTGTGTGTGTGTGTGTGTGTGTGTGTGTGTGTGTGTGTGTGTGTGTGTGTGTGTGTGTGTGAGTGTGTGTGTGTTTGTGTGTGTGCAGGAATGGGGGGGTGAGACTTCTGATTATTAACTAAAGATAATTGTTTCAAAAAGTTCTGGTCAACAAACAGCTGAATATTGATACTAAAATTTATTTAGAAGCATTGCTTTCACTGGATTTAAGAGGTGAAATACTACTAAGAAATCTGAATGCCACATATAATCTCTAAATTAGATTTTCAGTTGACCGAGTACATGAGGCTACATTTGTCTTGCTTGGTCTTTTTCTATGAGGAGACAAGAAGGTAAATAGCAAGAGAATACTAAAAACAGTATGTTTCCTAGACCAACATGGAATAAACTTCCAGGAAATCATTTGTTGTCTATTATTTTCTGACAAAAGCAAGTAAAAAAAAAGAAAGGATTAAAGGAGCTCTACCAGATGAAAGCTGCTGCATAAATTCCCTCACACTAATGATGTTTTTCTCCGTAAACACACACTAAATATGTGCATAATGTGCCCAAGCAAACTCCCATTCATTTGGGCGTCATTTTCCATTTATGTGAATTGGTTGTTATCGCTTGATTCACAGCATGCAGTCCTCTGACACTGTAAGTACAAGCATTCGCTTATTAAAAGAATAACACACACAGACATACGTGCAGATATAGGCCATGGATTTATATCCTAAATGACTCATCCTGCCTTTCAGCAAGTGTAAGCTTTCCTTGTCTGTCATGCTCATTCATGTAAGGCATAAAATGCCACGGCACACTATTGGAATGCAGCCTCCAGTTAAAGACAAAACGCATTAGTTGCATGGACACTTCACATATTCTCCCAGCAATTACATCGAGGGTGCAGGGCCTCCTCAGGGCCCCATCTCTGCCACACAAGGCACACAGGGCAGCAGTGGAACCACCAGAGGCACACGTGCATGTTACCCAATAGAACACCCTACACCTGATTTCCAGATAAGACTTCTTGGTGGGAAAAAAAGAGCAATCATAAACTCATAAACACACCCTTTGATGGCCTTCAAGTGACAAGCCAAGAACTGATGGAGCTGGTTTCCATGGTGACATTGATGGCGCTATTAGTGTGTGTGTGTGTGTGCGCGCGCGCGCGCGTGTGCGTGTGTATGTTTTAATATGGAAGAGAGAAAGGGCTCCAACGATTGGTTCAAAAGGTGGGTGGCGATTGTAAGGTATTAAAGCTTTCCGGCTTTTTTTTCCCCTTTTTTCTCGATCATAATCTGTGGTTATGCCGTACTACCACACTTTGCTCACTGTATGTATGTATGTATATATGTGCATAAATAAATAGTAATAATAGTAAATAAATAAATAGCATGCATGTCAAGCTCAGAGGGAGATTATTTTTCAATTACATTATGTTGTAAATACACATACAACAAAAAAAATGCAAATCACGGCCCCTGTGAGGTGGATTTATGAGTGTCTATAAGAGAAAACGAGACTTTCTCTTCTTTTTTTTCTTTTTCCTTATTTCTTTTTTTTTCACAAGGCTACCTGTGCAAACTGTAAAACTTGTTGTCGAATTCTGCGTCGAAGGGTGCAGGAGGATGCGCATCCAGCGTCGGAGCAGACTGGTAAAGTTGGTCAGAAATGGTCCAGCATCAACACAAGAGGCGATAACCTGACTCTGACTGGACTCAACCGTGCGTCCGCGGCGCGTAACGGTGCAGCAGAAAGCAGCAAAGCCTCCAGGCTGAGCTAAGAGAAGATGCTGCTGCTGCTGCCGTAGGCTCGACTCAACGCGGAGCAAGTCAGACGTTTGAGATAAAAAACGCTTTCATTCCAGGAGGACAGCTCCGCAGCCCCACCACCAAAGCGCTGCCTGCGGCTGCTGCCTTTGCTGTGGGGATTGCGCAGCTTGGCGCAACATGCGAACCTGCATCCGCACTAAATCAACTTGACTTTTATCAGATGCGTGCGTTCCTCCAGCAGATATGTGAGAACGGGCACGAGGAGATCTTTTGTTCCCGGCGTGTGGCTCCGTAACCGCGCAGCGCGCCTCTGCGACTTTTTTTTCATTCCATCATTCTATCAGGTTGTTCCCTCTACGTCTTAATACCTGCGTGGGTGTGCAAAATGGATACAAAGAAAAGCAGGACTCATCTCAAGGAAGCCCTACAAACCGCTCTAGTATTTATGCATCCCTTCGAACCTGCAAACACCGATGTCTCCATCAAAGCTGTGATTCTGAGAAACAGTCCCGGTTATAGACAGCCAGGGCGAGACGCTCCTGTCCCGAAGCGCAGCATCTCTTACCTTTGTTGAGAACCAGGGTGAGAAAAGTTTTTGGTCTGGTCCCCCTGCAGGGTGTTCTTCAGAGAGGCTGAGCCACGGCGAGCTGCGGGGCAGCACAGCGGTCCAGGACAGGGGCGCAAACAGGAGCGGCTCTGTGTGTCGGTACAATCCGAGGAGCTCCGCAGCTCTACGATCCCACTGAATGAGCTGCGCCTCACCTCTCTGCTCGTCGCTTTACTCCCCCACCCGCCTCCGCCCGTCTCCCCCCTCTTTGTCTCTGCATGGGAATGCCAACTCCCCTTGGTTGAAGATGTAGCCTATACCGTACTCAGGTCTCCCTGCGTTTCTCTGGCCCTCTCTCAACCTCTCTCTCTTCTTTTCACACACGCACACGTACACACACACACACATCCTGGACACCGTCAAAAGTTGATGTAAAATGTGTTCGTGTTGAGGAGAGAACTGGATTCCACACGGGCACAGAAAGTATCCCAATTACAGTGCGCATCAGTATGCAGAGGGTGTCCTGCAGGTTCCCTGAACCTCTCTGCCCCTTGCCCTAATGGCCAGTCTTTGATGTATCTTTTCTCTTTCTTTCTTTCTTTCTTTCTTTCTTTCGCACTGGCTTAAAACTCCTTTATTTCAAGATTTGTTGTTGGTGGTGAGGATAACGCTCCATCCATCAATGTGTCCATTATTTTACCAGCTTTAGATCCATATGATATATTTGTTTCATGTCAAGTTCACACATTAAGTATTGGTGTTCTGCCTTTCCTTCTCAGTAATTACTTAGAATGGCAAGTCATGTAGTATGAGATGGAGGTCTGCCCGTCTAGAATAAAGAATGAGCAAAAAGACGAGAATAGGAAACTGAGAGTGAAATGAAAAAAAACAAACTAGGACTTCAATGAAATTTCGTGCCCCATTTTTTTTCTGAATAAAACCAGTTTTCCAGTCATCATTCAGTAAAAGAGAATAGCCCAAAGCAAGCGGTTTTCATTTTAGATTTTACATTACATTAATATGCACCTTGACATCTGATGAGTTCAAAGTCTGGAGAGACTACTGTGGAAATGTCTATGATTCAGATACCATCCTGATGAGTTGGCATTGAGCAAATTAGAAAGACAACCATATCTTCAAGACATTGGGTTGGAATTACTACTTTTCTAAGGTGACTATAAATTGTGCTTTTAAAGAAACAAAAAAAATTATATTCCAACCACAATAAATGTCTCAGATGTAAGAGAAAATAGTCAGTGTTATTTGCATTTATTGAAGGTGAGCAACTGCAGATATTTCAGTCCTTCTTTGTTTGCGGCCATTCTGAAAAGACGCTGTCTAGTCGCAGACTTGGTGACACAACATTTTGTGCAAACCAGTTGCTTCATGTAAGTCATGTAATGATCATATGATGTAAATCAAACCCTGGCCTGGTGAAGGCAGGGTAGATGGTTGGTCCTCAGATTTCCATCTAGGTTTCTAGATGATTTTTTCCATCAAATTCATGGCAAAATCGACACTGTCATGAGATTGTAGATCGACCTTTTCCTCAGATTTAGAAGAACACAGAAGGCTAAACATTGATGGTCTTGATGGTGAAAGAAAAAAATCCAACTCTGGTAGAACTCAGCAAAAGGAAAAAAGACATAGACAGAGGAATGGTAGAGAGACACAGACCCACGAAGTGACATCTGTGACACAACTACATAATCAAGAGATGAAAAATGTTTTGCAGTGTGTGTGCAACTATTGTCTGGACGGTGATTTGGTACCGCTCATCATAGTCACCCCAAAATCGCCAGACGCCAACAAGGCTATACTCATGAAGGAGCACCTTCTCAGTTGATTTCAATTAATTCTGCTGCTGCTGATTGAAATAAAATTACTTATTGATTCAGTCACTATGAAGTGCTTCCAAATAGATATGTGGGAGGATAGGGCTTAAATTGAAGAGGAAATGAAATAAAACAATGCTCATTTTGAAAATATCCTAAAATGTGGGAGCACAGAGCTGGGAGAACATATGACTTTGGGAATGTAGGGCTTACCTCTTCAACTAAGGTGATTTCTGCAGGTGTGCAGGGTTTTTTTATTTATGTTTTTTAAGTATGCAACTTTCATTTTTGTTAATTCCTTTTTTCCATAGTGGTTGAACTGCTCTGTAAGTGTCCAAATAGCACCAGCTGCTGTGCAGTTGTATTTGTGTGGGCATTGCTAATTAGAGTCTTAACTAAATCTAGTTGCAGCTTTGACAGTCTCACAGAGGAAAACAAGAATGTAGGGCTATAATTGCAGGCATGATAGAATAAAGAAGTATGTGCTTATAATCTAAAAACTCAAGAGAAAACCATTAAAATAGTACCGCCAGCAGCAGCTTTGTCCCCGTCAGGAATGTTTAGCAGACTCTCTATGATATTATTCTGTTGGGGAAGTAGCAGGCAACCAAAGATAAATGGCTGCAAGGGGCAGGGACTGTACAGGAGTGTTAGTTTAGGAACAATGAGTAAGTACAGTATAGGCAAAGTAGTGAACTCCCCTGAGAGGAAAGACACCGGGGAACATCTTTGTGACGATGGCCTGAAAAAGCTTGCAGGTGTTTCTGCTTTTTATTTCTTTGTTTTTTTCACACTCCAACTTGCGGATTTTATGAGACAAGGTATATATTTCTACATGAATCAACAATAATCTGATAATTAAATTTATGATTATCAGCAGTTTGTTACATCCACCTTGATCCACAGATGTGTGATTATATAGATCCAGGTAGACACCAAAGGATTGATCTGTAAATCCTTATGTAGAGAGAACAGTATTCTAGATCCAAAGCATTGCATTGCAGATGATAAAAATCCCTGTAACTGTTATTACCACACTGGCATGTTTGTTAATCCGCTTCACCGTTTTCTTCATTAAAATGGACAGGTTACTCATCTTTCATTTCAGGTTCTCATGACCTGCTCAGCAACATCAAGAGGTGTGTGTAGTCTCTGGGATGCTGAGTAGCATCCATGGTTCGGATTTGTAGTTTGCTGTGTTCACGCTGGTCTCATTGGTTCTCTGCTCAGATACAGGTATGGATTGTGATGAACGATGTGAAATACAAGAGGAAGAAACAGTTATTTTGGATTAATCAAATGTATTAGTATCTTATGTATATCATTTACTTATTTAATATGCTTGCTTATTCAAACTCTACTTTGCATTTCCTCTAGTGGAAAAAATAAGTGTCACAGGCAGATGTTAATAGCCTCACAGGGGCAATTATGAAATAAGGCAAAATGCCACAAGGATGTTAATACTAAAATTGGCGAGTCTGTATGAATACTCTTGGAGGGTGGTTGGCGTGTGGGGACCTCTTGGGCAAGGGGGTTAATGCAAGTATTGAACTGTGTGCTAAGCATTGTAGACTGGAGAAAGGCTCAGCTGCTGGTGAATCGTATTTATCATATTTACACAGTAGCTAAACCAGGAAGATGTCATCGCCTTCTCCTTAAACAAAGGGACCACACCTGCCTGCAAACTCCCTGCGGCCTCTTGCATGCATTCCAGCAGTAGCTCACTATCGCGATGATCACCTAATCCAGTTGCCTGTCTCTCTATCTTACTCTCTCTCTGACTGATACAGACACACACACACACACACACACACACACACCCTGGCAGCACAGTAACCAAAAAGCTCTTTGCAGGAGTCAAACCATCAAAGCTTTAATAAATCACATTGTTGCTTTGGCTGTGAGATTCAGCTGCATATGGATGGAAACACAGCCGAGGCTCCGCATCAATATTAAAAAAAATGCTTCGCATTTTGAAACCTCTGTGAGCTGCATTTTTGTCCCGTGGTGTGTAGACGTGGATAAATGTCTACCTTCCATTTTCTATAGGCATCTATGACTGGTAATGACTGAGTAAAACCCTGCACCGGTTGGGTTCATATTGTAGGCATTAAAGGGGCTGAAGGGGGCTTTGATACTAATAGATCTGGTGGTAGAGTTGTTCTGGACATGATGGTTGGAAAATGGGGGTAGCGATCATTTCACAGGGCAGTATTATTGTCTGGTAGAATGTACAAGGTTAGCAGTCTTTTCTTTGACAATTTTCTTGTTGTCATAATCTCACCAGAGGAGGTGAGTTACAACAGGTGCTGCTTATGTAATCAAAACCTGATGTACAGCATTTCTTCTTCGGTGCCTGAAGTTGCTCTGGGTGACAGATTACTTTATTTTAATGAGCACGGACACAGTCATTTATTTTGATGCCTGATCCCTAATGCAACATGCAACAGTGATTGTTCACTCGTGCGACAAATGTCAGACGTCAACAGTTCCAGATAAATACATTACTTATATATATATAAGACTGATCTTATACAATATATGCACATTTCTCAGGACTTCATCTCAGCAGTCCCATGTTATGTTAGACCTGAATACTAACAGCTAAGCTGTTTGGACCAAAATGGTTTGGTTCAAAGGGCTCTCCTCACACTGAGAATAAAGAAGAGAGCCTTAGCTGGGAAAATGGACTGAAACCTAAATGTTTTAAATCTGGTGTTAAGTATTTTGCCCCTCCGCCTCTCCAGCGTTAACTATGGAGTTATCATGGTAGCATTTTCTCATCATTAAGCAGATTCTTTGTCCAGGGTTACATCTCTGTTCCCAGGACAGTCAGGACTTGGTTAAGTGTTGCCTGTGTTTCTATTGACGGTGCCCTGTGAGCTAAGCAGGGCCTGTGAACAGACAGTCTCCCAGTACAAGTGGACAAGACTCTCCTCTGGGAAAGATGGGACAATACTGAGCTGCTATTGGACATTGGTAAATAAGTGAAGGAAAGACAGAAAGTCTTTGATAACTTTAATTCCTCTGGGGCATAGTATTAGTTCTGCATCTCAATTATGATTATCCTTTTACATTCTTAATATAAAGAATTAGAAATCATTTTACAGTATATAACGACTATACTAAGTAATAAGTATTACTACAACTTTTTTGAACTGCCTTTAGTCAACAAAAACTGCCAAAAGATAAAACAAACAAATCCTTTGTTTGAAATAAAAAGTCGTTCTGGTGCCTACAGGCCAGGCTTGGGGTTTCAACTGTTTTAGCAAGTGATTACATATACAATGACATACATTTTGAAATTAAGAATAATATTTATGAGAGTAAATAAAGGGCAATTAAGGCAGACATTGTTCGACTCCTTTTTTGGGACATCTTTGTGAACAGTTGTGTCATGGATGAGCTGGTGAGGCAGGAGAAGAAGGAAAAATGTTTGAGACAAAATGTGTGGCAGACAAGTCAGCCCCAGCTTTAGATCTGCTGCATACATGTTCTTGCAGAGACCCTGTGACTCAAGTGACCAAAAGAAAAAAAAAATCCAACTCTGGTAGAACTCAGCAAAAGGAAAAAAGACATAGACAGAGGAATGGTAGAGAGACACAAATCCGAGAAGTGACAACTGTGACACAATTATATTATCAAGAGATGAAAAATGTGTTGCAGTATGTGTGCAACCTGCCACACAAGAGAAGGTTGCTCAGTGTCACTTTTTCAGTCACACAATGTTCCATTTCTCCATGTACTAATTGACTATGGTCATGTTAGAACGCATACAATTCATACAAATGACATGTACTGTACCCAATACATGTTGCAATATTGCAAGAGAATACCCAGTGACGTCACACGCGTCTGAGCGTGAATAGGGAAAAGGCAGGGAATACCCTCTGAGCAGGTCACCAGTCCATCTCAGGGCACACATACACAGCATTCAGTCACAACTAGGGGCAATTTAGAGTCCAGTTGATGTGAATGCATTTTTGGACTGTGGTAGGAAACTGGAGAGCCCGGTATTCCAGATAATATAACCAGACAAGTGTGTGTATATCAAGCTGTTCATAGGGAAATGTAAAGAGCCCAGAGGAGAACAACAACACCTGGTGATGCTAAGAACTCCTACTGAGAGCCAGGATGAACAGACAGCAAGATCACAGATAACACACTAAGAGTGACAGAGTGAAATCAAAAGCAGGAACACACACACACACCATATGATGTACAGGAAAAGCATCCGGATGGGCAAAGGGGTAGATGAATGTGACATCATCTGAATGAGCTAAAGCTCATAAAGGCTAAAGCAGTGGAGCACAAGTTGAAACAGCTGCCACAGTGACAGCACTGACCGTGAAGGTACAGGGTCATAATAACCCGTCCTAAATGAGACTGTTGTGTTAGTAACCTGTGGCCCTCCGGAAGTAATAATCTGTTATATTCTTTAACTCCGATTTTCAATTGTTGTTTGCTACATTTAGCTGTACTTTATTTGAAAATTGCTTGAACCTCCCTAATTTATTTGTGTGATTGAAGTTGCTTGCATTTTACATCATTACTAATCAATAGAGCATCCAGAATATGCCATAGTTACATGTAATAAAAAAGTGTGAAAAGGGGAACTGAGTTATTCATTCACAATTGCACATCTGCATTTAACTTTATCTCAGATCTTTAGAATAGATAAACTGATATTTCTTCTTTTTAGGTTCCAGAGCCAGGCCTGACAGCCTCCAACTTTACCTTTCTTGGATTCTGCTGGTCAGGCCATGTGTTGGACCACAGAGGCTGATCGTAGTCACCATTTTGGGGTGGTGGAGCCTCAACATTGACACTTTTCACACCTCTCCATCTTTAGTCTACAAAGTGAGATCACTTGGTAACTCCATTGTGTTGTGCCTGCCCCCCCCAGCAAGTAGTCTATGTATGTGCTTATTGAGTGTCTTTATCTGCTAATTCAATATACAGTGCTTAGATCTGTTAGATTTCTGTGGTTTTCAGTGTCTTGGATGTCTGGAAGTCTGGCCAGAAGAAAACACTGATTGAGTGGCCACAAATTACACAACAAAGCCATTCATACCTATACATTTACATGCTATGCTCTTAGAAATAACTTTCTAAAGCCAACACGATCTTCTTCCTGCCCCTTTCAATGCCCCTCCAACATCTGATTTACACGCCAAAACCTCCAGACGTCCCCTATCATTCATTGTTCTTATCCAGCCTTTTTGAGACAGCCACCTGTTATAACACACACCTCAAGAAGAAGCCCTCCAGCCCTCTATCATTAGAGGACCAGTAGTTCAAGTGCTTTAAAATATTTCCCTATTGAATGATAGACCTCTATTACATTTCATTTTTAACTTTGTTGGTTCTGAACTCATAGGGAGTAACTGACAGTAACTGTCAACTGTCAACTGCAAACTGCTAGAATCTACCACCTAAATTACCTCTATTGAACCCAGTGGAGCATTTAGAAGCAAAGGAGTCAGATATTCCTCCCAAGAGTAGCTGAATTTAAACTGCAAAATGTGAAATTTGTTTTCACCTTGTTACACTGAAAACACACACATTACACAAATACCAGAATCTAAAATTTCACCTCTATGGAAGCCTTGTTTCAACCTTTTTAATAGGTCATAATTAATTTTTTGCGCAGATTATCTGACGTTAACTCTCTCATTGTCATGATGAAGTTTTATTCTTGATTCACTCATGTAAAGCAGTTTGTAACACTGGCTATCATGAGTATTATTACTCATTCAAATTTAATAAATTAAGATGAAATGGATGAAGATAATGCTCCTGAATCTGAAATTGTGCTGCATTCCTCATTGCCCCCTGTTGGAGGTGGATCTAAGCTGCAGTTCCCCTATCAATGTAAACTCACGTCTGAATAATGGAGGAAGGTCAGAGTGGATGTAATTGATTTAATTTGAGCACAGAAGAGGGAGTTGATCTGTGAATAATGTGCTCCCCTTATGGTTGTGAAAATGATGCCAAACTGACCTGGATTCATTTGCTTCACAGAACAAGGTTGGTGTGTGCATCTCAGATCAACGGTAAGGTGTTTCTTCTCACATAATCTCTATGTGATAATTAGATATACTACAGTATTGTTAATACGATTATCATCAGTCGTTGATATGTGCACACACAGTAAGCTTTACCACACCCACATTTTCGTTTATTAAAATTTTTTTCAATACAATATGTACATCCCTTTTGTCATATGAATTGATATAGTAGTCCAGTACATTACAACATATATACATACCAAATAAGTAGAATACAAATCGCCATCAGCCAGGCTTGAAATGTTTTTCTGGTCATTTTCAAGTCTGTAACCTCAGGTCGAGGGACCGGAGTGCTGAAGTCTTCTGATTAAAGAGGATGCCCGGCACATCTGATGTGTTAGCACCCCCTTCAGTTTAAGCACTGCCAAGTCCAGTGTGTCCAGTGCTGCTGCTTTGAGTAAGAAAATGCCCTTGTGCATGAGATCAAGAAAAAAAAAAGATAAACAATGAATAGACTGGCTTTAAATATTCTGTAGGGGTTGGGGTTGGAGGGTTTGGGGCTGGAGACAGGAGACTCCTTATTTCATATTGCTCTCTATCCAGTCTTTGAAATTGGCTACATGTGTGTAGACTGTGTAGAGCTCAGGATCACACTCGCCCTGCTCGTATCCGAAGCTCACCAGCCCCAGGAGCCTCCACAAGCCTTTGCTCGCCCTCTTGCTCTCTGTGAAGGATTGCTGGTTGCTGCTGGCCTGGTTCTCAGAGGGGGCAGGCAGGACTAGCACGCCGCCAGTGTCAGAGGGGCATATGTTGGAGGATCCATAGTCAGGCTTCTGGCTGCCACAGAGCATGTTGTCTGTGACACTTACGGGCACACCGTTGTGGGCGTACTGCTGCTCACATGGTACCACGTCAGCGAGATGAACGACCCCGACCCTCGCCTTCTCCTCCAAACCTAAATTGGAGTCGGGCAGCGGAGACCAGCCTGTCACCAGCCCCTGAGAGGAAGTAGCCTCCTCTCCGCGGCTGTCTGAAAGACAGAGGGGTAACACCTTTTCCCCGATCCTTGCTTTGTCCATTAACTTGACCACAGCGATGTCAGAGTCAAGGATGTGAGGGTCGTAGTTTGTATGAACAGCAACGGAAGCCACCTAGAGGGGAGAGCAATGAGCTTAATGTACAGGTCTGATTACACGGCTGCTGAGCAAACAATAAATCCAACATCTTACATACCCTAAGGTGCTGAAGACCTTTACTATCCCTTCGGTCATCGCGGTAGTGCTTCCCTACCACCACCTTGATCTTGGCTGCGTCCAAGGGATACACCTTCCCCAGCTCTGTCACACAGTGGGCTGCCACCACCACACTCCTCTGGTTGACCAGTGCCCCGCTGCACACCAGCTGCCAGTCATCAGCAGGCTGAACAGGGTCGTCACGTCCTGGTACATCGCCCCTCTTGGGGAACCAGGGCTGGCTCTCTGCCTTGGTCACCTTTGTCTCAGCTCTGCTGGTGGAGCGGCGGTATATGGCTGCCAGCCAGGGCCAGTGAGCCTCTGCCGGCCTCTCCGGGTCAAAGGTTGGATGCTTCCCACACACTGCCAAAGAGGAGGTGGCAGGATGAGAGGACAGAGAGGGAAACAGAGGACGGGAAAAAAATTTGACTTAAATTGAGACCATGTTTACACTTAGGTCTTATTTCCCCTTAGAGCGCTTTCATTTTAAACACACACATGGACGAGCTGTTTGCTATAGTGGTTTCTTGCCAAAGTACAAAGCAGTGGCATCAATGGAGCAACATATAAAAGGCTTAAAAGTCTTAGAGGCCTCAGAGCCATAAATCTCAACATAATCCATTAGCACTGATGGGCTTCTGCTTTATTTATAATTAGCATGTTTTCTACAGTGATTCAAAGGTTTGTTTCTATTTTGTTAGTATTTTGTGTATCAAAAAAATATAATTCTACTTTGCTCCTCCTTATATAAATTGATATGGATGATAGAATTTTATTCAGCTTCACATGCCAGACATCTTTCAAAGCACATCTGCTTTGCGGCGACTTAATTAATGCCTGAGCCCACTGTGATTTCCACCAGACTGGAGAGTGTGTCATGTGGTTAGCGTACGGTAAAGGAAATACAGATCTCTTTGAAAATGATGATGAAGCCTAAAAAGCAAAAGCTTCCAAATGTAGATGATGTGACTTGTGTGCAGTTCAAGATCTGGTAGATATTATCTGCATTCTTCTTTGAAATTAATAAGTAGGAACAGCGTGAACTGCGACGCAACAGAGCCACGCTCTGCATATGCAACATGGGGATGATCAAACTGTATGAAATCAGCCAGACAGTTATAACAAAGTCCTCGGAAGCATTTCGGACATGTGGTCTACTGCTTTGGCACTTGGTCATTATTCTCAATCACATCTGCCATCAACAAGGACATCCAGCGCTATCTGTATCATTTTCATATTGCTGAAATAGGATTTTGTTCTTTGTTAGAAGAAGTAATAAAATCATAAACACATGGGTCTATTAGTATTTGATCATCACCTGGGAGGCATGTGCAAACATCTGTCACAAAACTTGTGTTGAAATGTCTGACACTCTCTGAGAGGACTGATAGCAGCCTCAAAGTCTTCTGCAAGCAAAAGTACAGATCTTTTAAAATCCACTGCATCTATCTCACAGATCTTCCATAAATGTCAGCTACTGGTTTATCATCATAGCTTGGGAGATTTTTACTGCTTAGAAGAGCAGGAATGGCCGAGAAGTGTCATTTATTAGAAGCTTTGACAGTATTCTGGCACCATTGCTTGATTAAAAAAATCTTGTAAAGACATGATGTTTTCGTGATCTCGTAATCATTTTCTATCAGTATTGTTATGGGTGCGTTAGTGCTGTGCTGTGAAACCTCCAGCAGTCAGAAAACCCATAGTCCTCTGCTGCCCTCACCTGGTGAACATGACACATGATGCCCACTCCACTTCCCAGTCTTCAAGCAAGTGCGCCGAGAACTGCCTGAGTGCTGGTAGAACTGGGAGGCACACTCATACTCAATCTGTGTGTAGAGTTGATGGAAGCCCCTGGTCAACTGGGGAAGCAGTGGAGGACTTTTGGTGGGGCTGCCAGACCGGAGCTGTCGGCCCAGCTCAGGGTAGAGTTTGTGCAGGGGTGTCATTCTGAGGTGAAAAGTGGACAAACATTTAAGCAATGCCTTGGAAAGTGACGTTTTTGATTGTTAAATCATGATCATTAAAAAAGCACAACAGCACACTGCAGACTTTTGGAAACATACCTGAATGGCAGCTGAGGGGGAAGGACTCTCTGTCTAACCAGCTCTGACACTTTGGGCTCCCGACATGCTGCAAATAAACATACACGTACAGGCATGCAGAACACACATTAACATATGCTGCCATTTGAAAGGAACTTGTATGTCTGGAGCAGTGACAAGATTGTTGGGAATTGTGACTTGACATAGAAGCTGTGTGTTTATTGCTGTCCTTGTTGAATGAGACATTTTAGGGCCATGGAAGTGGTGAGTAATAAATTTAATAGCAGTTAAAGGAAAATACATATTGTTTAATGAAATGTACTTCTTTGCCTTTATGCTGAGAGCAAGCTAAGTTGGATAAATACCAAGAGCTGTACATTCAACATGAAGCAGATTGCTTTGCATAAACACTGGAAAATTGGAGCAAGCTTCCTCTGACGTTAAAAAAAGGGATGAGCAATCAGGGGAAAAAAGTGAACCAAAAGGATGCTTAATGAAAAAAAAAAATGTTTTGGAGGTACATATAGACGGCACAGGTAGATTTGGTTGGCTGGGAACCGAGCCAGATTTTCTGTTGCCCTGTTTCAGCCTTAATGTGGAACTACATGCAAGTCAATTAGTGCCTGGCAGAAGTTTCACATGAACACACAGAAAATGAGAGCAGCATCCATCTAAGTCTTAGAAGGGAGGAGAGAACCAGCTGTTGAACTGGCTATTCAGCAAGGCTGAAAAAGACTAGGCTTGGATGTTGTGTCTCTCTCAGGGCAGAGCCAGGTTCGTCTTTTCTCCAAGCTTTTTAATTCATCAGGAAAATCAGAGGACAGTTGGACACCTTCTCTGTTTGGAAAAGCTGAGAACCATCCAGACAACAAAACTAATTAACACCACAAGGCTCAGACTAATGAATTACTGTGGTGCTAACGAATGCTGAAGTTAACTTTTTTTTTACCATTACCAAATCTTTGTTTAACTTACATGTGCAAGTTAAATGAACAGGCAAAACTCAGAAAGCCATGACCTCTCATTAATAACTTTTAAAACAATGAGTCTGCTGTATTACTCATTTGTGATAGGGATGTAACAGTATCGGTAATATTGAAATATTGTGTAAATAAATGTGCCTTAATATTACCCACCGTGAAGTATGGTATTACCCATAGACTGGCATTACCGAAAACTGGGCATAAAAACTACAAAGACCATGATCCTTTGCGCTTGCCCGTGATTTGTCGCGCTCGGGCGCCGCCACTCTGCCGGCTATCTGATTTTACCCAGTGGCCAACCCTGGTATTGCAAAAGAAATCCCATTGGGCCCCAAAAGTAAAAAGTTAAAAAAAAAAAAAAGTATCAAAGTATTAATCTTTGCATTGCATATTTTTAATTTATGGACATCTCATGTATAAAAAAGGACAGAAAACCCACTTAAAAGACACACTGTGACATCACAGCCATTCACATGCACTCTCAAAGTGCATGTTCAAGTTGCTATTTATGCAATGAATACAGCTTTTCTTCTTTTATTCTTCAATACTTGAATAATATATTTTTTCTATTTTTCTTCTTTCTCTATTATTATTGTTATTGACCTAACCTGAGCATGGGGCTGTTGTTGAAATATTGTGAGTCTTTGATATCGTTACACCCTAAACAAACTCTAAACAAAAGTAGAGGACGTATTCATCAGTGCAGTAAAAGAAATGTGCATCCATGCCAACAGAGACGGCCAAACTGACCACAGTACCTCTGACACAAAGAGGCTGACTGCCACTCCAGGTGCCGTCTGGCTGACAGGTACGTCGGGCGTCACCACTGAGGGCGTAGGAGTGGTTGCAGAAGAACTCCACTGTCTCAGGCTCCAGCCCAGGCACCAGCTGCTGGTAGCCATGAGAGAGGCGAGGAAGAGGAGGACAGCTTTTGTCTGCAAGTAGAGGAGGAGACGGTAAATGAAGGTGACGATCAAGGAGAGGTGTTCATAGGACTCTTCTCAGTGAGTTTTACCGGTGAAGCTTTGGTTGGCTTCGTTCTCCTTCTCCTTTTCCCTCTTTTCTTTCTCCAGCTCCTCCTTTGTTTTCTCAGCAGCAATCTTCTCTATCTTGTCTTCTCCAACCGTTGGTTTTTCTTTTGGTCCCCCACAGTCCTCATCTCCTACTATGCATGAGCTGTAATATGTTATGTTGACTCTAGTTGGAGTGATTTTTGGCTCTGGGGCAGCTATGCTATTGTTTTCTTGTGTGCCAACCACATTATATTCAACTGTGTCATTATTAGTCATTTTCTCTAATGTAAAAATCTCCACTGTGTTATCACCCTCACCAACAGTCGCCTTCAGCTTGGTATCATTAGGCCCGATTTTATCAGAGCCTTTTTTTCCATTCACCTGCTCCTCTTTTCGTTCCTTTGACTCTTGACCTTTGTCTTTTATCACAACTATTTGTGTTATATCCGTCATTTCTGTCTCAATTTTTGTGCCTGGGTTCTCCTCTTTTTTCTCAGGGGGCTCTTGTACTTCAGGTTCTTTTTTCTCAACTGTATTCAGGCTGTTATCCAGCCCTTTACTATCCCCTGTATCTTCGCTGCCTCCAGTGGATTTCTCTGACCCAGTATCTCTTTCCTCTGGCATTCCCTTACTCCTTTCCTCCTGTGTAGTTTTCTCTGGAATGGTATCAGTGTATTTATCTTCTCCATTGACTGCTGTTGTGTTCTCGTGCCCAGGTTTTATGTCTTCCTCTCCAATATTTTCTTTTTCTCCAGTTGCATTTTCTTGACCTTTCACTTTGGTTTTGTTAATGTCTTTGCCACCGTACATATCGATTTCTGCCACGTTTCCCTCGTTGTCCTTTCCTGCTTTAGTGAGAGTATTATTCACTGTGGACAAAGAACATGGAAAAAAGATCATTATTGAAATGTCCATCAGCACCTGATTGCAAATCCTTTTGTTAAAAGTTGGCACGATGGTACAAGCCTCCCAGTACTGACTCATTTTCTCCATTATCCTTATAAAAATAAAGTAAATGAGCTGTAAGCCTTTCACAGTATTTGCACTCACTCATCCGTTTTATCTCTAATCTCTGTGAGGCACTTAATCTGACCTTGGGTGCAAACAGGAGGAGAGCCACTCCAGGTGTTGTTGGGTAGGCAGGTTCTCTGGGAGTTCCCACTGAGTTTGTAGGGCTGGTAGCACCGGTAATGCAGAGCAATGAGGACATCATTGGGTCCGTACAGCAATAGGTGGTCCCCATGTGTTGGTTTTGGTGGCAAAGCACATACTCTTTCCACTGGGACTAGAGAAAAAATTATGGAGACTTTTTAGAAGATTTACACACTGTGCGCAATCTCTGGGGCTAGGTGTATGCAAGCAAGTGGCTCACATTTGAATCTCCTGAGATCGAGTGCAGAAAAGAAGAAAAACAATTCACATTTTTGTCTTACCACACTTTGGGGCTGGCGCACTCCATGTGCCATCTCTCAGGCAGATGGCGGTGCGATAGCCTCGCAGCTCGAAGCCAGGATCACAACGGAAAGTGACACGCGCCCCAGAGTGATGGAACAAACCCTGTGTGGATCCATGTGTCGGCACTGGAGGACTGCGGCATCCCACCACTGGGCACATAGTGATGATAAATAAAAGAAGGACTGAGCACCTCATTCAGAAACATGTGCTGTCACACACATGCAAATAAACACTTCTCCTGTTATGTAACTGAGAGCTGATTCAACAAAATCGAGTTGTAAAGAGGATTTTGGTAAACGTCTCTAGAGCTTATAAAACAGCAATTTGAAGTACCTCCCTGCAGTTTGAGGCCACACAGATAGACCTGCAGTTGATTACCTCGTGGTGTGCGCAGGTTGAACAGGTAGCCCGCAAGCTCAGCTTTCAGACTTTTGTGGTAAAGTGCAAACGGTTTGTAGTGAGACTTTCACACATGGCTTGTAAATGAGAAATAAATAGAAGCAATAAAAGAGTTTTAGTAAAACTGCTTAAATTTCCAGTTATAAAAGTAGATTTTATGGAGTGGGATAGACTGGTAAAGTGGAGGTGAAAATGTCTTTGTGACTCCGACAACCGACTGCAAAATACAAGAATGCAGTCATAAATATGGAAATTAGAGTGCAATACTATGTGTTTTGTGATCTTCATAGAGTATCCAGTTCAGTCTCTTAGCCAAATTGCCCACTGTGCTCACAAACGTGTTGCAGAGGTGCACCACCCACCACTGAGTTCACAAATATTCAGACACATATGTTAACACTGAGGTTATCGTTCCATTACAACACTCTCTGCAAAACAATCCCTTGGGAAATTTTTTTGGGGTGTTGACTCCCAGAAATGCACTGTCTGTGGTTTTATAGCTCCAAACTACAGAACCCTCCCTATAATCTGGGCAGTTCTGCCTTACGGCATCTTCCACGTTTAGTCCCTCAGGGGATGGGGAATGTTGTTGGCGAAGCAAAAGTGGAAAAAATAAACTGTACTTGACCTCCTTTGAATGTGTTGTTAAAAAGCTACAGCATCCTGAGGTGCTATGGTCTCTGCCATGTCTGTTTTGTCGACAGACGTAATGAGATGGGTTGTTAAAGTGTGGTGCTAATTGGAATTTACACCGTGACACATTCTCTGACTATGTCATCATTTACCTCATTTAAGTCTGCGAACTATGTCAAACACTTCAAAGTCCAAACTCAACACTACATTGCTGTCCATGCAAAAGGACAGAGAAAAGGGAGGGGAAATGTTTCTATTAACTTGAGTTTGCGTGATAAAATTCCTTACAGAGAACAAATTTTAGCTCTGCTGACCGTGAGGCCGATTATTAGAGACCTGGAGAATGACTGATGCTGGGCTCATACTTATTATCTACTGTATACTGTATAATTATCTACTGTATGTGAAAGGCAGAAATGTGGACTATATTTCATCTAATGTACAAAATGTCAGATGTTGATGTTATTCCAGCTCTATTCTCTCAAAATAACAGCTGACAACTCCTCATGGGAATACAGATGAATGCACGCTGTGTGGAACAGAACTCTTGCCTTTTTTTTTTTTTTTTTTTTTTTACAGGTGGCTCCTTCAATGGAAAAGCTGGCCTGCGTTATAGAAGCAGAATTGTTTCGCAGTTAGTTTTATGGACTCAAATTCAGCACTGAAAATGACACCAAGTGAAAGAAAGGGAGCAGGGTTCAGCAAGTCTGTTTTCATAGGAGCTTAATAGAGATGTATTGGATATAAAAAACAACAGTTAGGGTCCAGACGCTCATAAATTAAAGACTTTGTAGGACAACCACACCCTGATATAAGCAGTACCCCACACAATGAACTAGAGCGACATATTTTAGGTGGCAAGCAGTGGGTATCTTAACAAATCTTTGTTCCTCTACTCATTTCAGTCTGGATAAGTCAAGTAAGAGCATTTTACCTTTTAATCTATTTGCTCAGTCACATGTCTGTCTTTGCACAACAGCATGAGGCCATGCACTGGTAGGTTCTGTGCTGTTTCATTTAATGCAAGCATATTTGCTGCAGTAGATGGTCATTTGGATTTGAAGCACATCCACAACTTGTTTTGCATTTGTAGAAAAGCTGATTGACCAAAACTGTGGACAGGACTGCAGCGGCAGGGAAGGCAGCTGGCCTGAAACGCATCCAAACCACAGACCTCTCCCTGGTGACAGTGAATCACTGCTCGCCTCTGACCAGCAACGGCAAAATAGAGTAGAAAGGAGAATTCTTATGAAGAATGACATGTTTCTGTAAATTTCCTGTAATTAGGAATTAATCTTATTTCAGTACAGGCCCCTTGCAGTCCATTGCGTTCCCAGAGAAAAATAAAGAATGAATAATTGGAGATTGAAGATTTGGAGGTGCCATTAAAGCAAGGCACATGTTTCGGATGCTTTGAGAGATGAGAAGCTGAAGTAAATACCTCCAGTAAGCCGTAAAGCCAGCTTCGTTCCTCCTCTGTGATTACAACCTGAAGGCATTTTGTTCTTTCACCACTTACTTTTGACCACCACAGTGAAAAACAGCAATTGTAAAGCACGATGATACTATAGAGCCTACGGTGACGTTGTGCACTCACCATTTTCGCACCTCTTGCCTGTGTAGCCAGCCAGACAGGCACAGTGGTAAGTGTAAGAGCTGTCTAGGACGCAGGTCCCATCATGCAGGCATGGAGAGGAGCTGCAAGCTGCAGACACACAGGTGCATAGTATTAGTGCACTTCAGATATGTCGTTTGAAATTTACGAGCAGTACGGCAATATAACCAGTGTGCTGAGGGGGTTGTACACGCCAGGGTATAAGAATTATTTTATATTCAAGGCTGGCACCGTTTAAATGTCTTTGCCAGTTTCCATTTCTGCACGTGTGTGGTTATTTCTACACAGGCAGCCTCTGTTTAGTTTTGCAAGCCCGTGCTTAGCCCCTGCTGGCTGTGTGCACATTTGTGTGTGTGTGTGTGTGTGTGTGTGTGTGTGTGTGTGTGTGTGTGTGTGTGTGTGTGTGTGCTTGTATGTGTTCTATATCTAAAGAATAAGGACATTTCGATCACTCTCAACGGACTATTAGCAGCCAGACGAGGGAATTTGCCAGAATATTTAGGTGTCAGTAATGCACTGTTAAAAGCTTTGTAAAGGTCACTGGACTGCAAGTTCCTTGGAAATTCTCTCTGAGCCTCTTTGTTCTCTGTTCTGTTTTCACTGTGTATGAAGCAAGGACAGACTTCCACTTTTAATAGCTGGATTAAAACAGGTTTTGTATGTTTGATAACTTCACGTAGACAGTGTCTTATATGAAATCAGAAGTATAAGTTGTAAATAGATATGAGTAGTAGTGCTCGTAGCATGTCTGTGAGAGTGAGTTTGACCTGCCTGAGCTCTCCTGGAAAGTTGCAAAGAATCCATCAAAATTTTTGTAGCCATCAGACTCAAAGAGTATGTGCAGGCTGTTGCCAGAGCTCTGAACCGGAACCGGCCTGTTGTTTCCACAGAATCGTCCAATAACACGGGAGTTGATGCTGTCACCATCTCGGACCTCCACAAAATCGTAGCGACAGGAGTGATGAAACTCCAGACTCAGCATCATGAATCTGTTATGAAGAAAACAAACATTCAACACAGTTCCTGGCCTGTTTCTATTACGTTTGTGTTTCCCTGGATTAGAAGAGAACCTGCGTTGCCTGGCAGAGACACAGTGGCTGGCAGCGTGATACAGATGCTTTAAAGTCTTCAGCCAGCAAACATGCACTACAGTGTTTTGTTAGTTACTGAAAGTTATTTTCTCCACCACTGAGCAGCTCACTACTGGCACCGCATCCAAATATTGAAATGACCTTTTCTTTTCTTCTTTGTTTTGTTTATGTGCATGTGTAACTAAGATAAGTGGGTGTTGAGTTGTGTGCAGAAGCCCAGATTAAAGCAAAAGAGTAAGATGAAATCATCAGTGCGACAAGCACAGGCAAGTAAGACTGTTTTATTACAGTACGCACCAACTCTGTGTACTATGTAAAAGGAGCTGAGGTGAAATGTTTAGGGTAAAGCACAATAATTACTAGCATTCGCAACAGCTTGAAAGACAGATATGTTGGTTTTGAGGTTTTAGATAAGTATTGAGATATTTTCTACCTGTACACCACAGAGCGTACAGAGATAACACCCAGTGAGT
This sequence comes from Karalla daura, assembly GCA_029224185.1. Taxonomy (NCBI): domain Eukaryota; kingdom Metazoa; phylum Chordata; class Actinopteri; order Chaetodontiformes; family Leiognathidae; genus Karalla; species Karalla daura. The sequence continues at coordinate 9,699,832 of CM055196.1, read as the reverse complement.
GGGTGTAGTTTTAAATGCAGATATCAGTGCCATAATTTGTTTGAAACTGACAGTACCCACTGCTGTTCTCTACCAGTCTGAGTCAAAACAAGTATCTCATTATTTCCAATCAGCAGATTGATATCTGTAAATGATCCCAATAAATGCTGAACAAACATGCAGAACGACTGGTGATAACTGCTGTGGAATTTCTAGGGAACGTGTCATGATTTCCAAATGTTTCTCAAGTGCTTTAACACAGTCAGGAAGGATATGCAGAGTGGCTGCAGGGTCCCGGACATGAAGGAGTGATGGGCTTTATGCAAGACCCTGGCTTGCTCCCAAACGTTACCTTTCATCGCAAAGCCTTGTGGCATGGAAGTTTAGACTAATTAGATATACAAAATGTTAAATGTTAGCCTGCAGCAGCTCCCAACAATTAATGCCAGTTGCTATTCTGTAAACATGTGAGAGAAATACAGGGAACTGCATGACAGGCCTTCCAGTAATTCGCTCAACACCATGACATAGACGCATAGCTTTCCACAAGTCTGTATCTGAGCAGCTCTTACTTATGGGTTTTATTTGATTTATGTTACAGCGGGCACACAAATATGATCTAGAACTATTTTTCATCTTTATCTTGATGTTTATCAGCAAAAATGGATGGATTCAGCCTGGGAATCAATGCATCTTAAGTCACAGTTGTTCCATTTCATGTTAGGTTTTAACATATAGCAGGGAAATACTGAGGCTCATTAAATGTATTTTATGCACACAATAAACTATAATGCACCAAATTCTGGAGCTGTGTCTGACTGTATGGTGCTTTTGTTCTGTTGAAACCCTGTGCAAATGCTCACCCGTAAAGTGCTGTATGTGTAATGGAGAAAATGACAGAAATAGAAAAGTTATCACAGGGCTGAAAAGTAATAACTTTCCTCCTAAATAAAAGGGGATGTTGTGGTTTCCAGAGTTTGCTGCAGACTTGCCATCCATCCATGACATACATCTTGCAGAAATATCTGCACTCAGTGGAAATTTGACTTAAGCAGGCCAGCCGTTAATAACTATTACAGATGGACAACGAGGATCCCAAACACTGATGTTTTCATGCCAGATGAAAACGTGTTGATTTTAACTTTATTAGCACAAGGGTTTGCAATGGTCTCCTGTTTCCCATGGCTAGGTTTTTTTTATTTTCGAGAAGTGGTCATAATACCTCTCAACTGTTATTTGTCCACTAGTTGGCCGCACAAGCGAACAGAAGTCATGTGGTTTCAGTCTTCAGGTGAAAGCGGGTCCAGTAAAAACTGCTGACTTGCTCAGAATAACTAGGGCAGTGTCTATTAAAAGAGACTCTGCTGTTAAATCTTTTAATGTAAATATTAGCCAGATAGGTGGAATCCTGAGGATGCTCTGATTAACTTCAGCTGTGCGTGTCATTTCTCAGCACCTGAAACTGATTGCTATTCCTGCCAAACACCAGCAATGGTAACTTTGCTTTGCTCGAGCGGCAGCCAATTGAGACCACAGCCAGTCTGTCTCATGGTCTCACCCAACTTGCTTCGTGGCAGGCAGCAACTGACTACTTTATGAGGTGTTTATGGTCTTACCTGAGGTCTATGGTAAAGGGGTGGTCCACCTGTATGGTCCATTCACAGCGAGCATTGTTGGGGTAACTCTCCAGCACTATGTGGCCCTGCCGCTTACGGATCACTTCCCCGCATTCTGAAAAAAAGAAATAACTGGAAAATGGTGCAGAGGCTGCATTTTCAAATTTCTTACGCTGTTAATTACAGCTTAATTCTTATTCTGAGGTTCTGCATTCAGCTGCTTTGGTTGCCATTCTAACCAAATGTAATTACATTTGATTTTCCAAAGCTCTTGTATAAACCCTGTGTTGTGTTCGACAGCATCCAGCAGCATGAACACAACATGCACGAGGCACCAAGAGCATTCAGCAGTCTATGCAGCCTCTGCTTTTAATTAAATGTATGCTTGTTTTGCCCCTTGGCAGAATATTTGCATTCTGAGAGCGCTATAGTCAGTGTCCAAGTGTTACATATTAAACTGTTTTATGGGATTCCCAAATGTTGACTATGTCTTGTCATTCAGCTCTTTATGAGAAACCTCTTGGGCATGGGGCAGCCTTCCAAGCTGGCTGTAACCCAAACAAAGATAAATCAGCAGGGGAGGAAAAACATAGTGTGGTTTTCATTTTATACAAAAAAAATCATTCATGGCAAAAGCATGTGGGATCTGCTAATTAGGCACATTAAGACACTTACTCCTGCAGTCTCCACCAGACCAGCCCGGCCGACATTCAGCACAGTATTTGCGGCTAATAAAGAAGTCATCTCTGGGGCCCCATGTGCCGTTGTTACAACGCTTACAGTTCTCAAACACACTGCAACCTAAAGAAAAGAAGACCAGGAAGGCAATGACAGGCAAATCAGATCAGAATACAAAACTGAAATTTGTCAAAAAAAAAAAAAACTTCAGTTGTGTCAACTTCAACTGCTAAACTCATTAAGCTCATTTTTCAGGTCAGGAGAGCGTACAAACATGTCGCCATTTCCTCAAATAGAAATGTGGAGAAAAAGGCCCCTGAAATGGCTTTCCTGGGGGATGGATTTGCACTTAAGAGAGGGCTCTCAACATCCATCTGTACCGCAGGTATGTAATGCAATGCGGATGCGATTTATACATGAATATTTACGATTGTCCACATTCTAGCTCAGAGCATTTTTTTTCAGTTTTAACCGTACAGCATACAGCATCCCGGCAACAGCTGTTTTTTCCCCTATAAAAGAAAAATGTGAACACATCTGAGCTGTAAAGACAACATGACGCGCTTCTATGGGTGGAGGCAGCAGCACGAGTTTGCATGTGTGAGCCGTAGAACATGTGACAGACACCACCAAGTGTTTATGTTGTCATCTAAATACACTCCTGCACCGCCTACACGCAGGGTTTAAACACAGTGATTTGCATCAATTCCATTCATGCATGATAGCTCCAAGTGTGATCATTCGCTCCTACAGTCATTCAACAGGATTCTACCAGCAACTGAAGGAAAGGAGCCAATGTGAAGTTGGCCTGGAAGCTGAGTTGATCAGCCACTAATCATCCTCAGGCCCTTTGTAATACTGTTTGTGATGCTACAAAGAAAACAGCTGCACAGTTGATAGACAGCACTTGACCTTGTATAAACTAAACTGTAGATATTAAAGGAAGATGACAAAGATGGGTCGGCCCTTCCTGCCAATGTTTTATTTTGTTTGCAAGCACTCTTTCACATTTTCTTTTACAAAACAGTGCTTTGGCTAAGGCTCCAACAATTAGTGTTTGCTCAATTCAGCGCGCTTACTGCTGAGTGAAAAAACAACTGTGAGGCTTCCAGGTCAGCACCTGCAGGCAACTTTTGACACATTTATTAGTCGCGTATCAGGGCATCAATGCATGCGGGACCTTACCCAATGCTGTATCAACACATATTCATAAACAAAAATGATCAAGGAAGCATCTAATGTGAATTTATGGAAACAATTTCAGTAATATGCAAATATCACTTCACACACCTGTATTCTAACCCATGATTGTACTTGTTCTGCCACCCCCCGCTGACGTGTAATTACCGAAAGCCTGGATTGTGTTGACAGTTTTCAGAGATGCACTGTGATTAGGAAACCATTCACCCGGGAACAAAGCTTGTGTCCTTAATATACTACCTTGATGGATGATGCATGGGTCACACTCGTTGATGGCATTTCGGCAGCAGGGCACGGCGTAGCCCACTGGAGTGCCCTGCAAGGGGCATTTACAGCGGATCACATCGTACTCACAGCAGCCTCTGCACATAACGTTCCACTCTGGGCCTGGGCAGTTATGGTACAAGTGCCTGTAATCTAAAAAAAAAAGAAAAAGAAAAAAAACTTAAGTGTAAAGGACATATTTCATACATGCATAAGAATATATTATGACACATGTAATGAATGGCCTTGTGGGAAAATGAGAGCAGATGTGTGTTCTTCAATAGCCTGAGTTGCAATGGAAGGATTCTTCTCAGTGTTTGTCAGAGCTGCTGCAGTGGCTCACTGGTTATTTCCACTGCCATATGTTGCAGGGTTTTCTTTTTTTTGTTCTTCTTCTTGTTAGCAAACCACAAGTCTCTTGGTAGTTAACATCCTCTGCATGTTCTCATGTGTCCTACATCAAACAACACGCCCCAGTGAAAAAGTTATTGTTAAAAACACAATCAATTGGAGCAGTGTTTTCTTTGTAAAGTTTTTACCCAATAAATATAATGTCTAATTGGATTGGATACCAGTGTCTCAAGAACCTTTGAGCTCAAGTGCTTGTTATTATGTAACTGAATTTATAAGCTGAAACAGACAAGTGGAAATTCTCTAGTGGCAGATATGGATGGAGAACTAACAGAAGCTGCACTTTAAACTTGGCATAGCGTCAGTGCATTTTGCACATACCCTCCTTCCAGGCCTCCAATTATAATAATATCTTCCACCATTTACCTTCGCCAAGGAGGCTATGTTTTCATTGCCCTTTCTCTGTCTGTTAGTTAGCAGGATTAGACAAACACTGCTCCGCTGATTCCCACTTAATTTTGTGGATGGGTGTAGCATGGGCCAGAAAAGAATTCATTAAATTATGGAGCAGCGCCGAATCACAGGGCGGATCCAGGAAATTGTTTCGGTTCTCCTGTGCCTTGGAAGAAATATGCAACTCCAGTTCATCCTCATATGAACTACAAACTCCTACCTACCAGCACAGATTTGCAAACCTGTTTTAATTGTAAAGCAGAAGCTGCTCCCCAGATCTACTGATTTCTCTGTTTATGTGAGTTTTGCAAAACCAAGTAACCAAAACACAGAAACACTAATGTGCTGGCGCACAAAGTGATTAATCTCTTTGTGTTTGTTTGCAGACGGCCAACGAAAGAGGAGAAGCGCAGATGTCTTGGAATGCTGTGAGTCATTCTTGCTGCCCTTCCATATTAATGATGTCATAAATTGTATCCCAGGAAAGTCGCAGTCTGGCCTTCTCCTCAGCGTTTTCTCCAAGAAGATGTAGTGAGATATGGGACACACACACTGACATTAATCAAACAGAAAGTAGGTTGTGCAGTGTCACTAGGTCACCTTTACTGCAGGTTTAAGGACAGAAGTTCATAACTTCATAAAGCTGTTGCTTTCATTTCAGTATTGCTTATGATTTTTGCTTTGATGGCATCAGTTCAGAGGGATTTCTGTATTTGCCTTCAAGTATGTGTGACATGGCGTGCGATGGTTCTTAGGACTGTGTTGTAATGTCATTCAAATGTTTTTGGACTGTGGCGCCAAGACATGCTGGCCCACATGGACACACAATAGGCATGCTGTGACACTAACTGTAAGTAATGATTGCTTGTGGCAGAAAACAATGTCAACTTGAAACCCCTGAGCTTTGTTTTTTAATCAGAGATGATGTTTTTCTATTGTTAACAGGAGCCTGCCTCGCAGAAAGGAAACCAGAGAAACTCACAGTTAGGCACCAAATTGTCATTTGTGGATTTCTTTGGACCAATTGTAATTACTGTAAATATCCACAGCATGGTCTGAGTGTTTGGAGAGACGCCAGTCGAGACGAGAAGAAAGCACTGTGCGGGAGCAGGGTTATTCACCGTACTACGAATCAAATCGAAATATGCATCACAACAATGACATAGGACAAGCAAATACCAGTTTTAGCACTGCCCTGCTTGAATCTTGCTTAATATGTTTTAGTTAAATGGATTAATGTATAAAATCAAACATATTGTCTTTTTTTAATTGGACACATTCTTTCTCCTTTTCTCAATCTGGTGATTCATTTACCTATAATGCAACTTGGCCAACAACTGTCTGGTCAGAGGTCTTGGTGGGTTATGTAACTGAGCAGCAGGCCACAAAAATGTGGTGAACTCATTTCTATTTTAACTCTAAACTACCCATTCCCAGTTTGTTTTTTTTTCATACTTTTAACCTTCAGTCCGGTTGAGGCTGACTCATCTGACATGGAACTAATTTGTCAGATTTTGCACTGCTCTCCGAGAAGACTCGAACAGCTTTAAACAACAATCTAACTGTTAACAAATTGACAAAATTCCCAGATAATCGTTGAGAAAAGCACCACATTTTACCATGATGTATTAGAGCTGCTATTCGCTTGATTAGAGCAAGCATGGTGCAGTGTAGTCACTGCAAATCTGACCCAAACCTCATTCAACACTCATGCAATGAATAACAGTGTTTAAAAGGTTTAGTGCCTGGGGACTGAGAGGTCCTGACACCATCTCCTCTCCTCATGGACAACTTTTCCTCGCAGAGGTTCAATACCAGCCGACTGAGAAACCTGATTTATAGGACATAAACATGAAAGGGTCAAAAGACTTTATGGGCTTGCCTGGAAATGTCATTACATAGATTGCTGCTGTGTCTTGTCCTTAGATAGAGAAATAACATCCTACGAGGGCATCTGCCACTTAAGAAAAAGGATTTACGGAAGAGATCTCGAGTTGTTCAACAGAAATGTATCTGCATCGTTGTTGACAGCGTCAGTGTGATCACAGGGCATTCATCTTTTGATAGGATCAGTTTCTGGATTCCGACAAGCTGTTTCATGCTCCTTACTGAGGCAAACAAACACAGGCAGCAGCATTTTCAGTGTTTATTCAGTGTGAACGGATTCACTTTGTTGACCTCCAGCTTTCTTGATAAGACTGCATGTTTTTCTGCTCTTCAAGCGTGACTGCAGGATTTCTCCCACACTGCTGGGTGCATGCTGGAATGTGTCTTAGTTCTCCATGATGGCGATCCCATACTCCTTAATAAGTGTTTACTGATTTATAACACTGAAGACATGTTGGCTTACACCCCAGCAATACCCCAGGAATTTATGTATTTCAACGGCACTGTTTTCTGCGGTGTAAAAGCACATCTGTGAGGCTTCCAGGTCAGCACCTGCAGGTAACTACAGACTGGACGGTAACAATTTCATGTGGGTTTTTACTGCATTTTAAGAAGGCCTGAACAGGTGTGGAAATGCACGTGCAGGAGTGAGGACAAGAAGCTGGGGGTCGTATGTCAAATCATCAGTACATGCATGACTTTGCCTGTCGGTGGTTCACTGTTGCTGTGTTTGAGTGTTGTGTGAAAACAAACACTGGGAGGCTACACTTACAACAAATGAAAATATCACTCCCCTGTAATTTAACCCAAGATTGTAGTTGTGCTGTACGACCCCCTGATTGTCATTAATGACAGCTTGCATGTGTTGACAGTTGTCAGAGATGTACTGTCACTAGGAAGCCATTCATCTGATAACAGCTTGGTTACATAAGTTTTCTTCCTTATTGTGCCTCTTGGCTTCTATCCAGCCTGTCTGATATGTGCATTCGTATAGGAAGCTATGTCAGTGAAAAATTTCCTTGAGGCTCACATAACTCCTGTTGTGTCTGTCCGTGTGAGATGAGGCTGGCACCAAAGTCAGAGAATTAAAATTTAATGGGAGATCACAAATATTTTTTTCTTTCCCCTCAGTCCAGCTCTTAAGCGTGCAGATATTTTTGTGTGGGGGTTGTTAGGCTCTTCTGGTCTTATGTAAGTTGTATCTCTTTTATTTTGTTCCAGATGCTGCAAAACGCTCTCCTCTGCACGCACGTCAAAAGGCCATAGAAATGAAAACAGCAACGACAGAGGTCCAGTAAACTCCCTGTTGGTTTGTCTGACGCCTCTGTGTGGCAATAAGCACTTAAGCACCCCCACCAAGACAACACTTTGCATGTTGTCAGCTGACATGGTTCAGCTGCACATCTGCACAGAATTTTTTTTTTAAGGAAGGCAGACAGTGTGGGATGAGGGAGAGGGTATAACATGCAACAAAGAACCTCAACTGGAGTTAACAAGGCTCCCTGTGGTTGTGTTGCACTTGCAGCAGTCATATAGCTACCAAGGCCTTCAGACTGCATTCTTTGATGGTGTTCCAGACACTGGCATCATTATTGCCAGGGGCAGAGAAGTGGTCAGGGATGATTAATGTGGATCCTGTGACCCTGTGTGTGTCCTTACTGCCTGGTTGGCCCACTGGAAAGCCACAGTAAATCCCATCTCCTGCTGAGAAGTCTGAAATTTTCACATCATTGTGCCTTCTTGAATATTTTAATTCTGCCAGATGGGAGTGTTTTACAGATTCACACAACTGTTCCACAAGCTTTATAGAAAACTGCACTATTGGTAGAGAGATTTACTAAATTCAGGATATGTTGCAGGTGCTCACTGTGACCTTGCAAGTGAGTCATATAGCTGCATCGCTCCAAAACTGTGCCGTCATTTTCCAGAAGAAGCTTGAGCAGAAAATAAAACCAGTGGTCAGCTACTTTGCTGCAATTTTTAGTTATGAACAAAGAGCATCTTGTAAGTGATTACTGCATCAATTTTCCTCAGTTCGCATTTACAGGAATACATTGCACGTGTTTCGGATAACTTGTACAATGTGGATGAAACTGATGGGAGCCAAAATATCTCTCTAAATATATCTACACTTCCTGCTTCTGTTCTCTCCAATCATTGTCTAGTTTGCATTTTCTTTGCTTAATACTTAGATCGGCTTGAGTCTTGCCCATTTAGACACTACTATCATATCTCAGCAGTTGATAAGCTTAGTTTAGCTTAGCTTAGCTTAGCACAAAGCCAGGCTTTGAAATGAAAACCTGAAATGGGAAAAACAGTTTTTACCACGGTATTGTGCTAAGCACGGTCATATCGTATGACTTCCAAAGGTTTACAGAATTTAGCTTAACTAGCCTGCATTTCATATTCAATGACAGTCATGGGAGTAGCATTAAAACATGTTCTGTAACTCATCAAGAAATGTTATTTCTTTGACATCGAATTCATCCTAATTAAAAACCAAACCAACCTACTTATAGTGTGACTTTTATTTGGTGAGGCTGCTTTGCATAATCACGCTAACCAGCCTCACAACATCCCTGAGTCACTCTTGTTCCATGCTATGATTAAGTGAGTACTGGGGAGCAGCCTCCTTTGAAGTAAATGGCAGGTTGCTGTACATATCAACTACAAAATAAATATCTTCCTCTTGGCAAAATAGAGCATGCTGGCATATCATGGAAAAAGGTTTTTGTGGCAGCTGTGTGTGTGAGTGCACATGCTGCCTACGTTGGTACGAGTATACTTCCTTTTGCCTACTGCCCACAGCTGTTGTCTGGTATTTTGAGGTCAGACTGATTTTGCTGTCATGGAACTGGGAAACTCCCGGGGGGAAGCTGTATGGGCATTACATATCTGAATGTAGTCCGATCCCCAGCGCTGATCCCTGTGGTCATCCTGTAGATTGCTTTATATAAACTTCCCTGTGCCGTGAAACCACAAAGCCAGCAAAAAAAATCCTATCAGTCGATGATTCACTTTGGTGACATGGTATGTACCTACACACACTGAAGTGTGGGTCAAACAGGAGTGTGAGATGTGCACATTTGTTTTCACCATTGCCTCCCTAAACTTGGAGAGAAGTCACTGATATGACTGTTTTTCCAAATGCTCAATCACAGCCCATGTTTTTCTCCTCATGGCCAAGATTTCACTCTCTCCAATCTGTTTTACGTATGCTTGGGCTTTGTTTCCTATAACACACTGCCCAGTAGTCCTGACAACTTCCCTGTGGACTGGAGCAGAACATGCTATAACAGGAGAGTGCCAGAGGAACAGGACATAGGAGGATTTAAGACAGGATTTAGGAGGATCCTTAAGAGAAAGTCTCAGAAGTTTTAGTTGGAACGCAAACATTACTTAAACTAAAGCACACGAGGACACACATGAACACATATCCATGAGGTCAGCATTAGCACATAAACATGCAAGCTTTGCTTTTGAAAGTAAGTACGTTTGGTGGCTCGGTGGAAAACATCATCAGCTGATAATGCACGATTACGAAACAGCCTGTGCTTAGGATGAGTAAGTCAGCTGACATCTACCAGAGAGAAGTCTTTCCACACACACAGCTGTGCTGTGCCCAACCCTTTTGCCGCATTCACCATCATTACAAATTGTTTTACTCCGTGAGAGGGCAAGGGCTTGGGCAGGAGTCTTGGAGACAGAAGATAGTACACAAGTTAGCACACATTACCACATCCAGCGTGATAGAATCAAACGTGACTCATGTCTTCCTGCAGCAGTTTGAGTGGTCACCCAGGGTAAACAGCCAGAGATTTCAATCCCAACCCACGTTCAGCGATTAAAGGGAAGCCCTCGCACAAAAGGGGGCGAGTGCCAAGACTCAATAGCTCCACTTTACCTCATGGAATTTGTTTCCAGATCCATCTGTTGCTTCTCTTTATTCGAGAGCAGAAAAACAGTCTCGCTCTTATTTCACACAAAGAACAACAGCGATGAGTAGAAGGGGCTATGAAGATCACAGAGCCCAGCTTAATGGGACAATAAACAAACCCACGCAGGACAATCCGTCACTCTGAATTTCAGAACGAGGGCTGTATCAACAAAAGATTGCAGAAACCTGTCAGTGTTGTTTTTCTAAGCTGCCTCTGTAAAAGCCTGTGTTTTCCATCACTGTCTCTCGGTGGGTCTTCTTTTACAAGTCTTGCTGTGCGCCGTTGTGCTCTTAAAGGATAGAGGGGAGGATGGAGAGAGTGCTGATGCCGGCTTTCTGAGAACAAAGAACATAAACCAAGAGGCTGTGCCAGACACAGAGACAGAGAGAGGAGCAGTGGAGTAAAAGTCTTTGCCGGTTTCTTACCGTAGGGCCATGCTCTCCCTTGGGGTAATGAGATAAGGATGAAGAGGAAGATGAAGAGGAGCCAGCTCTCCTTCCCAGAGATAAAGGTGCCGGTCCAGGGGACTGTGTGGGTGCCCCCGTGGGTTTGCCCCAGCTGCAATCTGTGTCTCTCAGACAGCATGCTGCAGTCTGGATCTCTGTTTACTTTCTGAACTCAGCTGACATCACCTTCCCTCAGCCCTTCATTCTTTCCCTCCCCCTCCCTCCATCCCTCTCTTTTTCTCTGTTTATCCCACTCGCTCTCCCTCTCTCACTTCTCTTTGGCTTCAGGTTACAGCCCAGCCTCACAAGGAGTTCCACTTGCAGTGGTCTCCCAAAAACTCCCCTCGCTCTGCTCAGAGGATGACGTCACTGCCCGTGAGTTAATACAGGCTCCAGCCATTTACGTTTAAGTCATCATAGTGTCTCACACACACACACACACACACACACACACACACACACACACACACACACACACACACACACACACACACACACACAGCCACATATGCACACACACATACACACACACACAAAAACAATGAAGGGAAGGACACAACAAGTAGTTGTGCTATCACGCTATCAAGACCATTCATGAAGTGATAGAACTTATGTTTCCACTTAGCTGCGTCATTGTGTTCATTGTGTAAAAGTGTTCATGTCTGAAAAATAAATCCTGACGTCACTTCCATTCAGGTTCACTTCTTGAAAAGTTTTTAAGTAAAATTGTATCAGACCTTATTGTGTCAGACAACTGTGCTTTCAATCTGCTCTTAGTCATCATCAGTCGCCACCTGATTCTATGCGCTTCAAAACATTCATTAATAAAGCAATGCATATACTGTATCAGCTGTTTGTAACATTCATTTGCAGGTTATTTAATGAGCCAATTATTTGATTAGTCGGTTCTAAATAGAGATAGATTGTGAGATATTCTCTTTGTAATTCCCCATAGCCCAGGGTAACATCTTGAAATTGTTTTCCAGGCAATGATCCAAAACCCAAAGTCTTTTCATGTACTATCATTAGTGATCTAGACAAACAGGAAATCTTCTGAAAAATGAGAACTAGCCAATAAGTTAAAGAGTTGTTGCGTGGAGAATAACAAAACAATGAAGGTAATGCGGTAGATGGTGATTAATTACATTTTGATTGATTGATCGACATCATAATCATTGACACTCGAACATAAGTGTAGAAATGTGGTTGCTGTTGAAAACCAATATGAAATTAATTTATTCTTGACTCCCTGACAGCAGAGAGCAAGCCAGTGAAAACAAAGAAAAAAGGTATTTTATTTTTTTCCATAACAGTGTTGTTTTTATGATCTCTTGGGTGTGTTTTACCTCAGCTGGACACCGAACTTGAATTAATTCATTTGTTGTTCTGCACTCACTTGGACTCCATGCCACATGCTAGAGCTAACAATAAATCCAGATCAAACGCCTCAGAGCAAGAGAATCAAATGTCCTGAGCAGTTTCTGAAAAACAGCAGGAATTAGACCATAGTAAGAACACAGGAGCAGTGATCCAAAGGTAACATTAAGTGTTTGGTGGGGATGGTGAAAACCAGCTGAAATCAAGATGGTTCATGAGGAGGAGGAATGGAGAGAGAGGCAGACAGGGAATGAGTAGGAAAAGAAGGAAAATCAAAGAAGAGAAGGGGGAGAGGAAATGCTGTCTGTCTTGCTGTGCTCTCTGTCCACCTTTCGCCACCTTTCCACTGTTTGTCCAGATGCCTATTAGTTTATTATGTGAAGCTCAAGGCTTTAGGTTGATGTGCACACTGGTTTGGTATTTTCAGAGACACCACAGCTGCAGTCTTCTGTTGGAAGTGGATCATTTTTATGTTATACACAGAGGAAAAGAGTCTACGTTTGGATTTACTTTCCATCTGTAGTTATATGGTTTGTTTAGCCTAAAACATGGCAGAACTTCCTCAAAGTAGAAAGAAAAAAAATTGCAGCCTCCAGACCAAAAGCCTAATATGCTCAACTCCATTATGAGTGTCTCTAACAGAGAAAGGAACTTCAGTACATGGGCAAAAAGTCATGGCAATGATAATTTAATGGTAGAAATAATGTCAGGGGGTCTTTTAATCTAAGGCTTAACAGTGAACTGTGTCAGTGAATGTTTTTGACAGATACTCCAGCTGCTTCCCTGAGTCCAAAAACATCCAACATTGTTAATTGGAGACTCTAAATTGCGCTAGGGATGAGTGAGTGTTTGTGTGTCTTGCAACAGACTGGTGACATGTCCAAGGTGTATCCCCTTCTTTCACCCTATGCAGTGTGTAGTGGAGAGAGCAGACCCCCACAAAACCTTAAAGGTACAGATGATGGATGGATGGAAATAAGGTTGTAAGTGATCCTTCTGTGCACCTCTGAAGCCCCTTATTTATGTTATAGCACAGTATTAATCTTCTGACTCTTCTGAGTCAGGAGAAAAAAGTTTATTTTAGAGCTTTTTCATTTCTTTGGTACTTGACCTAGCAGACATGATTGGTCCCTAAGCAAGTGAACACTACAGTCACACGTTTAGTTTTCTAAAGAATGAAAAAAAAATACTATATTTGGAGATAAATAGTTTAATGTGCGGTGGATTCCATGGAGCATGTTCACCATATAAAGCTGTTCACACTGACTGTCTTCTGGCTGTTGTTTTGCCCTCTTGACGAGGGAACTCTTTAATCATTTTAGTCATTGTACCAGAGCCCTGCTGACCCCTCCATTCATCACTACTGTATTTAAGAATTCGGCCAGGAGGGAAACATTTTCTCATGACCCACAGATCATGCTCATCCTGGGCTGCACAACAAAACCTTCACAGCTGGCACCGCAGTGATGGCGGTTGGTCAGAAAGAATGGGCCCCCTGCCCACAGTGCACAGTAAAACCTCATTACAAAGTACATGAAGGAAACGGTGTGTACAGCAAATTACCTGGAAGCCATTTTATGTAATGGCCTCTCCTGTTGGCGGCACATTTGTTTCGGGAGGTTTCTGCAAGCCTGTCTGTAAAAGTTACGAAATGCAGTCCGATCTGTTCATTATGAATCTGTTAACTTCACCGTGTTGTGCTGGAGGGTCCAGAGGTCTCGCAAGGTCAGACCAAGGTGTTTGACTAAGGAGCCATGTGGTTTTAATATGAAGGAATCTAATCATGGCATCACATTCATCTCGTTTCCATGGTTACACACCAGACAGAGTAAACACCGACACCTTTCTTTTCCCCATTTTTTCCCCTTCAGTAGCTAATGGTCTAAGTGCGTCACAGCGTAACCTGCTGCTGCTTGCTGTGGATGGAAACTAGGCTGCCTGCTTCACAGGTATGGCAGATGCTTGCGCCGGATTTTCAGCAGAGCCTGTTGCCAGGAGCGAGGTGCAGTTTAGTCATTTAATAGTGCAGGACAGCGTCGGACTGGTCCTCAAATATGATCTCATTTATGCACTGCACTGTGAAGAGGACGGTGCTTATGACGGCAGTTTGTTTTTATGAACTATTTTAAGCGACTCATTCTGCACAGCCACTGCATTTATGCATAATTATCTGTCCCCAAAGAGAAGCTGGGCCATGGCTGTCCCTTTCCTGCACCACTTTTCCCTTCATTATATGCAGATTTTATGAGCAGTGGGGGCAAAAAGAAGAGAGATAGATGGCGATAATGATATGATATTAAGTGTCACAGGATGAAGGAGGAAATTAGGTCAAATTAGACTGAATAAAGAGGCTGATGATAAACAGTACACATTTGAGTGTGCTTCAGGGTATCTGCCTGAACTTATCGGCCCTGATTACACAAAGCTCAGTCCCTTGCATGGTTATAATCCTCAATTTGACTTTACATATATGCCTATAGGTATGTCGTGCTACGTTCAGCCAGATACTGTGCTGTTTTACATTATATGTACAAACCACTTTAAAGCATTCTCTTTGCTTGAAAACCAAATTATATTTAAGTAATGTAGCCAGGAACATCTAACATTTCACTGGCCCACATTTATCCATGTTTAAGTCACACTCCAGATTGTGCTTGTCTGGCTTTGATTTAACTCAAACCGTACTAAGCCAGGTCAAATACATTTACACTTTACTTTGAAGTGCTAAATCTGTACTCCTGAGTCTCCACCCAGTGCAGCTATGCAGCTACGGTTTCTCTGGCTGGATATGACAAAGACTTGGATTTCACATCCCATTAGACCCTGTTAATCCTACAGCAAAGCCCTATCTACAGGAGATGGCAACAGCAGGGAACCACATTAAAGTTAAGATTATTATAGCATCCTGAAGGCCATCTATAGATAGGATGCTGGCAACGGGGGGCACATATCTGAGCAGACACATGTGCATGTGACCTAGTGAGCTCCACACCCATTTAACATCCGGCATGCAAGGAGGAACCCTACCATATGGACATCACATACATTCATCTCTATAATCTAAAACTTCTGACATGACATGACATGAAAGCAGGAAATTTGAAA
Organism: Karalla daura; assembly: GCA_029224185.1. NCBI lineage: Eukaryota > Metazoa > Chordata > Actinopteri > Chaetodontiformes > Leiognathidae > Karalla > Karalla daura. Next base: position 9,684,538 of record CM055196.1, on the reverse strand, counting down.
CAAAATATGTCCTCCTCTAATCAGATCATAGCTAATCCTAACACGGAAAAAAAAGTTTTAATGGGAAACAACTTTTAATAGGAACAAACTTCCATCCAAATGACAGCATATGCAAAATATCAAGAGACATCATTTTTCCGAGTAAACCTATGTACTGCCAAATGGAAAAATCTGCCAGCTTCAAAACTTCAAAAACTTAAAAAAAACATTATTACACATTTTCCTTCTATTGTGAACTATTTAATCAAGATTTAAAACTTTGACCCCAGAGAACTGTTACATACAGTACAACATTCTGAATATTATTTGCCATAAACTGGAAACTGACCTTCTCTTTTTATGCTGCCAATGGGAATTGCCTCATAGTCAGCTTTGCCATGGATTATAAATCATGCATCAAAAATGTTGTCAAGTCCCTCAAAGTTTAAAGGGAGGCCTCCAACTGAGGGGTCTTAAAAAGGGACTTACCTATAACCATAACAACAAAACTGTTAATCCAACAGTTGACCTGGAGCTGGTGCAAAAGCACATAAAGCTCCCCTGGTAGCTGTTGACCATACTCCTTACGTGGAAGATGGAACCATACTGGAACAAAAAAAAACCTCTTATAATGGAAACCTCAGAAGGACATGGAGGGAGACAGAGGAAAAGTATGGTATGCAGGAGGAATGAGGATACTTTCCATCTGCTCTGGGTTTCAGCCGGGGCTCACGAGGTTTGTGACATGAGACAAAGTGTCCTGTGTACGTGCCTCTGCTTTCGCTCATCAGACAACTGTGTTTCCTTCACTTAATCTGTTTATCACAAAGTGACCCTTGTTGTGCCATTGTTAATAAGAATAGCCAAACTGACAATGAACCAGACGACTGTCTCACACAGGAGAGTTTGTTTTGATGCGTCATGGCAACAAGGTTTCTGTTTTGGTCATCTTTTTTTTTTCATTCTTTTCCTGTCGCCGTATGCAGCCGAGCACTGTGGCTGTGCCATTGTGGTGGAAATAACTTGGTCAGAAAGATATAGGGGAGGTGGGGAAAAAAATAAGAAAAAGTTGGTCGGAGTGAGGTCAGTGTGAATAGACCAGAATTGGAACCGCTGAGCTACTTAAAAATGGAAAACAGCCGCCCAAAGCCCATTAGCAGAAACCCAACATTTTACAGCACATCACCTCAATGCTCCAGTTCTCCTTCTCCAGTTTCCCTGCTCTGAACTCTTTATGTTTTGTTATTGGTTTCTATTGGTTATTGCTCCTGAGGGGTCTCCAGACAGGAGCACGGTGATCTCAACACGTTCACAGTGACACATGTGGCATTTTGTGCGAGGACTGGAACACTTGACAGGAGGAATTTGCAGTTTTATAGAACAGGCTCCCTTAATGAGGCATTACACAGAAAGCAAACAGGGCCGAGATCACGCTCATTGTGCAGCATGTCAGCATGTAGGGTGTGGACATGGACCTCCACCCTCTCCACACTGGATCTGTTATGTGTGTGTTTAAGGTCACATTAATTTGGGATTTAGTTTTACGGGAGGGTCCACTGCATTGCAACAATTATAATGATTGTGGATCAAGGGTGGTATTTATTTCTGCCTTGCCAAAAATCAAGCCTGACCATGCAGCATGCCTAGGCCAATTAAAATCGATACTGCACTCTGAAATAAAAGTCGAGCACATCACATGTCTGATAAAAATAACAACACTGATGCAGTGTTTGCACAGTGTTATTTGATTTTTTTTTATCAGACATGGAAGGTACTTGACAGAAGACATTGTTTACATTTTTAATTAAGTGTCTTTCTTATTTTGTTGCAGTGTGTACAAACATTTTTTGGGGGGATAAACTGCATGGAAAAACGTGTTGCATGACCAAGGCTGCGGCAAACTTTACAATACTCTGCAAAATACTGTATTTGTGATGGAATCTATTCAGTAGGTTTTGCTGTTGCTGCCTCAACTATGGAGCGAAAATGATCTTTGCATGTCTGCATCTTAAATACATAAATAAGCAGGATTCATGGATTAGGATTAGGATTCATGTTTTAATATACTTATTATATGTCTGAAACATATTTGAACAAGAGGCTAAAAGGATACTATATCAAGTTGATCAATAGTTTAATATTATAATATTATAATAGTGTCTCACACTGTATTGTTTGCAATCCAAAGCAATGGCCAATCTCTGGCCTTAAGTTTGTGTTTTTCTTCATTCTTGGCTTTGGAAGGCTTTGGGAAAAAAAAGAAAAAGAAACAGGGTGCTGGCCACAAAAGGCTCGTTCAGTGCACTCAACTTGGAGCCAAAGTTATCCAGGTTATCCAGATATGAGCGCAGCAGCCTCTTGTGGCCAAGAGAGAAATTGCACAAAGAATTGGGAATATGGGCTGAGGTCCAGACCGCACGGCTAAGCACAGAGAAAGACTTATGTAATGCCAGTGTCCATAAACAGGAAGCGTAAGGCAGCAATAAGTGGCAGGGTTTGCTTCTGCTGAAAAAGTACATAAGGTACATCAGGACCTGTACTGTGTCAAGACATATATGTAATAGCAGTCATAAAAATGTTGCTGATCTGAATTCCTGAGTTAGATGCATTTTGAATTTCTGTATATGTAACAGATTTAACATTCTTAAAGAATCAGCATAAAATTAAACTTTACAAGAACAAAGTGGAGAAGCTGTTTTAAGTTAACAAATTCAGTTTAATTAAAAAGCACTCGTACTATCAACGTTGTCAGCCCTGCATTCACAGTTGGTGTTGCAATTTCACCACTTTCCCACGGATACATTTCACTTAAAAAGCCCTTTGATCCTCTTAATAGATTCATGCGTTTCATTTCCAGAACTTGACAGACAAAAAAGGCATGAAGTTGAAAGGCATGGATGGATTGCCAAAGAGAGGATCACATACCTTAGATCTTTCTTCAAGAAGCACAACCACAATAACAGTGGCGAAAACTTGATCTGGAAACTGTTTGCCCGCTGACTTCATTGATGACGCCGACTTCATCAGCAATCATGCCATGATCCCGAGTAACTGATAAACTCTCCTGATGGCTGAGGATGTGTCTCCATTTATATTAAATGAATAAATAAATAAATACAAATGTGCACTTACAGAGCTGTTACATCATGCGTCGCTCAAACTGATAACTGATCCTCCTACCGTGTCGTAAGGCGAGGAAGGCACGCAGCACAGTAAGTAGCCTCAGCTGTGCTGTGACTGCTAAGATGTTCGCCTTCAGATGTGCATTGGCCTCTCATCAGTGGGTCTGATGTTTGTGTGGGAGGAAATTGACAAATATGTCTTAGGGGCTCTCTCAGCATGACCATTTTCAATAATCCTCCAAACTGCATCACAAATGTGAAATTTGGTGAAAGCCAGAAAGTCAGTCTGTCGCTTCAGTAAATGGGGAAAGGGAGGTTGTGGAGAAAGGCGCGTGGTGATTTATCCTCTAGGGGGAGTCAGAGCCTGCAAATCTAGGAAATATATTTCAAGGGAGACATGAGATGAATCTAAAGTAGCCTTTCAGTGCTTAAAAACAGGCCTCAAATGGAGGAGCTATGTCTTTTTTTTATTTTCCTCCTGCAGGCAAGCCACAAAAACAACAGACGAGGTGACAAGACAAAAATAAAAGCAAAAGCCTGGGGGTAGCACATCTCTTTCAAGAATTTCACTAAACATACATATCACTGTTCCCATTTCCATCTGTCATGGAGTGGTATTGATTTGTTGCTGCAAGCGGCAATGTGGAATCAAGATGTCCACCGTTGGAATCTCAGCAGGAAAGAAGCTTATGCAGTGGTCGCTGTACTGGAATGGGCCACCACAACTAATCACTCTGATCTCATTTTATTAATTATATTCCCAACACAGGGTGAGGGCAGGCTGTTTGATCAGTTCTCAGCTCCCCCCTCCTTTTCTCACAGCAACGAGCCATTGCCGCGACGTTAAATTATTCAATTGGGCCCGCTTTGTTGTTAATAGCAGTGATCACTCTTGCTTAAACAGCATAATGTATGCACTGACAGCCAACAGTGATACAAACCTGTCCTAGGGGGACACAAATCTATCAGTGGCGAGCGTCTATCTGCCACATTAGAGATTCCAGGCTCCAGTGAAGCATAGGTAAGTAAAATACACTTAACACCAGGGCCTATATGGGAAATGCTCCTTCCACAAGGCCACAACCATAAATTCTATCGCTCTATAGCTGATTCCAGAGAAATAAACCTGCTATCAAATCACTAGAGAGTTGGACATTTTTCCTGAGACTTTAAAATATGGAAAAACTTGTCTTATACAATTTCACTGATTTTATGCTCAGATAGGGAAGGAGGGTGTTTTATGCGGCATGGTTCAGAGAAAAGAAAAAGATTGAAAAAGATAAGAGTACACCGATTATTCCTCATTTTGACACTATGTGCCAACAACAAAAAAAGTTAAACAAATTTTTTTGGATTTATTTGCCCTGTTTCTAAATTTAGCAGATTTCAGTTAACTCAACCAGTCTATTTGGCATACTAATTTAGACTGAGAGGCTGATGTTTTCTTTTTGCTTAACTTGCAGCAGATGCCTGGAGTTCTTTTCCATGTGTCTTGTTTGTTTACCCTTCCCCCAACAGGGTGCTGTCAACACTATAACCCTGGTGACTAGAGAAAGGTCAGAGTGCCAAGGGGTCATTCTAGTGTCCTGGGTTTTGGCCTCTCCTTTCCCCTTTCTTCTGCAACGCTGTGATGACTCAAGCTGAGGAGCGGGAGGAAGGACATGCAACTGGGAGGAAGTAAACTCAGGGTTGAAATAACAGGACGCTTTAGCTCAGATGCTGATTTTTTTTTCTGATCCAATCAGATCTGGCGCTAATAACTGATGATTACCATCGCTCGTGCTTTTCAACTGTGCCTGTCTCTGCTGGCTTGCTGCATTTCATTTTCTAGCTAATGTCCAGCTTGGATCTAAGCATCATTTGACTCTTTGAAGTGTTGAAATGAAGAGCCAAATGAAAGCACAGTTTCTTTTCAACTGGCCTGTGTTTACAGCAGAGCCTACACAGCAAATAAGCAATTATGGCACAGCACACGCCTGCTAATGGGAGAGTGGACTGTGGAATGAGCAACATCGAATGTGGACTTCACTCCTACCAGCAGCTTTATGATCTACAGAGTAAAATGCCCCCAGGTCAACAGAAAAAAAAACCACTCAAGCTCAGTGCTGTACAAAATGATATTAGGCCGATATACACGTCTCCTACATAGGCTAAAACGAATATGACTGGCTTGCTTTTAGTCTGTGTGTAACATGCTGCCGTGTGCTGAAGAGGCTAAATGTTTTTCATTAGGAGCTGGGAGGAGCTGAGAAAGAGGATGCATGTAGACCACAGAGCTCCAGTCTCACATGCGCAGAATATTCCTCCTGATGTGATATGATCGGAGCTGGCAATTTGCACCATTTGCTTGTAAAACCTGAAGCTGCTAAATGCTTCACTGAAACATTAGGAGGACATTTAACCACAGTCTCTAATGTTAACTGACCGCGTGACCCCGCATGTGCGCTGGGGCACAACCATATCACACGGTGCATTTCATCTGGAGAAAGGAATACACCAAGGCCTTGGATGTCATGGCTTTCTTAATCATGATCAGATGTTGTTAAGCTCTCCCTTTAGCCAATTTAAGAGCGAGCCTCGCCACAAAGCACTGAGCGCACCAGAGTCAATAAGCCAGTTAGCGGAAGGGAAAGTAAAAAGAATTCAATTCTTGACTTATTTAATAGGGGATTTGGTGTGGCAGGTCAGGGGCTGTAATCCAGGAGATTGGACACTGATTCTTTAATCGAGTGGCTTCATCGTACATCTCTTTCCTCCCCTCCCGATCTCACTCTGGTAAGAGGGTCTCCCCTGTGTAGCACTGAATTTCAATGGTCTGCTCCTCTGCCTGCCCCCCACCCACCCTCATTTAACTGCTGCATGGAAAGCAGATGGAGATAGGGAGTACAGCACATCAATAAGCGCGGTCTCATGTTTTTTCCTCCCTGGCTGAGAGAACAACTCAGCATTCATTAACAATAACCTGTTCATTTGCAAATAGCGACCTAGCAGTCATTCTTAAAAAACATTTAGTCTGCATATCAGGAAATTGGCAAAGGCAGGGTAATGGAACTGCAGTGAATGGTGGAAAAAAGGGAGCAGTTTAGTGGCTATGTGCCATGCTCAGGTCCCATAAGCGCAGAGCCTCTCTCAATGTAGCAACAGCTTTGGTTTGATTCTGCATAGGCTGCTTGTTTGTGCTTGCTGGTTTTGAGACCCCTGGTATTTTCCTAGATAAAGCCAGGAGGGAGGCTGCTGGTGCTTTCAAAAACTGCATCATCCTTGAAACACTGTGGCTGAGGACTGAACAGCGTAACCTATAACATTCAAACCCAGCAACATCCGCATGCAAAAAGAGTTCAAGAAAGCAGTATGCTGACTATCGGGTCTATTTTGTGCAATTTGTGCACTATTTCAAAATGTTACTTTAGATAGAGCCTGAGATAAGCGCTGACAAGATCGTGTCTCTGTCAGCAGGAGTTGAAAGCAATGTCTTATCTGTCTCTGGAGTATTTATTGTAACGCTACATCCACAATTGCAAGTTTGCTGCAGCCAAATTCTGAGTCGGGAGAAGCACACACTGGGTTTCTTGAACAGATGGCAATCTCTCAGTTCCTGGATTCGATGCAGGTTTTGACAGTTCAGTGTGTGTACGTACTCACCAGCAGAATACAAAACCAAATCAGCATGCCTCCCTTCTAGTATCTGCTCCACTCTGCCGGTTTTTAAGAACAAATGCATTCACACAGACGAATGTTCAGAAGAACACACAGATGTCTTCATCATACACAACCCAGGAAACGATGAATTCATCCCCATGTACCACCCCACCACCAGCACCATGTCCCTCATTCCCCAAGCATGAGAAATTGTCAGGCCCTGTGAAATAATCGGAGCTTTCAACGCTAATGGAAGCCCGGCACATTCATTATTCAGTCCAGGAAACAGAGTGCTGCAAAGCGTCGGGGGACCTATGAGTTATTGCTCAGCATGAACTAACCTTAGACTGTGAGGGTAGAGGCAGAAGCCCACTGCACTCTCTCCCGCTCTGTCCCCGGCCCTGTTCTGCCTCCTCCGACTCCGTCTGTCCATCTGCACGGGCAGACAGGCACCACGCAGAGAACCCGAGATTGTGTCACAGCTGTGGTGCGGTCAGACGGTCGGTGATGGGTGTACTGTGTTGCTGCAGACAGAATGACTGACGGTCTGGGCTCTCTTGTGTCATTGCAGCGCTTGACCGCGGACAGCCATGACTGGTGGAGAAAGGCTTTTCCCTGTGTTACGGCCCTCCTGGGACTGCTGCAGGATTTACGAGGAAAGCAGAGGGAGGAATGCGGCAGGAGGTGTGGGCGGCTGGGGGTTCTCCGAGGTTGGCTGACCTGCAGATAACACATGGCAAGAAACAGATAGGTTTGATATGAGAACATGCCCGCACTTGTGCTGGGGGAAAGGGACCCCACGAGCCATGCTGCTGCAGCCTGAGGCAGTCCATGTGGACACTCTATACACTCCTAAAAAGTAACTCACATCAGACAGAATTCCAGCAATGCACTTAAGCCTTCTTCATTTCCTCTGTCTAGACCTAGGAAGTACTGCTAGATCTCAGCTTTAAAGAGTAAGTGAAGGGAAGCAGCTAAGGGGGAGCAGCTAAGGGGGAGCAGCTAAGGTGAAACAGCGTTTTTATATCAGCACAAGAGATCAAGTAGAGAGATTGAATTCCATAAATGTACAAAATACACAAAATCAAAACATGAAAGTAACTTTCTGTCACTTGTCCAAACTTGCATTTAGTCTGTCTAATCTGTGTCTCTAATGTTCTGCATTTGGGGGACATATTGTTCTGTACATTTTACAAAGGCTAATTTTGAACTTTGAGTTGTCAATGACAGATGGTAAAAAAAAACAGCCCCACAAGGTCTCACTCTTTTGTCGACCACATTAGAAAAACATGCACAAACATTTCTTGAGCTCCTGCGACTTGTAAACGCTTCTCTACTCTCTCACAACACAGGGAGTTTTCATTCCCTCTGCACTGCCATCGACGTCAATCTGCATTGCAGAATCAGACACTTGGCTGGGAATTGAACAAATTATTCTGCTGATGGCAAAAAAAAAATACCAAAACGTCAAACTTGGCAAAGCAGAAGTGAAGGCTACATGAGAAATAAGATCACATAATTTCAGTCTGCTTGTCGACAAAGTCATCTCCTGCCTATTCGTGCATGTACTCAGATGTACAAGATATACTGGGATGGATGCCTTTTGTGTCGTTTCAGTCAGTCTCTTCCCCAGCAATAAAATAGCACAAATATCAGCATGAAGATAACACGTTCGAGGCTCCCGGCGTTTCAGGCATACATTAGTGGACCTCTAGTTTACAGGGTGTAATTGAGTATTCTTGTCTACAGCTGTCTTCTCGACTCAGGCAATTTACCATGCCAGCATGTTGCTATAAAAATGACCCAATTAATTTGATTAGGAAACTGAGGTTCAAGATACCGAGTGTGAAAACATGAGTCGAATGGCAAAGAGTGCAAAGGAATTCTAATGAGGAACGATTTAATGAGGGAGATGTGTATAAAAGAGTTTGTGTGCATGCATGCTACGTTTGGTTTAACAAAAGCAGTGGACAAAGATGAAGCAAGCAGTTTACTTTATTGTGCCCCGGGTGTTCTGAGGAAAATGTCTAAACATTTAGCAGCAGGAAGAGCAATAACATTGCCATTTAAGACCTGAAAGCAGGACCACAAACTTTTAATGTTGAAATAAATATTTGAAAGCGTGTTTGCATCAAATAGGTCTTTAATGTGTGACTTTTACGGTACTGGCAAACGTGAGATATGGTCAAACACTGCACAGGGTAAGTTGGTAAGTGGACTGGGTCTGATTATTTTCCATTGGTTTCTTGCAGTGAGTAGATCTGAAGACTGGGGACCTGGCCAGGGAGTATACGGTCCCTTCACCATACGTTTGCTGGGATATGCTCCAGCAGATCCACGTTAACCACCTTTAAAGGTATGAAGTAGGCGGATGTAATGGATGTATGGATGGCAGACTAGAGATGTGCTGCTATGCGAGAAAAGTAGGAAGAAATATGTTGGTTTTAATGATATTGTTTCAAGATGAAAGCTTTGTCAAGCTTAAATAGTTGTTATTTTGTATATGAGAGGCACTTAATTTGACTATTTTGATCATTTTCAAATACCTAAAGTGGGATGTGGGAGGAAGAAAGTTGTCATGTACAGTTGTATTTAAATCTCAAGATGAACTATAGTTTTGTTGCTGTCAAAAGAAATTATTAGATGTAAGTGCCGTTAAAATAAAAACAAATGTCATCCAATAATTGCTTGTGTTTGTTTCTGATCAGTGACAGAGTGACAGGCTGGGGTATACAAATCTCAGGTGTCATTTTCCATTCCTGTGCCCCAGCTATCTTCATTTTTCTCGTACTTAAGGGGCTTTTTGCCTTCATTCTGCATATCAGCAGTAAACCATGTGATCAGCAAGACGACATCAGGTGACTAACTTGGCTGGTTAGCAACATTCCTTCATTAGTTGCCTCGTTGGATCATTGTCCTAAAAGTGCGAGTGTAAAGGGGCACAGATTCTCTCATTGCGGATTCAATATGGAAAAACCCTCAAACAAACCTTCAGTTGATAGTCAGTATTTGCATCGGCTATGCTTTGATTTTAAATGTCAGTGTGCTGGGCTGCAGAGCCAAAACAGTGAGAGGAAATGCACTGACAGAACGTCATTATTTCTAACCTCTTAGTACTGATAAATTAGACTGTATACTGAATAGAATGTTGGACCTACTGGGATAGATAGATAGATAGATAGATAGATAGATAGATAGATAGATAGATAGATAGATAGATAGATAGACAGACAGACAGACAGACAGACAGACAGACAGACAGACAGACAGACAGACAGACAGACAGACAGACAGACAGACAGACAGACAGACAGACAGACAGACAGACAGACAGACAGACAGATAGATAGATAGATAGATAGATAGATAGATAGATAGATAGATAGATAGATAGATAGATAGATAGATAGATAGATAGATAGATAGATAGATAGATAGATAGATAGATAGATAGATCCGTTGCCTGAAGCATGAGGGTGTTGAAAACGATGACATTATTTCAGAAGTCAATTATCATAATGGCTTTTTTGTCGACAAGTATTCCTCTCACATGAACACACACACACACACAGAGTGCGGTGCAGTGCACTTGCAGCGCTCCTCTGTGAACCCTCCTCCCCACGACCCGCCCACCATCTCGGGACTGGAGTGACGTGTCTCGCCGCCGAGTGTCTCTGTGAGCGCACACACACCTCAGTTCACAACTCAGCCAGAGCCCGGAGCGGACAGGATACACACGCACACACACACACATCTCACACACTCAGAGAAAGCGAGAGAGAAGAGAGAGGAGGATAATAATGAGATCCGTGGACAGAGGCAGTGTGTGCTCCCGGCAGAGCAGCGCAGGTGGACGGGACGGGAGATGAGCTTCATCCCGGAGGAGCAGGAGGAGCAGGGCGGACGGGACCCGGGCTGCACGGCTTCTGCCTCTGCTTTAAACCCAGTGCTATCACCATGAAGGCTGCCTCGGCCAACCTGCTGGCGGTGGTGTTCCTGTGCGCCCTGGCAGGCGTCTTCTACGTGTGGAGCGCTCTGGAGAGCCGCCTGCTGCAGCGGCACCAGCGCAGCCTCTCCTCCCCGGGCGTAGCGCCCCTCCACCGGGCTCTACCCGCGGACCCCGCGGCGAAAACTTTCCGGGTTTTGCTGGCCGTCCCGGGCAACACAAACAACGCCAGCAGAGATGTGAATGGATATAACAACAGCAGAAAGCTGGGGCCCCCGGTAGAGGACGGCGTGTTCTGGAGCGAGTGGCTGGAGGATGTGCTCCAGCCGGCGGGCTTCACTGAAGAGTACGCCCGCAGATGGAGAGACAGAGCCCGGGGCTGCAGGGTGGTGAGGCTGGAGCCGGGATGTGGCAGGATCTCCAACCAGCTGGCCACGTTTGAGGACGGGACTAAAGCGTGTGTGCGCTACGGGATCAACGCGGATCAGGTGCAGGGGGAAACTTTGACCTACTACCTGGCCACTCTGCTGGGCATCACCAACCTGCCTCCGCTGGTGCTGTCCCAGCTGCGAGGAGACAGCGAGCAGTGGGAGCGCGTGAGGAGGCAGATCGACGCTTTACAGTGGACTGACCAGGCCGTGGTGTCTCTCACCCAGTGGATCTCCAACCTGACCGGGGTGGTCACACCTTCTCCCCTGCGCCAGGAGAACACGGGTCTGAACCCGGATCTGCGGCAGCTCCACAACCAGACCACGGCCCAGCTGCTGGAGCTGATGCAGTGGAGCGACCTGATCGTCTTCGACTACCTGACGGCCAACTTCGACCGACTGGTCAGCAATCTGTTCAGCCTGCAGTGGGATCCGCGCATCATGGAGAGGGACACCAACAACCTCCTGAGGAGGCCTGGAGGTGACCTTGTGTTCATAGATAACGAGGCCGGACTGGTGCACGGCTTTCGGGTGCTGGGCATGTGGGAGAAGTACCACAGCACGGTGCTGGGATCGGTGTGTGTGTTCAGGAGAAGGACCGTGCAGCGTATTGAGGAGCTGCACAGGCGCAGAGACGCCAGGAGAAGGCTGCTGGAGCTCTACAGAGACAGCGAGCCTTTGTCTCCTCAACTGGGGTTTCTCTCGGACGAGCACGCCGGTGTCCTCCAGGACAGGATAGACAAACTGTACAAACACATTTTGCATTGCAAAGAAAAGTACAGCCGGTGATGGATTGGCCAGTGGCAAATTGATGTTGAACGAAACAAACTGTATTAGATATACAGCTGAACTACCTCTTGTGAATAGAATGTGTTGCCTACTTTATAAATAATCTGACACCTTTCTAAACTGATAGGATTTTCACTGTATGCCTCACCACAGAGAGGAAAGACAAAGGCCAGGTCCTCCTTACTTCGCCCCACTGATGTTCACCCGGGTATAGGTATAATAGTAAAGACTAGGCTTTTGTTGTGACTAGGGTATCATACTGCAGCCTTTCATATGTGTTTGGATTATTGCCTTGTGTCTTTGCCCAAGCCTTAACATTAGCCGACTCTTGGATACCATGCTTCTGTTGACTGGCTCTTTTTTTAAAAAAAAGTAGAAAAATGGTTTTCACAATTTAATGTCACTACGGCACCTACAATCTTGTTATTGTGTTTATTCAGCCTTAAGGTCACATTTATATCATATCTATTGTACATGTTGTAAGTACGTTGTAAATATCGTCTGTTGCCCAGTTTCAGGACTTTGACGCTCCACTAATTTAATGTGCATTGTAACATTCCAAAAACCTCTTGTCCTTTTTTTGATAAACACACAGTAACTTAATTTAACTGTTGTCAGACTTTGTGTCCTGTATGCTGTTTGTACCTAACTGCCTTATTAGAGCGCATCAAATATTTACCTAGCCTTTGTGGTGCGTCGGGACTTTTCAAGCCGCCATGCTTGCCCATTACAGCGCTTTCATTGTGCTGTAGAAATATCTTGTACTGGCACAGTGCTCCCCAGAAGCCGTTCTGTCAGCCACAGGCACGCTACAACAGGAATCTCTAATCCCCTTTATAATCTCACCCAGAATGATGAACTAAAGGAGACAACTGACATCATTTGACATGCCTTGAAAAGGAGCTTTACTGTTCCCCAACTATATTAAAACTTCTCCCTTTTTCCTGTAGACAGATGACAGAATATTCCTCATTTATGGGATGAAGGTTTGGATGGCTTATTGGTTCAAGCTGCTCAGTTGAAAAGTAAGAAAACTCCTATCGTGGGAACATGTGCTGCTTAGAGACAAAGCCCACAATTAGAGAGTGCTTTGCTCTCTGAAATCCTTGTTTATGATTTTTCAAATCCTGAATTTATACCTGAGAAAGGTATTCATCAGAAAAAGGCAGACACTGTATTTACTATGCCCGGAAGGCAGCTGTACTTTTCTGCCCTTTACTGTACTGCACATCAGTCTTTGATTTGACCCTTTTAGAAGCATCTTCTCCTGATTAGTTTCACTGCGGGCGCAGCACTGTGTCTGATTTAAGGTTCGAGACTCACATGCACATCAGAGAGAAAGTCAGTGATCAAACTTTTGAGGACCTAACTCTTTCCAGCCTCTCACTAATCCTCACGGCATCTGGTTTCTTTTACAGCTCTTTTTTTTACGTATATACAGTTCTGCCTATATGGCCAACAGCAGGGTCTATCACCACAGTTTGTAAATCTCTGTAGGGCGGGGTGAGTGCATCTTGTTCAAACAGTGTCCTGATTTGTGCTCGCATAGCTTACAGTGTGCGTGGTAATATCTGAGATTTATGCCTCTCCCTGAGAGGTCTCAGCACAGCGTCAGAGCAGGTGTAACTTAAGGTATTTTTCCAGACAAGCTCAAATATGAGCTCGGGGATCAATATGTGCACTGACTGTTGTATAAGCGAAAGCAGGTCATGTTAATGTGCTGCACATGGGGTTAGAGTGTGGGGGTTGCAGCTGGGCATCTTGCTCTAAGCATGTCTGTTAATGCCAAACACGGCAAAGAGATTTACGACAGGCTGCAGACACCAAGGATTAAACACAACACTAAACTAAGGTCTGCAGGTCGAAAACCAGGCTCACAACCCTTCCTCCTTTCCTGTCACGCACAATTTCCTTCCCTCTGTATTTCACCCGCATCTTGCCCCATCCTGTCGCGCATCTGTCTTCACAGTTAAGACCACTGTCAACTTCATTTGTTAGCTAAATGGAAAATGAAAGTTTCATTTTGTTAATTAGATTTTTTTTTCCCTTCAGTGCATTCCTTCGTTTGAGAAAGCCATTTTTTAACAAGGGACCCTGCCAGCTGTAATCACACTAATGGTGGATATCAAAGAGGTTGTTGAATCACCCTTTTAACTGTTCACATATGTTCCTCCCTCTCTCTTTCTGCCTGGCTTATTTCAGATCAATCACCCCCCCCCCCCTCCACTTCCTCACCCAAAGGCAACAAAATCTTCATGCACATAACTTTGTGACATGGTCTAATGAGTGCAACCTGTCCTCCCTCGTGGCACCATCGCAGTAGGTTATTATGCGGTATGTGGCTGTTAGTTCTGCCCTCTCACATGCCAGCATTGTGGTTCCTTCCAGATGTACTTGTTTTCTGTGCGGGCAAACTGAATAACAGGCTCAGACAGTCATACAGCTGGAGGCCCACAGCAGGCCCGAGCAAAGACCCCAGGTACTGGAGCTGATCTTCTTCACTGTGCACATTGCAAACATTCCAGTGGAGCTGAGGGAGGATCATCTCCATGGACACACAAGCTCACACAGAAACTTCTCAGGCAGGGGAGTGAAAGGAGTCCCAGCTGTGTACATAAACCGTTGGGTTGGACCTGACTTTGTTATTCTTAGGAATAAAAGTAAGATAAGGATATATTGGAAGGGCATGTTAGAATTAAGCTGTTTGTTAATTAAGACTTTATAAAAGCATAATAATTCATATAGGAACAACACAAGGCTACAGCCTGCCAAAGGCAGGCGTGAAAAAATGCCTGTCCCACTACAGCATCTCTGAAACTCCCCAGTTATCGCATCCGGTCTTGTTTGTTTAATCCATGCAAAAAGTGATGCATAAAAATGACACGGTGCAGTTTTATATGCTTATAAGCAGGACCCGCTCTTGGCTTAGAGCAGTGACTTCCTGAAGTCTTGCGGCCAAGAAACACTCTGGCACAGTACCTCCTGTAAAGCTGCTTGTTGTTTTTACACGTTGTTTATTAGTGCACATGTTTAAAAAAATATATGCTTTTGTCATGTTCGGACAGATAGAGATTATGCTAAGATGCAGGCTGCAAAATGTGTATCGATCAGCGGGAATGGTACCCGTATTTTTGTCAAAACATTGTCTAGAAAGAAATGCTCATATTTCACTGAACTATCTCTACGGCATTACAATCATTAAGTCTAACCAGAATATCACAGTCACCATTACTGCTTAAAGTCAGAGAAGAAAACTAACAACACCGCGTAAGAGAAAAGACAAAAGATTGGATAGCTGCACCAAAATATTCTCTATACATTTAAGTATAAAACCATGAGATTCTGGACATAAAGAAAGTAAGTTTGGGTGTTCTTTGCCAGACACCAGGTGACTGACTTAAGTTGCTTTTCCCTGCGGGGCTGCCATGTGTGAGGGGACGGACATAAGTGGCATTCTTTCATGGCCACACAGTGTAGGGGACTTCCTGCCCATGACTGAATGATTTCATTATGAAACACGCCGCATACTGGGGGGAGAGTCACTTAGTCACAGCTGAGTGGATACGAGCCATGAGGAGTAAACTGGGGGGCCTGGGGACGGCAGGGGCTTTGGTGGTGCAAGGGCTGGACATCCAGGCTGTGCTGTGCCTGGAGAGCTGGCACAAAGCCTGGCTTTGTCTGATCCAGGGGTGAAAGCTTAAGGCCGTGGCCTTTGAGCATTCTTTCTCAAGACAAAGAAGAAGGTAATGACTGACCGAGACAGGCGAGAAAAGAGTTGGCCATAGTTCAGCTAACAAGACCAGAAAGAAATGCATTAAGTGGAATGACCTTCTCTGTTTTCATATCTGCATACGTCCAAATGGATTTCCATCAAACATGCTTGTCTGTACCTATTATATCAATGTTAGAAATTATTACTGTTTTTTTCTTGGTTTGTTTTGTTTTGTTTTTTTTCCCAGAACACAGGTGTGAGTTTTGGGTTATCATCACATTTAATCATGTGCTGCAGTTTGAAACAAGTGTGTGCACCTGGAAACATCACAAGGGACACTCAGTGTTCTTAATGACCATATGGATTTATTTTTTAAGATAGCTGCGACAGCACACAAGAGTCGTATGAATCCGAGTCAATCAGAGTGATGAAAGTCATATTTCAAATTTCTCATTTTAAGAACGATAGATTGTCCTTAACCATGGTGGGCAACGTGATCAGCTGTTAAAGTGGCGTCACTGGGTTGGGGGTTTCTTTTTGTGGGGTTCTGTCACAGTAAATCATTCATGAGGGAGCAGACAAACACATCTGTCCAGCTGTTGTCCACTCTCCAAGGACAGCCATGCATACATTCTAAGAAAAGGATTGCATTCAGGTCATACCTTTTGTAAAACAAATGTCTTTTCATTGGACGTATTCATTTTTTCAGTTGGCCATGACAACCGGCGAGACAGATCTTTGATATAGTTTATGTTGACAGAAATATACCGCATGACATCAACATATGATGTTATGATTCCCCATTGTCATTTTATGTTATGACTAGATTTGGAGCAACAATACAGCCAGAACAAATAAACATCCAGTAGCGATCTGCATATAATCCATAATAATTTTTGAAACAAGAACTGTTTAACCTCAATTTGTATTTCCTCTATTTTCCCTTAATACGATTTGCGTCATGCCAGTCATAGCATACATAAAAATAAATCCTGATTAATTTCACCACTTAATTCCATCCTATTTGTTATGCTGCGTCCCTCAAGCTCTGTCTCTAAAATGTCAGAGCATATTCTCCCTGAACGTTGCAAGCCTCATTTGATGTCTTGTAAAACACAAGCGTTTTATGTAAGAGAACAGGACACATTTTAGAATCCAAGACTTGTTTTTATGGCGTATGCACTTTGAAGCTTTGACTAAAGTGAGCACATTTGACTGAAAGACTTTTAAGACTAAACACAAGCACCACCCATAATAGCGCATGTCCCAAGTTTCCTGAAATTCGGTTTTGTTTACCAAATTGAGGATTACCCAGGCATGACATTAGCTTGTTGTCTTCAAATGTTTTTCCTTGCTTTTCCTCTTCTTCTTTTAACTGAAGTGCCGCACAGCATTTGATTGACATGCTTGATGGATTTTGATATTCCTCAGGGTGAACCCAGTTGATGCCTCAGTGCAGCCTAGGGACTTGTTTCAAGTACATGCCGTCTCGCTCATTTGCATCAGGATTCATCTCTATGTAAATGCAAATTAGTACGCTCATGGAAGCTACTGCTTTTTTCTGTCTTTGCTGGAAAAATAACTGATCAAATTCATGGCGAGATAATCTATAATTTTGCTGGTAAACGCATCTTTCTCATGGCCATCTGCTCCTAGAGGAGCCTGAGGCCATGATTAAGATGTTTTTGTGCAAATGTAGCAAGGACACATGATGAATCACTGCCATCGCCACTAAAGAGTTGATTGGTCTAAATTATACCCACTGATATATGGAAATGTCTCACTGACAAGAATGAAGGAATGACCTTTCTAATTATGAAAAGGTGTATGCAAATGTGGAGTGACTTAGCAGACTAAAAGCCTTAACTGGCACATCCTATCAGGATTCGAAATGAGCCTTCATAAAGCATTACTCCGACTCAACAACCTAAACCGGCATGTCCAGTTAAAGGATATTCAGTTGTCAGGAGGGGGATATTTTTTTTGTTTTTCCTTTTTCAGTACAGTGTCACTGTGTCATAGGGGCTGTGTCCTCTGCATGCCTCAAGTGCAAAGCGAATCGATACACAGAAGGGCAGGGGGACATGTGATGCTTGATGACAAAATATCTACAATGTGCTGAAGCAGCACATTCCTCCCTGCTCGCTGACCACTTGTTCTCTGAATGTTAGTGTTGGCTGGAGGCTGTGCTGGAGCTCTGTGTGTGACACAGGAGTCGTTTTGAATTATAGCACCCACTGGCCGCGCCGGTCCTCAGTAATTTGGTCATTTCTATGTAAATTGTACTTTGTGCCACCATAGTAGGCTGTTGTACCACGCAAATACTCCAGCTTGCCTCGTTCCATAATGGTACACTGTTATGGTGAAATGATTAAAGCTAACTGTGAGAAAATGTCATGACAGTCAATCAGTTAAGTAGACAGGTCGACAGAAGCGTAGACGGAGTAGGAGGGAGCTCAGGCGTGCGGCGATGAAGACAGGAAAGTGGTCGATTTGGGCAGCGTCCAGGTTCTGGCCTCGCTCTTTAGAGAGGGGAAGAGGGAAGAGCTCACTAGAGACAAACATTAGGGCTTTATGGCTGACTCTGCAGTACCATTGCCATTTGAACAAGATTGGACATGCTTTAGTAAAGGTGAGATAGGACAGCCTAGAATAGAATACAGCACAACGTTGAAGCGTATGACACAACTGTATATGTATGAGTTAATGAACCCTATGTTATTTCACACAGGATCGTTCGACGTTTTATAAACTTGGACTCAGGTACAAATCTTGGCAGCCTTGCAAGTCAGGCAATCTCAGCTCTGACAGAGCTGACAGGCATTATTATCCCTCTTGTCCTTGACAACTATTGCCTCATGACGTCGCTGCCTTGAATTACTATATCCTTAGGAAATCAGTCTTTTGTGGATTTGGAGGAGCTGTTAGCAATGAATTGTGCCATTATTCATTTTGATTCAAAACTAATTGTGTGATTTTGTCAATGCTATTATAGTTATTACGTCTTATAAACATCAATCCAACCGCTATCTTGCACATTTTGTACCAAACACTGTAGCAGGGGCCTGCTGGTGCCTATATCTCAAGCATACACGCACACACACGCGCGCACACAAATACACACACACCCACTTTCACATGCACATTCGCAACTAGGGGCAATTAAGAGTTTCCAATTGACCTAAATATGCATGTTTTTGGGCTATGAGAGAACTGAAAGTACCCAGAGAAAACCCACACAAACACAGGGAGCTTCCTGCTGTGAGACTACCATGCTTTTCGCCTGCGTTTCTGACACTATTTCTTTTTTTTAAGGATACTAGAAGTCACATTGTGATACTGCTTGTTCAATATCTCACAATAATCATATTGCAATGTTACTAGTGACAACATGCTTAGCAATTGTTCAGTCATGAAGTTGTGTGGATGGGAATTTGATGTTATCTGTATCTATGCTTTGAACCAGTGTCCACACATTCAAGCCTCCATTTGGTTTGCAAAGTAAATGACTTGCATGCACATTCACAAGCACACAAGGAAAGCATTAGACTTACCAGTTTCACACCATTTTACAGATAGTTTCTGGCAGTAACAAGTAGAAATAAAGTGCATCAATACAACTGCAACCTTGCAAAAGATGTCAGCAAAGCAGGATTTTACAAATGCACTGTGAGGAAGGAAACTGGAAAATTCCTCAGTGTGCCTTTAGATTACTCATTTTAAGCCTTTGGGTCATAGACAATTTCAGTGTTTAAGAAAAACACCAACATATGTGTCCTACGGGGGCCAATTGTGAAAGCTGGTAGAGCTCATCTTTTCCTTATTTCTCCATGATCAAGGGACTTTCTTTTCCATTCTTGCCTGACACCAAGGTTGTCACATAAATCAGATAAAACTATAAAGACATTAATTAAAAAGCAGACATTCTGCTTTCCTTGTCTTTCGTGATCAAATTTTAATAATATGTTATTATGCTAACTTTAAAGCTATTGCCTTTCCCAAAGACATTCCTTTTACTTCACACCTGGAACCTGACTCATCTCAAATAACAACCCTGAGACATCCAGCCCACGCCAGCAGCCACTGCAATTATGGTCTGACACAACTGCAGGGCGAGGTTTAGCGTCTCGTTCTGCTCGACACCCTTGTATTAACTACACTGAAGGGGAAACAATTCACGGTGATGTGGCACACTTCCTCCCACATCGACTGGCAAAGCAGATGTTTGTCTTTTAACCTTAAGAGTTGCAAAACGCACATCTTTTGTTAACAGAACTGAAATGCTAGAAGTGGGAGGGTTCAATATCTTTCGAATAAAAAAAACAAGCACTTGAAAGACAGGGTGGGAGTTACAGGAAATGCCGTGGGCCATATCATTTTGTGAATCAGCAAGACTGAATCCGACCGAACAAAGAGTCTTTGTTATCATGATGCGGCTGCTGTTCTTGTCTTGGTTTTATAAGGTCTTCTCACTTTTCTCTCCAAATCCAAAGAAAAGTTGTGGCACTGTCTGTAATACATAAACGACGCAGGGTGTGCTTTTGACAATCCTTTTGACAGACACTGAACACAACATATTTAAGGCTGTACCTCATTATTAATCTCATTGATTTGCATGAATATATGTTCCAAAATCTGCCATTTGGAACCCAGCCCAGGTAAACATGCTCATTGGTAACAGGTGATAGAATCATGATTAGAAAGTCGTTCACAAGCAAGACTGGCACGAAGTTCACCACTTTGTCAAACATGATTGTATGACGGATTGTCTAAATGGCCTTGGGAACAGATTGATTGCAAATGATTGCATTCTGTTGTGATTGATGTTTTACACAGCGCTCCAACTTTTTTTTTCTAATCGGGGTTGTATCTCATCTATTTGGCCTCTGAAAATATTGCCATTGTAAGATCCTGTGAGCATTGATTGATTGTGGGCGGGGGCTAATCATCTAGGCCGGTTACAAAGACATCTTCTACAAAATCGATCCCACTGAATGAGAAACTAAATCTTTGCAGGATTCCACAATCTTTTGTAATACAGTGCTGTCTATCATAGGGGGAATATCTGTTATTTTCGAAGATTTTTTTTATCTTTTCACTTATCCTTGGCCCTTCGATTTTTGAGCCACCTCATTCATTATATATCATTTATACTTAATAGAGAGAGAAGGTTGGGGATTTATTGGACACTACGGATTTGAAATATATTGTTGAGATCACCATCTGTCTATGACTCAATCTAAAGGAAAATTTGTTGGCCTTGCAACAATAAATGAGAGGCTGCAGTAACTGGCTGAGGCACACACACTGGGACAGGAAACAGGCATCTTCAGCATAGGCAAAGAGAGTACAACAGCGTGATTTATCCATTTGCATTTTGACATTTATGTTTCTTCTGCTTTGCCTCCCATAACACAGAGCAATATTCAATTCATCTTTATGGCTTCATTCCCGACACGGTGCACATAAGAAAACAATTAGTTGATCAACTGACTAGTTGATCAACATGAAAGTCACTGACAACAATTAAGATAATGAATAGCTCATGTACAGTAGCTCCCTTCGATGTTATTGTAAATTGAATTCGTTGGGATATGGTCTGTGAAGTCATTTCAAGATATCACCTTGGGCACTGAGAAAATGCCTGATGACTAACCCCTCCCACTAACAGTCAGTATTCAATTTTAGCTTTGCAACCTTAATGAGGCACAGCAGGCTAGTCCAGCTTCTGGTTTCTCCATATGCTGGAGTGCTACAGCAGAGACACAAAAACATTCATAGTGTCGAGAAGACGTCCTTAAGTGTCTTCTCAGCACAGCAGCAGGAGTGTAAGCAATGGATTTAACAGTGTGTTTATCAGCTCCAGCAGAAGTTGCAAATGTTTAGGGTTTGTAGTTTACTGCTTGAAGTGTTAACTGTACATTACTTCCAAGGACCACGTCATTTACATTGTGAAGTACCGTTCAAAGCAGACCCATGCATGACTGCACATCCACTGTGTTTTGTTTCCTCACTGTGTGCCAGGGATGCTATCAGAGTTCACAGTAACATTAGCTCAGCCACACTCTTTCGTTAGATAGTATTCCAAAAGCCCTGTCTGGCATTACCCGGAATAGAGTTACAATGTTATGTAACGTTAAAGAGAAAAAACGTACTTCTTTCTAAATGCAGTGTGAATGAAGCAAGCAAATAGTAACAAGAGACTCCATTCAGACCAACCGAGCACATGACGCTTCATCTTCCCTGCAGCCTATTTTCTCCAGCATTGTGCACAAGTCCTTGCTTTAGTGCCTCCATAATGAGTCAGTTTCCCATGGAGTGTCTTTCCTCTATAATGCCTGCCCAATGTCCTGGACTTTGGAGGTCAAGCAGTTCCATCACATGTAATGGTTTATAATGTGCAAATTCCACAATAGATCTATTCCTTTAAATTATATTACCCGATATCAAGGCCAGATACACAGCACAGGGGTTTGTGGGAACCTGTACAGTAGCAAAAACTCTCCCATAGACACCTATGACTTCCCAGAATGTTTATATTTTTACAGATAGTCTGAAAATTTGTATGTGATTGGCATTCATCTGCCCACGCTGTCTCTGACATTGCAGTTGTTTACTCAGTTGTTTGTTTTTTATGTGGGACGGAATAAAGAAAAGCAGATTAAATTCTTCCATCTGAATTCCCTCTATCTTTTAGAGCTGGAGGAAGTCTGCTGCTGCATACACCCTGAATGCAAATCACTATCCTTGTTCCCATTTCCCCCCAATTTTACATGAAGGGAATATCATTCTTGTGAAAGGCATTGCAGTTTGCAAACAAAGTTTAGAAAAAGCTTTGTTTATGTGCACCTGCCAGTGCTTCAGTCTCCTCATTACCTTCTGCTGTAATTACTTTTCAAATTTGATATTATAGAAATGTCCATCCATCCATTATCTTACCTGATTTGAACCTTAACGGTGTCACTGGGGTCGGCTGGCATATCCACAGATAAACCCTGAATAGACAGTCAGTCCATAACAAGCTCATGTTCACACTGACTAACCATGCATGTTTTTGGATAGTGGGAGGAAGAGTGATAAAGAAACAACTCAAAGTGCTCAAATCTTATTTTCATATGTGTACAGTATAACTCACCTGCACATTAGAAGACACTACTCATTATGTGACCCTATTTACTCCATATAAATAATCTAGAATCATCATAAAAACACAGCAAAACCTACTATGAAACACACGCGATGAGGACGAGGCACTTGCCTCCCACCTGTTGGTAGGTCAAGGTCAAGGCCTCTGATTAGGAATGGCTTCTGTGTTAAGAATGGCCAAGGGGTCAAAGGTCAGTATCTTGACTATTCTGTGCATCCTGTGAGTCTTACATAAAATGAACCTGCCTCTCCTTGGCACGTAGTGATTAAAAGAAGGTCATAGTGGATTGTGTATTTGCTATCTTGATTCATATTTGCCCAGTCCATCCCCTCCGTGGATCTTCCCAGGGTTTCTCCCTCAGTCTCTGGGCCGTGAGCAACCCTGTCTTAGAGCGACCCGCTGTCTGCTGCTGTCCCAAGAGCTCACACAGCCGTGTTTGGCGGTTTCTCTCTCCTTCAACTATCTTTGGCTCTTCCACAGGGAATCACATCTTTTTATCTCCTGATATTCCTCCTGTGCACTGGGGTTTGCTGGAACACATATATCTAGGTGAATCAGCATATACACTGTGAATACCCCCCCCATTATCCAAGCTTCTCTCTCTTAGCTGTGAGGTTGACAATGATAGGTGTAAGTGGGTTTCCATGAGGATTGTTGGAGTTTGCACCATGAGTCACTGAGTCCCCGTCCAAATCAAGGAGTTTCTGCTGCAGGACCCGGCTGCAGCTCTCACTAACAAAATTCTTGAGCCCTCTGGTGTTTTTTTTATCCATTTCACTGATACATGGTCAGAACTCCAACAGCAAATAGGGAATCACAGGGTTCTTGTTATAAAAACAAGTTAATTAGCTTAATTGGCTACTTAGCTCCATCTGAAGGTTAAATCTATCACTGGTATAATTGCCCTCTGAATACTTGCGACATGAAAATGGAGAGCTAGAAATTGTGAAAGACATTTTTAGAGTAAATAATTGATTGAAGTAATGGAAAGAATAATCAGTGATGAAAACAACAGCTGCAGCTCAACAAAAATATGTGCACAATGTACAGAGAAAGAGACTGAAAGAGAGCCAAGGCCTGGTACCACACCTGGTACACAGATTCAAACAATCCTCTGCTGTCACTGACAGACAAACAAATGGAGGGCGATGTAGTGACGGTGACTTTGAAAGCGCTGAGAATGCCAGCTTGCTGCAGAGGAACAACGGAGTCAAGCCAGGCCGCGTTCTGCTTTTTATGACCCCTGTCATTCCTTCAACACACATCTTACCACTATCCGCAACTTCTCTGCCATTTCTGACTTTACGTCTAGACCGCATTACAAGCTCAGATCCCCAGCTTGTAAAAACAATAGATGTGGGCGGACGAGTGCATGCTGTCGGCAGGCTTACATTTCCCACTTATTCCGCAATTCAAAGGCACTTTATCCACACCTAAGATTCTCGACCACCAGAACTAATCCATCAGCCTTGTTGGCTGTCATCATGTTGCCCTTCATAGGTATAAGGATGCCTGAGCAACCCCCCCTCCATCTTCTCCCTGTCCCCCCTTCAACCCTCCCAGGTGTTCCCATAACTCACCAGGCCTCAAATTCCCACTCGAGCATTCCTGGACTTCAGAGGCACATCGGCAGATGAGCGCGTGGATTTATGGCTTGCTGATGGACAGTGGAGGGGTGCGGAGCAGGGGCGGGAAGGTGATACGGGCCACTTCAAAGAGGAGAAAGAGTTTGTTGTTGTTCTCTCCTACGCTCGCTGGCACGCACACACACATGGCTCTCTGATCCTCTGACAGCTGGAGTGCTCACTCTCTGGTTTACATAGTCTCACACACTCATATTTTAGCTTTGATTTCATTTTTTTGGAACGTATGTGACCTGATATAGGTGGCAGATTGCGTCTTTGAAGTTTCCCTCTCTTACTCCCGCACAGTGACAGACACAACTATTACAGACGTGATTTAGCCTTTCATTTTTCATGATGTCAAAGGTGACCCTTCAAGAGATTGCCTCCAAGCCTATTTTTATTGCACCAGCATAAAATATTCATCTTATTCTTAAATGCCACCTCCATCTCCGCCTCCTTCAGAGGTATTAGAATTTGTTTGTGTGACTTTGCCTATCACATCATAGGTCACAGGCAAATGTGCGAGTGTGTAGATGTGCGCATCCATCTATATTTGTAAATGTGAGCGTGGGTTTGTATTTTGTTGCGTGTGAGCACACCCTTCGTTGCCAAACCAGCTAGTGTTATATTGCAGAGGCCCGCTTTGTGTGAGCGTGATGGATGTGTAGACTGGTGTCGTTTCTCTGAGCCGGGTGTGTAATGAACCCTGCTTTGCTTCTGTAGCATTTGGTCTGATTGATTAAAAACAAAGGCCATTTACCATGAAGGGGTAGTGCCTCTTAACAAAGCAACATAGCTTCACAGATGAGATTACACATATAGCACGAGAAAAGACGACCTGTTTTTTTGTCCACCGCACGCTGTTAAATTAAAGCTGCACCATTATCTAGCTTTCCCTGTGAGCAGCAGCCTCAGAGCATGAAGCCATGTGACGATTTACATACAAACGTATGTCGCAGGGCTGTGAAATTGCAACACCCTTTTATGGAAAAGATCATGAGTGGCTGTATTTGTTGGTTCAGCTTTGGAGCGTCTAAATTGTCTGTCCTCATCCACTCCACCCTTCCCTTTCTGCATGAACACTCACTAAGACTTTCCTCTTAGTGTTGCCCAACTTCACTCATTGTTAAGGTGGAAAGCTGATGTAACTCGCGCCTGTTATTGCCAGTAACCAGGGGCGATCCAAATGGCTCCGGTCCTCCCGCTGCTAAATCAGACCTCTGTTTGTTCGCTCTCACTTTTCTCATGGTCTGTTCTGCCAATGAAAACCAGCCAGGCATTAATGAAGAGTTAAAAAAAAAACCTCATCTCACATGTGAGTTTCGTTGAAACATTAAAACTGAATTTTCAACATGCAATGCCTGTGATGCTGTTTTCTCTCTCTGTGTGCTTCCGCACTTTGCAGGGAGTCTTTCTAACCTGCCTTATTCCAGTCATTGCAGGAGACCTGCAAAATCCTGAAGCTGAATATGTGTGTGTGTGTGTGTGTGTGTGTGTGTGTGTGTGTGTGTGTGTGTGTGTGTGTGTGTGCGTGTGTGTGCGTGCTGAGAGTGTTGTGCTGGCCCTGAAGTGACACAGTGAGGGTATAAATAGAGCAGGCCCACAGATCACTGTGCCAGACAGAATGTGGCATCTGCTGTGCTGGGAGTGCAAAGTGTTAGAGAGCCTCTAAACTCCTCTCCATTCCTCTCTCTCCTCCCCTCACAGTCTCTCATCTTTCCTCCTCCTCTGTAGTCACGTCTGTCAATGCCCCTCCTCCCGCTCCCTACCTTTGTCATCGTTCTCTTTCCTCCTCCTACTAGTCCTTTTCCTCTATCTGTCTCTTTCTCTCAGTCTCTCCCTACCTCTGCCCCCCCCCTCCACACACACACACACATATAGTGCCACACATCTGCCGCCATGTGTTGAGTGTTGCAGAGCAGTCCCACTTTCAATTTAAGCTGTAAGATCCTATTTCTAAACACACACACAGAACCGGAAAAGAGGGAGAGCGGGTTAAGAAACAAAAAGGAAGTGGGAATAAGGAAAGGGATAGTTGGCCTGTAGTGGTTTACATCAAAGCACTGATTTCATATTTACCATGGAGTACAAACCCCTCTGCTGCAATGCTACATGTTCCATGTAAAAACAATTTAATCCCTTGGGATTACGCTGTGTACTTGCAAGGCAATTTTGAGTGGGACAGGCAACTCTGTGAGCAAAGGAGATAAAGGCAAAGTCATTGTGATTCTCTGTAGGTCATTTCCCACCCAGAGCCGATTATGAATCCTACTGATTTCGCGATTCCTTTCCCTGCTAACAACAAAGTCATTACCAAGTGATGCTAACCTGTGGCCCCTCTAGCTCACATGACGAGACGCAAGGAAAAACATTATACAGGATCGCATATCCAAACAGCATGACTCACTCTCACCTTACAACTACGCCCCATATAAATGTTTCCAACACAAGTTCTATAAAGAACAATTTTCCCCTGGCCTCACTATACATACTGGATTCATTCAGCTACCTTTTTTTTTATTATTTCCCAGAAGCATACAACTTAATCTCTTAATCTGCTTTTGCTGTCACTAGAGTTGAATTCCCTCAAAGACAGGGGACAGGCACACGTGTGTGCATGCACACACACACGGGCAAATTAATAAGCGGCTTAAGTGTCATTAGATTTCCATTTCTAAAATGATTCATCCATTCTTACTCCCTCACTTCCTCTCTTTTCTCATCATGTATCCTTCTCCTAAGCCTCCCTGCATTCTCCGTGACAGGTAGTCTTCTATGTTTGTTTGCTGACTCAGCGATATGCTTGCCCTCTGCCAACCCAGTAATTGTCCTAAGAGTTGATATTGCACGCTGACAGATGGAAACTTGCAGCCAGAGAAGGAGTTGGAGGGAGGGAGGGGCTGCCTTCAGCTAGATGGGGAACTGTCCAACCGTCAGTCACAGAACAGCGCCGGGTCATCTTTTCATCCTTTTGTTTGCTCGCAGGCAGAGTTGTCGCCTGTGAAGACGAAATTCAATCTTCATCCCCTTATTCACTGTTTTTGTCTTCCCTCCACATCACCCCACCCTTTCACCCAAGCCGTTCTCTGCCTCTATCTTTTGCTTTAAATCCAACTTTTGTCTGTCTCTCTCTCTCTCTTTCTATTCTCACCAATCACTCACATCACCAGCATGAGTGCACACAAAAGATTCTACCCTATTTTGTTGGCCTCGGGCGCAGTTGTTTGAGTGAACATTTTGGGAATCTTTTCTACTGTTAAATCTCTAATTACCTTAGGGATTACGGCAAATGCACAAATGGAGTTACACTCCCTCAGCTATTGAATGAGTTGGAATGAGGATGATGGTGCAACCTCTTGACTGACAGGCGTGGCGTCACCTCGCCATCAATGCTAAACTGTGATCAAGGACACTGATGAATGGGTCTGAGGGTCAGCTCTAGTGTTGAAAGGTAATGAGAGGTTTGTGATGTGAGGGGGCTTGCTTTTAAGGTATCGGTGGGAAATGTGCTTCATATTCCACGCGACATGTGTGGAAATCCTTAAATCACCATTAGCACACTCAAGATAGTGGAGGCCTGATTGGTTTGAAGGTTAAAGATGTCTCGCCTATTTGGAAGAGGAAAGTGTTTAACTATGCAAAGGTGTCTCTTTCTTTTTCTCACCCACTCTGCCTATCTCACTAAATGCTCTCACCTTCGAGCTGTCTCTCTTTCACTGTTTTGTAAGACGAGTCCCAGGCATTCAAGCATGAGCCCCAGAGGATGACATCCTGGGGCCTGAGAGGTTGGAAGGCTTCTGGCACAGCATTTTATCCTGAGAAGTTTCCAGGGCCACCGCGGTGCCAGGATGCCATACGTCAGGGGGCACAGAGGAGCATTGTGACCCGGCGCCCACGTTTAGGGGCCTGCTGAGAGGGACCGCAGAGGAAAACACTGCATGTCATTGTTTTCGAGTGCCAATAATGTCCTTGGCTATGATGTCATGGTAGACTGTAGTCCAGCTGTGGCCAAGCACGCATGGCTGTTGAAAGAGGTCATTAATCTCCAACACTGTTATAACAGTTTTCACATATGCGAGGTATATGTATGTTGATTTCCCTTTGTAGCCATATTTTCATTCACACAAACTCTTTCTCTGATTGTCAGGTTGTATACTGGCAACCCAAACATGTGAGTGGTCTGCTGTGCCTCAAAGGCAAGAGTTTGCAACTGATGAAGCACAGATGTGGGAGGAAAATGAGCATGTCATGAGAAAAGCGAAGACATAACATCCTTAGACAAACCACCCATTGTGTTTGACTCACGTTTCTCTTCCTAGGAGAGAAGAGAGCATCAATTTATATCCAGTACATCTTAATCAGATTAGGACAAGGCTATTTTATGAAACAGAAGATCTTCTGTTATAACTCAGGACATAAAAGTCCAGACAAATTGTGCAATTTATTCGAGAACATTCCCATGTGACAAGTTAAATGGATTCTATTGTTAAGTGAACATTTAATGCTTAACCTCACAAAAAATAAACCTGCCAACACAATTGAGAAGGAAGTTGTATTTCTCCATTTCCTCACTGCAGGTCTAGAAAAAAGAATACCTTACGAAATGCCTCCATTTCCAACAGGGACATTGCTCAGAAGCTGCTTTTTAATATCAAGTCTTCTCTTGTGGAAAACCTTGCTTCCCCTCCACCTCTGCCATTTGATATTTGCTTTGGCTTTTCACAGTGCCCCATATAGTTAGCCTGCTCACACTGTAAGCACCTGTGCTCTGTACTATTTTTGTGGCAGTAG
This sequence comes from Karalla daura, assembly GCA_029224185.1. Lineage (NCBI taxonomy): Eukaryota > Metazoa > Chordata > Actinopteri > Chaetodontiformes > Leiognathidae > Karalla > Karalla daura. The sequence goes on along the minus strand of CM055196.1, from coordinate 9,655,360 downwards.
GTGGAGACCAGAAACATGAATTCACCCATAAAGAGGAGATCACCTGACTGAAGTGCTTATCTGTGCCTGCATATTTTCATGCTTCGACTGCTACGCTGTAAACCACACACAGCTCTGTTCTCACAGCCCATATCAAAACCAAAGCAGTTGAAGCAATGATGGTCACCTTTTCTTCAGCACCATCTCACAATAAATTTCTCCCACTGGGAGAGAGGTGACAAATAGGTCCAATCTTTAGATGTATTTTGTATCCAAGGCTCATTGTTGAGAAAAAAGAAAAAAAAAAGCATATACTTAGCCAGGAAGGATTGCTGTCATCCATCCTCTGATGACAGAATAATGATTTCTAAAAATACATCTCGAAATACTTTTTGAAGCAGATGAGTCACCAGTGGGCTGAGTCATTTTACAGAGTTGCAATGTTACCATCTTGACTTTTTCCACATTGCCACGTGCCAGATTTAATACCCCTCTCGCTTGCCCCATCTGGGCCCCCCTCACTTTTCCCTGTGCCTGTGCATGCCACCTGCTGCTGACAGGATGGAATAAGGTTGGACAGCTCGAAGTGAGGCAGATTTTTGGGACCCGGGTTTGTAGATTGTACCTCAGTCAGTTGGGTAAGAAATACAAGATTTCCATCTGAAATTATAAAAAAAATAAACAGAATGTTAAACAAGTCTCTGTAATTTGACTTTCTTTGTTAGGCAAACAAGCAATCAACTATTCTGAATTCTCAGTGTTAAAGTTTTTGATTTCAGTTTTGATTTGCAATTTATAGTTAGTTATCTTGACATTACAGAGTTAAGCAGCAGGAGGATCTTTACACAGTATATCTGCTGCTCCAGCCTAACTATAATGCGATCAAAATGTGTTCAAAGGAATACCACAAAAAGTAATTCATTAATAACACCACAAATTCTCTCCCTTGTGTCACCAACGACTGAAAGAACTACTGATGTATGATACATTTCAATTTGCCTTAGGAATATGAGCCTAGGCTTAATTGCTTACACATTGAACTGTGCAGTGAGAATCAAAGTCATCATATTAGCTGTGCTGGATGTTTGATTCTGAACAACATTATTACTGTCGCCCCCTGACACATTATTTCTGCAGCTCTGAGCAAAAATGGACCATGATCCCCACAGAAAAATACTAGTTGCACATCACTGCCCTACTACCGGTAGCGTAAGACAGTTACCGTGGATACAGAGTGTGTGCAAGAGGCTGATAAGAGCAGCACTTGGATCAGACAAGGAGAGGCAGAGGTGGGGGACTTTGAGGGCTACAATGCCAAGCCTGTGATGGTGGAGTCACTGGCTCATCGGCTTTGTGTGTTAGGTCCTACTTCATGTCCGTGTCCATCTGATATTGTGCTTCAGTGTCTAGGGAGTTTTATCTAATTAGAGACCATCAAGAGATTTACTGGGAAAGCAGGCAGCATTGAAAATGAAAGAATGTGATGTGTAACAGGCTACCATGTCTACTAAATCTTTTTTTCTCAAAGACTGAAGCAATCTAGAGAATTAGAAAATTCTTAGCTTCCACAATCCATTGACGATGAGCTTCCAGTGGTCTTTGTAAATCATATAATACAACACAATTGATGTATGTGTGATCAAATTTAATAATGTCCATGAGTGGTTGGGATTGGTGACTGACATTATCTGATTAATAAGGCAGTCCATTTGGTTGTAGTAATCTAGTCCAAAGGAGAATATTGACGCACTAGAATAGGCACGAGGCATTAGCCTCAGTGATATTGATAAATGACTTATCGATGGAACGCTGCAACCCAAAAGCTGGGTATTGATTGTGTGTTTCTAGAAAACAGAGGCATGGGTAATAAAGAGATTTTGTAACTCACAACAGCCCGACAGAGCTTAAGAGGAGATTATGTGTAATATGGTAGCATAATCTTTGATGATCTCACACTCATAATGCTAGCATTGGTGAGAATTTGCAAACATATGCTTTCACCTCTTTTTATCCTTGTGAGGTACTGTATTACCAACCTCATGATCGACACAATCCCAGCTGCAGCTCCTCGAAGAGGAGAGGACCGGTAAAATGTCCTCAATTCAGGGAGAGAAATAAATGTATTCATCCCAAAGGTGCAACTTTCAAAATGCTCCAAGAGTTAAAACAACACGCACTTGAAGTATACACTTCAATTTTTTAAATCCAAACTCTGATTCACCCAGCCAACATTGTAGAAATGCCAAGCAGTGTTTCTCTTCTGATGAGGGAGTAAAATATGTTTTCCTTCCGTTCTACGACATAAAGACATGCGGGTGGTGGGGGGTGGACGACAAGCAAGAAAAAGAGAGAAAGGAAGATTAGACTAGATATGCCTTTGGCGGTAGTCAGTAATGAGTTGGAGCTGAGTGTGATACATGACAATACATTTTGGGCCAGGCCCAAATTCCAAAATAAGTGAAATGAATGCAGCAGTGTAGCGACTTAAAAATTGATGACCTTAGTGCTATGACAGACACTGCATATCCTAAGGTTGATAGAGGACAGCAGAACTATCACATTTCAAAATTTCTAGATGTGCTCCTCATATTAAAGTTGTGTGTGTCTGTAAGTGTGTATTCAGACTACTAAAAGTGCCTACGTTTAACATCCAAGGTGGGTGGAGCACATGCTGCAATAGATTGCTATCATATGAGCATGTCCTGATTACGAATTAGTAGCAAGGTGAAAAGCAAGTGACACTCTACAATACTGTCACTGTGGACACAGCGTTTCTTAAGTATTTTCCTCTCATTAGATTGCAGTCTTTTTGGTGGTTCATTGATACAATATTTGTAATGTTGTGGAGGACTGCGTACAGTTTGCATGTTCTG